>OX328011.1:21967790-22567790 GCA_946811545.1 Netelia fuscicornis | reverse complement strand
TACCCGAATTCTTCAGGCTTCCAGTACGGCTCGAATAATACGCAGGGAATTATGGAATCGATTGTTCTAGTGGTCGTAGTTCCATTCAAGGAAGCCAAACATAAATTACGTCTCACTCGTTTTATTTTACTAGATTATAACGAAACGACATTTTTTCATAATTGACGGGCTTGTTCTGTATGAGAGAAGGCAATTTCTATGATGCTTGTTCAGCCACGCGCAACAAATTAGGTTAAACTAAAACTCCGATAATATTTTAATTACAGTTAATTATCGAGACAAACTGCATTGGCGAGATGGTACGGTAACTGTTTATACACGATTCTCCAAAGTGTTGTAATTGCGCTTCCCCGTTCGTGTAATTGCATCGCTTTCATGACATTTCTCAACAAGGTGTCGCAGTTCTACCACGTTCACGATATGCATTTAAACTTTATTGGTCACTCATTGTTTAATAGGTTATCAAGGCTGTTCGTACCCGAAATCGTCAAAAACAAAAATTTAAACGATTTCTCCACTCTGTTTTTATCTGGGTTATTACTCGATGAAAGTTGTACAATGACAAATACATAATGGTCATACTCGAGTGATATAAATATTTATTTTATTTTCACATGGGGGTAGTTCGCCAATAACCGAAGTATAACAATATACATCGTGGTAACAGAAGGGCAGATACATGAAAACAAACTTCGGACATTAAATGATAAGGGAAACAGAATCAATATAATATAGACAAAAGTTTGTATTGGGACAATTAGAAATTATATCCCGTCCTTAAGTTTTTAATTATACTGTTTCGATTGTAATTCACACAAATGTATCCGACACACTCGATTGGCACGTCAGTGTACGTATTTTTACATATACGAGTATATCTGCGATCCATTCCCCAGAATAATAGTAAAAGTTTCGTGCTAATGAACTCAGATTATGCTTTTAATTTTTAATTTCCTTCATGTACACGTATGGAGACATGGAGTGTTTTTTAGATTTTTCTTGGCACTTTCCTAAGGATAGCTGTTTATCGAATTTGTCATGGTAAATAACAAAATTAATAGTTTTCACAAAAAAATACGTGCTTATATAAGACATTTGCAACTTTTGAGAAAAACATGTTCCACGCCACTGACAAATTCACGAAAGCTGTGAAAAGATAGCAAAATACAAGTAACTAGAGTCAGCCAAAATATATAATTTTATAGCAAAATAAATTTTTATATACAAAGCCATTTGATGTTTTTCAATGGAGACAATACTTTCACTGTATTGCGTATTTCGAATTTTCGTATATTTTTAACTTTGAACTCGAATATCATTTGGATGGTTAAGTTTATTAAGAACGTACAAGGGATCTTGTTTGTAGAGCATTTAATTTTTTATAAAAATACTAGCGGTACCGGGCATGCGTTGCAACGCCGTTTTGGTGTCATAATTTATTTGACACACAATATTTTTTGTTTTTTTGTCCATATGCGGAGTATAGACTTTCCAAATATAATCTATACTATACACATTTTTAGCGATTGTCCCCGTGCTTCGTTGATGGACATTGCAAATGCGAGTCGCAGTGGAAACTGCAAATGTTTGAAATCGAATGGCATATATTTTGGTATCATTGGGATACATGACAACAGTACATCGTCTTTTCCTTCAGATTTTCTATTTTAAGTTGTAATTTCGCTGATATTGTTCATCATATTTTTTCCTGGAACCCCATTACCGTTGCAAAGTCATGGTGGATTGATGTTTCGTAAAAGTATGATAGGCACGCCCATTTTCAATGTTACAACGTGCGGCCCTATACCTGGTAAATGAAACGAATTCAGGAATTCAGTTGGATAATTAACAACTTGTTCTTGATTAATAAAAGTAGCAATCGACTTGTACGTTTTAGTTTCTCATAATATTCTCTTTTGTGTGTTTTTCTGCTAATATAGCACGTTTCCTTAACCACATATGTTTTTTGTAGTTATGTGCAGTATTTTCAAAAACTTTGTTAATTAATTCGTCTGTTATTGATGTTATTTTAAGAAAGTTTGTACGTTGTCGTACGTACTCTAACTGTTTCCTGTCTTGCTTCTCGTTGCTCGTCCGTTTCTGAAGCTCGTAATGTACATAGTTTTCATTTGTGACTGACGTGTATATCTTCCAATCGTTTCCCGATTTAAGGCATCTTCTCACTTTAAGCGCCTCAAAAATAGGCTGTTTTTGCGATTTTTTTTCGAGGATTTTTGCTTAAAATTATGGGATAAAACGGATCCTATGTAATAAACACATCTTTCAAGTACATGAAAAAATTTTTTTTAAATTTTTTTAAACAATTATTATAATACATCAGTAGCATCGAAAAACCCGTGTAAAAATGTTATGGTCGTGGCTTGTCGATGGTATCTCCGAGACGGGTCGTCTGAAACAAAAAAATAAAACTGTTTTAGATTCAGTATGTCAGTGGCTATAGCGCATATCATCAGATTTTTGATATTCGCGAAAATAACAAAATGGCGCACGTTTTTCGAAAAAGTAAAAAAAAACCACGATTTTTTTGCAGTTTTTTGTAAAAAAAAAATTCTTAAAATCAAAATTTCAAAAATCTGATGATATGCGCTATAGCCATAACTATGAAGCATATGTCATTCAAATTTCATGACAATCGGCCGGATAGTTTCCGAAATTTCATCAACAAAGCACCGAAAAACCTTGTTTTGAGGTAACTGCGTTTAAAGTTTTGGTTGCAGAAAAATCATGAAAAAACCTTACCTCGGGTTAATCAGCGATGCCTGCTCCATACAATGGACCTTCCGATTCTTCGTAGAAGGTGTGTTCGTCCAAAATAGCTTCCCTTCGTCTCGACCTAGTCTCTTTTGAAGCGTTAGAGCTGCGGCGGTTCCCTACGCGTACGCGATCACTGTCGCGTTTCTCGGCGTATTGAACGGCGATAGGGCCTAGTTTGACACCCATCACCTCCAAAATTTTTAAAACAGGTTGTAGCCCTTCGTTATAAATGCATGCCGCTGTTTGGCAAGCAATTTCCACGGTTTTTCTTCCCGTAAAAACGTGTTTCGGCGCCATTGCCCAGACACAGCTGTTGAAACACTCGTTGTTATTTTGGGTATTTCCTCCGAGGCATCGTTCCAGTAACTCGTCCTTCGTCAGTTCTTCATAGATCGGTTTCAAAACCTCTTGAACATCATCAGCTAGAGCAGGAGGATGTTTAAAAGTTTCTATCTGATTGTTTTTCACTGCTTTCTTGTACTTGCACCATGAGTCTGAACAATACGTATGCTGTGGGTACTCTCAGGTAGTCACCTAACGGTCGCCAAAAAATGTAGTTAGACTCGTCCGATCTTTATGAAATTTCGAGATGACATTTTTGAAGATATGTACTTTCAAAATTAAAAAAAAAAAAAAAATCGATTTTTTTAAATTTCCAAAGTGAGAAGATGCCTTAATGTCACGATTAAGGAAATTTATCTGGTCAGCGAACTAAAAAACATATATTGATTAAAAAATCAGAATATAGTTATCAGTATCTATAAAGTCATGTTCTTAAAATGTGAAGACTCGAGGATACCTTGTTCGCGGGACATAAATAAAAACATATTTTTCCTAAATTAGCACATACCTTTATGGGTTTCAGTGATTTTTCCGTCTACGAACATTAAATTCACAACCATTGACAAACCGCTTTTGACCAAAATTGCAGAATCAATAAAACAATATCTAAGGAACATTTGTAGAGCTTCATAAAATTGATCAAGTACTCGTGAGATTCATAATAAATTAATTTATCTCGAATAATAGTAATTTTTGCTAGGTTAAGTATTCGCGGCACCGTCAAACATGCTGAATTAACTACGCTTGTCACACAAATTTTTCTTTTGACTTACTCGATACCAGATAAACCTCCTTAATTTGACATTCGCTGTCAAATGAATTATGCAATCGATATGTGTAATACCGAGTCGATCGAGTTGTTAAAACAAATGCGTGCCTTTTATTTCGCATGTCATTTTGGTAGCATACTTTGACAGCTGTCAAATAATCTCTATATATAGATATACATAAATATTAATTATGTTTTGTCCCGTACGCGTTTATTTTGGCAATTAAAATTATTCTACTAACCCAGAAACCTTCTCGGGAGTGCGGACTACAATTCACCAAATTTTCATCGCAATCGGACGAAGGGTATAGGAGCTTACTCGTGACAGACAAACAAACAAACAAACATTCTTCCATTTTTATATGATGTCTAAAGTTTGGCTGTACAGCATGTTATTACTTACCAAAGTATAAAACTCCAAGCATAAAAAAGCTTCTTATTTTACCTTCCTGCATGTGTACAATCTGATTGTAAACTGAAAAACATTGTCCCGAAGTCATTGACGACGTCATTATTTGAAATTCGTAACACACTATTCGTGAGAGAGTTGAAGTGATAATGATGAAATGATCTCGTTGATTCCTCTGCTTGTGTCCTCTTTTCTCATCTTTTCCAGCTCAGATAACGTCTCCTTGCAAGTTCTGCTGCAAAAGCATCGTTTGAAATCATATCACTACATTTGTTCAAATTTCCAGAAATTTCACGTAATTCTTTCCACGTGTGTAAAAACAATTTGAGAACGTCAAAGTTTCACTGTACATCTTTAGAAAGTCCTTTAAAAAAAAGTATGTTTATACGAGGATAAATCGTATTGGCTGAGATAAGCTTAGTGATATGTCTAAGCGAGCGTTTCATGCTATCAGCAGTCTCCCAGGCATTCACGAGTTTCAGGAGAGCGAAAAGTCCGCAGAAAAAAGAGACGCGATGATTGCGAAGTCATGGTGACAGGAAATAAATGGCTGTCTTTCTCACTCTCTCTCGCTCTCTCTCTCTCTCTCTCTTTCTCTCTTTTCGCCTGACTGTATATCTCTCTTGTTCTCTCTCTCTCTCTTTTATCTCGTAAATGCGTACGCGAGAATAATGGGGACAGACTGAGAGACAAAGAGGGAGTGCAGAAATGTTAAAAAAATCGTCAATGGCACAATAACGTGTGACATAAAGTTTCACGATCACTATATAGGCATGCTATAAAGCAATGCTCAATTGATCGTAAGGGATGAGAATTCGTGCCATCATCATGGCTTGGATAGAAAAATCTATGTAGAACCGAGCTTCATTGATTCTTTTGGGCGTATTTTGCTTGCACCTCATAATCCGTAGTTTTTATTCCAAGTAACAAACGCATTTATAGTAATTTAAGACGAAAATACTATTGAACGGCTATTACTGGAAGTATCTATATCTATTATAAATGAAAAATGACGGTATATTATTATAATAAATCGATGAAACAGTACATTTTCTCTAGGATTGTCAGTCTCGGGTAATGTGACCAGACGTCAAGATTTGGCCTGACATGTCACGTTTTTAAGGCACATGTCAGGCTTGCGGTTGGCTTTTGCAAATGCCAGGCTTTTTCAGAAATGTAGCTAGGTGCTTGTTCCTGTAGTTTGCCTTGTAATTTCCAATAATTGCCACTCGCATCTCTAAAAAAAAAGATCGATTCCCTGCGTGGTGCGGGAATAAAAGGAGTAAAAGGCAGCTGACAATTTCAAAAAATTCCATCAAATGATTGCGGTTTACCGAATGGCATTTATAAAAAAAAGAGGAAAATTTTGCGTCCGCCATGGCGAAATATTTTTTTGCATGTCCGAAAATAAAGGGAAATTGGAACGTGCGCGCCGCTCTCTGCCAAATGTCAGGTCTTTTTTTGCAAAGTCAGGCTTTTTGTCACGATTTTTCATTTTTACATCTGATCACCCTAGTCTTGAGGCATCATGCATGCCTGAGCACATAACTTTTTTCGAATCTTTCAAGGTCTGTTGATTTCGAAACCTGTTCATACCGCGTTAGCGTACCTCAATGGACCTACAAGTTTAAGTATAAGTGCAGGATTATTGGGTCGCAAAAAGCAGTTATTTCTAGAAGAAATCCGTCGGTCCTGCCAGAGCATATGAAACTTGCATGTCTGCGTCGCAGCCCGAAGTCCAATGGACCATGTCATTACTCGCTTATATCATATTCTCAGCGTATTATGTTCCAAAAATGGCACAATGCTTGTTCTGGCAATTGGTATGTTATTTGTTACGACCTGAAAATTATCATCCAACGGATTTAGTATAATTTAAAAAAATCCTCATCGACCATATTGTATAATTAGAGGGTTACCATCCGACGCTCCATCTGGTATTCGTCCCGACTTAATACGACTCTATATATAACCATTTGATATTGATTCGTCAACCGCCAACCACCATTTCTCACTCCGAAAAAAGATATCTGAGTCACCGCTCTCATACAAAATTTATTAGCTCCCCTTATGAACAATTATTCACGTGCTGCCGTGCACTAAACGTTTTTCCGAAGAATAATCTTATTAATTAGGTCAAATATGTAGGTACATATTATCAGTAACTGATTACAGGACATATTAATGACAAAACCAAAGAAACCAATCGGAAGGTTGAACCGTCCTTAAGCATCTGCCAAAAATTAACGTATAAGGATCACTTTTTTATTAAGGAACCCGTTAAAATTTCAAATGGGCCAGTAACGCAACCACCTTGCGCAACAAAATCTGTGGAGATTCTCTTACATTAAACGTATAGCAAGCATCTGTTTAAGTGCAAATTGTATACTCACCGAAAGCTGATCGTTATTATTTAAGTATCTTACAATTAGAGTCAGTAGACTTGTGCTGTTACATAAAGACTTTGTAACCAAACTCATGAATCACGCATGCTTTTCTTAACTCATCTTCATCATCCACATCCTCATACCCGGACGAGTTGAGCAGATTGTGATACATTCGTTGTAAGGAAATTGAATAAAATAATTAAATTATAAATCGAGAGGCAGTGGTATAGGGTTTAAGGTTCCTGGCTCATACGCAGTGGGTCACGGTTCTCTTCTCGCCGGCACCAATGGAATCTTCTATGTGCTTTTTCTGTGCTCTCAGTGGTTCGGAGCCCACCTAAGAAAAAACTGTAGGTCCACAGGAGTAGTTGATGGTGGAATTGTGGCTGGAGATGTGTAAAAAGGCGAAGTGCGCTGTACATTGAAATCTGTGCATACAACCACCCCGGTCTGAGAGCTATGCGCCAAGTTGATTTTTTTTGCGAAGTAAAGGAAAAACATTTTTTCATTAATATTAATAGACTTAATTACAAAATAATTTTTACTGACTTTTTTACAATCCTCTGCATTGCTCTCTTGATATTTAATGCTACGTATAATTTTTTCGATTGAGATAGTGGTAAATATGCATTGCGATAAGGAGGTAGAAAGGAAGGAAGGGAGGAAGAGAGAATGGTAATGAGAATTCCAAAGTCAAAGACCAGGCTGGTTAGTAGACGAACCTATCTTGGTGTTTCAACAGATCCTCCTTGTTGTCCTCTCTCCCGTTCTCTCGCTCTAATTCACCCTTTTCCCCAACTCGTGTATGTATTTTCCTTATCGATCCATTTCTCGCGTGTATCTCGGGCGATACGAGAGAACGACAATTCCAAGGTTCGCGAATATGCCACGCGCGGGGAAATCACACACCTGACACATAGCTGGAGGGATAGAGAGACGAATTCGAGATGCATGACAAACGTAGGTACATCACGTTTGCTCTCGGTGACGAGCCAAGAAACGTGCATCGGTTTCGGAATCCTTCCTCGCAAAGTAATTTGATAACAACCTTTGCCAGTGAACACCATGCAGACGGTTTTTGATTTGACGCCATATATTATGTATCCGATGATGCAGCAACGTAATTTAAGAAAGAAAAGTCAAACAAAAAATTCGAAGCGGTATTACCAAATTGGTTATATGAAATTTTAACATTATTTTAATGAAATATAACCTTAAATATGTATGACCTATCAAGGAGATTTTTTCCTTAGAATTCGCTATGTATAAATATTTTTTCGCGAACAAAAATGATGCTCGATCGAGAGATAAATCGATCAAACTCTGAAATATGAAAGACGATTGATCCGCGATGAACGTTTCGTCAACCAAAAGATATGTCGAAAATCTCTATTAGAAACGACTAAACATAAAAAGATGGCGTGGTAGGGAGAGAAATCATCCCATTGGAACTGACGGATGCGACGGTAGATGACTGGCCTTCTTCAAGTGGCGCCACACGCATATAACGGCAGTTAAAATATATGGTTAGAGCATTAGAAAGCAAGACAGTTGAGTTTACACGCCTGTTTAGTTGTCCGTACTTTGTACACCGAGTTAAAACTTCCGCGTAGACCCCCCGCCAAAGAATATGGCAGAGCTCGATTCAATGCGAAAATGGGAACACAGAACGTCGACGAGTACAATGCGCTCTAGTTTATCAATGTAAAGCTCGGAGTTGCTCCAATTTTTCAGCTCCCAACGGCGGCCCACGTTTCGAAAATCATCATGAGCGAAACAGTAACGCCAATGGAATACGCGAACTTTTTCGTGCCAACCGGAGCCAAAACGATTTTTACGAAATTGTTTTCCTCTTATATGGACCATGCGATGTCTCGCCCCACGTCCCTCTGGTTCTCCTTCAGGGAGCCCTTAAAAATGCTATTTACTACGGTCGTTACGAACTCTCCAGATATAACATTTCCTCTATCTATGTGCTGGAAAACCGGAGCTCTGAGATTCGAAGTAACGAGAGAGCTTCGGGTCAGTTCCTCGAGTAGTCTCCCTATCTATCCTTTCATTGCAAGATTTCCGATCGTACGCGAATTTCCGATGGGAATTACTAGAGAAGTAAGTCAACCCTGAAACTTCCTCATTCTCTCTGGTTTCACGAGTAAAACATTTATAGAGTTACACCCGGTCGTGATAAGATCCTCACAAGTCTTCTATCATTGCTGAGTGTAATGCTCGACGTGGTCTACTCGGCGGTTCGTGGCACAGCCATTCTAGAAAGCTAGTAAATGTTGTCTCGTGACTGCTATTTCCTTCAATGGAATTTTTGTTGCCAAACAACTTTCCCGCCCTATTCAATTTTATGGTTGATTTCATTCTTTGTTTACAGTTCGCAGGTATTTCCTTAGACGTATTTAAATTTACATTGACGAAATTGGAAAGTGGATTGTCACCCGTCGAAACTAAAAACACGAACATATCAAAATTTTAATATCTCAGTGTAACTCTGCTACTGTCGGATCAATTTAAAATTTACTCTGAATTCTTTTTAAGAATTTGCTTGCATATCAAGAAAATGTCGTTAAAATCATTTCGATAAATCAAAGTTTACAGTTGTGATGACAACACATTATGACGAATGTGCATGACAGAGATTTATGGACGCAATATCGCTGATTTAGTAATGAAAGTTATAGATTAGGTCTTAATAGTGGTCTCGAAAAAGTATGAAGCTGAAAACGCTGTTACCTAGGGACTTTACAAAATGTCTTTCCACACAGGTGCATCGAGAATTGCACATCGTTAGGTTTCGAACTTTATCGACCCGCACCCAGTTTAATACCTTCGAAAAACTAAAAATGCCCTCTGGTTTGCCACGGTGCATCGCGCATATAAAATAATCGAGAGCACGTTCGCCTACCGCTCAGTTCATCCCCAAAAATATCCGCTTCAATGATAGAACCTATTGGAGAAAATTGACCTCTGACCTTAACGATCCCCTTATAGCCAAAGAGAATGAAGATATACCGAGATATCATTTCCAAGATCGTGCCATATTCATTCATCCGCGGCTTCATGGTTCCTGACAGGGTAGGTTAAGGGAGAGTTCTCTTCCTCAAGGCGAACGTCTGCGGCAGCAGCGATATTACATTACATCGTGAATATATACATATATATGTATATCAATTTAGCTAGCTATTGCTCAACATAAGTGCCACACGCAGTCGAGTTCTCTATAACAGGGATGACAATCGTTAGGGACACCTCTCTCTCTCTCTCTCTCTCTCTCTCTCTCTCTCTCTCTCTTTCTCTCTCTCTCTCTCTCTCTATCTATCTATCTATCTACATCTGTCGCGACTAGTCAAACTGTTTGAAACGATAAGCAAACTTTTCTTGCATCCTTAATGTATCAATCCCTCGAGCATGACATCCCACTGATTGCATCATTATGAAACAAGCAGTCCCCCGTCCCCATCACCGTTTTCTTCGAGATATTGAGCGCAAAAGAGGGAAACAACTACCGACGGAAGTGCGAGTCTCTTCGGTCGATACTGCTGGATATAAATTATGTACATAGTAAAATACGCCTATGCGCCTTAAAGTTACCTCCCAAGAGCCACAACAGCAGGCTCCTCTTCTCATTTATACCATCAAAGCAGTAATCTTCGAACGACGACGAGGAAACGTTATATAATCCTCGTAGACTTATAAAAACTGTTCTAATCCCTCGAGCCACAAGCCGCCCAGAGCATTCTCAGACCCTAATCGATAATAAACTTCATCACCGAGAAATTAATCCTCTCGGAAAAATTATTTTTCCATTTACCTTCATGCCGTTAGGTGCTTCAAATTTTGATTGCACTAATACCCTAATTCGAAGCCAATGATAAACGAATATCGTGTAAAACGATTTTCGCAAAAATACTTTTTACTAAACGTAAACATACTGGAGAGCGAATAATCGAAGGTTTCGAGAGAAAAAATCAAATAACCAGCAGTTCTCCTCTGATTCGATACTTATTGGGAATAAGCGAGATATTCCTAGCGCCGTTTGAGCAGACTGAACTGCAAATGGAACAAGAAAACGCGTTGAATTTACGTACGCAGCTCACGTTTGTACTTTCTCGAAATACTCGCAAATATTTTGCTTTACCTCAGCACATACGAGAGGTCGGGAAGTAGCAAGGGTGATTTACCGTTTCCTGAAATTCAGCATCCTTTACCCGATTCCTTGCAGCGCGCTGTACAAAGGTTCCTCTTTGGTCTCGCACACATTTTCCCGCCGTTTCGCACGTATTTAATGGTGTACCTTTCGTTAATGAGATCGTGAATGGGCTGTCGCGAGAGGCTAACCCTATTTTCCTTTCACGGTTTTTCGATGATTTTTCATTCGATCCTTGTAATGCATAATTGAAAGATCAAATGAACTTACCTGTTAGTGATGTTCGATATTAATTGTATGAAGCGCCTCTTCCTCAAGACAAGTGTGTAGTACTCCTACTATATACCGATGTCGCCACAATCTCTATAGTTCAAATCTTTTGTTTCGGTCCCGCTCCCTGCATATTCCGGTATTCGACTCATTTATTCAAAGTGCTGCCGTAATTTCTAGGGTTTCTAATATATGTATGATTAGAAATAAAAGGGGAAAACCTATAGGGTGGGACTGATCTCTTCGGAAGAGGCGCTTCATACAATTAAGATCGAACATCACTTACAGGTAAGTTCGTTAAATCTTTCAGTTGTATTTCGCGCCTCTTCCTCAAGATCAGTACGTAGTTATTTAAAGTTTATTACGGCAGATATTTCATGACTCAGAAATTCAATATCCTTGTTTATTTATAAAATCTTGTTCTCTTGTTTTTTTTGTTACTTGTAAGTGCGATGCGTGAACAAATATAATATTATTTAGTGCTTTTATCTAAAACCGCTTTTGCAAATAAGCTCTTACTTGTTTCAATCCGACGGTCGTAGAACCTAGCGAAGGTCCTCAAACGTTCGTAGTTTTTCTAATCGCATCTATATTAGAGCCGTTTATTTTGAAAGTGGCCTAACTCCATTTTTAATTTTTTTTCTGGTTATCATGTTTACGTGTACAACTTCATGTTATTTATGAGTAAAACATTTCAGGTTACTTATAACCCGAGCAAATACGATAATTCTTGACATATAAGTTTTCAGAGTTAGTTCAATAATCGAACCGTGGAGTTTAAAAGTGGCCTAACTCCATTTATACTTAAATGAAGATATTTACTATTGATAATGTGGGAAAGCAGTGACGAAGGTAATTTTAATTAATTAGTATTTATAAATTAACCTCAGTTTTTGGACAATTGCGTTAGTTGAATAACCAGTACGTTTAATTAATATAAAACTTAAAATTTAATATTAATTTTTAGAAATTATTTGACCCATGGGGAAGAACAGAACGAGACTATTTAGTTCAGATAGTGAAGAAGAAATAGCAACCAATGGTTTAAAAAAAAATCGAAAAAGAAACAGAATTATAGAACAATATTCGTCTTCAGGGGATGAAGATACGAATAACAATGGAGAAAACATTCATGAATCATACATCCAAAAAGTGCGAAAGATTAAACGGAATTCAGGAAAAAGATATTGTACTCAAACCGGAAATATTGTGCCTGAAAATTTGTACGAAAACAAAGATTGCCGTTGTCGGAATTCTTACATAAAAAATTACGATGAAGAAGAAAGAAAGAATATTTTTGAGAAGTTTTGGGGTTTGGGAGATTTTAACAAACAAAATAGAGTTTTAGGTATTTGTTAAATTCCAAAAACGGAAAAGTTCCCGTCTGCAAACAATTCTTTTTGGATACTTTTAAAGTAAGTGAAGGACGGTTAAAACGAGTATTAAACTCTGCAAATATAGGCAATGATTTGTGTGGGATGATGGTTGGATCATCAAGAAAATTATCTGAGAAAGGGAAAAAGCACGTTCAAAACCATATAAAGGTTTTCCTAAATTTGAATCCCATTATACTAGATCTCATAATCCTAACAGAAGGTATCTACATGCACACGCACTAAAAAATGTAGATGAGTAGTAAATTGTTTCGTAATAAATTTATGTTATCTAATCTTGTACGTTATGTAGTTAAAACATGTTTTGAATCGCATAAATTATGTTTCCGAAGTGTTTTAAAGATATGTAAAATAAATTCTGTATTGTTTTTTTTTTCAATTTGAAGCATCTTAAATAATGTTGAATGGACTTGGGCGCCTTCAAATTTTATAATGAATCTGGTTGTTAATTTTGAAAGTGGGCTAACTCCATTCTTGATGAGAAAAAGCATATTATTCACTAAATAAGCGCCACTATTTTAATAGGAACTATAAATTTAACACCCTTAGATACACTTAAGCAGTATGACTCCATTAGTATCCTATGCGTGTATTTTTAAATTCATTGAAACGCAAAACATTAAATATCTCGATTTGAAGATAAATGGAGTTAGGCTACTTTCAAAATAAAATATTAATCCCATTCCTCTTTGCGGACGAAGTAGACGCATAACGAGTGCTGTAAGCATCGAACTTATCGGTATCCACCCCGCTTTCCATCAGCGTCTTCTTTATCCATCTGCTCAAGGTCTGAGTGGATATTCCCTTATGCGGTTTTTTCAAAACCACAAAAAGTCGAGTTTCTTTTCTTCGTAATTGTCTTGTCTTGTCTAAGTATGTTTCTAACGTCGACGCTGCACAGCTACATTTATCCTCCATATAAAAAGGCATGCTGAAAATCGGCTGTGCTTTACTTATCCTAGACGTTTTTAATCGAGCCGGAATTTTAATTTCGATCAACCCCGGTGATCTTTCTATATTCTGTATGCCGATTGACGCGAGTGTCTGCATACGCTGCGCTGTCACTAACGCCAGCAACGTAACCGGCTTGTGAGTAAGTTGTTCCAATGAAATGTTTTCATTCGGTCCCCACTGCGAAACGTGGTCTAAAACGAGTCGCGGATCCCATGTTGACTCGTATTTGGGTTTCGCTAGCCTCAGATTCGCAATGTCTTTAACCCTTTGAGCTCTAAGGACGCATATATGCGTCAGTCTATGCGTCTGCGGACCACATAAGCTTGAAAGTACTCAGGTCTCAAAGGGTTAAAGAGTCTCCGTACTCTGGCATCTTTTCCCAAATCCGGCCCGTGTAGTAGCGCAATCGCAGATCGGCAGCTATTTAAAGTGCCATAAGAAGCACCCTTTTCATACTCGACAGACAAAAATTTCATAACTTGCAATATATCGCTTCTGTACGGATCTATGCGTTCTTTACTGCAAAACGACTACCATTTATCCAAACAGCTATCGTATTGTTTAAGCGATGAATCCGACAACGAGAAGAGCATAGTCATCAGCGCTTCTCTCGGCACTTTTCTCTCCAAAGCTTTCCGGACAACAGCTCTGCAACCAGGGTAATCCTCCTCCAAATCGGGTGTGCCCGTGCAGAAATGTTGACAGGGATACGAAACTACCGATTATATTCTGATCAGGATATGGCAGGGATGCGCCAAAACAGGTGTTCCTAAGATGGTTTCCGCATCGGAAAGAATTTGCGTGGGTGACGATGTTTCGAAACCATGGCGCCACTGTACTTTCGGGGTATACCGACTCAATCCTAATATGAAGCCTGTGGTGAGCGTAGATTTTATGACCAATGCGAATATATATAGATATAGTAGTAATAGTACCGGTCACGACCGGCAGGTGGCGCATGACCATCCCGCTTATTACAAATGAACCAAGCGTCCACTGGCATTATAAATACGTAAACTGTGCACAAAAGTATTAAATTTGCTCTGGAACGTGCTGCAAAGAATTAGCTCGCACTGCAATAAGTGTGCTATACAATTCTTGGATCGTACAATTACATACACTTTTTTCATATACATACTTATTATTTTCTCAGCCTGTCCTGCTGCTTTTAATTTGTTTCCTTGAAGTCGCGGGTAGAAGCTAGTATTAAATATAATGCTTTCAGCAATTAATTATTCTTATGTGATTTTATCATGATCCCTACTCGAATCCAGTTAGTGTCATTAACGGATTCGGATCGGGATTCCTAATGGAATCCAGTTTACGGATCTTACATTTAGTCCTCGAATCTGATCCGATATCGGACTAGATCCCGATTAGGAGCCCGGGATCCAACTCAGAATCCAGCTGTATCCGCGCCAAAATTTCTGCACGGGTGGTTGCCTATCGAGAGAGCGCAAAAGATTTACATTTGGTTGAAAATAAATCGGTTTGCAATTCAGCATGGCAGTGAAGACAGGGAACCAAACCTGGCCTGGTCAATATGGTACAATCACGATACCTCGAGCACCGTCATCTTTAAGCTTTCTTAAAACCCGTAGGATCATTGCGAACGGTGGCAATGCGTAAAAAAACCATGGACTCCAATCTGCCGTGCATGCATCAACTGCAACCGAGCCTGGGTCTCTTGACCAAGAAATATATTGCGTACATTTTGTATTCATTCTTGTTGCAAACAAATCTATTTCCGGTTTCCCCCATTTATTTTTAATCTTGCGGAAAGCCGCATTTGATAAGCCATATATTCTGTTTCTGGCCTAAGCCGTCTAGATTCGACATCGGCCTCATAATTATCTCGAGACGAAAAGTAGGATGCGTAAATGTAAATATTTCTCTCTTCCCACCATTTCCAAATTTCTTTGGCCAGCTTACTCAATATCGGAAATTGAATGCATCCCATATTATTAATATATGCCATTGCAGTAGTATTGTCGATTCTCAATAAAATTTACCTGTGTTTAATATTCTTCGCGAAGCATTTTGAAGCAAATAAGGCTGCCAATGGTTCGAAATAATTAATTTGATGAGCTTGTTCTTTTTGGGCCCAGTGGTCATATGCTCGGTTGTCTTTACAGCAGCCCCCCCCCCCCCTTCCAGAACGCGACGCATCTGAAGAAATCTCTAGAGTCGCTCTAAACGGTGTTATCGAACGTATAGCATTGTTAATGTTTATTTTCCACCAGTCGAAATCTTCTTGCAAGTCGTTTGAAAGGTACATTCGCGCCTCGAAATTTCCCTCATTTTCTCTGAGAGCCAAAAATTCTGCTCTCTCAAAGCTTTCTATGTGGACCCAATCGTACTTCAACGCTGAACAACTGGAGCCTAACGTTCCTATCCACCCCGCAAATTCTCGAATTGTACAAAGGCTCATTTGACTAAATTTGTCTATCTTTTGTGCAGTCTGAACAATTTTTTCTTCTGGAATCCTAATATTCATTTCTTCGGAATCATAAATGAATCCGAGCAATTTGCGTCTGGTCGAAAGGATTACGTGACTCTTCTTGTCATTAATAACAAAACCTAGTCTTTCGAATAATTGTCGTATTATATGGGTATTCCTTGAACATTCTTCATATGAATCCCCTAAAATTAATAAATCAACAAAATTAAAATCAATAAATTGTAAGTATATAACTGACAACAGTCCGCGCTCTCTGAGATACATGACTACTGGTTTCATTAATTTTGTAAATGTGTACGGAGCTCTGTTTAGTCCGAAGGGCAAACACGTAAATTGGTACAATTTTCCTTCGAAGATAAATCGTAAAAACTTCCGATCAGATTTCGCTACGGGAATTACATAATAAGCATCCTTCAGATCAATAGTTGTCATAAAACTTCCAAGAGTTATCATTTGCCTTGCTGCCTTCCCGTCTTCTAATTTAAAATGATCCGTGGCTACGAAATCGTTTAATCGCTTTAAATTCAAAATAAAACGGTGCGAACCATCTGGTTTTGCCACCAGAAAATTTTTGGAGATGAATTGTCGAGACTTAGATTGGCACACTTGTATTGCGCCCCTTTGTAATAACTCTGCAATTTGCTCTCGTATCAACCCTCTTTCGTTATCCGACTATTGAGGCTCCGTAGGCGGTGAGTCTTGGTACACCTCCGATGTAAACGGTACTTTATAACCTCTGATCCAGCTCAGGATGGTCTTGTCCGAAGTCACTTCAAGCCTTAAAACGCGCTCAAAACGAGGTAGTCGATCAGCAAATTTACCTACGTTAAATTGTTTTCTTCGGAAGCGGATGTTCTTCTTTCTGCTGATAGCTCCTTCCTCGCGACGCAGATTTGTTGCCTCGACTGAATCTGTTGTAACTCTGTATGTGCTCCCCCCCCTCCCCCCTCGAATAAGTATTCGAACCATACCGATTCTGTTGAGGCGGGCCCCTCAAGTTTTTTGACTTCTTTCCTTGATCCGAAGAATGCTTCGTAGACAGTTTTAAATCTTTTGAAGTTTGCTGTAAAACTCTAGTGGCCTTTATTTTTTCGCTCAGTTCTCTTCCAAATAGCCACTCTCCCGACGATACATCCTTCAGCGTGTCTCTGAACGGTGTTTTAATATTCTTTAAAACCAAACTCCTTCGGATCGATGTTTCATCATGCTGTAGATCCGCCAGCAATTTCGCAACTGCGTTGAGAAGTTCTAAATATTGCCTCTTATCACCAGGATTCAATTTAATTAACAGATTTTTACTTTTCCCACACCCGTGAGCGAAGCAGGGATCTTTTCTTACTTTTTTTATAATCCTTTCGGCTCTCTTTACGATGCCACTGTTTAAGGCTGCCTTAAGCTCCAAATTTAGTTTCGGAAGTTTTAGTTTTAGGAAGATCGATGAAGAGGCACTTCTGAGGAGGCGTGATCTTTTTTAAAAAATTTCTTCGTTCATCCCCCGGAAGACCATTCTTGATGATCTCGCACCAAAGCGCTGCAACATGACTATGTACCGCAGGTGCCTAGCACCCGCTCTAGTCTCAGACATTCTCCGAACACTTCTAAAACGTCTGCTTCCAGCTCGATCTCTTCCGTTCTTGCTGACGCTTCATGTTCATCCGGTTTTGATTAATATTATTTTGGCCAGTTGTAAAAACTGGGGCATCCTCAGTCGCTTGTGTATTTGACGGCACAACGTTAGCTTCAACGTCCGCGTGATATTCACGCGGACGTTGAAGCGTATCACGCTGGTGAATGACTCCTTAAATATCTCGTGCGATTTGGAGACACCTCAGACTGGCTGCTTGTATCGCGATCGCAACGATTCGCAAATTCTATATACGAATAGCCTTGTTCTCGACTTCGAGATCGGCTACTCCTAGATCATTCATCTTTGTCGCGACGATCTGTATAATCGTCATGACTTTCCTTGTCACTGCTATAACCTCTGCTGCGATGATGCCCATAAGACCTTGGCAAGTCGTCGTCCTTGCGTTTCGAACTACGTCCTCCATTCCCTGTTTAGTGGAAAAGAAAAAAACATAGCAGATGAATAAACAATCTTTTCGTCTTTGTTTCTCTCTGTCTCTCTTTTTTTTGTGTCCGCGGCATTGCTATGTGAAATGTAGCATGGCGCCCCGATCTTACATTCGCGACCGTTGGACGATCGCGAGACAGAAAATGATGTGACATAATGTACAGGGTTACGATTTCATTCCTCGTTGTATAATATCGAGTCGTCCAAGGAATCACATGCCAGATTATACGCCCCTTTGTGGGGGTTTTTGGCCATACAAACTTGCAGAGAATGCATGACATAATCTGCTGGACTATGTCCACATATGATCTTAAGCATCCTCTTGACACATTTCTTGTTGCATGGTTCGATCAAGAAACCATTTCCATTTTCATTTGTGTCATATCGAGTTTCACGAACACAAGACGGTTAAACGCTCTTTCACCGGCAAATACGTACCGCGTTTGTCTTCGTATTTTTCCTCCTTTTGTCTCAGAATCTGTTTTTCTAACCATCTTACTCGTTCTCGCAATCCTTCTTGACCGTCGTCGTCCGACGAACGATGTCTGCGTTTCCTTTTTCCCATCTTCTTGTACAATCTTTATAGTATTTCTGATTAATATGTGTGACGTGATCGGCACAAAGAAGAATGAGTTGAATACCGGAATATGTAGGGAGCGGGACCGAAACAAAAGATTTGAACTATAGAGATTGTGGCGACATCGGTATATAGTAGGAGTACTACACACTGATCTTGAGGAAGTGGCGCGAAATACAATTGAAATGCCACGTTACGCAATGTTGTTTGATATTCTAAAATAGTTGAATATTCTCATTCAAGCGAAGGTAGTATTTTTGATATTGCTTCTTTATGAAGGAAACTTTCCTAAATAAAATATATTTTCAACGTTCCAAAATCTGCAACGTACGCTAATACGAGTATCACGAACTCTTTTTCCCCAGGAAACCAAAACAGCGAGAAAACGGGGTGCAAGTACGACGATTATTTCGAAACTGCTGGATATCGTGAACTTTTCGTACTATTTTAGATACATATATGTGATCTAACTTTGTGTCCAGTTGAATGTTGTTTGTTACATAGTCGTCGAATAATTAATCCTCGCCATTCGTAGAATATTTCCAACAGGAACGACAGTTTTGCGGTGTTAATACTAAAGGACGTTGTAGAGGAAGGCTTTGAGAAACTAGCTGAAACTCTTTATCCCCTTAATTCGCGTCGTCGTTGGGTGCAACCTCCGTACTAGGGGAAACCGTAAGTCTTCTCAGCAACTGGATCAAGAGCGCGGCTCTATCTCTCGCCCTTCGTCTATCTCTCTTCTTCTCGCGCTATCTTTCTACCATCATCCTCGTCGACGAAACTCGAACACGGAATTTTCATCGAGGATTAGTTTAGCCTTTAGACGAGGGAGTATAACCGCAAACTTGCTCATACCAGGGAAGCTATGCAAGTTTGCAACTAGTAACTGGTGCTATGAATATCGACCGGCGGGCCGGAGACGAAAGTATTGAGATAGGCAATGCAGTGTTTTCACAGAGCTCTCGCTCCAATGGTTGTCAAATGAGCGCTGCAAATGCCTACAATGACGTATGAGCCGTCGCCGATAATTATTCCGCGAGTTGGCCGTTTATGGTGAGTTTCGTAGTAAATAAATATTCATTAGCGTTACCGGTAACAGCAGTAACTATTGTTTAATGAGATGGCATACCATTACTCTGCTTATAAGGCTCGAGTCTTTCAATCATTTCCTACTAAAACTTTGAAGAGTAGAGAGAACTAGCCTATATTTAGTATCTCTCTGTGTTATTCACGTTCGTGCCTAGCCATAAACTTTCGTTCTATTAAATTATCTTTAACTTGACAGTAGTAAGACGATAGAAGATATTTTTCAAATTCATGTCAGCCTTGTAACTCAAAAAATCTCTCGATACTATATTTGACGTATTCCAATCCCAATGACGCGATATTAATCGTGCCATTAATTTTAATATTTGTATGTCTAATTTGAAACCAGCGATGTGATGTACCTCATTATCCCACTTTCAGTTCCAATCGAATAATGTTTTTTTCTTTGCAATCACGTTGATACCGCCATTGTAGGTACAGTTCGCAATGCCAACACAAAATTCTCCAATTTTTCACTGTAACTAAAAAAACTCTCATGCACTTTTAATTTAGATTAAACAGCATATACCGTTTTTGTTTATTTTTTACCTCGAGTTGCGCGTAAAAAAATTTAAAAGCTTTTTAATAAACCCGAGTCGGAACATTTGTAATGTTTTTCTGACCTATGTAATATACAATTACGACATAAGTCACGATGTTATTGGACCTTCGTACTTGTCGTTTATGCCGTCCAAGTATACTTAATAGGTAAGATTGGTACAATTTCAATGCAAAATCAACAGTATTTGGAACGTTACGGAATAACGAGGTATATGAATAGATACAGGAGTGAAAGAGACAGAGGCCGTTATGGAATTTCATGAATATTTAATAAATTGATATAGTGTTACCGCAAACACCCGCTACTTGCAATTCTCTTATGGGCTTTTCCCCACTCAACCTCCTAAAGCTATAGACATCTTTTTATTCTTTTTCTGTCGCTCCGCTTGGAAGTTGAGGCACGTTTCTCGACAAAATGGGTGCTATCGTGGGATAGTACCAGATTTGAAAATTAGAAATGTGGTTTTTTATTAGCGTTTAATAGTCATTGATAGTACGATCAAAGACGGTTGTTTCGGAAGGCTATTTGTATTGGGAAACGTGTTAAATCTGGGTTATATTGTACGGATAATGTAAGACCAAACGATGTCGCAATGGACGAGAA
The DNA here is from genome assembly GCA_946811545.1 of Netelia fuscicornis. Lineage (NCBI taxonomy): Eukaryota > Metazoa > Arthropoda > Insecta > Hymenoptera > Ichneumonidae > Netelia > Netelia fuscicornis. The sequence continues at coordinate 22,546,974 of OX328011.1, read as the reverse complement.
AACGATGCCGAAGTGGGTAAACATTCTCTTCGAACCGTGACAAATTATGTCTGCGCGATGGATCACTGTATTTCTGTATTTAATGAGCCAAGAAATTAAGACACGACATCGGAGTATGGGAGTAACAAAAACATTCGCAAACATCGCGATCGAAAAAGTTCGTTATCGTGCCGAAATTGCCTCCACCCGTAAGTATATATGTATATCGTGAAAAAGTGGTGTTTGACAAGTATCCACGATCACTCGAGTTCAACGGCATAAAGTATTGAGTTTCGTTGAAAGGAGCTTTTGGAACTCGTTTCGATTATTTATTATTTGCTCCACGCGCTTACGTACAGCCACGAAAGTTCAGCTCTCTCACTCTCTCTCCTTCTCTATTGGCGATAGTCGTGAGAGAATTTTACCAAAGAAATCGACCATACGTTTTACCGAAACCCCCGGGGGTAAAAATACAATAAGCGCCCGTGTGCGACGTAAAACTCGATAGCAGAGTCTCGGGGTATTCCCCCATTCTGGCCCTCCTTCTGGGTCTCCCACTGTTGTGTGTCGCCAAGTCTGAACCTCATAAATCGGCTTTTCTATAGTGGAACAGAGGGTGCTGAGAGTTCTCGCCCTGCTTTCGATAATAATTGCGATGTGGCCGGGATAGAGTTGCAAAAATAACTGTATTGGAGGAGGGAAGGAAGAAAAAATAATGCCGAAACAATCGTAAACATTTTGTCAATGGGAAACGGAAACTGCGCGATCGTAAAGTGTACTCAGGCAAAAATCTATAGATTTTTGGCCGAGAATATAAAATCGACGGGATTTGACGCTAGAGACAGTACTGGCTGTTTGGTCTTACGAAGAAGAATCATGACTGTTTGTAAGGTAGAATCGCGTTATTAGACATCGAATTTTGTTCGTACCGAATTCCATTCAACATTGAGTCTTCTGGTTTTCTCTGGAGGACTGCTGGAAGACTCGACTTTTTATGCAGGGAACCCACGAGTTGCGAGAAACAATAACGAGCGCTACGTGAGAGGTCGTCATGAAAAAATAAATAAACTGTTGCAGGCTCTCGTGCTGTCGATTCTACTGAGCGGAGGTGCCCTTGGGATCCTTGGAGGACATCGAGAAGGTAAATTATCGGAGGATCAAAAAGCCTCCTCGGAGGCTCTTCCGTCCTTTCTTTTTCTCGGTGTTGCAAAGTCTCTTTTATTTGTTGGCGCGTTAATTCCCAAGAACAAGTACGCGGCACGTTTCTCGCCTTCTAAGGCTCCTACGTGAGCTCGTTATTCGTCGTTTTTATACCAGACTATACAACAGCTAGCATCAGCGATGAGGACATGGGCGACGTTAAACTGAGTCGTGACGTTGACGACAAGGATGGTAGCTACGAGGCTAGAGGCGGTCATCACCATCAAAAGCATCATGCTCACTCGTTTCAGCACTTTCACGGTCCTGTAGCTGGCCATCATCAAGAAGTCAGTTGGAAGGACAAACATGGTCATCATCACCACGATTACAAAGCTCATCCGGAATACAAGTTTCATTATGGTGTCGAGGATCATCATACGAAAGATTTTCATGGTCAAAAGGAACACCGTGATGGTTCGTTCGATTTGACCTTTTTGACTATTACCGATAACTCAGCTATAATATACGTACATTAATATGCAAAGACGATAAATCAAGTTTAAAGCATCTATGATTTTGGACATTGTCGTACAGCAAACAGTTGTGCAAGCTCTTCATAGCAGGTGCCTCGATTTCCCTTCTTAATTAGAATGCAGAACTAATTGGAATGACGGCTCTCCCGCTCTTAATTAGGAAAGGAAGCCATACCGGGAAGTTTGTTCCATCTCCATCACCTCGCTTCTCCATTTCCTCTCCTGCGGTTGCTTTCTTCAACATATATATACATTTCTTCGTTACATCGTGCCTCGTCGTACCTCATCATCCTGACGACTTTTACATTTTATCCGGTAGTCATGAAAGTTAATGTGCACGAGCCCGTGACCTCTCGCTTTGACCATTAATTTTTTTTCAGTCTACCACCGCAGATCTGTATGAAGTCATGCTATGAGAATTATGGCTCAGCCATTCGCTTAGAACATGTTTAAACAATTTTCTTAAGGGCTTGTTAACATAGACATTTAAAAGCCTACTTGTATAATTTTCTTATTTCTGGCGTTACTCGATTTCTTCCAGTAGGTACATCTTGAAAACCATCTGTATATGATATTATTTATTATAGGAAAGGAACTCTCGGGCGAATATCATATTCATGAGCCCGGTGGCAACGTCAGAACTGTTAAGTACGTTTCCGATCATCATGGCGGATTCTTCGCTGTTGTCAATAATCACGGTGGCAATGATCACTCCGGTGGAACATATGGAAAGCATTAATATTGACAGAAACATTTTTTAAAACGTTATCTAGCTGTAGTTGAAATTTCGCAACTTCAATATGCCATGCATTATATAGTAGCTCGTTATTGCATTGCGACAAATAAATAAATTATGAGTTAATTGCGATCTTATCTTTCTGGCATCTTCGTTTCTCCATTAAGATCGTGGAGAAACAAACGTCCAAGGGTAACAAAAACAACCATTCGCTCAATTGGCTGTGCGTCCATTAATAAAAAGGAATTCCGCCTCCATTCAAATTTGAGTTATGTAACCACATCAGTGAATGGAGTTGGTTTCACGGTGCTTTATGTAGCATTCCTGTTTTTCCGGGACTCGGGCGGTTTCTTCGATCGGACGCTCTAGAGAATTGGAGCGTGATGCGCGACGCCTGTTCTTCCCATTCTCTCTCTCTCTCTCTCTCTCTCCTCTTCAACTACTCCTCGTCGGTTCCACGCTCTCGCATATGAGCTACACAAATCTCTATGTGTGTAGGCACCTATGTGCCGAACGACCTTATTTAATCGAATCGCGAACATCAAGAGTCCTCTTTGGAAAAGGGAGGACGAGAAATGAGGGAACGAGTGAAAGAGTGAGAGACGGTTCAAGCTTTAAAGCTGGCTCCTCACTCGCTCTCATCTCTACACTATATCGAGGATTATTTGCTGTTGGACCTCTCGACATCTTTACCCACCAACCCATCATGTGCTCGCGATCGTTAGCAAACTGAATAGCTCGGCTAACAGAAAGAGTCCATCGCATTGCTACGTCTCATATATATATATTTAGAATAAAAGGATTTCACCGCCACCAGTGCCGCCACCGTCACCGCCACCGCCGCCGCCGCCAAGCTCGAGGACCGTGAGGCGGCAGTTGCGGCTGGAGGAGCGGGCGCCTAGCGAGCGTTGCCTGGCAACCGTTACATGGAGGCACCGAAGTCACAGATGGGCTAAAGTCACGGTGCAGCCTAAAACCACGAATAGGGCCGGGGCGTATGAAATCTTGGTACATCAGGTAAATCATTCATATAGCTGCGATGATGTAACTGGTGTTGGTGCTTCAACTGCTTTGAGTGCTATGATTCCAGTACGTGCTGTGAGTAACGTGAGTGCCTGCTGGGAGTTTATTTGTACGAAGAGGGTATGAGTGATGTGGGCGAATAATACACACACACACATACATATATATATATATATGTATATATATATGGGATGCTCGATTTTCATTTATCGATGGGAATACGTCGAGAAAATGATGTGGTAAAAAGTAAAATTTCCAAAGTAACGGCTCTAACATTCTGATCCCACTTTTTCCACTATATAACCCTATACTCCTAATCTCATTTCCTGCTAATGATAACACCACTGCCTAGTCTACGATCTCACGGAGTCCTATTATTTTGCCACGTGACATTTCTTCCACTCCAAAACTCTTTCTTCCAGACTCTCTACTAGTTTAGTAATTAGTTTCTCCTGTTCTGATCAGTTCTCCTCGGAGACCAACCTAATTAAGACCTAGTGTAATTATTCACTTTTTTAGACTATTTGAAAATGCGAATTTAATAATTAAAACTAACAAAGTTTATTTATTCACTGATTCCTCAACGGATCATCGATTACAGCGTTTCACAGCGGTTCATATTATTTATGAAAAATAATTTTTGTAATTTGTTTATTTATTTAATTATATCGTTTTATGATTAAGCCCATTTCAATATGTTTTCGGTAAAACGTCACATCAATAACACATTACTTATTGACCCTTTTCTAATGGGGCAAGAGTGTGCGCGTTTTATAGGATCTGTCACATCTACATCAAGTCTATATTTTTAAAACTCGGCACCCTGATCGCTGTTACCGAACTTCTCCTACATTGCACCTCTACGAACGGGTCAAACGGAGAAACTCACTTGAATGTTCTCCCTCCACTTCTTATCCGTTTTGCTTCTCGGCTCCCCCCCCCCCTCCCCTCCCCATTTCCCCTTGTCCCTTTTCTCGGGAAGTTGGATAATGCACGCTTGCAGAAAAGTTCTTAGATCAAGCGCACACGATTCTACATATTTTATCCTCTCCTGCACCACTTTTGGCCCAAGTTTAACTCGCAAAACTTGCGACCGTTGCGAATCATGGTCTTCGCACTTGTGCAATTCGATTTAAATAATTATTGTGTCATGCGAATATTATTTGTTGAATATAGTGTTGAACTGGTTCTTGTAAACGAGATTGCTAAACCCGTGTCTAAAATCTTCAAAATCCACATATTTGATACAACTTCAGATGTACCTTCGAACAGGGTTACTTTGAATAGGTTCTGGTAGTTTTATGGAGGTAACTTTTTTTTAACAGCCCGAATTCCAACTTTTTTTGCTCCAATAGAACAATGTATTCTCTGGTTATCAAACATATAAGAACGTTAATAGGCCACTATTTTTCATGTAGTTTTTAAAAAGTGTCAAAGTAACCACGAGTGTGAGGTTACGTTGATAAGGTATTAAAATGCAACTTATATCGGAGATCCAATATCTAATGTTTACTATTGACATCCTTTTGATAACAACTTTAATATTTTATGCATTCAACATAGAATTAAATGAAAAACAATGATTTTTTTCTATCAAATTGTCGTCGTTAGGAAACATGTTACATAAAAATATCAAGTACCTAGGATACTATTATAAGCACTCAATCAATTTTGTATTATCGTTAAGATCGAAACACTAGATATTTACGTACATTGCAGTATATGTATACGTTTCCGATCCCGTTACTTCCAATTTAAGTCTTCTTGAAGAACAAAAGTTTTGACCTCTCGGCAGGTGCCCATAGTTGACATTCGCAATTAACTTTCGAGACTTTGGTGGGCAGAAGGGAGGGGTGGGGGAGGGGGTTCGACAGTTTTTTCATTGCCGCATTTTTCCCATCTCGGTGAGCTCTTGAAATAGTTACTTGTGGAATTTCCTATCGGGCAAACGAGAAGGGTGCTATACCTGCAACAAAGGATCGATCTAGAATCGGCACACTGAGAAGATTGCAATGTATTCCTGGAAGAAGATAACCAATCGGTCCTAAAAACCTTCCATCATACTCATTGTCATCGATAACATCATGACAACACAAACATATTGATAAAATATCGGCAACGACTATACCACGTTGAATTCACCAGTTCTCGTCCTATCACTGATAGTTCAGTCGGAATTTTCAAAACCATGACAGACTTCTATTCAAAGACACAAAAACAACGCTAATTTGTTTGTAGGTTATATGGACCTCTAGGAACACGTCGTGAACTTTTCGTAAAAATTCTATATGTTTTTTAGTACCACTAAATTCCGACGATGTTTTATCCCAAAATCGTGGAAATTTTGTGGCACCGTCTAGCGGGAGTCGGAGGAACTAACACATGAGGTATTAACTCGCATTACCCAGTAACCTTAATTACACCAACTTTAAAAACAAAAATCTCGCCTCCAAACATCGGGAATTTGAGGTAATGCGGGCCAGTGGGGCAATTCCAGTTAAATTTTCGAAAATTTATGTAAAAATTAACAAAAATCTTAAAAATTGAAATTTCTCCGATTTTTTTTTGTTTTTTCGCTATTTTCTGTGCGTTTCTGTGTCTATGGTGTGCCCATGTGTGCTGTGCGCATTGTCCATACTATGTGTCTATTCTGTGTCTGCTGTATGGATGCTCTACATGTTTGCTGTGTTTGACAAATTTTGTTGTTTTTTTGCTCTGTTTGGGATGCCTGTGGGTTCCTTATGTGTGTACTGCGTGTCTGTTATGTGTGCATTATATGTGTCTGCTGTGTCCCTGTTGTTTGTGTCCTCTTGAACGTCCAAATCGCTTACAAAAAAAATTGCCGCTACTCTTGCACCTTTGAATAGAACTCATGCGTTTTCCGACTGGACTATAAAGTTAAACGGCCTTGGGCGCAATCACTACTTGGATGGATAACCGCTTGGGAACACTGCATGCCATTGGCATTATTTTTTGAGGCCAAATTTTGTGTTCCTCCAAAACCCCATTAATTCATGATGTTCGTGTTAATTTCTGGTTTCTTAATACCCCTTACAAAATCTTTTTGGACGAAACAAAACTTTGACCTTCCCTGACCCCCTACAGTCTCGAAAATAAATTACGAACATCGACTATCGGCATCTGCCGAGGGTCCAAATTCTGTTTTCCCCCAAAAAGATTTCACTTGGAGGATACGAACTGGGAAATTATTGGCGCAACTCAAACATCACCATTATCATCTCGATATCTTGCAAATTACAGAAATTATTTTTCCGCTGCGCACACATTTAAACCATATTTTGGCGCTCTGTTAAAGTAACCCCAAAACTATCAAAGTTACCCACGTTGTCAATGTAACCACGTTTTATGACAACTATCGTACAAATAAATAATTTCTGAGTTTGCATTATATTTGTTAATTCCTATTATCTCAAATATCATGTGGACTACTTATCTTGTGAAAAATTTGAGGGAAACGGTTGAAAGTTGTTCACTGCTGTCTCGTAATCTTCGAGGATCTACGAAATTGCAACTTTTCTATACGACACTATGAATGAATCTTAAAATAGGCATTGTCAGGAACATAGTAAAATCCTAGCTAGTATACATATATGTATAAGTAATTAGTTTTATACAGGGTGAATTTCATAAGGTGTCGCAGGCTTTATTCTAAGGTAGAGGAGATCATTACAAACAGAAGTTGCAAATATACATTAGGGATATTTTTAATACTTTACGAGATATAACGTTTTAAAGTTGGTCCAATCAGAGCGCGCCGAGAAGGGTTGGAGCTGTCCATTCCCGCTCTAGCAGTAGAGACAGAATAGTGTACGGCGTTACATTTGGGCTTGCAAAATTCAGAGCAGTTAATTTTATTTATTATATTATTACGCAGTCATTTTTATTTCTTGGTCATTGGCTGCTAGGGCGGGGAGTGGGCGGCTCCACGCTTTTCGGCGCGCTCCGATTGGACCAATTTTAAAAATGTTTATCTCCTAAACTATTAAAAATATCCCTAATGTATATTTGCAACTTTTGTTTGTAATGATCCCATCTATGTTAGAATAAAGCTTGCGACAACTTATGAAATTCACCCTGTATATTCGCCATGGTACAGTTGAACTTTTAAATAATCGTTTGTACAGTTAACGTAAGCGTTCTCACTCTTCTCTCCGTCTATAGTTATCTCTCTATCTCTATACCTCTAAACGCCCTGCAACGTGTATTATATCTCTGTTTCGAATTTGTAACTCGTCTTGGATGTTGTAGCTCTTTAAGAGCTTATACAAACGCGCGCCGCACAACCATGAATTTATCTATACTCCTTGTTCCTCATCTATCCGCATGACTATCACTCGCGCAACGTGTACAAAATCTGTTCTAATCATGAAACAACATATATACGTAAATAGACGAGGTTGAATATTTCCTGCTACTCCTCATAGTGACGCATCTATCTGCATTACTCGACTGCAATATACGGATGTACATTTATGTATAAATATATAATATAATATCGCTCATTCTACTAATTACCACCCAGCGTCAGTTTTTGTACCCTACGGCATTTACTGACATGACACTACTTTTTTTGTCTTCGCTATTCTTGCATCTCTTTTTGGATCAAAGATACACATCATTTGAAAAGTCTAAGCCCTTAATCTGCATGGATTTTCGAAAGAACGAACAATGGTTTTCCTTAAAGGGAAGACTGGGCTAAATTGCATCACTACGGTTTACCAGCGCTATGGCATCCTTGTATATTGTACTGTTTCACTTCTCATAAATTCTCAGATCCAGAATTACTGGTCATATGGACAACATACTAATGTAAGGTAATACGCATTGATAACGTACGTTTGTTCAAGTGGCTTGTGTGTAAGACCATATACATATATATACTACAATGACTCATTAGATCACCCTGGTAGTTCCCGATTTCAAAGAGGAACCCTGAACAACTCCTCATACAATAAAGATCTTGATACAAACATTAACAAATTTAAACCATTATAATTGTATCATGGCTATTCAGACTAATATAATTATACCGCCATTCATATTTTTTATAATATTGGTAAGGCAGATATATAATAAACTAGCGGTACCCGGCACACGTTGCAATGTCGTTTTGGTGTCATAATTCATTTGACACCCAATATTGTTTATTTTTGTCTCCATGTACGAGGAATAGACTTTCTAAATATAATCTATACTATACAAATTTATAGCGATTGTTCCTGTGCTTCGTTGATGGACATTGCAAATGCGAGTCCCACTGGAAACTACAAACGTTTGAAATCGAATAGCATATATTTTGGTATCATTGGGGTACGTGACACAGTACATCTTCTCATTAAAGTTTCCATGTAAAATTGTATTTTCGTTGATATTGTTCATCATATTTTCCCCTGAAACCCTAGTAACGTTGAAAAGTCATGGTGGATTGATATTTCAACGATTTGGTAAAAGAATGATAGGCACGTCAATTTTTAATGTCGCAACGTGCGACAGTATGCCTGGCAAATTAAACGGATTCAGGAATTCAGTTGGATAATTAATAACTTATTCTTGATTAATCAAAGCAGCAATCGGCTTATACGTTTTAGCTTCTCATGATACTCTGTTTTGAATCGTGAAATTTATATAATTGACATTGGTGTTTTTCCTACTAATATAGCACGTTCCCTTAAGCACTTATGTTTTTTGCAGTTATGTGCAATGTTTTAAAAAACTTTGTTAATCACTTTGCCTGTTGTTGCTGTTATTTTGCGAAAGTTTGTACGTCGTCGTACATACCATAACTGTTTCCAGTCTTGCTTCTCGGTGCTCGTCCATTTCTGAAACTTGTAAGTAATGTATTTTTCCTTTTTGATTACAGTATTCATCTTCCAATCCCTATTTCCCTGTTTTCCCCATTTTCTCTATTCCTTATTTAAAGTCCGCTTCCCTATTTAGAGTCATGATTAACTTGACATTCGCTGTCAAATGAATTATGCAACTAATATATAATGACGAGTCGATCAAGTCGTTAAAAGAAATCAGTCTTTTATTTCGCTTGTCATTTTGTTAGCATACTTTGACAGCTGTCAAATTACACTCTATACATAAATAGACATAGGTGTTAATTTTGTCCGTTCCTCACGCGTTTATTTTGATATATAAGATTATTCTACACACACATACACACAGGCGATGTAAATCCGACCGTGCAACCTCCACGTGGTACATCTCGGTTAACGCTAATGTCGGCGGTATTGTACTTTTGAAGCCTTGTAACTCGAAAAGTAATTGATGAAAAAATATTTAATTATAGTGTTTTGGAAAGCTCTCGAGATCAGCTACAAGAATATGTAATAAAAAATAGGGGGTGCCCTTTAACAAAATGGAGGTGAGCTTCACGTGACCTTCAAATGACTATTCAAGGTCAATTCAATGACACCATCTAATAGTTTTTTTAGAACCATTCAACTTTTGTCTGAAATATTTTTCTCTAAAATGCTTTATTTTTGAGATATTCGACCGTTTCCAGACTTTCCAAACACCCTGTATAAGGTATATAATATTAAAAATAAGACAGACTTCATCAATTTTATTTGTGGCAGTTGTACCTATCCACAAACCTATGTACCTATCCATAAGTGAAACATGTACATACTGTAAACAATAAACGTAACAATAGAAAAATCGAAAAATTATATATTAAAATCTAAAATAATGACTACAATATATCCCGTTTCATTCGGCTCATTGCCAGTCTACATTCAACGGATAGCCGAATAGTTTTTCCTCTTTTCCCGATAGCTGTTTATTTTCTGAGCTTCTTGGGTAATCGTTTGCCATGGAATAAATATCATGATCTCATACATCGAATCTTCGATCATGAATTTCAATATCATATTCGGCGATATTTCTATCACTGATTTCCAAAGTCCCATCAAAACATAAATCGAGCGATGGTGGCAATCAAGTCAATGCATATGGCATGTATCACGTTCTGTTATTGGAGTGTACTGATATTCGGGAGGGTAATCCTGTTGATAGTACTTTGCATAGGGGCATCCTTCTGTCCACAGGTAATTGGGTTTTAGAAAAATAAGAAAATTTCACTTAAATGGAAAGATGATATATAAGTTTTATAATTAAACTATTATTTTATTTTTATTTTTCGTTACAACTAAAAGTTATGGCAAATTGAAAATAAATTGTTTATCCTAGTACCGATGACGCACCGACAGATCCTGAAAAAAACCGAGAGCGTATGGCGTTGCAATGTTAATTTTTCTCCATTAGCAGCGTGCAGTAATAGTAATCTTTAACTTTTCAAGAATTTATCCTTATTATTATAGTCAGTGTTTAGTAGACAATCTCCAACCTAAAAAGTTATCGTGGGTGTTTTATACCATTTTGGTCAAATATTACAAAAACTGCACCTGACAAAATGTTTTTAAATGTGCCACAAGAGGTTAAACGTAGAAGTAAATGGTTTGATACGGTAAATTCTGAAGTTTAGCAAATCTGTATAACATTAATAGCAGTTTTATAGTATTATTGATGTTTCTGAACAGAATCTTACCAACAAAACTCTCTTTTTAACTAGTATCATTGTTTTACCTTCATACTTCGTATTAATACTTCATATTAAAAAAAAAAACTAAAAAATATTTATTAAAAGTTAACTGAATACGATTGTAAGTAGGTAAGCTGGGGGTAAAATGATTCTGGGATTACTTTGCCCACCCTATGAAGGGATCGTTTTGACAAGAATGCCTTATTAACGAAAAACATTAAAACATAATCTGTGTTTTTCGAATACTGTAACGAAGGACGATTAATTCCATTGTTAATTGGTATGAGAAACGGAGACAAATAGATCTATCATATAATATGTACGCAGACTCAAGCAACATAACGTCAAATAGTGGCTTACTTTACATCGAGTACAGTAATCTTTAATATTTCACGATAAAAACTTTCCCCGTGCAAATAACGTCACGATACTGACAGAGATTACATAGATCAGCCGTAAGAACACGAAATTCACTTAAAATATTCTAGATGACGATATTAAGTCGGTATAACAGCGGGGGATCGTTTTATCCCGAGTGGTCATTTTGTACCACCGTCCCCTAATACTCTATTTAATAATTAAATACTTTGATTATTAAACTTAATGTTGTTTTAGGATTTATGCGTCGCGCACATTAATATGTGCGGATATGCGACGGAATGGTTTTGTTTTCAGATTACCCCCTTAACTTATTGTTAGAAAAAAATGACAGAAACAGAAGATATCTATGTCAAAAACGATTACTTATGATAATACTTTGGCATTGCCGTTTTTCAAAGGGCTGTTTTTTCCCGTAAAGATAGTTAATACCTATAAGTAAAATAATTTCACATTGGATCTCAAAAAACTCTGACGTGAAGCGGTTCAAATTTTTCAAATTTACTTATTTCAAACACGATGCTTAATGGGCTAAGTTATGTTCATCTCACCTTGTTAAATACTATCCAGTATGCCTGATTTATAAAAAAAAGTAATTTAAAATACTGACCAAACCAAAATATTTGATCACGAATAAATAAATGTAGTAAACATGAATAACGATTGAAATGAATAAATTCCATGCTGTCGACAAATGAGAGTCTAAAAATAAGAGCCCATACTGTAATTTAAGCTATATTAAGAAATTGACAGTCACGCGCTTCATAAAGAATGAAGAAATTCGCTCCTTGTACAGCATCACAATCGAGCTCACTCTCGATTATCTACCTCGATCGATTCACTTTTTTCATATTATATCTTTATATACACAGACGACAAACTCGATTGCTTCGGTCAATAAAATATATTGCGTGACTCCCGGCTCCTTTTTTTGCCATTTCTTGCACACATTTTTATCCTTGCACGTCTATGTACACGGTTTTAAAGCCTCCGAAAGCGTGTGCCGAGAGCGTTACGTGTTTGTCCGTCGATATCGGAATGCGGGACTTAGATGCATAGGAAATCGATTGGTCCACCATCAATCGGTTTTTGTTTTCAATATCGAGACAACTCGATAGAGGAATTTCCCATTGTGTAAAAATTCGTTTGCATGTATTATCTCCACCGAAAGGCACACACTCCGTCGTAATATTACATGACGTAAGTTTTATAAAGTAAAAAAAAAACCTAGATCCCCTCTGTTCTGTCGAAGCAACGAAGTGGACATGGTGACAACGTATAGGGTATAAAAGTTCGAACGATATCGACAGGTGTATCATTCTCGTTCAGCAAATTCACTCAACAGCTACGGGTCAAAGAATGACTTTCAAGGTTTGTACAACAGAAACGTAAATAACGAAAAGGGAAACTTGAGGGAAGTAAAAAAAATTATTTTAGTTTTACCGTGCACAGAAATTTAGAACTGTACTATACTATACTTATAACTATTAATGTATAACTAACTAAAATATCTACAAACGCGAAAAAATCTTTCTTCATATCGGACATATACCATTCTCTCTATTTCTATCTCTCCCCCTCTGTCTCTGTGTTGCGGCCTGGGCTCTCGAGCGCTACCTCCAAAGTTTGCGATCTGTAAAAGTTTGGGGAAACAATAAAAGTTTAAATTTTTCACGAGAGCCCTCCTCTCAAGCATAGTCGGAAACAGCGAAAGATCGTCTCTCTACCCTTTTTTTGTCTTCGTAGAGAGAATAAAAACTTGGAAATAATAAAAATTAGGAAATTCGGGGGAAATGAAATTTTTATAACTTTTCTTTCGTGACTGTACTTGAGTTAAGTTTTTCCAATCGTGAACGTTTTCATGTCTCGTATTTTCTCGCTCCGTCATTATCTCTCTCATACGTATTCGCTCACATCAATTTTCTGTGAATCAACGAAACGCAGTTCGTCGCAATTTTGGGGTTGCTGGCAATATGGGGATTCGATCCTACTTCGGCGGGTCACGCTCACAGTTTCGCTCACTTTTACGGCCCTGTCGAGGGTCCTGGGCACGAGGTAGTCGTCCACGATCAGCACGGACATCATCACGTTGATTACGTTGCTCATCCGAAGTACGAGTTTGCTTATGGCGTCGAGGATCATCACACCGGAGATTATCATGGTCAAAAAGAGCACAGAAACGGTAATGTCACGTAGGGCTTAACTGTCTATCAACGTCTATCAACGAGAGCCCATTCGACGAGTGGTTTATTTCCTGGAAAATGCACCAAGTAATCGAATGCGCGAACGTTCACCCTCTAAAGATAAATTTGGCTTTCAAATATTCCCTGTATGTTTTACTGCTAGAAACGCCATATTATAATTTTTATTAGAAAATTGAGCAACGTTCAAAATTCATTTTACATGAAATTTCTCGCGCAGCAGTAATCCATACAATCGATGGTTCTCAATATGTAAATTTTCAAATTTTCGAACAAAAGTTAGGGTAAAGAACATGGGTGGCTTGTTAAATGAATACAAATTGGTGTAGTTCGCTCGTTCAAAATGTTCTTTACAGTTTGAATAATGAACGCGATTACATCACAGGAAAGAATCTTGTGGGCGAATATACGATAAAGGAGCCTGGTGGTAACGTAAGGACGGTCAAATATCACGCTGATCCTCATGGAGGATTTTTCGCTCACGTTTACAATTCCGGCGGCAACGATCACTCAGGCGGTACATACGGTGGACATGGACATGGACACCATTAATTAAACGATTATGACATTTCGTGAATTGCGCTTGCTTCAAAGGGATCCGAGTCATCTTGTTACATAAATATTTTTATATTTGTATAATTGTTAATTTTTCTGTCGATGTTTCATTGAATAAATTGTTCCCTCAGTGCCACTGAAATCTACTTATTGTCAGCAGTTATTAATTTTCTAGCCTAGAAAGAAACGTTGATTATCGCGACAATCTATTTATTGTGATTTTAAAAAATAGCACGCCGCCATAAATCGACGTTGTTCAATTCTCAAATATTTTGACCCAGTAATTCGAAAATAAACGTTTTGTTATTTTCTTCCGTTCCTGATAGCGCCCATACCTCATTCAGACCTACAAACCCAATTTAAAAATATAATAACTAAAAATTGGACGTTTTTCGCATATTTGTATTATCTAAAAACAAACAAGCAAACAAACAAAAAAGGCCTTAGGAGAAAATTCAGTAGAGTTTAGTATACATTCTTATATGGGACTCGCAAACAATATACGTGAAACGTTTCACGTAGGAATGTGACCAACGATGTTTGGAGAAACGGCACGAACTCGACGGAATAGTTGCTTGGGATATTGGATGTTTCGAATGTCACGTGTTTCCCTCTGTGCATGCATCAATGTTCGCGATAAAGTGAAAGTGGCGAAACATTGATAGAATAGAGGAAGGAAATTATAAAACGATGATAGTATGGCGGGGCACAACATATTAAATTATTTCATACGTAGAAAAGAGTGTTAAATTTGACAAAGTAGCTCGAGTCCGTCGAGACACTCCCGGAGAAAAGAATTCATAGCAGTTTAAAAAATATCTGTGTACTGCACTATATTTTTCACCATCTAGCCGGTAACTGTTATTTATCACGATCGTAAACAAATTTACATAAAGATCGATCGCGTGATAAATATGAAGAAGGGGCCCTTAAAATTTCCTTCCAATAACGTAGACGAATGAAAATTTCATGGATGAAACTCTAATATCTCGATTCTCAAGGAGATCAAGTGCTGTCCCCCGCCCTCTCTCTCTCTCTCTCCCTCTCTCTTTCTCTCTGTCTTGAATAGGTACTCCCGTTTTTATTAAACTGCGCTGTTGCATATATACATGTACGACATTTATTAATTTCTCTTTTGCCAATTTCTCGAGCCAGCAATTTATTATCATCGTCAAGTAGGAGCGATTACTTAATCATCTCTTTGATGAATTATTAGAAATCCTCAGGACGAGGAACGAGCCGTTCTGATATTAAATACGACGAGCGTCTCTAGAACACAAATGTTTATAATTCGGATGAAAAAAATCTTTTCCCTATTTGATCATCTACCAACGACTGGTTTTTTTTTTCGAGAATAAAAATACAAGGAGGCAAAGCGAGACAGGGAGGAAAGAGAGACAGAAATTGATAGAAAGATATATATATAGGTCAGCTCTTGGTGAAATACGATGTACTAATTAGAACCGTGGCTACGGTTACAAGTCAGAAATGCGTGGTCACATTTTCATCCTGGTTTCTTCGAGAACGAACCAACGGCTGAAGCAATCCGATATCTCCATCGAGCATGACAAATTGAAATGTCAAGTGAACCGCGCAAGGCGCATAACTCGTCTCTCTTTCGTCGAGTTTTTATTCTTATTCTTCATCCTTTTTTTTCGTCCCTTCTTAGATTTTTTGTGCCGAATTATCTGAGATAAACGTGATATTAATCCGCCAGTGTTCATTACCGCATTAATCGCGTCTCGTATTTGCTACGATCCTCGCTTACAAAGTGGCACACTTGAGATTGCAATTAGGCGAGGGCATCACGATCGGCAACCGAATGCCTCTCGAGAATTCCCGAAGGAGATTGTACCTTGTTCAATTCTCTTCGCTACAAGTATATTGGTAATACCTTAGAGAAGAGGCAAACTATTACTAATATCATAACGGCGCTAGTTTAATTATTAAATATTCGTCCGACGGTAGAGCAGCTGCGTTCTAGTCACCCACCGTCTTTTACTTAAGAACGGATCTAATCGAATTTCATCCCGAGGACACTTTATACATATAATGAATTTCGGCTCATTATCAAAAACTTTCAATGGCATAATAGCCAAACACCTTTTGTGCCTTATACAATATAAGGGAAGATAAACCTGGAATAACTTACGACGAATATCGATTTACTGCAACAGTTACAAAAAAGCGGTCGTGCGCGGTGTCATCACTTGTCCTGATAATATTCTTGTTCCAAAAATGAATAAACAATCCTTGCGGAATACGTCGAGCGTTGAAAATTGAAAAAATGCTCAAAACTTTCTGCCTGGGAACCGTTAATTGAGCCAATAAAACAAAGAGTGAACAAGGGTTGAAACTCGAAACGGAGACGAGGAAAATCCTGGTACTAGCATGTACATTCTATTCGCTCGTCCTTCTCTTTCCGTCCCATTTGTACAATACCGCGCTTCCTCGTCCGTCGCCCCTTTCCACTCTTTTTTTGGTCTCCTACGTCCGGAAAATTCTCGGGGACAGCGTGATAAATGGAACAGTGGACCCCTTTCCTTCCCTCCTCACTCAGAAAAACAGGCAATTCCGAAGCAAGCGCCCCCCTCGCAACTTTATTCGAGAAGAATGTATATGTCGAGAGAAGGGAGAGCAGGAAAGAGGGTAATTTTGTTGGGTTGCGTGTTATTCCGGAAGTTGTCGCGGCAGCTGTGAACGTCGACGAATCTGCGAAAATAACGAGTATATAGATGGGAGATGATAGCAGAAAGAACGGTCGATATTCACCGTATAATAGATCTGGACTGAGCCCGTCGACATGGAATAATGAAGACGCTGTACGCGAGGTTTCGAGGAGGACAAAAGTGATAGAAGCGAGGATAATAAAAGAAAAATAATGAACTTCATGAATGCTCAATCAAAAGTTATAGATCTTATTAAAAATGGGATCTTTTCAATATTACAACCTGAAACGAGTTACTGCACCATATAACGAATATTATTATTTGATTGCATCTTTTTCATTAATGGCTCGGTAGGATTTCATCCTTCGAAGTCCGCGATAAAAAAATTAAAACAGAGCTCTCGTTCCTATAATATAATACAGCTAAGCTATTATTACCAGAATTCGGATAATCCTCGTGCATTTAAAGTTACCATCGATGTATTCTCGAATTTTTATTCGCAGTGCATGTTCTTATTACGTACTTTGACTGTTTTTCATTTATATAAAACCTAATATCTTGAAAAACATTCAGCGGTGATTTATTATTATTATTATTAATATTATTATTATTAATGGTTTCGAAACATGTGCCGGATCTTTTCCGATTAAGGAGGAGCCCCACTGTAACGGGTTCAAAAAATCGATTTTTTGCATTTCTTTGTAGCGTGTACTTTCAGAAATATATTATATATACCAATTAATTTACAATTTATATCTTCGACTATTCCGATTGTCTTTGTTCTCTGTTTTTGTATAGTATTAAAGGATTCCTAGAATCCAACGAACGGTTAACACGTGATAACGCCGAAAGAAGTTACATCAATTCAGTTGGTTGTAAAGTGGATTTTTATGTGCACGTTGCTACTTCGCTTTGAAAAATCACAGGTGTGTTCTGCAGGAATATTATAATCAATATTTAATATTATGGATTGAAAAGATTCGCGATCGAAAGGAAGAAAGGCTACAAGGTATGGTAGAAAATACTAGTGTCCTCGAAATCGATATGAAAACGAAAGTGGTAAAAGTACGTGTTTTGTGAGGCGCGTCCTCTTTAATGAAAAAGAGACCGCGTAATTTTTTGAATTGGTCTTAAACTAAAAAAACATTGACGAAATAAATTAACACATTTTTTGAGCCATATATTTTCAAGTTTATTATGGCTCCAAGAGGAACATCTCCGAGGTGTGAACCTCAGAGAAAAAAAAACCCTCGCAAGAATTAATTTATAATCAATATAATCTTATAATTATCGATTACATTTTTTGAGAATAATTATTGTGGCGGTGAAATCTACAATTAAAGTGAGTTTTTATTGTCTATATATTGTGTATGCCGCCAATTTGACAGCCTATTGACTAGTCAGAACTCCAAGACTACTGAATGGCGATGCAATGATACTAACAAACTTTTTTCCTTTTTTTCGTATCTATGAGCAACGTATGGAGCAAAACGACTGTGTCCCATTTTCACCACCGTTCGATCCGAGATATATTTACCAAAAGACGACGATCGCCCGCGCTACACATGTGTTCGTATACATATGTGAGCGACCGTTGGTACTGATACCAACATTTGATGCCTGGACATCTTTATTTATTAGTTCGACCGAACCGCACGTGTTCGGGTACGTCCGCAAGCAAATTACGAAACGATTTTGCTTTAGATACAAACGTTATGATAAGATCTAGAAGTTTATACTTTTTTCGAATTTACACATCTAATTCTAAGTGTTTCGTGCAAAAAATGTGGTCGTCATTATTCTTCTCTTGAACATGGTCTTCGTGAACTTGGTTTCAAGTTAGTGGGGAAATATACAAACTGCGAGCCTGTTTCAATTGACTCTTGTCCACTAATTAACAACGCATGTTAAGTGAAAAAATACTTTATGTTTGTCATAAGATTATTTGGCGTTGGATTGAACGGTGCCGTTTCATTTTTCAAAGTTTCTACGATAAAGTCGTGAAATCCATAACAAAAAAATGCCGCGAATACTGTCTTCCAGCTATCTTTGTTTCGAGCAGTTACTGAAGAAATTGCAGCTACTCAGAAATAATGAGGTAAAAAAGATACACCAGTCATTATGGTTTCACTTATTATTTTTTTGAACTTATTTCCGGTGAATATGAAATCGCATCCAACCTCTGCCACCATGTCACGGAATAGTTTTGCGGGAGAAGAGCGATGAATAAAGTGTAAAAAAAATTATAGTTTAATAAATTGTACTTAGACGAAAGAATTTAGAGAGAGAGGTCCGAATAGAAAGGACATAGGAGGAAAATTGATTTTAAATATGATGGAAGGTGTTGGGAAAGGGTCTGAAAGAATGGGTTCAGAAGTGGAGGGAATATCAAGCGCGTAGGTAATAGGGCTCCGTGGGATTGCGAAGCAAGCAGAGTTGAAGATTAGCAGGAGATGACTATGATGGGAAAGTGAATGTGGGTTCATTACATTTGGTTCAATAAAAATTTACTTGAAGTTACTTTGTTGTGTGTGGAATAATATATCTTTAATTGAGCCTAAAAACCATTAACTAAATAAACAATTCACGAAAAAAGCTTATTTTTCTGTCCGTCACAGTGAGGCCCCACCCTAAGATGCATGTTCATTTATATTCTATTGATGGGACCAGCAGGTTATTGGCATTGTAGTATTTTCCTGACTATTATTGTTGTTGTGAGTATGACTACTTAATGGACTATCGTGTGCGCGTATTTGTCGACATACAGTTTCTCAAAATGTTTTCTACAGTTTCGTGACCCGATTGCTGTAGCGAAAAGACAATCGGCACTATTGAGATTGTTTATTCAATCCAGAGTTCTTTTAGTTGTATCGCGAGTGGTGTATGTTTTTTCGTCGTCATGTATAACGTTGGCATCGTTGGGTACAGAAATGCCAATAAAGTACGTTTGTGCATTATTATTATTATTATTATTAAACGGTGATGGCTTATGTGGTTCATATAATTTTCTTGCGCATACCTGCAACGCAAGCGATAACAAATTTGTAGATAAAAAAGTTCCCCTATTCTATAAAGTACCTTTCGTCGTATCAAACTGAAAATAAATCATAAAAATAAGAGCTATCTCTTTCGAGAGCAAGGGAGTATTTCAGTTCGGGAACGTCGATCGTTAACCAACCGCCTATAGTAGCAATGGGAGAAAGAACGAGAGAGAGAGAGAGAGAGAGAGAGAGAGAGAGAGAGAGAGAGAGAGAGAGAGAGAGAGGAAGGAGATCTTTTCCCGGTAGAAGTATGAGCAGCACCACCAACAGCAGTAGTAGCAGCAGCAGTAACAGCAACCAACGAAAAACTTTTACCACCGGTGTTCCAGTTCGAAACTCGCTCAATTCCATCGCGTTCCGGTTCTTTTCCAAAGTAAACAAAGTGTATCCAAAGTTTTGGAGAAAATCCATAGTCACTGGCTCTCTTTCTCACTCGCTCTGTCTCAGAGGAAAAACACAGCGGTGTGCGAGGCGACCAGGTTAGCTCCTTAAATTTTTGAACCCTTTGGCTGCTTTCGCACCAGTGACTTTCAAGAGTCGAACAAGAATGAGGTTGCGAGTGGGATGAAAAAAGAGTGAGCAATGGAGGCTGAGATAGCAAAAGAGAGAAAAAAAAAAGGAAAAGCGGAGAGATAGACGAAGCGCATAAATAATTAACCGGTATAAATTGTCCTTGCTAATGACAATGGGCGACGTTACTACTGCACGAGGACGAAGAGAAAGAGTAACAGTATACCTACCCATACGTATATGCATAGTTAGAAAACGCAACTCCACCATCACCAAAACCGGAAAACTTTTCAAAGTTTCAGGCGATCCCCCACTTCCCAACGTAGATGAAAAGAAGAAAGGATTAAGGCGTATGGAAAAGTTGCGAGTGTTTAGTGAGCGTAAACTTTCAGTTCGCCTTTTCTCTCGTTTCTTCAGAGTCTGTGCTCTGGCTCTGTTGAATTCCACCAGCGCGAAGATTCATTAGCCAGGGCTTGTCGTAGGCCGGGAACCTCCCAGACTCTTTGAGTCTGATAAGTTTCGACCATCTTTCTATTCTTTCTTGTTCTTCATATCTCTCTCTCTCTCTTTCTCGGTCTTCGAGAGACTGTAGGAAATTAACGAAAATCCCAAAAGAGATTTGGCTCTGCCGTTTCTTCCGAGAATGCCCCAAGGATTTGTTCGTTGACATTTTCTCGCCTCGAAACATGAATATCGCGCTCGTTATGGGTAAGAATGACACCCACTAACTCACATACATAAATATATCAGCGGACGAAACCTGTACTGGACACCCCGTGTACATTCCATCCTTTTGAAATTGGATCTCCCTCGAAGCGTTTTTCTGCCATTCTGAGATTCTATTTTGTGTCACGAGAGTAAACGATTTGGGAACCCCAGTTCTTTACACGTCCAAGAGTATATGTAAAACTTCAGCTTAATTAACGGAAAACAAATTGTACGGTAATGATAACAGGGATCAATGTAAACCGAAATCTAATTTATTAATTTTTGAAAACTGGCTCTCTTATACGAAGGCTGGATTTCGGAGAATTGAGTGGCGGATATTGGTAAACGTATCCGATAACAACATAAAACCTATTTTCGTTGATTCAGCTGGCCTGAAATTCAGAGGAGATAACAACGAATTTGCAACAAATAATTTTTTACAGCAATATTATTATAAATATCATTTGTTAAATTTATATTTGCGTCTGGGTTGTTTGACCGCGTTCGCGTATGCGGGTGTATTATATTTACATTGATCATTATATATTTTCGGTTCCTATATATTATTTTTCATCTGTTATGAAATTCGATACTCGAATACATTTTGCACCATAGGGGGAAGCCCTCGTCGCATCCATATCTTCGTACTCAACCATCCGGTTTCGAAAAAGCTCATTTCATCTGACTCTGGGTATCTGGAACTTCGAAACATTTCCAAAAGCACCCTTGACCCAGTATGCTTTCTCGACAAGAGGAACCATACGAAGAGAGATAGAGAAAGAGAGGGAATGAGAGCACGTATAAAACCCAAAATTTCAACTGCTGAATGGACCAACCGGTGGAACGAGTCTACTCGTTAGGGTCAGAATAAACCTTTCGCTCCGCGTACGCGTAAATTTTATTTATTTTCATCACTTTCAAGTGTCGCGCTATAACAGCACCAACGAGAGTCGCCCGAGTGAAATTCGTACAAACGCAGAGAAGGGACTTCACATCTCTTGTTTTGGTGCAGGCCGCTCCCGCCAGATGACATTAGAGCTTTGGTAACTTGCCAAGATACATCTGCCAGCACTCACGAGAGAGCGAAAGGATAGTTATAGAACAAGTATGTGTATGTGTGTGTGTGTGTGTGTGTGTATTAATGGGCGGTGGTACCAGTAGCACTCTCTGTCATACAGCAGCCCCCACGAGAGGAAGATGAGAGAGAAATGAACCTGCTATACAACGCAGCAGAGGATGAGTGAAAGGACGTTGAGAACAAAAAATTTAATTGGTACAACTGCAGTGGGGCTATTGTGAATTTTTTTTTCGTTCTCGCATGAAAATTACATGTCTATTCATTTAGAATTAAATAATGCATCGCATTTTTAGACCACTTTGCTATTCCCGCTCTTTAAAAACGTTGGTTTTGAAGTTTGGTTAGGTGTTGAAAGATTGCTCTTGCACTCTCTCAACCTCTCTTCAGCAGTCTAGCACATTTATCTTAGATTTCCAATATTAGGTGAGAGGGCTTTACGGGCAAAAACATATATCTAGGTACAAATACACAATGTCGCAGCGGTCTGTGTATAGTAAGTAGGGACGTGTAATCTAATCGAATCAAATAGCTCGAAGGTCGCCATCCAACGACATATCAACTCTTCTTGCGGCTCGTGCGATCGCCATTCCCATTTCACCGTCCCTTCGATACTTCTTTCTCTCTCCATCTCTGGCTCTTCTTTGTCCACTTTCGTGGTCCTCGTTCTTGAAAAACGACGCATAACTCACCAGACTCCAGAGAAATAGCTGTCGTTTTCTCTCTTTCTTTGCCCTCCTCAAGTTCTCTCTCGCACGCATTTTGAACAGAGGCTGGAAAAGAGAAGATGCTGGGCTCGTCGAAATGAAATTCTTCTCGTTTCTTATCCGCAGGCAGAGTCGCGAATCACGCCTTTTCTCTTGCGATTCTTCTGGCTCACGACGCTGACCATTCGAACGAGTCTTCCACCACGTTTGTGCCAACGTTGCCACCTTGTCCTTTCGCCGGCGCATATCTCACTTTCTTGTCTCCCTTATATTATTACAATCTTGCCATTAATAGCGACTCGTATGAATTTATTTCACGGGGTTCTTCATAGATTTCTCGACGACTCGGCCGTCCAGACTTTTTAATATAAACGATATGCCGATTTCATCTCGTATGCTGTACGGTGCACTACGTCATACCGATGCACAAGTCTCGAAAAAGGGCAGTGGGAGACGACCAGAAAGAGTATGTGTGTGTGTGTGTGTGTGTGTGTTCTGTGTGACGGAGAGAGAGAGAGAGAGAGAGAGAGAGAGAGAGAGAGAGGGAGAACGAGGAAGTAAAAGCGAAAAGTGAATACGAGCAAATGTGATTCGTTGCCGAGCGTGCAGCTCTCACCCACCCTCGCGGAGAGGTCCTGCATTACCATTTTGGCCGCTTGCCAGACCCAAAGTCCGAACTCCCGAATCTCCGATTCTAGATAAGTTCTGTGCCTTTTCCATCTCGCCACCGGCTTCTTACTCCTTATTTTTCGTCTCTTTTCACCCCGCTCTTTCTCTCCGTCTCTCTTACCTCTTGTGTTCGCTACGTCACAATATATACATATATATCCGTCCCTCTTGGCCTTTCGAGCAATCGGTTAGTAGGTGGATCTAGCAGGCGCACCCGGTAGATAAACGTCCGTGTCACCCTCTGCAATCTTCTCTCTCCCTCCCAACTTTTACTATGCGTCGTTTCTTTTCGTATGCGACAGCGATCGTTCCTCCCTCGAATTTACAAGCCCGAATTTTCTTATCGAGATCTCTCGAATTTTTTTCCTTCGCGACGATTTATCTTCCTCGTTCTCTCTATCGCTGACAGATGGACTCACCAACGAGAACGGAACGAGAACTGACAACGGGATCATCATTAGGACAGTCAGCTACCATAAAAGTCGACACGATTTAAGGACTACGATCGGGGTAATTGTCAAAACAGTTTTCGAACAATGTCGTTCATCCGCTGATAGGAGACGATGAATATTCCGATCCATTATTGTTTGATGTATTCAGTACCTAACATGGATGTATAATTTCCGTATGTAGTTTTCGATTTGATTGGCGATCATTTGCTCCACAACTCGATGAAAGCAAACAAGCTCGCGAGTGAAGAGACGGGAATCTATTTTTCGCAAGTATCAGCGTGTACCCGGATTACGCGTCCGCGGATAGTTCGTGGAATGCTCTTATGAACTGTGGAAGATCCGAAAGCGGAACCAGAGAGGATAATAAATGATACTCAAGGCACACTTTAACGCCGCGCGTTCTACGCCACAACCGTGTTACCGGTAATGTACCAAGTTGACCACTTGGTATAATACATGTAACCCCCCTCCTCGTAAACCCCGTCACACGCATCTCGTTACCAATTCTACTCTGGCTCATTATTCGATGATCGTTCAGCCAGGCATGCAAACGAGGTGTCGAGCTCTTGACAAGGCCTATACCTTGCGCAACGAGAGAGATAGATAGATAGATAGATAGATAGAGAGAGAGAGAGAGAGAGAGAGAGAGAAAGTGAGCGAGACAGAGGGAGAGAGACAGAGACAGAGCTCGTGATGCTGCTGTTACCATTATTGTCGGTGACTGCCTCTCCATGGTGCTAGAGCGAACGTGCAAGAGCCATATAGCCAAGCGTTCGTAGCTGTAGCCACTTTCAACCTCCGACCCTCCTCGCGTTATACCGTGGCCGATGATTAATGAGAGTCGAGAGGAGGTGGTGGAAGGTGCAGGGGTGCGCAGGGAGCAGTCTACGAATGGATGGACGGCCGACAGACGCACGCGGCTCATAAATAAGGGTGATGAGAGGCTTTGTCCGATACTCGAGGCTATGTGATTTTGCTAGTGCGCTGTACTTCATTTCATGACCGGATATACCGTAGAAGATTTTATAATACATCGACGAAAGTCATTTCTCGGAGGGAATAAAGATACCGAGGATGGCATAGGTGATTATCAAGGGAAATGTGAAAAACGACCTAGTTGATAAAAATCATGGTACCAAGGGAAACTGGCTGCGTTATCCGTTATACAAGGAAAGACGGAATGCGGATAATAACGAGAGAATATGCACGAGGACCTTAACGTAATAGTTGGCCTCGCTTATTCTCGAAGTCATCCAGGACAGTTACGAATTTTCGCTCGTGACGAATATATGGTGTAACGAGAGAAAACTGACGCGAACCGCATAGTCGTATGGCCGATGTGCTCGCAAACACGCTTGAGAGAGCTTACCTGTGCTTTTCCTTTGTTATCGTCGCGAGATTAACGAGACTGCATGCACGACATCCAAGAAATGCTTGTTTGTCCATTGTCACTGTTCTACCCGAGCTCCATTCTATCTCTTCGGTCTCGGCTCATGAGAAACCAGCCAACTCCCCGGCGCGCGATTCTGTTGACATGCAGTTGCGTTGCTGACGATCTTCTCTCTCAGGGCATACCGGCATCAGCATTACGATAACATCCTGGAGCGACAGTGGCCCAATGGGAGGTCCTCGTACTGCAACTCTCCCTCTCTTTATCTCTATCTCTCTCATGAGTACGCGAGAAAGGGCTGGGACGGTGCTTAGCCCAAAGGCAGCTTTTACGTACGATCCCTACTTCCCTCGCTTGTCCTCGTCATCAAATATCCGCTGTGGACCCTAAAGATTACGTAGAGTGATTCTCCCAGTCAGTTGCTTCCATCTCTGTTTAACCCTTCTAGCTTGCGTAGGTACATATGGATTGGCCAAAATCTGCGAGGTGTGTCGTAGATTGTAGGCGTGGACGATTAGTCTCAGCTTTGCATAGATACGAAAAAGGTATAAATAATAAGCGCCATTGATCGCATTATTCCCTGAAGTAACAATCCCGGCAAAGCGGTGCACCGAGCTTGAAGAGATTGTCTTTTTCAGGGCGTCGAACTGCATAGGATGACGGCATAAACGCAATAAAATGTGTGGAGACACGACGTGATTCTGTTGGTCACCGTGGTTTAATAACGGTCAGACAGTTCTAGTTTTCAGCAGCCGTTATGACTTCGGCCAGGCGTTCCATGCCATTCGTGTTCTCCAACGGTCCACTGCTGAAACCCGGGTGTGAGAAATTGTATGATAGGGTATAATACGTAAAAGCGTAACGTGCACGTACGCAAAACTTGCCTAAGCTCGAGAGAAACGTCCGGGAGTTCTGTATACGTTGAAAAATGATTGTATCATGCTAATCTCGCCAGCACATTGCTGGCACAGTTCACTCTGGCACGTTTTCTTTTGCTTCTTCTCTTTTCATCTCTTTTCTATGCAACACGAATATTAACATTTACCATTGTATCACTAGCTGTACTTTTTTTTAAAAATGAATTTAACGTTTGCCTCCAAATTGTATTAATAAACATAAATAAACAACCTCTCTTTTACAATGTCCTTCTCCATCGGCTCCTCTCTCATTGTAGTTCCACAAATAGTTCGACGCAATATCATGACCGCATGTATGAACCCGTTTCTGCCCAAAATTTGTTTTCGACAACGAAATATTGGGAGATGTGCGAAAGAGGACGCGATGAATCCCCCAAGCCCGTTGACCAGCATGGGGAGGGCTTACCAGTGGATGAAGTAACGATAGCGAAACTCAATTTCACGAAACACCGATAAAAAAAATTCTCTATCAGTGTAGCTCGAGTATTGCACGCTGGAGAATTTTCAGCCATGTTACCGGTACAAACGTAGTAAGTGCGAATTGGATTCAACGTCGATATAACGGCTGCCGATGAGAGGTAGGAAAATTAAACCTCCGGGGTAACATTCGATGAACTACCACCTTTGTGTTGTTGCGTTATGACAGCACGAAGCGTGCATCCATGTGGGTCGTTCCACTATTAGCTACTTACCGAAAACGTTGTCAAATTTTCGATTCGTTTGCCTTTCCCACATCCTATTTTGTATCATCAACGTATATTCGAAAATTTCGAAAATTAAAAGGATCCACGAGTTTTTAGAAATCTAAAAATTGCTGGCACAAAATTATCAAATAAATATCTTCCACTGTTTGCTTGGAAACACTGCACTCCCTCGTTTGGTATTGTCATATATAGGTGGAAGAAAAAATGTATAGAAACGTGATCATCGTATCGTAAAATATTACGAGGCGCCTTTAACGAACATAAATTTTTATTCCGCCATGCGGGGCTCGTCAACCTTTATTGCCAAATGACAACACAACATGTGCGTACTACCCTCCCCCTTTTCTCCCTTTCACCTGCTTAAACACGACGCTCATACATATCTCTGTAAATGTATGAAGTATTGTGGATTTGATTTTTGATATCTCCCGATTTCATGTTACGACCAACGTATAAAATACGTTCTTTTCCTCACGCACTTAAAGCCACGATCGTGCGAGGATATGAACAAAAACCTTCGTCACACACCGCTTTATGTTTGGGAGTAGTGCTTTCCTCGTATGATCCAAGTTCACCTACTTTATTCCTCATTCCTTTTGTCATCGTTATCGGCCAGCTCTAAAAAGAAAGAAATTTTGTATTCTGTCTATATTCATTTTTCAGAAGCGCTTCGACCGATGGCAAGCAACGTCAGGGTTATGGCTATCGGCTGGAATAGTCGCTACCAAGCATTTCTTCTCAAAATACGTGAAAAGGGGCTCTGAATAAAAGATCGTATTCATCGCTTGTCATCCGACTCTTCTTCCTCTTTGTGGATTACATCCCTTGTTCACTTCACCAATGTCCGTTGCACGTTTTCCGTTAGGTCAAACGAGATAGAGAGCCATGCGCTTCATCCCGATCGATTTCTCTTTTCGAGAGATTGTTAAGAGTTCGAAGTATCTAACATTCCGACACGACGAAGTCCAAAGCGGAGGGATGATCTTTAGATTTATATTCTGTATACCGATGCATCTCACAACGACGAGGTATGAAGGATGTGAGTGTTCTAGGTCATAGACTTCCTGTGTGCGGCCGATGACAAGCTTCTCCTTCGGTTATTGCTTTATGAATCGAGCCTTAGATTAAGCCACTTCATTTTCAATGGTTATGAACAAAATTGAAGTTTCCTGGTGGCTTATACGATCGAAATCTTTTTAGATTGTTAGCAGTCGACTCTTATTGGAAATGTAGTCTAAAATACGCTTTTGCTTTTTTTAATTTGATTAATGCCGAGAAGCATTCTTTCCTACTTAATAAAATAATACGTGAGCCCTTTGAGGTTTATAATAAAAGATAGTTAACTCAATGAATTGAAAAAGTTGCTATTTCAAATGCTCAAGCAGTATCCCATATCAAAGCCTAGAGGGGTTTACTGTATCTACTCATCACATCAACCCTCTAGGATTTGATGGGATGATGCGAGATTTTCGATCGACACAGTCGAAAATCTCGGAATGTATCAAATGGGTTTTGAAATGTTTGTATAATTATTCTCGTTAACACGAAGTCGTCTTTTTATTTTCCATTTTAAGAAACCATCGTAGATGAGTACAATAATTTAGAGTAGGATCTTCAGATAAAATAAAAAATATGGGAACCGACTTGTTGCCAACTGGGTAAATTTTCAGAAAGTCGACTGTAATATCTTGAAAAGTTAGATGTGGCTACATACAAGGCAATGCACTGTCGACTTCGTCGTTGGTGCTCTCAGCATAATCACGTTAAAGGTGTTGAGGCCAATTATTCGACCCGCTGCTGGAGTGTAGGTAATTGCCGCAACGGTGAACTGACCAAAGTAATTTCCATCAACCTTTACGTCGTGGCGTTCAGACTCTCACCAGAAGGGCTTCTATACACTTTGCCTTGCTTGCTACGCTGTTTTCCTTTGCCGCATTCCCCGACTTTGTCGTAAATGAAGAAAGTGCGATATTACATTCGTCGACTATGAAATAAACCAAAGATATCCAAGAAATTTCGTAAAATACGTTATCTCTCTTAATCCTGTGCAGTTTTTGAGCTAATGAGTTGGATCTTTGCATGAAAAAAGCAGGAAGATCGAAAACATGCTTTTTTGAAAGTCATAGTTGGTGAAGACGGAAAAATTAAACGCCAAGTACTTTCGAGTTTCGTATATTTCCCCAGTGTACGGATACGCTGTCCGTTTCCTCCCTGACTAAATGGCGTAAATAAGCAGGTGTACAGAACAATGCATACAATTAGTGTTATTTTACCTAGCTTGTGGAACTGTCTGACCTATAACCTACCGTTTTTGCTTCGCGCGTAACTCACGATGGCGAGACCGTGACGTCCTTATTTATGCATTCGCTTGGCCTCTACTATTCCTTGTCTTTCCTCTTTCTTGTTCTCACTGCACCTCCTTTTATAAAAATAATGCGCATAAAAACAATTTTATATTTTTATCATAATTTCTTTGGACTTATATATGAAAATATTATAACGAGAGGAATATTCTTCAAGTACTTCGAAGATTTAGTCTCTGAAACAAAGTATACGAAACAAAAAGTGTTATAACTTAAAGATTATAGGTCACGGATGTTATAGGAGGTTAAGTTTCAAGTTTGTTTAAGTTTCGAGAAGTGTGAGGGAAACAAATTCTTGTTATTTGTTTCTTTTATTTTATTCCAACAATCGTGCGGGTTCTGGTTTCAAACAAGTATAAAATTAGCGGGGTGGCATTCGAAGACAAAAGAAAGTTGCAAGAGTGACGTATACAGAGAAAATCACAAGGAGTGATAATACAAAGTTGAAAAAGGCTGTGCACTAGCATGCACGGTGGATGAGTATACGTTATACATGTACACATATTTATGCATAATTGGAAGGACATGCATGCACAGCAAATACTTAAACGAGAGCAACAGAGAGAGAGAGTGAGAGAGAGAGAGCAACAGAGAGAGAGAGAGAGAGAGAGAGAGAGAGAGAGAGAGAGAGAGCAACAGAGAGAGAGAGAGAGAGAGAGAGAGAGAGAGAGAGAGAGAGAGAGAGAGCAACAGAGAGAGAGAGAGAGATTGATAGAGAGAGAGAGAGAAGAGGGTGATGTGGGCGGAGAGGCAGAAGAGAGGGTGCGAGAGAGAGAGAGAGAGAGAGAGGCGTTGAAAGTGTGGATAGTTTCCTGGAAACTTACCAAGAAGTGCAAAGGTCTTCGTCCTGTTGAGAGGGTGAGAAAGAGACAACGGAGAAAGACAGAGAATAAGGAGAGACGGAGAGAGAGAAAGAGAGAGAGAGTCAGAGAGTAAAGGGTGAGGAGCTAGAGCCTCAACAACCGAGACACTATCCTTACCGCGTTATACCTGAAAACTTGGCAACTACTGCTTTTAAGCATTTTCGAGAGGAGCTATATATCTTAGACGCAGCTTTCCCCGGTTGCATTCCGGCGATCGCCTTCTATATATAAATGAACATATATATGCATGCGATGACTTGGCGGGAGAATATAAGAAGGGAGCAAGCATGCAGTAACCACAAGGGGTGGCGAGAGTGAAGATTTTGCTGCCAAAATCTGAGCTTGCTCCTTTGTCGCGGTAAGCGATTTTACCCTCTGGATATCGGGGGCGAAGAAAAAGAGAGGGAAGGAACGAGAGAACGGATAGTACCGAACAATTGAGCGAA
Organism: Netelia fuscicornis; assembly: GCA_946811545.1. Taxonomy (NCBI): domain Eukaryota; kingdom Metazoa; phylum Arthropoda; class Insecta; order Hymenoptera; family Ichneumonidae; genus Netelia; species Netelia fuscicornis. The sequence continues at coordinate 22,516,345 of OX328011.1, read as the reverse complement.
TTAAACATTTTACGAATCGGAGAGCTTTTCAAAGCTCTTTTTCTAAACGTCGAAAATCTTTTCATTTATTTGGCAAGAAGAACGGGCGTCCTATTTACCGTTTTGGTAACCGACGTATAAATGATTAACTAAAAACAATATTGATGAGGATGATATTGGATGTGCCTTCCCTTGTCGGTAGGAAAAAGTTTCGCGGAAGCGCGTTCCCGGAAAAAAGCTCCGGTTCGAGCGGTGAAGATCGAGCTTACTCTGTAAAACACGTCGCAAGGTGAACGAGAGAGGAAAAAACATCCAAGTTTGTAACAGGCGGAGTGTTAGTGGAGAAAAATTACCGTCTCTCACGAGAGACCCTGGTAAAATAGTGGGGCGGGAAAGAGGGGTGACGGCAGGGGAGAGTCGAGAGGTGAACGAGAGACGAAGGAAAAGTGTTGAGCGTCGGATGTGTTTCCCCGAGGCTCTTTGGCAGAGATGCGGGCACAGAGAGGAGTGCGAGCAAGCGCGAAAAAGGGGTATCAGGGAGAAAGAAGGAGTCTCGGACCCCTTATACCCGGTTTACTACCAACAGGTAGCTGGATGAAAACGGCGACGCGATTGCAGTTTAAAAGCAATTTTCTTGTCACGCCCTGTCACATTCTTTCCTCTCTCTCTCTCTCTCTCTCTCTCTCTCTTTCTCTCTCTCTCACCCTCCGTATCTATTCGCTTCCTCTCTTGGAATGAACGCGAGAAGACGCGAAGAGTTGAACCAACAGCTTCAAAAATAAGAATACAAGTAAAGATGAGCCCGCCCGGAATTTAAATGAAAATAAAAAATATCAGTAAATTTCACAAATTTAATCATAATTTTTGTTATTTTTCGTTACAACATTTCTACTATGAAACACAGCTTTGCTTAATTTCCTGTCTACCTCGTGGAACGTGTTTCGCGAATGAGGAAAATTATGCAAAAACACTGAGAACAATTTTTAATTAATAAACATTTATTGCTTTCTTTTAGACTTATACGTGGTCAACAATGGACCCCGGCAATTTGGTCTATTCTTCCTGCACGATATCTTCGGGTCGGAAAAATCTTTTGAGTACTCCCTCTGTACTTCACCCTCTTCCTTACTTCCATACAGATTCTCGTTAATAACTTTCCTCTTTTTTTCTTCATCCTTCTCCCAGCTTGTCGTATCGGTGATGGAGAGTGTCTCTCATTCTGAGCGGGAGAGAGAGGGAGCGAGAGGGAGAGAGAGCGGGAGTGGTGGAGGTCCGAGAAAGGTCAGACGGAGCCTTACACGAGCTCGGAAAGGTCATGCACAGAGAGAGAGAGGGAGAGAGGGAGAGATGGAGAGAGGAAGAGAGGGAGAGAGAGAGAGAGAGAGAGAGAGATCGTAAAAAAATTGAATGAGGATGTTTTATTGCGTAGCAATATATCATTTATTTAGCCAACTAGACCGCACACGACTGGAGTCTTGTCCCGATATATCGCAGACGTTATTTCACGTCAAAACACGTACCAGGAGGCCAAGAAGAGAGTACGGACATTTTCTTCTCTTTCGCTTCAATCGCTCGCTTGCACTGCCTCCGCGTCCCTTCCCCACCGTTTTCCGGGTCGGCGATAACTCGGCACCCCAACGCACTGAAAACTGGAAAAGCTCGCATTCTCTTTTCCTTCTGTGTGTGTGTGTGTGTGTGTGTGTGTGTGTGTGTGTGTATGTGTGTGTGTGTGTGTGTGTGTGTGTGTGTGTGTGTGTGTGTGCGCGCGCGCGTGTGCGTGTGTGTGTGTTGCCACTCGTTCAACGAGCGTCGCCGAAACAAAGTGGATCAATTCCACCCTGTTTGCGTTTGAACAAGAGGGAAATAAATTTATGGTACCTGGGGCGATGTACGTGATCTCAAGCGGATGAAAAAGTTCTCGACTCTTTTCATTTTCTCGCTGTTTCCTTTTTTCCATATTGCATGTGCTAATCACTCGATGGGCTCAACGTATATTTTTCAAACGAAGTGATCGAATGTCAGAACAAACAGGCTGTTGATCATCCGACATTTTCGTTCAATTTAACATCACCTTGTCGATTCCAACCTCTTGTTCGTACGCTCGTTTCAACTTTTTTTTTCAAATTCAACATATGCACCGCATGTAGACCTCCGTGTCAGAAACAATCGTGATAGTGAATGTTCTGATGGATATTTCCGCGCTTCAGTTGGTTCTCGTCGATTTAGTTGGATGCGAATATAGGAACTGCGTATGAGAGAGAAAGAGAGAAAGAGCGAACGCGAGGTGTTGAAGCGTTTAGAGTAAAATTTCATGCATTGCCCGGAGCTCTTTCGACTGCCCGAATTCTTTTTATCCTTTTGCCCAGGAGGTGTAGCTAACGAACGGAAACGAGAGAGCCGTATCCTGCATTGAACGTTCCAACGTGCTCGCTCGTATTAGAATATGCACTTTTCCATCCTTCGGACGGTCAAAAATGATTTTTTTGTGTCAATTCGCACATTTGATTACCATGCAGTCTTGACGTATACGTATAATGTACCATAGGTGGTACATAGACGCATGAAAAATAGAGTCGATAATTTTGTCGACCTTCCCTGTGTCTCTCTGTCTCTCTGTCTCCCTGTCTCTTCCATTAGCATCGGTTAAAAGTGCTTTCCATTAGGGCACATGGACGAAACGCATCGCAGCTCACAGTCCGCATGGACAAAGAGACGTTTTAGTAAAGGACTTATACGTATGATAGGTGATGATAGACAGGGAGAAAGAGAGATAAGGTGAGAGGGAGAAAGGGGTAGAAAGAGCGATAGGGGTGGGGCTGTTATGGAAGGGATGTAGAGATAGAGAGAAAGAGAGAGGTACAGGTATCTGAAAGGAGACAAACGAGAGGGGGTTGTCCAGGATGAGGGAATAGGATGCGGTACATTCTACAGGGGTGCTTCTCCCGCTGCGCATCTCATGGAAGCGACGGAAAAGGAAGATGCGGATGGATAATGGGCGAGTGAGGTCGTTCCAGGGGTTCGCAGTTAGTACGAAGAATTTCCAGGAGGCGTTGGAGGGTGGATAGACGATGGTGAAATATACAGAGGAGCGACATGCCCGTGCCCGGATCGAAGAGTCTCCCTAGGGGTAGGGGGTGCGCGTATCGTTCAACGCGCGCTTCGTCTCCCACTCAAAATAATATAACCGTAGTCGGTCATCAATCATTCGGCTCTCGTAATGAAAGGCCAAAAATCTGATGAGCAACGAGAGATAGCGCTGCTTGGAAGAACATGTATAGATGGATAGTTTTTCATCCTTCTCTGGTCTCGTGTCCTCCGAGATACGAATATGAATTTCGTCTAACGGGCACTTCGACATTGGAACTAAACAACTCGCGTGCAACTCGTGCATTTATGGGTTTGATTGAAGCTATTGGCTATTTAATCGTTACGCAAATGCTGTATAATACATCGTTTCAGAAATCAATCTTCATTTATCGGAGCATTTATTTTATTCTGATTTACGTAATTTTCATTCATTTGAATAAAGTGCATGCGAATTGTACGTGTACGTATATTTTTGTATATATTGCATTCCAGCTGATAACAATTAGCGGATAATAATCGTGGCGATACTACAACTGATAAGCTCTTCGAAAATTTCACAGTTTTGCGATGCGACATAGAAAATAAACAAGTTTTGAAATATCACCCCTTTGTTCTAATATCCTTAAGAATTTCGTTGTATGATTCCCAAAACACGTTTTCGTTCATATTCTCTTTTATACGTACAGTGAGTACCATAGCCTGTCTACTTCAGCGACGTCATTTATTCCTCGACACTAACAATAAGAAAGTCTTTATCGTTATTCGTATTTCTATAAATGTGTCCGTGCGTATCGGCGTTGCACCAATGTGCTCTTTTAATTAAGAATCTTAATTCCTTTCGGTGAGTATTAAGGCGAGGGGGAGCGGGATATTATATTGCCTTAAATAATACGAAAGATGCAAATGAGCTAGAAAGTGATGGAGGAAAAGCCCCGCGGTTACAAGCTCGTTCCACCAACGGTTCTTAAAAAGCTTTCTCGTGACAAACTGCGGCGAAATATTCCAACCGAAGAAACGTAATCTTTTTTTTGTTCTTCCGTGTGGTAGGAAGAGAAAGAGAGAAACTGACGATGAATGAGAGACAGAGAGATAGTGCTGAAAGGGTTTAATTATGTGAACACAACGTCGCAAATTCGAACAACGTGCACAGTTCGAGGTAATCATATCGAGAGAGATGGGTCTAGCTCTAAATAACAACACAAAAAAATCCTGACATTGTAATAGTAACAGTTGATGCTGCTAGAGAATTTCCCTTCAGATCATTACCAACGTAATGACTAAGTAATGTGGAGATATGCTATATATCAAAGAGCGCGTTGAAGATGTATCTTCCCTGACAATTTATTATAAGCGGAAAATCATTTAGAGGAATGCTGGGTCGGATACAGAGACCTCTTTACACAAGGCTTTTGGTAAGAGTTAGGGGTAAGCAGAAAATGTACATACGACCCATCGTGTAGCTTGCCTTACTGGCAGATTATGAGGGTGGTACTCATTTATGCCGCCGCCGTCGCGCATTATGGACCCAGAGAAGATTGAAAAGCTTAGTTCCAACATCTACGACCAGACCGCAAGCATGAAACATAGCTATTGACATCCTCACCTCATTTTCTTTTAATATAATTCAGAAATTTCTCCTTTATAACTGTATTTACCAATTTACTTAATTTATACCCGCTAGAAAGAGAACAACGATCACTAACATGATATGAAAATGATTTTCAATGCAACGTCAGAGAATGGAAGTAAATATCGTAATAAATTGTTAATTAATGATAACAACCCTTATAATCAATATATTCAATGATAAATCAATCATCCCTAATACCCTTTTTTCACTTTACCTCCATAAATATATTCTCCCCTCGATTTTCGATATTCCCCTGGGCTTTCTCTTGATAGATATACCACAGATATCTCGACCCTACGTCCTTGGTCAGTACCACAAATAAAGCCTCTAAATACAATTTATACTTCTTCTATCTCTCTGTTTTATTGGATTGCTGAGATTTGATTAACATATCGATACGTCTAAATCAAGAGCTTTAACGCTGATGTACAGGGAATTCCATTTTATTCCGAATATGAGAATATTGCGTATGTTCATAGCAGCAAGTAGTCGCTAGCCATTGGACTTGATCACATTGTGATCAATGACTTGAAGAGCAAAAGTATTATTTGAATGCACGCATCGTTGAGTAGGTACTGTACTTTAAGATTTTCTCGATACTCGTAGAGATTTTGTTTCACTGATGTATAAATGGGGTTCTAGGAAGAAGGTCATTCCGTTTTCTATAGAAACTTGTCAAAATCTTAAATTGACGGACTTCCACATACTGCCCGCAGTTAAATACATTTCGTTTGGGACATTAGGATTTTTTTTATTAAATATGAATGGATTGAAGATATATGAACTATATATGTCGAATCAACTTCACTATGCTGTCCTCATATATTATATGTATATAATCTGCGTGTGTGTGGGTGTGTTCGTATTTATACATATGCGATAACAATATCGATAAAAGTCAAAAAGCATTGTCTCTTTCGACGACCGACGAGGTCACACACTTTCTGGCATTATTTGTACAAAGCGATAACCATTTTCCATTGTTACGTGTACTGGTTTTCGTCCATAACAGTAGGGGCGAGACGAAATTTTCCCGGATAAGGGGTGAAACGATGCGTGAGTCGTGAACATTTTTGTTTCAAAAATGTTCGCAATTCATACATTCGAGGGGTTTAGTTCCGAGCCTTTTACTTTTAATTTTATGGACCAACTGAAAATATTGTGCCAAGTTATACAACTGAAAATCCGCATAAACTGCGTGCACGGTCGGAAAATTAATATATTTTCCAAATATATATTTTAATTGGAGGCGAGTGTAACGTTTTCAATTTCGGCTATTTGCGTCAACGTGAAGCGTTCGCTCAAATAAAATAACGATATTTTCATGCTTTATTTATATTTTTAAATCAGGTCGAGCGCATGGCCAAGATCATTCCTACTACCAAAATAAAATGGTTTGGGACATTTTAGGGCTTCTGTTATAGGAATCATTTATACATATCGAGACAGGATAATTTTTATACACACAGAGTTAGTGAAATATTAGTTTTCTCGAATAGAGTATTGTCATGACACGAATCAACATTTGAGAACAACAGACGAATAAATAAGCGTTATGTTACTCTGTGGGTAATGGTGGACCAAGCTATGTACATAATATACTATATGATATTTCCTTTCTTTCTTTTTCTCTATTTGCTTCTCATTTCCGCCTCGCATGTTCCACTCTTCATGTGGGTATACGCCCCGCGGCGCACCACCGTCAAATCCGGGTTAAAAGGCACTCGCACTCGCACTACCTAATGAACTCCATCCCCAGTTACCACTTACCAACATTCTAAATATAGCAACTTCTTGTATGTTTTGGCTGTTTAAGCCTGTAACTCGCAATATAGACTTATATATATATTATCCACGCTTTCGTCCAGGAAAATATTCAAAGAAAGAATATGATAGCGGAAGAGGAAAATGTAGCATCAAACGGGGTTACTTTGAAGAGGCTTTGGATTTTTTTTGTAAATCCTAAATCCCAACTTTTCCTGCTCCAGCAGAACAATGTGTTCTTTGGCGATGAAATGTATACAAAAGGTAAGCACCGCCCCCACTGTTTTTATATATTGTTTAAAACGCGTCAAAGTAACCACGAGTGTGACGTTTGTTTGACAGGTCATTAAAATGCAATTTATATCGAAGGTTCGTAACGTTATGGTGACTTTTAACACCATTTTGACAACAAATTTAATATTTTATGCATTTTTGATAGAATTAAATGAAAAAATAACGATTTTTTACTATCAAATTTTCATCTTTTTTAAATATTTCACATAAATCAGTTTTATGTTATTATCAATCAGACCGAAGAACCGAATATTTTCGTAGAATGCAGTATATCCACATTATAATAGAGATATTCACACTCCGTGCGACATTTCCGATTCCGAAATGACCCTACAAGATTTTTTTATTCGTGTGTCACGAGAAATTTCCGTGACACATGGTAATATATTACAATTTACGTAAATATTTTGTTTTTCAACCTTCTCACCATTGAACACCATCGAACACATTTGGACCCCAAAAACTGTCAAAGTTGTCCGTAATGTTAATGGAACCCCATGTTACGAAAGTTTCTTCTTGATTTCCTGAGAATGTCAATCTTCATCAAAATTCCGTCGTTTTTTCAATCGATCCATTCGAGGTCCTTTACCGGTCTTAGGTTTCACAAATAATAATTGCATTTATTATTGGCGCAATGTAGAAATATCTAGAATTCAAATTTGCAGGGAAAATGCTCGGGAAAATGTTATACCACATTTTGATAATGATTTACTCGTAGATATATTTTTCACAGAATATCAGTTTTGTCGCGTGAGATTCGAGAGTTCACGGCTGTGACTCGAATAAACGATCGTGATTTTTTGAGCGGAATGAGAGTCGTTGGAAAACTGCTCTACCAATATATATCTGTAATTGCCTGGATACATTCACTACAGTCCACAAGTGTACGTAACAAATAGTATAGGGCGGTCGGGCGCAATCCGGGTTGATACTCCGGGGACATGCGCTTTTCTGTCGCTCAACCGGTTCGAATAGCGACGTTGCGTGAAGATTTCCCGTACTTCTGTTCTTGATGACATAGCACAGTCTCGAGACGACGTCACATTTGCGATGTGCCCGTGGGCGTTCGAGCGTAAACTACATCTTCCCTTTTCCCACCTATGCTCTGTGTAACATTTAATGGTGGTAGTGAGGAGAACCATGAACGATGCGGGGAATCAATACACCGAGAGTCGTGTTCTCGTTTTACATTCTGCTTGGCTGAGCCAGCCCTCGCGTGTCTACAAATTTTGTCCCCGCGCAGGAAAACTGATGAGAGAAAAATCCGATTAGGATCTCGCTGTCAGCGGAGCACGAAAGTTCGAGATAAAAACGATAGAGACGAATGGAACGAAGGAAAAGAAGAAACTCTGACGTCACGAGGAACAAAAATGAGTGGACCTGAATTTTTGAAGTAAAGAATGAGATCTCCAGCAAATGCTGCTGAACATTCTTCGCAGAGACAAATTCGAACAAAAGTAGAGGCTAGGGAAAGAAGAAGAAATCGTAAGAGGAAAATGATAAACTTGGCTCTTAACCTCGATACCGAAACGAGGAATGGTGATTCTTTTTCCAGCTATTTCGCTATTCTACTTAAAACGGGACACCCCGGACAGAAGAAAAATATATATACATATGTATTCGTGCTCCGGCACTGAGCTCTCCCAAGATATCTCTCGATTCGAGGCTGTTCCTTTCCGGGCGTGCCTGGTACATGTACGTGTTTATATAGCGGAGAGAGGCAACCGAGGTTGCTGAGAGTTTCGCTAATAAGCATTATGCACAGACGAAGCACCAAAACTATTTTCCCGGTAAATAAACCAGAATGGTAGAGTGGTGCGAGAGGGAAAGAGCAAGAGAGAAAGAGAGAGAGAGAGAGAGAGAGAGAGAGAGAGAGAGAGAGAGAGAGAGAAAAGAAGAGTGGGAGGTTGAAGGGTGAAACTGGAATGGGGCTTTAGTACAGGAGTATACATATTAACCAAGTATAAGCATAAACTTAGCGGTAATATATACGAAGCACAGTCGAACGAGCGTGCACCTTGCGATTATAACTGCTCTAGGAAGTAAGTCAACGCGATTACCTTGCAAGGGAGAGACTTCTAATTAAAACGATCACAGTCAAATTGAAATCCGGTGAACGGTTATAGAAGGGCAAGGACGAAGAAATAGGTAGAGGCTGCGGAACTTACTTTGATAGGTTGCATGGATGAGGAAGTACGAATATTAACTTGCGAGAATCGATTTTCCGACTCGACTTGACTGAGCACATAGGGTGGAAAATTGTTGTGTTATCAGTCAGATATAATCTGATAAACTTCATAATCGGGGTTTCCCAGCGGCGTGATTTGTTCTTCATTTTCTACTGAAATTTTTTGCAGCTATATAGTAGTTTTAGGAATTTATAAATATCGTGTTGCGGGTAAAAAGATGAAATTTTTAGCCCATGTACTTGGCAATTATGTGTTGGAGGAAAAATATGGAATACCTTTGCTTTCCCTCTCTCTTTCTTTCTCTCTTCTACTTCTTTTTGCGCAATGCTGGTATACGGTTCTATATGTACGTATTTTTCTCGCGGAGGTGGCTAATTAGAAGTTACGCGTACCAAGTCCGTCGCACACGGTAAAACATGCGTTGTGAATTTAGCGACTCGAGAACTTCTTTTTTATATATTTCTTTCTCTTTCCCTCGTGCGAAGGGTACCATATGTCGAGGAATGGGACTCCGTTACGAGAGTTTCTAGCGAAGGTTTTTCGTTTGTGCAAGGACCTTTATGGACGACGAAAATCACTGCGTATACGCACGTTACAGAGAAGAATAAAACAGAAGAGCGATGGGGGGGGGGGGGGGGGGGAGGCGTATCATAACAGTTGGCGTACGACTGTGCAAATTTTCTGTTTATCCTCTCATCGACTTTTTTTTATTGCGTTTACATAAAGGCTGGAAACAATAGAATAACGAATAAGTAGAGGGTATCGTACAAAAAACAGAGTAACGGCACATATAAAAAACTGTTAGGTATGAATTTCTTTTTTTTTATTTAAAAAAATTTTTGTTATTATTAATTTGGTCGTTCGATTGAAACTTTTATCAATAAAAAGAATGAAAAAGCTTGCCTCAGATATATTGCGATCGTTGTTACTAGATTAATGCTATTATCGGTGGGATTGTGCCATTGAGGTATATTCGCATTATAAATTAGCGAAATATTTATAACTTTGTTGTCTGTTGTTGATTAAATAAATGACTTATCTTTTGCAACGGTGATGATGACAAGGTAATGAAAAGAAGAGCGGAGCGTGAGTCAAATATCGATAAGTATATTATCTCCAGAATTAGTGGTATTGCATTTATCGCAGGACGTCTAATTGATTAACGAACTCGGTAATGCCAATACCGTTGGATGAGTGAGTAGCCATTCGTGTCAGCGCGGAAAAGACTGGCTATCCCCTTCATCTTTCCGTATTGTACGCGAATATATTCGGTGGAACATACATGCCACCGAAGAACATTCTGATAATAAGTATGAATACAAAAGATTGAAAAAGTGTTAACTTGTCGCCCATAAAATATTGGACGTTAACGAACAATTTATTGCCAGAGTTAAAAAAAACTGAGACGATACATAGAATGATATAAATAATAATTTATCGATTAACTTACCAGTTTCACTATAAACATGTATTGGATGTTACGTCACCAAAAACTTGAGCAAAATGTAAGGGATGTCTTCCGAATTTTGTGAAGTTTCTGAATAAAATTTAATTATTTATTATTCTTATTGAGTGTTAACGATACCGCGCGGGTGAGGTATCGCTATTTTTCTTTTTTTTTTTCTTTTTAATAAAAAAAGAACAAAAGAGTGTCGAAAGATGAATAGATGTGACAAACAGTGAACATTGCTGAGTTGGGCGAGGGGTGGCGTTTGGGTAAGATGCCGCCACATTGTAAGCAACTCAGATATTTATGGAATAAGTTCAAAGTGTTTTTCGAGGCCAGTTTAACTCGATATATTGCCGGAAAACTTTTCGCCAGCGTGATACTCGTCTATCTTATCCTTCTTTATTTGCTCACTCCCATACCTTGTGTTATACACGCCTGCGGTCACACGAGAATCTTTCTCGTGTGAAAAGTAATTTTCAGGTCTACATAACACTTTATAGGTAAATATATATTGAAACGTATTTGGGTTTCGATTATTATTATAGGATCGAGACTCGGGCAGGGACTTAATTAATTTGTTAGACGTAGGCAAGGCACAGTCGCCAAATTTCGTCTCCTCGCCTTATTTCGCCACCATCGTTGTTTTCCAATACAGTTAACACCACGGCTTGTTGACATGAGAAATCAATAGTCTTAGGTGTCAGTTGGTCACTGCAAAGAATTGCATGTCATAAGTCACTCCTGCGACAAGACATATCAATAATTCACAAACGTGTCAAGTGGAGTTTTTTTTTATTAAAATATTATAAAGTTTGAAAATCTTATGAATGATCGACTTTTTGCAGTAAAATTCTGTTCAACCGATTGCTAGTTACGCGGACTAAAACATGAGTAAGGAAATTTTAGGTTAGCTAACGTATTTTTGAAGTAATGTTAATTTGATATCATAAACAGCAAATTCCTAATATTGGCCCCCGGAACGATGTTAGGTCGATATTGGGGGACGATATTAGATCGACGTCAGGAGACGATAGTAAGAATTTGCTGTTTACCTAGCATCGTTCCAGGATGATATTAATTAACTAAAGTATTAAAGGTATCTTGTTTTCAATTGTTTTTATTTAATAAAAGGAAAACTATCAAGCGTCAAAAAAGCAATCTGATGACGAGTTCATTTTAGTCAGCATTGATAAAAAAGATATCGACGATGATGACGCTTAATGCCTCATTTGCCATCAAACTTATTCCCAAAATAGGGAGGGAGAGAAATGGATCCGATGCACTAAGTGCTTCCTCCCCGATGACGATATTAGACGACCGAATGTGATTTCTTAAAAATGTTACTTTATCATGAAAGGTCGATTAAAAGAGTTTAAAGACAAAGATTGTTAATGTTTTATTATTTTATGAAGTAAAGATTGATTTACTTTAACCATTCCGAGCTTTATTATCCATGTATCTTACATTGTTTTTGTTTAACAACGATTCAACAAAAAGGGGATGATATTTGTCGATTATACCTTACACGTACGTTAAGTAACTTTTATTTAATGTTAGAACTAACAATAAGGGTATGGATCTGGTCTTAATTTCAAATATTGGCGCCGCGTGTTTTTTTTTAGGGCTGTCTTACATCGATTGAATAATTGGCCGTATCGATCGGTGCGCCGATCAATCAATATGGCTGCGGCCTTCGTTGCGACACCGGCCTGTACTTCTCCCTCGCATCCACCGGGATTGTGTGCCTTTATAAGTGTGCCCGATGAATTGTGATCGTGGCTATGGATCGATGTTGCGTTGAGTGCGCGGATATCCTGATTTTTCGTAGTACGTCTTTCCCTCCTTGTGACTGCGTATCGTCCATCGATATTCCTTCTCCTCAGACCTCTCTCTCTCTTTCCTGCTATCTTCCTTTAACTTGTGAGTCTACCGCCCCTTTATTCGATTCTGACTGTCTTACAACTCTCTTTACTTCTCTCTCTTGTATTCCATCAATCTCTCTCAAGTTCCGTCTGTGTTTTTCCTCGGTATCGTTTCTCAGCGATTTTAATTACCTTGCTTGGGATGTCCCCTGGCAGGTAGCCTGAAGGTGTTGGTGTGTGTGTCGTCGCTGGCGCCTTTATCCCGATCAGCTATGGTGCGGACGAAGAGGGAAACCGACAGCTGTACGCTTATTACTTGGTGGTGCTGCTCTGCTCATTGACACGACAATCGAACGACGGTTGACAGGTAAGACTTTGCTGTTTTGAAATCTTTCCACATTAGTCCATTGAAATGTTACAAAAATAAGGCCCAACCCTGCATTTATCAATGTCCGCAATTTTTTTTTAATGCATAGGGGATGATATAGGAAGCTTAAGTCTAAGTTTGTGGGTTTGTAAGGAAAACCTTGAGGAAAACCCGCCACCTTGAAAACGGGATAACACAGTGTTTGCATTACAACAATGAAACTATCCACCGCGCAAGAAAATTATTATGAAATTCTCTACAAATTCACTTTCTTGATATTTTGTCGTAAAATCGAAAATAACAAAGTTATTAACAACAAACCACGACAAATGGAAAAACTGCGTTTTTTGAGTCGCTGTAACTGTTTATTTTTTCATTTTGCAGAAAAATATGTTCCATGCATTTCGATAGAACACCTTCTAATATATTTCAATATAAATGTGTCAACTTTTGTTTATTTATAAACATTTTACAGTGCTGCAAAGGTAAGTGTCGAAGTACTCGAAAATAGACATAAAAATGAACGATTATGCGTCGTTTCTTTGCAAATTTCATTAATTGTGGCGGGCAAATTTTATTTGTTCGCTATTGTAATGTTAATTATAATTAGTTATGAATTAATTTTCCCATGACATTGTTGAATATTCTACTCCATTTCTGCAATAATTTCTAATTTGAATTATTCCTGAATGAACATGTCGATGCCGCTTTGCGCACTGTCGTTGGCGAACTTTTTTTCATCGCCTTATATAGTGGCAAGAAGTACGACGATACTTTGAACAATTTAAGATATAAACGATTCGCCAAGTCAGTGACAAAGAATACTTTTAATTTGTCTTCACTCCCTCCAACATAAGACACAGCCCATTTGCACAGCCTTCGAGTTTATCACCAGATTCAATTGTGGCTCGGAAAATGGAAAAATCCGGAAAACTGGGGCTGAAAAAAAAACGATTATCGATGCCACTCCAAACGACGAAACCTCCAGCACCCTCCGAACTTTTGAAACTAATATTTTGTCGTTGCAAAGGGAACTGTGGTGCATTGTGTGGGTGTCGCAAAGCAGGCCCCAAATGCTCAGTAGTATGCCTGCATTGTTCTGGAGAGATCTGCAGCAACGTCGTGGAGATCGCTAAATTACTCGATGAGGAAAATTTAGATGACGAATTGCCAACATTGACACCACTCCATTCATCCGTCCCACCCGAATAATTTAAGACCGATCCTCAACCAGATCCCGAACAACAGCCCGGGCCATCAAAACGGGTTAGGACCCAATAGAAGAAAAATTGTTGATATATGGAGTAATACAAAAAATAATAACATTCATTAAGGACATGTCCGTGGATTAGGCCTACTGGGGACACCACATTAAAAAAATGCGCCTGTAAGCTCTACCTCGTAGATGGTGCGGAAAAGAGTTCATAACTAATTATTATTAACATTGCAATAGCAATAAATAAAATTTGTCCGGCGCAATTAATGAAATTTGCAAAGAAACGACGCATAATCGTTCATTTTTAGGCACTCACTATAATATATATAACATATATTAAAAAGTGCCTATTAATATCGCCCGCCAAAAATTTTCGTCACGGGATCCGTCCGTCCGTACTCAAATCCCAGCAACGCATGAACGGATCAACCTGAAATTTATACCACAAATGTATTTCATGATAATCAAGATACCTTTTATGTATAAATCCATTCGGACTTTGTTAAATAAAAAAATTGTCAAAAACATACCTATTTGTGGGCCAAAAAGCTATTTTTGTGTCCATCAATGTCCGGATCTCAGCAATCTGCGAACCAATGTTTACATAACTTATAGTATTTCTTTATAAGACCTCAAAAAACTGTCGTCTACAGTTTAAAAACTTTACAATTCGGTTAATTAGTCGATATGAACAAAAAAAACGTTTTTTTTTTGCATTTTTACTGGTTGCATGGAAACGTGTGAACGAAATTTTTTTATTTTCGCCTATTACTTTCATTTTAATACTTTTCAAGTGTTCCAAGAGTTTCAAGTCATTTGAACAATTATAACAGACTTTTTTTTATAATTTCTCAGCATGTTTTTTTGCCATAAAATAACACTAATTCGACAAAAGTTTTAAACGTTTCTTGTCATCGAATATTACACTTCTTGGAACTTATTCATATTGTTTACACTTTTGTTATTTATATACATCAAAATTATTCATAATACTTACACTTTTTTAATTTTTTTTTTCACTTCTCAAATATTATTAATTTAGCATAAAAAAAATAACTTCGAACGTAACTTTACCCTCTCAAAATATATATCTTCACAAAAAAAATGTTCATACAGCTACACCACATTAAACTGGATCAAATTACGTGAATTATCACTGAAAACAATATCGATTAATATTTTGCAAAAGTATTTTTAACAAACGTATTTAAAAAAGTACACAACAACAATGAATCTTCGTGATTACAATGACAGGCGTGGATCACTGATACACGAAAGAGAGGGAAGACTCATAACCGACAAAGATCGAGTCCCAGCACAGCTCACTTCTTACCCCAGTGGTAAGATGTCGCTAGCATCGTCGTGTTGTGGGGTATATAATCTCACAGACAATTGTCTAACAATGTCTTCAGGTATAATCACAGAATATATAAACTATATTTAAATGGATAAAGGTCTTCGCTTATCGCGGTCAGTCTTAATACATGCCAGTTGGTACGGAAGCCATAGCGTCTCCGATTAAACTCCACCAACGACCATAGACAGACTAAATTTTAATAATGAAAACATAGACAGACTAAACTTTAATAATGAGAAAAGGAAACTCGAACAAAATGGCGGCGCGATATGCACGCCAAAGTGTGCTTCTTACGCTGACGTACAGTATGCTTATGTGTGCGTCTGTGTCGGTGATCAATTGCTTTATCGATACTGGGCATAGTTGATGTGATTAGGAATATAATAAAAATTGTTTAACAAAAATTTTGAATTTATTTATGAGCATTAATCATTGAATAATATGTTTGAAAAATTAATTTTTTTTTTCGTTACTATAATTATTGTTTTCATTATTACGGTTTAATTGGTTGGGCCGTTGGATACGGTTCGCGATCGAGGATTGAGGGGACCGCGGGAACGTTCGCGATTCCACCTCAAACCGCACCTTCGACGCCACGGGACCAGGTCCAGAATATAATGCATTAAGCGTATTACCGCCGTACCCCGCTGCTCCATGGCGATTTGTTGTCGCCGTCCCGTCCGTGTACCGCGATATGGTCCTACAATGACAAAAATTCATTAAAAAAGTTTTTTTTTTCAAAAAATCATTAAAAAAATTATGGGATAAATACATACTTGATTCCTGAACGTCCTCCGCGTCATGTTGATCGGCATCGTCGATGCCGACGACGTTTTGCTCATCATCACCGATGTTAATTTAAAGAAAAAACAAATAAACAACTTAACTTAAATTAATCATCGCTAATGCGCTTACGATTAAATGAATTAATATAAAGAAACAAATCGAAAATTTTCAGAACATACACTTACTTCGTTTTGTTCTTGCGCCATTTCTTCCACCATTAATTACATAAATCGATTGAAATACCAATGTGGTCTGGAAACAAAACGGAAATTTGGTGGTGGGGGTAGACTCAACTATTGCCAGCTTTTTACAAGCCGATTTTCGCCGCTAGGTGTCGCCAGGAGTAGAGCAATGCTGTGTGGCACCAAGAAAGAAATAACTCTTCCGTACCTTCGTGAAGCTAGCCCGCAACTTTGGAATTTGCAAATAATTAATATACTAGTAATTTGTTCCCAATTTGCTTCCATTTACTCAGTAGTTTTTTTTATTATTAGCGATAGCCAATAGCAACCCCGGCATTCCGTTGGATTATTCTTGCTAATGGCAACGCACGTCGAGCCCAACAGAAGCTCACTTCTTACAGGGCGTTTGAAGCAAAGTTTTTCGTGCTTCGAGCGGCCGTGGAATGGCTCTGACATCAACGTACTATGGCGAGCATCGATAAAACAATCGAAGCCCAATAAACTTAGCCGGCGACTGTTGAAATATCAAATTTTGTTTCTATGCCAATCGATTATTAGTGGTTTCTTAGTATTTGTTAGATAAAATCGAGCGTTTGTTATACTTTATTTATTGACTAATACGAAAAACAAATTTTATGTCAAAGTTAGCGGCGCGAAAAAGATTTTTAATGATTTCGAACTTTTCTTCGTACCCAATCGTTTGTTAATTGTTTGTTAGCATTTGTTAGTCAATTTTTATCGTTTGTTAGATTTTCATTTTTATTCAATTGTTGAGAAACTTTCGGCCTACAGCACGGTGCCAATGCTCTAGGACCGGAAAGTTTTTCATCGATTGGATATAAATGAAGCTCTAACAGATGATAAAAATTAACTAACAATCACTAACAATGGATAAATAATCGATTGGGACTGAAAAGAATCGGCATTTTGCTGCAATAACGAAATGTCATAGGTAATGCCATGCTCAACTGCCGTGGTAATGCGGTTAACTTCACGCGGCTTGCAGCGTGCTGTAGGCCCGACAAGATTTTTAATAATTAAATTAAAATAAAGCTCTAACAAACGATAAAAATCAACTAACAAACGCTAACAAACGGCTAACAAATGATTGGGTATGAAGACAAGTTCGAAATCATTAAAAATCTTTTTCGCGCGGCTAACTCTGACATGAAAATTGTTTGTCGTATTAATCAATAAATAAAGTCTAACAAACGCTAGATTTTGCCTAGCAAATACTAACAAATGACTAACAATCGATTAGCATAGAGAAAAATTCGATATTTCAACAGAACCGGCTAAGTTTATTGAGCTAGCAATCCATGACCGATACATACGCATACATAGGCGTACTGTACGCAGCGTAACAAGCACACGACGATGCTAATTTAAAGCTTGTGTAGTCAGTTTTAATTATTTATAACAAAATAAAGATTTTGTACCCATGAGCCAATAACAATCATTCAATTTCAGCACATTCTCAATTACCTCTAAGAACGCTCATGATTCCTTAAGAATGCCGAAACGGCATATGTGTAACTCATGAAATACTTATTTTCCGGTTCAAATATTAGGAATGAACAGTCAAAGCTTGGCGCCATGGATGTCGTAGTATGTTCCCGAAAAAGTAATAGAAATTAAAAATTACGGTGTGCCTATTAAAACGTCCCTAAGGGTTATGTTAATCAACGTACAAAATATATCATTAAAATAAAATATACACTCCTTATATTGTACAGTTGTAAGTGCCTACTGTGAAGCTAAAAATTCAGTCGTCACCTTTCGAATGGCTCTTACTGAAAATATATCAAGAACGAAACACATAGTTCTATATTATCAATTATCATCGACAATAATATAAAAACAACATAATATTTCAATATCTAACAATATAAGATCAACAACGCGGAGCGCGAAGCGCGATGACCACAATGCGCCTCGCGCGCATGAAGCGGCCCCCCCCCCCGCCCCCCCATCAAGTACGCGAAGTGTACTTGTTATGTCTATTTTCGAGTACTCCGACACTTAAGTACCTCTGCAGCACTGTAAAATATTTATAAATAAACAAAAGTTGAAACATTTATATTGAAATTTATTCGTTAGAAGGTGTTCTATCAATATGCATTGAACATATTTTTCTGTAAAATGAAAAGAAAAAAAGTTAGAGCGACTTGAAGGAAATTACCCCTTCATTTTTTGCCGTTGTTTGTTAATAACTTTGGTATTTTTGATTTGACGACAAAAAGTCAACAGAGAAAATTGTGGAGAATTCAATTTCCTACAAAAAACTATAATAATTTTCTTAGGCGGTGGATAGTTTCATAGTTATTTTGCTAAAATTATTTCACCCCTTTTTTCAAGATGGCGGATTTTCCTCAAGGGTTACAACCCCACAAACTTGGACTTAAGCTTTTCATAAGCCCCCCTATGCACCAAAAAAAGAAATTGCTGACTTTGATAAATGCAGGGTCAATGTAACATTTCAATGGACTACATGTAACCTTTCCTTTGGCTTAATGACAAATAAGCCTCTCCTATCTGTCACTTGCGTGGCAAAACAGGACTTCAAAAGCCATTCCACCTTAGTACTAATACTTTGGTAAGTATTTCGTTCGGCTATTAACGAACACAAAAGTGGCGAGTGTGTGTTCTGTCGGCCTTATATTTGTGGTTGCTAGGTTGTTCGTTTGTGAGCATCGTATTTGTTTATGTCGTCCCTCTCTCTGTGTTCTTGTGTATTAATTTTGATAGGCGGTTCATTTTAAATTGTCTTTTTCTATTTTAGATGCTGCTGCAGCTCACCGCTCCGTCACAATATACTATATACACATTGTAACGTTGTACAATCTCTCCCTTGCACCCGGCTTCTCCCAAAGGCAGCCATCCCCACGGAAAGGTCCAAAAACGCGGCAAGTAGCGAAATATTATTTTCTTTTCCGTTTCCTAACTATTGTAAGGCCTGTGCAAACACTTATCGAGAAGAGGACCGACTCGCCAGCCCTGAAGTCATCGCCATCGTCATCATCATGCCCGTCCAGATCGCCACACTCGCACACACCACACGCTCAGTCACCTATCACGAGAACTCACCCGCCGTCCCCGCCCCGAAGCCATCCATCGGCTGACCGACGAAAGGAGAGGACGAAGACGGCAGCAGCGCACGGCGACGAAGAAAGCAAAATAAATTACCGTGATATTTGATGTGAATATATTTTCCGTAACATCCCCCCATTACAAGCCAGTGGTAATTATTAAGAGGCCATCGCGTCGGCGAACCTTTCCCTGAGATCCCTATCCCCCCTGACCGCTCCCCCTCCCAAGAAGCTAGCCCGTCACTCCCCAATTGAACGACGAATCCTCCCTTATTATTTTGTTAATTTTTTTATGTTATATTAAAATCAACTGGCACCCAAAGATTACAAGGTAAAATAAGAGTGTTTTTTGGAGAATTATTATAGAAGTATTTGTATTTTTTTTCTTTGCGTTTATACCTCCCATAGATAGTCCGCCGTTGTCATTGGGCTAATATTAAATTAATAAAATTGTTATTGGTATTTCTGTTTTTTTTGTTCTCCGCCATTAAAAATTCCCTCCCCCCTCCCCGAATGGCGTGACAATAGAGTCATGTGGTTTAAGTGTGCGCAGCGGGTAAGTGTGCGCATATGAAATATCTCAGAAACGATTTATAATTAAAGCGCCGCACCTCCCATATTCAGTGTCCCGTGCGACGTCCTGCGAAGATGTCGATTTTTAGTAGCCCCTAACGCGCCATTTTGTTTTAGCAGGTAAGTCAATTTTTTTTGCTCAAATTGTTACGATGTTTTACTATTTTTGGCGTCCAATCTTTTGTAGGCTTGTGCCCATTTTGGACGTTTCATATTTATCATCGAGTACTACGTAGTATTCAGTTTGACAAGTAAAAATTTTTCAATTTTTGAGATGTCGCAATCCCGAACTATTTTGATGAAATCCCGTTTTGATGTGTTGGGGTAAGTGTGCGCACATGCTTGTCGTGTAAGTGTGTGCATGCGCACATTTACCCCATTTCAAAAACTTCGTATTAATACTGCAATATTTTGTTTCAGGATCGAAAGGTATAATATCAATGCCGTCAATGTTCGTTACAATTCATCTTATTGAAGTTTAGTCTTGTTTTCAAATTGTTTTTTATTAGTAGGTACCTTTAAAACATCTAATAATAATAAATAAGAATTTCTCATGTTCCTATGTCTGGTTATACTTATGTTATTTAATAGGTCAAAATCTCGTCATTTTATGTTGCGCACCCTTACCCACACGGCTCCGCACACTTACTCCTATATTGGGGTAAGTGTAGGCATTTCGGACTATGTTTGTTTTGGTCAATTTTTGAGAATTCGTGCCGTTGACGAATATTATTTATATCGTCAAGTTATTGCTTAATAACGACTCTAACCAATTAACGTCGTTTTATTGCATTAAACTTGGAATTTTCGATTTTATGGCATTTCGAAGCTTAAGTGAGCACACTTGCCCCACATGACTCTATATATTGAGGTTGGGAAAAAGTAGGGGGTCTTTGATTCGTGCCGATGGTTTGTAAATGGGACAATTTGATGTTTTTTTATTTTGTTTTCAATGAGAATATGTGAAGAAAACGTTTTTCGTCAATTTGATAATTTTGCAATTCATTTCATGATAATATAGCTATCCACATATTACATAATAATTGTGTCCATAGGTATATTTTGTTTTATAAATCGTTTATCTCGCGAGTATTGCATAAATAAATGATGAGCTAAACTTAATTATTTATTATCTTTTCATGAATTTTATGTATGAATGTAAAGCCAATTGGCATTGCGGTCTGAATGAGTTGGTTGTTTTAGCTCTAAATACTTCTGTGGGTGGAGTTCAGCTATGATAACAGCTCACCCACTATCGATGGGGGATTGTAAGGAATGAAGGATGAGCCACCGAATAGATACAAGTTCATCAATTATATCGGTATCGTGTGGAACTGTGCAGTGGAAACGATATAAAGCGAGTGAGAGAGAGTGTACTGGCTAGAAGAGCTTGTAGGCGCACCATTACGCTTCCAAGATAATGGCTCTTAATTGGGCATTAAACTCGGGGATTACGCCGTTCAACGCGCGTTTATGCTCGCGCACGGGTTCCGGCAGCTTCAAGTGCGCTCCTAGAATGAGCCTTCTAGAACCTCTCTCTATATTTCTCTCTCTCTCTCTCTTTCTCTCCCTCTCCGTCAGTCTCTCGTTCTCCTTCTTTTTCTCTCTGTCTGCAGATACACATATCTGCCCGTCTGTCTGTTTCTCTCTCTCTCTGTCTTTGTCTCTACCTTTCCCTAGTTTTTCATTCACTAAATGGGCTCTTTGCACCTCGAATTATTTGCTTTTTCCTCTTTTTACTATTAGCCTCTCGTGATCTTTTTCAATGATTAGCAATTACGGCCGGGGAAATAATCGAGGGAACAATGGTCGAGAAGCCTCCCGATATTTCAAGTACGCCGAAGGGAAGAATCTCGCCTCTCCGTTTCTAGAAAAGCTCATCTATTTGCTTATTTTTTGTACTTTGAGCTTTCGCAGTAATTTATAATATGCCAGATGCATGTTTGTAAAAATGCAGACATGCACATTTTGTTTTTATATTATAAATATACGTACATGTTTAAAAATTGTATTCAATCCCGACAATAAAGAATAAACATTTAATTCTATTTCGTATAAAGTAACGCGTATTTCACGCAGGTAAGTTTCAAACTTTTCCCAATTACAACTTTACACTCTGTTTCCTCAAATCTCGGGATGCTTCCATGTAGAAACATTCGTAACGTCGAGCAAACTATTAAACAAAACTTTAGCTGATTACAATCGTCGCATTTATGAGTCTCGGCACTCCGGTGAGAATTTCCGAATATTTCGAAAACCCGGACACGAAAATGCACTTAAACATTACGACGGTGAGTAAAAGATGGAAATGTACGAAAAAGGTACGAAGGAGGTAAAAACAGCGATCTCTGGTTTATATTTATTTCAAATACATGCGTTATTACCGGCATGTTCCACATTTTACAAGACCCTTTCGCGTTATCGCTGCCCACGACGAGACTCAACTTACGTACACAATTTTATTTGTCTCTCTCGGTTTTATTCTTTTTTTCTCTTCGCTGCATCTCCTCCTCTCTCTTTTTTTCACCATGCTATTCGTTCGCGTGCTTCGTTCCTAGTGAAGATCGTGTGTAGCACCCGCATATTGCAGATTTTTACGACCGCACAGTTCTCTCCCAGTTTCCAGTTTCGCGCACGTCGATTTATTACTTTCGTTATAACACCATTTTTATATCCATTCGGTCATTTTTTTACTTTAAATATATATACACGTATATGTATATGTATATATGTATATATTATCTCGTGAGCGATGGGAGCTTCCGGGTCTCTGTCACTTCCGTTTATTGCTCTCTCTTTCTCCTTTTTTCCTTCCACCTCACTTTTTATATCACGTTTGTTCGTTTGCCCGTATCCGTCTGTGAGCCTTTAGTTCGGCAAATAGTGCACTTCGTTAGGATGTAGACGGTGTCCACGAAACAATAATCGAAAGCCTTCGCGTGATCCGCATCATCCCTTTCTTCTCACCATCGGTGCGCTTCGAACATTGTATGGATTTTCTATATACGATAATCCTCATTGGTTTTGCAAAATTCGTTGACGAGAGCAAAGGTTATAGTCAGCCAAGCTCGTATTAGCTATATGAAATTGAGAGAGGGAGACAGAGAAAGAGAGAGAGAAAGAGAGACAGAGAACAAGGGAGTGAGAGTGAGTGAGAGAGAGACAGAGAGAGGAAGATGCATACTTCCCATTCCGGCACCCAGGAAACCCCAGGCAAACCGACATTTGCATGAGAATGTATCTCGACCGTGGAAAGCGAAACACACGAGCGAGAAATGGAGACCGAGAAGCTTTTGTACGAGAAGACTAGGGTAGTAGAGTATTTAGTCACATCTACATACATTTGTATAGATGCATCGACATATATATGTGTATATACAGGGTGAGTTTCATAAGGTGTAACAGGCTTTATTCTAAGGTAGATGGGATCATTACAAGCAAAAGTTGCAAATGCACATTCGGGATATTGTTAATAGTTTACGAGATATAAATTTTTAAAGTTGGCTCAATAAGAACGCACCGAGAAGCGTTGGAGCCGCCCACTCCCCGCCCTAGCAGCCAATGCCCGAGAAATAAAAATGACTGCATAATAATATAATAAATAAAATTAACTGCTCAGAATCTTGCAACCCCACATGTAACACCCTATACTGTGCTATCTCTACTGCTAGGGCGGGAGTGGGCGGCTCCAACGCTTCTCGCCGCGCTCTCATTGGGCCAACTTAAAACATTTGCATCTCGTAAGCTATTAAGAATATCCCTAATGTATATTTGCAACTTTTGTTTGTAATGATCCCATCTACCTTAGAATAAAGTCTCTTATACTTTATGAAATTCACCCTGACTATACATACCCGTTTTACGATCATGATCGCCAGTACGAAACCGACTTGCTTTGGCAAAGCTCCTGTACAGAGCAGTTGCATATGCAGTGCGTAGCATCATTATATTCATAATAGCTATATACAGTTTTATATACACTTACGCGTAAATTGATAAAGAACGACAACCCTTTAGATGTGAACTATGAACCCCTATGAACTGTGATATATATCGAAACGTTCCAAAATAAAATATATTTTGGCATACAAAGATTATTTTCTACGCGACTAAAAGCCATCGGCTATAATGAAATACGTTCACAGGATTTTATAGAGCTGAAATGGATAATATTGAAATCCTGCTCGTTCGTGCACGATGATGACATTTTTCGACATTGATATTGGTATCGTACCTACCTCACGAACATCATAAAGCTTTGACAGAGCATTCATTTGACTCTTTATTGAATTGTTGTTTCTCGCGTTTTTAGTTTTTTTTTTTGCAATCTTTCTTTTAATCCAATAGGGGCGATGAAAACGGAAATTCGATGTCGAATGAAATTGGTGAAATTGCTTTTTTACTTTACCGTTTTGAATGCGTCTATGGTTTAGAAGAGAACAAGTATGGAATGTACTTTCATTAACTAGTGAAGAGTACAGTGGTGTGAAATTTACCTTTAATCGAAACAAGGCCAGCGCAGAAGAATGGACAAGCGACTGCTGTTGTTGTCCTCTGTTTCTCTCCGTTTTTCCCATAGTTTTTTTGTCTCTCTTCGGGATTGAACGGTCTAACAGGAACGAGGACCAGGATATACGCGTATACGGGATGCAAAAGTCCATCACAACAAGACGTATTGTATATGGCACGGAAAAACCTCAGAAAGAATTCTCCAAAAAAAAATTCTCTTCAACATGACTCTTAGCCTTGCCACCGAGTTAGTACGAAATAGAGGTGCTTGTCATGATATTTTACCGAGTCTCCCGATATATTACCGGTGGTTCATGTGCCATACATGTATAATCATATAGCTGCTAAAATATATTAGCACGATACGTGAGTATATATGTTCGTATATATATGTATAGAGGCACATTGACGACGTGCTCGGAAAAGCGAGCGAACTACTAACCGGAATACCATGTACATATAAGCGTTCTCACAGTCCTACTGTTGCGAAACGGAACGCGTGTGGATTGTGCCAAATTCGTATAAGCTTTTCGAAAGAGTGCTCACTGCGAGTCTGATGCGTCATGATGAAATATTAATAATATATAGTGCTCGGCTTATAATACGCCCTGAATACCGATTTCACAGCTGAAAATCTTCAAGCCTGAAATAGTTAAACAAAATTAATTCAATGCTCAACACATTTTATTAATTAATAGAAAATGAAGTACAATAAAATATAACAATTTATTGTTTCACGTCAGAAATTATTAAACAAAATTAATTCAAAGTTTAACAAATTTGATTAGATACTACAAAATAAAGTACAATAAAATATACAGATTTATAGTTTCACGTTAAGAGTATTTTCAATGAGCTTAAGAAAAAAATCAATGCCAGGGATTTACCCAGTCAGCAATGGAGAATGTAACACGGGAAAAAGAGCATAATGAGTCTGCGAATGGATGCAATACATATGAAAAATATATGTCCCATATACGTAAGTTATATCGTATACTTTTGATACGTTATCCCTTCGTCAAGATACACGTACCTACTCTCATTCGTTCTATGGATACGTATGGAAAACTCGGCTCTCTGCTTTTAGATGTTGTGCTTACAAGCTCATACGTTCTATCCCGATTCGTATTTATGTACATGCAACGATATCCTGAGTTTCATACACAGCATGGAATATGAGGGCATCGTCTATGTAGCTACATATATTCATACATAAATGGAAAGGGAGAAAGAGTTCGCATGAAAATCAATCTCTCAATCTGTAAGTACTGTAAAGCTTTCACGTTATATTCCAACGCATTATACATATACCTACTGCGAGCTAAAGCTAGAACGAAATCGTCTGCAATTTGGAGAATCTCGAAAATGGCGAAATATAGAAAAAAAAGAAAGTGCCGAGGATAGAGAGAGGCAGATGTAAGTTAGCAATTGTATTGCATTGAATTTATAAATTTATATGTACGAATTCAATAAAGACATTAGTTTTGTATCGCGTCAATTTATTCCTCTTTTTTGTATGGTCATTTGTTTTCTCCTGACAAAAATTACCTTGCTCTAATGGATATGGATTAAATAATTAATAATTCGCGACGCCAGTTGACGAATGCACGATGAATTGCCAAGCCAGAATATATTTACCGTATCTCAATGTTCTCGCCGTATGCTTTTTTATACTGCCTGCAATTCCGCTCGCTCTCGCTTTTCGAGATATACGAATATCGATAAAAAGCGAAATGAACCACGGGTAGGGTCGAACTGGGATGGGCTGAAATAGGATCGAGGCGTTTTTTGGGTTTTGTTGATATTACGTCTCCCTAGCCATATCAGTCAACGTTCCCTCCTGCGATTTAAAATACGAATGAGAAACGCGAGCATAAAAATGAGACGGAAGGAACGAAAAAGGATACAGAGAGAGAGAGAGAGAGAGAGAGAGAGAGAGAGAGAGAGAGAGAGAGAGGCGGGAGAAGAGGGAATGAAACTGTCAAACCGACGTGATAAAAACCGCGCGAAAAAAAGAAATAATCGTGCAATGATATTTTGTTCGTCAAAAGTGTCACGCCAATATATACGATATTTTTATAACAATGCGATCATTCCTTGGTAAATATATTTCGCGAGAAAAATATATCTGCGTACGAGTAGCTGTTTCGTCCCATTTTCGATTTCCTCAAGTTTCTATCCGAAATTCGAAATTATGTCGAGTGAGATGTTTTGTTTGTGTAATTTTATTCAAACATGCAATTTTATGCAAAGTGACTGAAAGATGTTGGGATAAAACTAAAGAGGCAAGAGCTTGAAAAAATAATTGTCGACAAATTCTATCGAGAAATACTGTGACCTCTAGTTCATACGATATATACCAAAATAAAATATACCTGCTAACTTCTTTTCATCTTTTTTAATCCTTTGATCAACCCTTGAAAAGTATAGATAAATGATCATTACCATTCTGGATGCGATCCGGATACTTCAATTGTTCGTAGAATCAATTCTGTATTATGTAGCTCTCCATCCACTTTATACCCCTTTGATCGATTCGCTCAGTCTTCTCATTGTCAATATCTCTCTCCCTCTCTCTGTCTCTTTTTCTCGACTCCCGCTCTCATCGCGTCCGTCATCAGTCGAACGTTACGTTTATTCGATTGATGACCAAGCGCCCGGCAACCCAATCACCTATTTGCGTCTATACACAGGCCTGGACCATTGGCTCACCTTGATTCAATATTACAAATTTCTGATGCCAATAGTACGCCCGCGCCTGCGCTCGATTGAACAAACGAACGAACGTACGGAAGTACACATCGGAGTCAGCGAAGCACCGGCACGTGCGGGACTACTGCGTGACCCGAAAATATATCATTCCAATGCCGAATTACCTTATTAAGCGTTTACGGGTGAAAAGGGAATTTGCTTCGAGTGGGAACAAAGAGGGAGAAATGAAAAAATAGCGAATGGAAACGTGGCAATTTATATAGTGAGGAAACGAATAAATTTGTGAGTATTAAATTTTTTTGATATTACTGTTATAAGGTTGAGTATGAACGTTTTAAAAATTATGTATTTATTTAGCACTAAAAACGAATTGTACGAAACCGACCTTTTGCAATTTTTATTGGGTTTCATCATAAAAATGCCAATGTGCCAAAGAATGTCGCAGTCGATGAAGGTAAACAATAATTGGATTCGACGCTTCTTTGAAATTGGAAGATTGCGGCGACCATTTGTTATATAGATTGTAAAATAATCTCGATGCAAGTGTCGATTTAACAAAAAAAAATTTTTTTTTTTACAATCTTAATGCATATATATATCAGGTATTGTTTTTCGATGATAGGGAAGGAGTTAGCGGAGAGGAAAATATCGTGGAGCCACCACCGCTAGGCGTGTTGTACGTTCCAGGGGGAATTTGAATGTTCCAGGTACCTCGTAAGTTTGAGGGAAAATTGCCACTTACTGTTATCCGAAAAAGCGGGACGCGGGCGTATATCCGTGGGGAATATCTACGAGAAATGAGAAGAAAAAAGCAAACGCCAGACTATGAGCAGGACGGAAAGGAAGGACGGAGGAAAGGCAAAAGTGCATGTAGGTTCGATCGTCCCGGAAGATTGTGAAGTGGGCTTCTCTTCTGTTCAGCCTTTAGAAAGATGGTTTCCGGCTACAAGCTCGCCAAGAGGGAGAAAGGCAGACAAAGAAGAAGGAAGAGAAAAAGGAACCTTACGAAGATTCTGAGCCTGACGAGATATGCCAGCTATATATGTATACAGCCGCCATACTTTTCTTCTTAGTTTATTTACCAATCCACCCGCTAGGCTACATGGCGGCCGGTTCCTCTTCAATTTCCTTTCTTGTCCATATTTTCCACTCACATGTTTCACCAATGAAATTGATCATTTCATGGTTCCTGCCTAACAGTAAAAATATGTGCATTATTTTATCAACATTTGATTACGTTTTCTCTCTATTATTTCCTTTACAAAACAAAACTCGTGTCACCTTGCTGTCCTGACTTCTTTCAAACGTAACAAAGATTTGAAATGGGAGTTGCACGAATAATCAAAGTACCAAAACGTTCGATTTATTGGGATACTTTGATCCACCATCAAATTTTTAGGAATTGTCTGATACGATTTTTTGACCCATGTCCTTCTCACTCTCACCGACCAGTTTTTTTTTAAAAAATGAATTGACGTAAAAATCGATCAGTCATATACTTGATCAACCACAGACCTCTGTGTTCTTTTTCTTTGTTTTTTCTTCCTATTTCATGGATTCTCTCATTCTCGTGTGCACGCTCTCACGAAATTGCGGTGTTTCTGTATAACCGTAAAATATGGAGAAAAAAAAGGAACAATAAAAGTGCACCAGGTTGCACCCCGATATGGTGTCCCTTTTCGCGACCGCGGACTCAGCCGATTATACCCGTGGATCCAGAAAAAAATTGCGCACAACTGCTCTGATGGAAAAATTCGTAAAACTCGATTCATTGTCATTGACGAACTATCTGTTTTTGAATGCGCATGTACGTTATTCACGAATGCAAAGCCCTGAAAATACACGAGAGTCGGAAAATTGTTCAAAAAATGGCCAAACGATTCTCTGTCTCTCGCTGTAGCAGCTATAAACTCGTATCGGTAACGAATTCTACCAAGCTATAGCAACCGAGGTTAAAAAAATTAAATTTTTTTAGTAATGACGCAAAACGGGAACGAGTTCATCCTTTCATTTCAAACGTTCCCAAGGCTCACCTCGCTCACGTACGCTCTCTCTTTCTCTCGGATTCGCGGCCTCTTAATCCCTCCGTAATATATGATCGTTGTCAACGCTTCTCTATGTTATTACTATCGATTTTTTATGCATGCTATGATTTATGACATATTCGAGTATAATGATTTAATGATCCACCAATGAACTCTCCTCCAAATGCGAATGAGGCATTCGTTTATATATTCTTATTTTATGTCACCTCCATTGTTTAACTGCGATCTATGAAATGAATTTGTTCACTAACTCGTCGAATGTGCCCAGATGTAAATAATGTTTAATGACTGTGAAAATTCGTAAGTCCCGCTTTGTCAACTCGGTGGTCAGTCATTAATATGAACAAATTTTCATTTTAGAATAATTACACCGGCATACAAAATAAAAAAGTGTTCTGTATATTTGAGCAAACCCACCTACCAACATGTATTTCGACGTGCTGAATCCGAATCTGAGGCCCGTTTAGCTCGTATACGATCCAAATTTTGAGTACATCATGAAAAACTGAAAACAAATTTTTCGGATTTTCGCAATTTATTGTACTTAAATTTTGGAGGGATAACGGGTCAAATAAACTTTAGATTTATATTTAGCGGATTGAATTACATACAAATCTTACTCGATCTAGGGCTATACAATTTTTTTCATCTCCATAACTGCAGTTTTTCGCGATTTTTAGCCATTTTTAGCGTTTTTTTGCGAGTGACTCAATGTTTTGAAGGTGTAGGAGCTAAGCGGACCACACATTCAGATTCGGCACGTTGAAATAAATGTCGGAAGGTGGGTCCACTTAAATGTACAGATCACTGTTTTGTGTGCTGGTGTTATTATTTTAAAACGAATATTTCTTAGTTAATCGAGAAACATTAATATACTCACTTTTCTCCCTATATATAGGGTCAATTTCATAAGGTGCAACAGGCTTTATTCTAAGGTAGATGGGATCGTTACCAACAAAAGTTGCAGATATACAGTAGGGATATTTGTAATAGTTTACGAGATATAAATTTTTGAAGTTGGCTCAACCAGAGCGCGCCGAGAAGCGTTGGAGCCGCCACTCCCGCCCGAGCCGTAGAGATAGCATAGTGTAGAGCGTTACATTTGGGGTTGCAAAATTCAGAACAGTCAATTTTATTTATTATATTATTACGCAGTCATCTTTATTTCTCCGGCATTGGCTGCTAGGACGGGATGTGGGCAGCTCCAACGCTTCTCGGCGCACTCGACAAAATTCAGAGCAGTCAATGCCCGAGAAATAAAATTGACTGCGCAATAATATAATAAATAAAATTGACTGGTCCGAATTTTGGAACTCCAAATATAACGTCGTACATTGTGCCATCTCTACGGCCAGGGCGGGAGTGGGCAGCACTAACGCTTCTCGGCGCGCTCTGATTGGACCAACTTTAAAATTTGATATCTCGTAAACTATTAAAAATTTCTCGAATGTATATTTGCAAGTTTTGTTTGTAATGATCCCATTTACCTTAGAATAAAGCCTGTTACACCTTATGAATTTCACCTTGTATGCATGGATATTGCTTTGTAAAAGAATCTCGCGTCCGTTCCATATTGTAACCTAACGAAGGGTGAACAAGCTAGCCATGCAATAATATTATTCCACTCTCCTTCTTCCCGTTCGTACTCAAAATATTGAACCACTTTGACCCCCCCCCCCCCCCCCCCCCCCCCGTCCACCAGGCTCTCACACTCGCTTGCTCCGCGCCACTTCGCCCCGTTATCGCTGTCTTTCTTCTCTCCCACTCACTCCCTCCCGCGTGAATTGTTCTTCAACGCTAATTAATCCCGATGAGAAGCGTTCGTGTATGCGATAACGCCCGATACCTGTAGACTCTGGGGTATATACATATAGATGTACATATAGCGTGTATTTCCATCAACTAATCTCTGGTCCGGTGACTGAAAACGACGCCATGCGATCGAGCTACAGTATAGGTCCATAGCAAAAATAATTCCGGGAGATGGGAGAAGCAGAGTGACGTTTTATGTCTCGACGGCAAACGAGTTCCAGGTTTTCTCGAAATATTTAACGGATGTACTCAATCCTTAAATTCCTTCGCCTCATGTTACGAATCGAAAATTCTACGGCGATATTTATGCTCGAATAAATAATATTAATTGCTGTTTGCGTAGATACGGAATTGAATAAACTCTTTCAAACTATTTATACATGTGTCGTTGTAGAGATAGGGATTGAGCCGAATCAATTATTTATTGAGAATCGTGGATATATGACAAACGAGTGTCGATACCAAGATAGGGGCCGATGAACCATCATTTTTCTCAATTAAAAATGATGTGCAAACATTTTACGAATCCAACTATTATTGCTCGAGTTATCGTCTGCATCAGTTCGGCGAAAGTTGGTTAGAGAAAAACGCGGCTCAAATTTTAAGTACAAACTTTGTATATATAAACTTTAACTCTTATCGCATACTAAACTTCCTTGATTCCAATAAAATTCATCGCCCTCGTTATCGTCGTCATCTGTCGATGGTTTCAATTTTTTATGGGCGATACTGCGCCTCCGTGATGAACTTTCCGGGCGACGGCCCGCGTTAAGCCCACGTGCTTCGTCCCCTTCCATACAATATTGTTGCACTGTTGGCTCGATTTCGATGACGAAGCGATTCATCAATTAGTGGTCAAGATTCAATTCAAACAACGTCACAGTTTGTACAGTTCACCACTAACTTGAAACCAAGTCTACGAATACTGTCTTCAAGAAAAGTAATATTACCATCTCATTTTTCTACGGAAACATGATTACTTAGAAGTGTAAATACTGAAAAGAAGTTCAAAATTCTATAATTTATCATACTATTTGCATCCAAAGCGAAGACACGTCGTAATGTTCTTGCAAACGCCTTCGAACACGAAGTTTCACCACTTTCGATTTCATATTGATTTCAAAGACGCTGGTGCCCCGTACCATCCCTTGTAGAACTTTTTGCTAACGATCGCGAAGGTTCTCGATCCATAATATTGGATACTAATTATAATATTCGTGCTAAACAGAACTATGAATTGATCGAGTGAAATAGAACGTGTGCGCCACAAATCACACTGTAGTCAACTGAACTGATGTGATTTCTTTCTACTTTACGGAATATTAACCGTTAGAAGGATTGTAGGAACCCATTAATGGCATGGACATGGAAGCAGAATAAAAGAGAGTCAGAATAATCGGAGAGTCAGAATAATGGTCCCTAGCGAAAAGACAGGGTTGGCCTGTTATCTGCTCTATGAATTACAACTAGCAAAGGCTGCCTTCTACGCCCTCCTACTAAAAGTGCTATAACTCTATCATGTTGGTAAATTATAGAGTAATTTTTTATATAAAATTGTTTGAAAATACATAGTACAAGAAAAAGCAAAAAAAAAATCGAATTTTTAGGCGGTCAAATGTAACATCTGGTCCGATCCAGTCTGACCCTAGCCTGTCTCCGGTCTGATTGTTAGCCTTACGCCAGCCTGATGCTAGTCGGACTAAGACTCGGTACAGACTTATACAATTACATATGGTTATATTTTTCTTAACTATTAATTTCGTTTCCTCAATGTTGCTTCATCGTATAATGACTCTGTGTTCATAAAAGAGAAAAGAAAATTCACATTTATTTGCTAATACGTTCAACCCTGTCCTCATATGAATTGGAAAATGATATATTTATATTTCTGTGTGCCTGTGAATAATCGGGCACACATTTCTCATGCCAATAGAGACCCTTTTAAGAGCATTACAAAAACTGTCGATGGCATTTTTGCAGATGCGAGAATCTCTTTTATATGAATTCCCTCGCTTATATATAGCTTGGAATACTTCTCGTGTGAATCGTACCGCCTGACGAAATCTGACAAAACAGCCGAATCAGGCATGCCTTATCAGGACCTACTCCGGCCCGGATGTAGGTAATGTCAGAGAGCCTGATCGATTTTCTACTTGAGAATGCCACAAGGGTGTTCTTTGAAATCGTGGTCCCTTTTTCACGTTGGCCCATAGAATAATTAATTGAAGACTGATTTGAGTAATTACAATATTGAAACATATTTAACTGGATAATTTTTTAGAATAATTTCCATGTAAGATGGAAGTTTAACTATAGATAAGCATGAAGTATAGAAGGTGTAGAGAAAACATCTAAAGTTCGTGAAAAGAGAGAAAGAGAAAGAAAAGAGAGAGGGTTGTGAATGGTCCTACATGTCCAGAGAATTCGATATTCCCATGCGCGTTGCCACAAAGTGGTGTATTGGGTATGATATCACACAGAAAATAGATAAAGAAAGAGCCGGAGGAAAAAGGGAGTGTGAGAGCGTCGGGGATAGACTGGCTATTTTCCTATCAGGATTGGTAAGGAAAAACGTATCTATCGGATTGGAATACATAACATTCTCGACTGTTGGAGATGGCGCGCTATACATGCGCATGTGTGAGTTCCAATGAAATCGAAAGGGGATGAGGGATCGTATTGGAAGAATTCCCGAATACGCATGAGAAAAACGTATCATATTCGATTCTTGGTTTCTGTGGTCGAATTCACATATATATTCGTATTAACTTTCTCATCTTTCTTTTTCATTTTTTATTTTATCGCTCTATTTTTATCGATCTTTTCAATGACCTTTAACCTAACTTAGATCATCGAAAAAAGCTCTACTAATTAAAAATTTGGCTAAGACTTGAAACCTACTAGTACACTAATTTTGTTAGGTCTTAAGGTCTGTACAGAAACCAATGGAACAAAGTGTCAACCATTTACGTCGAATATTAAATAATTTATAGCCGATTAATAAAAAGTGTCTCACTTCATTCGGGATTTACTCCGTGATATTATGCATATAGCAAGTCTGAAATATATCGAAGATTCGATGGATTCTAAATGCAAAGTATAATTTAAAGGCCGAGAGAGCGGCGTGTTGGGATATTCTCGCGCTGAAAACGTTGAATTTCAAATGCATACTTGAAAGCTTCTCAGAGGGATATTGAAGGGGTATAGCAGGGGGCGAGAAGCGGAAAAAAGTATAAGCGTGGTATATAAGCAAAAAGCGAGTAATAAGCATTATTTAAATATTCCGCTGCCGTATAACAATAGGACTTTTGGTGTGACGCGTTGATGTAACGCGGGTGAATATACAGGAGTGGAGAGTTTGTGTTTTAGTATAAACAAAGGGGAGACGAGGGAAGCTCGAGTTGATGCCACAACGATAGTAACGATAGAACAGCAACAGCAGCAGCGGCAGCAGCAAGTCAGAAGCGTAAAGGTGAAGAGAGGAGTACTTCATCGTATATACACTTTTTCGCTCGTTCCCTTCACTGCACTTTTCTTTACGTCTCTGCATTATTCATAAGTGTCCATATAAGCCGCCAACATTGGCGCGAGAGAGTAGAGGGTGAAAAGGAAAGAGAAAAGAACGACCGAGAGGGTGGAAGGAAAGAGACGGCAACTGTGACTGTGGGGGCCAAGTACGCGGGGTGGAGAAATCGACGTCTCGAAGCTTATGTATACTCTGTGAGCTCGTCGCTATATACTACTGAAGCTTTATGTGTTTATTATATATATATATATATATATATATATATACTGACTAATGTATATATGTACACGTATATGCACTTTGTATGTATGCTCCAGTATTTTTACAGGGAGTTTGAGCGGAGAAAAGTTTATCAGAGTGAGCCACTGACGGTAATCTCGAGCCCCTTGCCTATATACATGTGTACATAGATGTGAGGAAGTGAGAGCGTGAAAGACAGAACACGGTCCCAGGAGCAATGGTAACCCGTCTGAGAGAGCTACGTTTGGTAACCGCTGAAAGCACAGTTAGCAGATTGGCCCGAGGCCGCGCTATGAGGACGAGAATGAAGAGAGAAACAGTAAATGTCTTGTGAGTGGAGCTCTAGATACGTGGAGGGCGTGGTATAAGGTAGTGCTTATACTAACCACTCGCATTAATTAATCATAAAAATCTGCGGTATGTGCGAGCATAAGACTGATTAGACCTTGGTTAAGGACTCCGTAAATGAGTTTTCATGGACAATGGAGCAGAGATTTCTTAGAATCCAATTTAATTCTCGTATTTTTCCGCGCATTGTCATGAACTCTCAAGTATTATGACATGACATATATGAAGCAGATTCCATAACCTTCAACATAACGTTTTATTACTGCGAAAATATGCGTGTGAAGGTGCATATATCAACATTATGCGAGCGTGTATTAACCACTTATTTTGCTTGTAGTTTGGATCGAAAGAGTGAAAAGTGGGCTACTGGTGAAGTGCAGAACGAAATGAAATCCGTACGAATGGTGGAATTAGAGATGCGCGTTTATCCACCGAGTTACAACGGAACGGAACGGTAGGAAAGGGATGAAATGTACAAAAAGGCGATAAACAGAAGACAGATATGATATCCAGCAGTTAATAGAGGTGTAACAGCGCCGCTAGCAATGTTACGACGTATATTTTAGATCCGTAATATATGTTGACAGACAGTGATTCATCGTTTTAGCTGACGGATGATATCCGTATACACGAGAACGTAGTCTACTGGTGCGCTCTATGGGTCGGTAGATACTGCGTTATATCAAAGCTCGTGGATATCAACGTTTATACATATGTACATAAAGGAGCCAGAGTGGCGTAGTGGGAGGAATGAGAAAGTGGAATGTATACGTGTGCATGAGGACGAATCGAGATGAGAGACATCCGCGAGCAGGAAGACCGCAATCGGTACGCGTCGCAGAGCCCGCCTGCGGTCCCCGGCCCTTGCAGTCAGCTGTACATATACACCATTACCTCTCTCCCTCCCTCACTCGCTCTCGCTCTCTCTCTCTCTCTCTCTCTCTCTCTCTCTCTCTCTCTCTTTCTCTCGTTCCCTTTCTCTCTACCTACTTCTCGCTGTAATGTGTACTGCATTGCTATACAGAGTTGTAATATAGACATGTACCCCTCGCAATACCCGCTACCGCATCGACACGAGTATAAAGCACAGTTTGAGTATACGTAGCAAAACATCAACATGCTCTACGGTTAGATTCGGAGATGTGCTTCCGTTTGGAATAAGCCAATTATTCCGTTTGAATCGAGCTTCGACGAGAGCCACTTCGTCGTTTAGAGATAGATGTGGATATTTGCACGAATTTCCAGTGGAATAGTCACAGTGGCATCTCCGTAGCGAGATAGAGAAACTGACGGAGATGGCGGAAGATGGGGCGATTGATATAGAATGGCCGGGGGAGAGAGAGAGAGTGAACGAGAAGGAAGGAGAGGGAGAGAGAGAGAGAGAGAGAGAGAGAGAGCGGAAGCGAATGACTGAAGACCGTGGTGAATCACTTCACCCTGGTAGATGCTGTGAGCTATCTTACCGAGGTACCCAATGTTCTGCATTCCAGTATTTCAATTGCAAATGTGTATACATTTTGTACTGTAGACTGAAGGTCCAAGAATATATTTGTCAGCATGTGCGTATATCAACACCGCATCGCTCGTACGTATCGAGTTCGTGTCTTGATCAACGATAGATATAATATCCATGATGAGCTAATTCTATTGAATTTGTTTTGGAAAAGAGCTCTATACAGTATTGAACCGTTTTTCAAGTCAGACCACACCGACTGTGCACCCTGGTTGACTTCTAAGGCGATCCTAGCTATACACTCGGTTTCTCTTTATTCTCGTCGCTTCCGTGCACCCTCGGGCCAATCTACTAACTGTGCTTTCAGCGGTCACCAAAAGTCACTCCCACAGCGGTTACTGCATAGACGCTCTGGAGAGCACAGAAAGCTCTCTCTTATATATATATATATATATATATAGTGGTCATGCACCCGAGTTCTTCAGTAAAGGCGGGCCAGACTGTCGAGCTGTCTGTAGTTTAGATGCTCGTCGAGATAATTCTGTCTCCTCGCCATGCCAGTACTCGTCGTCTTATTCTGCTTCTCACCTAGACGAGATCTAAAGGATTAGCGACAATCCTTGCCATGGAGAAATCCTCCAGAGACATACCTCACCGCTGTCTCGTCGTACGTTGTTGACCTCAGCCAGACGCGATCTGATGAAAGACTATGGAGAATCACTGGAGAGTGGGTATTTGGTAAAACTGATGAGAAGATAAAACTGCGCGTAACAACTTCTGTTTCCACGGCATTCACCAGAATGAAACTGTAGTCTCGTTTGCTTTCTGGAAAAATCTTGAACAGGCGTCGGACAGCGGTGTTTTCAGCTTTCCGACTCTTGTTGCTCAAATAGATATCTACGATGAGCATGCAATCGTCTGAGAGAACAGGAGTGGTACACGTACAGGTTGAAGGTCGAAAACACCTGTCTCTGTACTTCTCGTTTATTGTCCGCCTCGTTTATTCTTATCTCGAGGTCAATCTTGGTGGTATATCCAATTGTTTTCTTCCTGGGAAGAGCAGTGTCTAGCCATCTCTTACTCTATTCTTGTAGAGGCCTGCATACCGCAACGTATTACCTTGCACACGTTCGCACCACCTTGAAACTTCAATGGCGTTACTCTCTCCACTCACGAGATTTGAGCGGGATTCTCGAGTACAATCTTGCCACTCCGGAATGCGGAAACCATGTGGTTTGCAATGTCCCATATATATGCAATATATTCTGAAGGAGGGGAAGCAGACGAGGGAGAAGCTCGTAGAACACACGACACATTGTAGTACATGCTGCATGATGTATACATATCTATAGCACAGTCGTAACCGATTCCGGGTCTCGGAGGTCAGACAGTCCGAGAGGTCAGGTCAATACTCTCAGTCCTCGGTCATACACGATTCAGAGAAGACACGGAGTTGCGGCGAAACTCCATGACCTCGTGGATATAAAGGATTCCCTGACGAGTTCTTAAAAAATGGAGGACCGCACGGGCCTCCATTTTTATATAATATACGTATACGTATCAAAATATATCTATCAGGCTTTTCCAGGCAGATTTAACCTATGCATTGTCAAGAAAACTTGGATTGTGGGGTACAACGCATAAGCCCCAGCTGATTCAGCGCTCAAACTCCAGACTTCAAGATAATGAAGTTCAAGACTCGACTATCCATAACAGTTAAAAGTATCGGTTCAGGGTCGAATTGTCAGGCTCGCTATTTAATTACGTAAACTACCGGAAAAAGTGGACAAAGTGAGGATAGGATAGAGATCTCGACGTGCATTCACGTACGAAGGAATTCGATAGATGAAGTAGAAGGAGAATTTACTGCGGCAAGAGTAAAAGAGGGCGAGAGACGTAGAGGCTTGTAAAAGCACGTAACACTCGTGGAAATAGGGGTAGGAGGCTGCAAAACCTATTTAAGCTCGTCGTCGTAACTTCCCTGTGTGAGTCGCAGCTACAAAGTCCTCTAGGGACTGAGTCACAAAGGATGGTAGGGAGAACGTAGTAGAAGGAAAGAACGGAGTGGTGACTGTAGGAACGTTCATCCCGTCTGGATTACACGGGGTCTATGCCGCGTTCACTTGTCACATTTGTCACCTTGAAGTCTCTTTCGTTGCGGAGCGGGTCATGGCAAGTAGCAGCAGTTGGGTCAGAGATCGTAGTAACGACGAGCCAAAAGACTGTACGTCGTTACTCGTCGTCGAGAGCTCCTGCAAGGGAGTGCGAGATTAGAGGAGTAAAGAATAAAAATAATAAAAAAGAAAGACATTCTACTCTTCTTCCCGTGGCTGTCTCTTGTCCTGCGATGCTCGTTTTCTTACTCTCGCAGTCGTCTCGCGTGTCATCTTGGAAGAAGCTCTCAGCACTTCAAACGAAAGGGACGTTTTTCCCTTCGCTATGAGACGCGCGGTGAGTCACCAGACGGAATCGAGATGATCTGTATACACGACATACCTACATGCATACATATATATATTTATCGGCGCTATTTTATACTTACTGTCGCGATGACGACACGGAGCCGAGCACGTGCTAGTGAGAGAAAGAGAGAGAAATCGAGAAGGAGTGGGGTGGAGAGGGAGAGGGAGGAGGGAGAGAGAGAGAAAGAGAGAGAGAGAGAGGGAAAGCAACATGCGAGAGAAGCCACTTGGGAATTTTCGAAGGAAATGGAGACGAGAGAGAAAAAGATCCGCGACTGTTGAAGAAACCACCGACGACTGTAGAACCGCTCGTTTTGTCTCACAGTAGTAACGAGAAATTTCTTATCATCCAAGCATGGTCTCTTCTCCAAGAACGAAAAGACAAAACATGCGACGCTGTTAAGGGTGATTACGAAAGAAGAGTCCTTTCGTAGACGCGTCTTGTTATTCCGTTCTAATTATTTCTTTTTTTGTATTGTTTATTCAATCTGTACGGAATACAGAAAAATTGTGTGTTTTTTTTTTAAATCAGAACACGCGTTTCAAGACTTACGAATGGCTCTCGGTATTATTTACCTCGATCGAATTTTCTTTTCGTAAAGGAAAGTTTTAATCAAGGAAAGATCCGGAAGACTGATAAGATCGCATTACAATTGTAAAATGCCCCTTCATCGCTATTGTATAAATGAAAATGTCTTGCCACGATAGTATCAAATTCGCGTATAACGTCGAAACCCGATTTCGTGCAGGGGAATCAGGAAATCACGTGGAAGGGTATCCCACCATTCTGTGCACTTCCTATTTTATTGTTATGCTTGATTCCCGTCGATTGGCCGTAACAGTGCATCCGTCGTATTATATATTATCCGATGAAAGCTCACTCCACGCTCCATGCCACTCGCGTTCAGATATCGCATCTACGTGCCCGGAGGAACCATGTATATATGTTTAACAATTGATGTATCCACCGTGGATGTTTAGTATACATACATCTACACGCGGAGTTCTCGCTGTGCACTCCAATCACGTACAGCTGAATCTACTTTCCCCACCCGTTATATGCATGTATCACCATGCCTGCTCTCTTATTATACCCAAAGTAGTGTTCTTTTTGTTGGCGTTTGTGCCTGGAACTTTCTAACATGAACACCGCAAGCCGGGGAATCGAGTGAGAACGCCAAAGAGCCGGAACATCTTTTACCGACGTATACTATAGCGTAAGAAGTCTCGTTTCGTTATAATTTAGAGACTGTTTTATGAGAATGACAGACAGGAGGAAATTGTTATCCTCGAATAGCTTGCGCCACTTCTTGGATGATAATCGTGGTTCACTGGATCACGGGGAGAGATTGAATAAACTGATTTATAACAATTGCTTAAGTACATGGTCGAAATTATTCTGCGATTCGGGACGAGATTCAGTTGTTGCAAATCTCCCAGATTTTTATTCCATCATTTTGTTGCTACGTTTCTATTGAAAATTGGATGAATCATGTTTTATTATTTTATTATTATATTATTTATTATTTATTTACGCTACCAGTATTATTTCAAACCGAAAATCTTCCTTTCGGTTTGAAAAGCCGATTCTGTACCAGAGGCAGAATTGCAAAAAATGTCCTGTAATTTATGCATTGAATTTTTTTGGAAATTTAAGAATCATTGCAGTACGAAAATGTTAATGGATTCTAGTTTTCCCCACTGTAAGAAGGCAATAGCTATAAACGACTGTGAAAATGATTGACGCTAAGCTTACAGCTTAATGTATGTCGTTAAGGTCGTCATAGAGGTTGAAAACACACAATAGCAAATTTGGTGACTTATTCACGCAAATCATGTATTAATAGATATCAATGTCGATGAAACGGTGAACATATACCACGACCCCCAATGGATCGTTTGAGGCAAACGTTCGACAGGTGAAGAAGTTACACATAATAAACTTGTTTGCCCTGGATAATGGAAATTTGCCGAAGTAAGCGTGGAAGCTTGTACCGGGGAAGCCACGAGGGTCGTGATATGGCGCAACCGCTTTGTCTATGTATTCTCGCACCTGTTTGCGAAATATATGCTAAGTTAAAGCTGCCTTTGTTCGGTGGGAAGCCAGTTTGCCCGTCGAGCTCCAAACAAAACTTTCTTAAAGTATCCTTGCCCTTCCTTCGCATTTAACATAATATTCGGTAAACCGACATTTTTGCAACTCTCGACATATTTCTAGAATAAACTTGATCCATTCTTGTACTTTCTTATTCCCGCGGACCGTTTTGCTCCACGCTTCAGTCCCAAGATTTATTCAGGACCTTAGTGTCTTGCTCGTCAATCCCTCAAGGAAATAGTGCTGATTGAGCTGATAACACATGGAATTTCCGGTGTTTTCTGAAAAATACAAGATACTTATCAATTATTTTAGGGGTGGCAGATTGGTGAGAATAAGCGAGAGAGAGAGAGAGAGAGAGAGAGAGAGAGAGAGAGAGAGAGAGAGAGAGAGAGAGAGAGAGGGAGAGAGAGAGAGAGAGAGAGAG
Source organism: Netelia fuscicornis (assembly GCA_946811545.1). Classification (NCBI taxonomy): domain Eukaryota; kingdom Metazoa; phylum Arthropoda; class Insecta; order Hymenoptera; family Ichneumonidae; genus Netelia; species Netelia fuscicornis. Next base: position 22,474,891 of record OX328011.1, on the reverse strand, counting down.
AGACTAGACAGACTCATCAAAGTTTCAAAGAATATTAAGTATTTGATGTGACACATTGAGGATGAAAGAGTGGGTTGAGGGATTGGTAGCGTTGTGGAGTCCTCTATCCTACGAATATTGCCAAGAATTCATGAAATTCCTTCAATTATGCAATTTCTATCGTTAACCGTTCTATGAACCACGAGAAAACTTTTTTAAACTCTTCTTTTTTGTTTTCCAGCCGCACATTCTGTCGAAAATTTTCATCCGAACAGAAAATTCCAATAAGTTGAGAGCCCTTTCCCAAACCCAGTTATTTTGTGTTAAATTCTTTTTCTCTTCACTATTCTTTAGTTTTTCTATTTCGCAATGTTTTTCGACAGTACATCGTGCTATCCAATGTACGAGGTCGGGGATCGTGGATTTTACGATGGGGGACAGTCAGTCGACGAAAGTTGTAACTGGTTTTAGAATCGAATTTTGCGGTGCTTCGTCCTCGCAACGAACGAGAAACCGCATCGTCGCTTTTCCCGCATCAACCCATGTACCGTTGAATCATAAGTTCGCGGGTTAGGGGGAGTATGCATTAACTATGGATAACTTAATTCAGAACGGGATGAGGCGATGAGGAAGTGAACGGTTTGTAATTAAAGCTGTACCGTCCGGTCCGATTTTGGACGCCTCGAGCTGTACGTTGTCTTTTAAACGTCGTACCCCACCCATGATGCGGAATTTTATGAAACGTTGGCCTGGAATGCCAAATTGGACTCGAATACAATTTTTTTGTCGGATTTGCAAGATGGTTTTTCAAAATATAGTCGATGATGGCGAAAATTTTAAGGTCTCCCTTCTTCACATTACTTGCGGAGGGTATAATAAATCTTTATCTATAAAACGTGGCATTTGTGGCAAATACAGTCTACATCATTCTCTTGATAAAAAATGTCATCGAGTATTTTATCGCGAGAATGTCTTATGGAACGTATAAAGTCGTTACCAACTTGAAGAAATCTCCTATTTCCATTCTCTCCTGCTGGCTTCCTGTACTGCTATGCGGAATCGGAAGTCATACTATCGTGGTACGCGGTTTGCATATCGAATCTCTAAACTCATATATATGTATATACTCTCCATGCGCATATTCATACGGAGCTACGGAAACTCGGGGATGGCACTCTCTCACGTACGCTCTCTCGCGTCGCGTCCGTCGCAGCTTTTCACAAATTCCTGATGCCTGAACGTTTGGAGGCGTTTATTCGATGCCTACATTTCGAAGAGTCGGCATATCCGTTGTTTTTCCACGATTTTGTAAAAACGTTCATGTCGATATTTATACGAATTTCGGCACACGTTATTTTATCCGATAATATTGACGATCCACTCGCCGAATTAAAAAGTGTACAGAGTTGAAAAACAGATGGCACGACTCGCAATCGAACAAAGATGCGTTCAATTTACGAATGACAAGTACCAAAATTGACAAATGAAACATCTTTTGTATGGTATCTCTTGCTATCTCCCGGTGCAACGGGACAGGGAGATACAGGACTATCGATTTGAGAGATCGATCGTTCGTCGACGGAGAGAGTCAATGACAATTATATAATGATAAATTTCTTGATAACGACATGCTTGGTCGAATATCGCCGGAGCAGCGTTTTAAAAACTGCTGTTACGCCTTTCGTCACAGCGCGCGATTTGATGGAAGAAACGCAAACTAAGTCACCAAGTTTTCATCGGTAGATGTTGAATTACTTGCTCAAGGATAGAAAATTTGAAAAAAAAAAACGCAAATCCGTGAAGAATCGCTAATATTTGATTTTTGCAGAACAGCCAGTTAGGAAAGAGTGTTAAATAATCACGAAAGCACGATCGCGGAACTACTGCGATACTGTTAAATTTGGTTCATGAACGAGATCGATAGGACTTTATAACGGTCCGACTAAAAACAGTAATAGTCGCGTGGTTCTGTGTAAAAGTTTACTATAAATTCTATCGTCTAGCGCCGATAACGTACAGACTACCATTGTCAGTTGACCACAAACAGCACACTCCTTGAATCGAGCTATGATTCACAAGGTTCGTTAAGAAAAAACATTAATAAATAAAAATTACAATGTTACTATTAATATTGCTATGGTTATTATTATATTTCATTTCCCCGGTGCATGAAAATCTTATGTTGGCAGTCGATGCAAATTTTGCTCGTGACAGCCTTGATGGCGTTATCCTGCGTGGTCGCACACAAGGCTCATTCCTTCCAACATTTTCATGGACCTGTCGAGGGCGACGGTGTGAAGGTGACATGGAAGGGTAAACACGGTCACGAGCATACCGATTATGCAGCACATCCGAAATATCAGTACGCTTATGGAGTCGAGGACCATCATACGAAGGACTTCCATGGTCAGAAGGAGCACAGAGATGGTAAGGATGTTATTGGAGTTACTGATAACTGAACATAATGGGAGATTAACGAGAGTGGCCACCAAGAAAATAACGAATGAAAGGAGTAAAAATCACTTTCCGAACTGGTCAATAAACCCTTCTCCTCGTTAATCATAGATATGTAAACGTATAGGGAAGATCGCGCGGATTTATCGATGAATTTTCTGACGTTGAATGGGCAATTGGCCTTGTGTAGGAAAGGACGTGGCTGGTGAATACACTTTACACGAGCCCGGTGGCAACATCAGAACGGTCAAGTACCAGGCTGACCATCACGGTGGTTTCCACGCCGTGGTACACAATTCCGGCGGAAACGACCACTCCGGAGGCACCTACGGTGGCCACGGCCACCACCATCGTCGCCGTTGATAAATCATCCCCCGAGGGAAGGGCGGTATGCGCCGTGCGTGTATGTGTACATGCGCCACCACGTCGCCAGTGGTGGAGGCATGCTCGTACGTGCGGGATGAGCAGAATTGGGCTCGCCCACCGGTGCTCGTGATTCGAATTGTTATTAATCGTTTCTTCGTTGCTCTCACCTTATCCACCTTCGCTTCCTCCGTTACTTTTCTCTTATCTTCTATGCATTCCTCTGCACTGCCGGTGCACCCTCGTTGTCATTAATAAATTGTTTTATCACGTCAAGCGTTGATCGTGTCTCTTCTCACCCCCTCCCGCCAGCAAAAACTACTCTCATCCCTCGTGTTACATACTCGAAGCTTTCGCTAGGGGAACAGCTTGAACGTTGAAGCGAGCTCCGTGGAGGGTGTGGATGGAGAGGAAACCAGCACAAAGACTTCCTCTTTGGAGCCAACGCGAGATGCAACTTCGCCCCACAATACACTCGAAACAACTTCGAGTGTATGTCTCGAGAGCCCGAGCAAGGGGCATGAGAGAGAAAGGGAAGGAGCGAGACAGAGCGAGAGAGAGAGGTAGAGACAGAGAGACAGAGAGAGACGATGTCTCCAGCATAATTTGAATTACGCCGTATTAGCACCTCGTTATCGAGGAGGTGCTTCGCCGAGTACGTGCCAGGCTTGTGAGTATCCTGCAGCCCCCATCTCTTTCTCTCTCCTCCAACATTCCCCTACTCCTAACCCCTCACGCTTAGAATATCCTGGCACAGCATGCCCTCGGGCTTCTAAACTCTGCACGCAGCCTATATGCGGCTTATGTCATACCCTTATACTACTTGTATGTACATGTATAGCTATAGTTCTCTCCCATTGCTGCTTTCAACAAACAGTGCGCGTACACATATGTTGGTTACTAAGCTTCTACCCCACGGTGACTTAGATGGAAACTAACGGGCATTTCACGTCCACGGTCACATCCACCAAGATTATTGGAGATTCCCTACGCATTAATCAGTGATTAGGTAAATCATGTGGACGCACGGTAATTCCGATTCTGGTATTCCGAAGAATTGGAAAAGCTTCTATTGTCTACAAAAAATGTCTCGTTTCTGTTGAGAAGATTAATTTTATTCCTATCCGATTTATCTGATTATTCTTTGTCACCGGTTTTTAGTACGAAAGCCTCAAGGCCAGATCCTTAATGGTGCAGGGACTAGCCCTTCTCACTCCTGTCTAGGATCCTCCGGATACATTTTATTACTGCAATCATACCCGACCACTGGAAAATTATTTTCAGCTTTAGTTAACTATAAGCCCTAAAGGAGGTTTCCACAGAAAATGTTACTTGTAGAACGATATTAATTTAAGAGGAGAAAACGATGACCTACCAGCATTCAAATTTCACTTAGCCAAGCATCTGTGATGTTTTCTTAATTAACCGAAAAGGGCGTAACACATTAGCATGTACACAATTTTTACCACGAAATTTCCTTGTCGACGTAACGAAATTTCGTGTTCGGGCCGAAAATAAAAGGTTTCGCGCAACGAGCCAGAGTGCGGGTGAAGTGTCTCGGGGGTGGGCGCGGGGGGTTCGACCCTACATACCAGGTAATTGGGTAACGTTGTTCGGGAAATGGCCATCAAGATATACAATGTCGGGAGTTGCCTGCAGAGTTTAGAGGTTGGGGATGGCGGCAGGGGTGCAATGTCAATTCGGTCGGTATAATCAACGCACGTACTACACGCCGGGGGCGACTCTGGTCCCCCCGGGGCTAAAATCAATGTGCCGTAATTAGCAGGACACACTGGATTTCACCCCCCCCCCCCCCGATCTCTCTATTTCTCTCACCGATACCGCGGAAAATCCTTGAAAATGCCTGAAACATTCCAAGCCGATGGCACATTGTGTCATCAAAAATATTAATTATCATCTGACTAGATGGTCGAATAAATATAATATAATAACGATGAAATATGCAATATAATATCGGCGAATAATCATCCGTATATATTTCGGAATATATGGAAAGTCTTGTAATCAATCCGAATATGCGCAATGGGTTGCGCTTAATCTTTACGCTTTAGTGAAAACATCAACAGACGTGCAGCATCAATCCCGAAATCTATTTGCACAATCGACTAATCGGCTTATTTCAGTCTTCTATTTTCGCAATACCCTCCCCGAGTTCGCCGATTCCCTGTCTGTGGTACTTTGCAATTCAAATTCGTCGCATCGTTTAACGGAACCTGTGAAAGAGGCAAAAGGAATATATATATATGCATAGTGAAAGTACCAGATTAGCATGTGACATCAGAAGAAAATACAGTCTCCTACATCCATCGGATTATTCGATTTCTATTTACTCTCTCACAGCCTCGGGCATGCTCTGTCTCTTCATCGTTGATCAATAGCTAAAAAACCGGTCGCACTAGATCAACAGGTTACGGAAAATGAGCATAGAGAAGAAAAGTTCAAACGGATCGAAGCAACGGTATTCGTACAGAATGATGGATTAGTGACAACACGCTCAATATTTTATATAAATCGATGATTATTTAATACTTGACTGACTTCGCGTCTATTTAGTAAGCGGCATGTGTATTATGCTTGAGCGAACAAGCGTGACAGGAGTAAGTCGGTTCTTCATGGAATATCGCACATTGGCTTATACGGACCACCAATGTCACATCACGACGTTCAACGATAATTGTCTCTAGAGTATTAATCAGTGCATTTTGCAATCCCAGTTCATAACTGGTCCCCTCTCTCCATCGCAATTTTCATTTGAATTAATGGGACTGCGAGTGTTGTGAATTGAATTAATTGTCAGTTCGAAGAAGGAATAAACTCATAAGGGAGATCGAACGAACTTCGTGGAAAATAAGGGTCGATTGAATCAAGGCTCAACTCGCCTATCTCTTTATACGTTACATATAGATATACAGGGATACCATTATGCTGCGAGCAATGAGAAAGTAAATCAAAGCTTCTTTTCGTTTACAGTCTACAGAATACTCGCTTCTGCTTTGTCAGATATCGTCGTTTCATTGGTTTCCTTTATTTTTCCCTTATCTCTGGAAGTAATTTATAGGTATTGTTATTTTCCACTATTTGCCTTCTATCAATAGTAAGCAACCCCGAAACGTTAAACACGTGATCAACACCGATCGTATTTTACGCATACTCACGTTGTATTTACCACGATATTAAATGTTTCTTTAATGATTTGGCACAAAAATGGTATACAAGAATGTTATATGGACCAGATGACTCAAAATGAAACTGATTTGTAATACGAGATCTGAATAAATGAGGGTGGATAATAAGGGTGTAAAAAAAGAATGTTTAATTCGGACGTGCTGTTACCAATGTGCGATTATTATTCTCAGTTTTCAGGGGTTATAGCATTCGTGCGCGTCATCATGATTAAATTTTCCATGTGGTATGGCAACGTTGTTGCACCCTTGCTCTCTCGCGTCGGTGTCTCCGCTGCTACGATCCCGGGCAAAGGCACCGGTGGAACGCACACGTGACGACCTATTCACCCCTTCGTCTCCTTTCGTCTCCCTAGTCGACGAAATTTTCCGGGTTCGCTGCATATTCCACCTTCCTGCCACCGTTCCTCGGGTCGTGTATACGTCCAAGTCTTCCGCGTTAACCCCGTTAAATTTTCGTAAGAATTTTAGCCGGTCAGTTTCGAGGGTGGTACAAAAAAAATATACAGACTCATATTATTCATATATACATATAATGGACCTTTATATTTTAATAGCCGACAGTGTACATGCTTGGTATTTCTCCTAGGTCCAAGAATTTTCATTGCAATCTTGAAATTAAGTCACCGCGATTGAATTGAAAATATTTTAATTAGCATCGTCCGAACAAAGAAATATTTTGTGTATTTCATTGTTCAAAAAATGTATTAAAAAATTATAATAATGAAAACTTAGCCAAGCTAATAAGGATAACAACATTTTGACACGTGTGAAGTTTTCGAGCTATGTTCTTAAAATAAATCATTATCTTTGAACGAAAAGTATGCTAATTTTAATTTTCTCGTTTCTCTTGATTTTTTAATAGAAATCATTTTCAGCATTGAAGCGATGAAATACTTATGGATTTTCTCGGATAGCAAGGGGTTTTTAAACGTATAATACAGTGCGTCATTAAATTTTCTAAATTAAAGAGTAGGTATAATGCGATTAGATTGTGCACGACAATTGCCTCGCAAAAGCGCCAGTTCTGAACGGTTGAACGCGATAAATTTTCCCGAGTACGGTGACCACGAGACCGCTAATATCCTATTATATTACGCGGTAAAAGTATACGTGGTTATACACGTCTATATATACAGACACATTAGGGCTGTTCAAAACACCACTTTTTTAGATTACAGTTCTCTTTGAATTTTATGCGCGATGCTGGTAAGTGAAAAAATGGATAAATAATAAAAGGCTGAAATTATTACGAGCTCGAGAATTGAGGTGCACGCCACAGATTTGTATAATATAATCATGTTTAAGATACGTGACTTGTTGTGATATTTATTTTAATTTCAGCATCGACTCGATAAGCGATGCAATTTATTGAAAGTTTTATTTTCGACAATCTTAATATGCAACTTACGATCCTTATTCGCGTCAGGTGCGCTCTTATCGAAGCAGATGCAAAGGTAATTTTTCCATAAAAGCGACCAGCGACCAGACACGTTTCCACTCTTTCTCTTTGGTCAATGCGAAGCTATAACGAGACGTACGAGCGTCTGGACGTTCATCACTTTCGAGCTCGTGCGTTCATATCCGATGTTCACCATCGCACTTTCCCCAACGGTGCAGTAAAAAACATGCTCGCCAAATATGCACCGCAAAAATCCATACATCCGGTTGCGATGTGTAGAAATTTGCACATTTATAAAGATTTCGATGGAGATATCATCGAAGATTCGCAATCTTCATAAGGCTGTATATATTCGTATACGTTCTTATTGGAGAGCTCACGAATTTCAACGCATAATTGTGCATACATTCTTTCTTACTCACTGATGGCTCTTACTTAAATTACCGTGACGCTCGTTAAGGTTTTAATATCTTGATTTTCTTTTACATTAGCGGTCCAGTCGAGGTGAAGGAGATATAAAAATTTTGTAAACAAAGTTTGTACTCAATCTTTATTTTTTAAAACTTCGTTACTTTTTAATATTTTTCAATTGTCGTTTCCCGCAATTGCTGTAATTTCTCCATTTATCAATTTTAAGAACATGATCGATTAATAATACGATCTCATACATGTTGACACAATAAATAAATATAAATAAAAATGAACATTCAATAAGTCGCACAGAATGTATGAAAAGAAAACGTTCTCTTTCCGCCCAAATATACGACAACGTATTCAGTTAAATTTAAATAACCTGATTGTACATGGTGTCCTTTTTATCTCTGCCACCCGAAACAACTCAGTAATTATCGACGTCACAAAAAAATGTTCCGAACAAAAGTTGTACAGTGTGGAGGGGGCCATCTAATACGACCATTTTGTTTGTATGTCGTTGGAGGCGTTTACGCACAGTGAAGGTGACATTCACTTATACAGGGTGATGCATCGAAAGTGACCAGGGCGTTTCATATAGAAACGAAGCGAGATATCGAAAATTGTTTCAGACAAACGTTGTAGGATATCGAGGGGGACAAAAGATGACGTAAATGAATTCTCCCCTGAATGCACGCATTAAGGTTGTTTGGAGGTCAACTTTGCTTTTTCAAATAGGATAGTCTACTTTTTTTTTGCCGGAAATCGAAAGAGTGTTCAATTTCGGGTATAAAAGTACTACTACACTAATGTCCTAAAATTGTTAGGTTATGAGATATTTTGTATAATAGTTATAACGTATGAGTTCTCTTCATTATTTAGAGTGTACTTACAATTTTAATCCAGCAAGTGTTCAAAATGATGGCCATTGACGTCGATACACTTTTGAAAGCGCTTCGCGAAAGAACGCTGAATTTTGAGAAACGTTTCGTCACGTACATGCGTGCATGCAGCAATTATCATTTCCTTCATATTTTCAGGTGTGGTCGGCACCTCCTGATACACTTTGTCTTTAACGAATCCCCATAAAAAAAATCTAACTGAGTCAAATCCGGACATTGGGCGGGCCAGTTGACCGATCCTCTACGTCCTATCCAGCGACCGGGATAATCTCGATCCAATATTTCTCGAGCTGTTAGAGCGTAATGGGCTGGACAACCATCGCGTTGGTACCACATACTCAATTGGTCTACAATGGGCACATCTTCAACCAATGCTGGTAGTTCTTGATCCACAAAGATTCTGTACTTCACTCCATTGAGCGTACCTTCGATGGAGTATGGCCCAATTATATGATTTTGGTGAATACCACACCAAACTTTTACATTCCATGGTCGCTGGTGTTCTACTTCCCTTAACCACCTTGGATTTTGAAAATCCTATAATTGGGCCGTACTTCATGGAAGGTACACTCAATGGAGTGAAGTACGGAAACTTTTTGGATCAAGAACTACCAGCATTGCTTGAAGATGTGCCCATTGTAGACTGATTGAGTATGTGGTACCAACACGATGGTTGTCCAGCCCATTACGCTCTAAGAGCTCGAGAAATATTGGATCGAAATTATCCCGGTCGCTGGATAGAACGTAGAGGATCGGTCAACTGGCCCGCCCGATCTCTGGATTTGACTCCGTTATTTTTTTTTTTTATGGGAATACGTTCAAGACAAAGTGTATCAGGAGGTGCCGACTACACCTGAAAATGTGAAGGAAAGGATAATTGCTACATGCGCGAGTGTACGTGACGAAACGTTTCTTACAAGTCAGCGTTCTTTCGCGAAGCGCTTTCAAAAGTGTATCGACGTCAATGGCCATCATTTTGAACACTTGCTGGATTAAAATTGTAAGTAGACTCTAAATAATGAAGAGAACTCACCCTGTATAAATGGGATGCTATTTTTTTCTTCCATCGTATAGATTACCTCAATCCGCATAACAATATTAGAGGGGTAGGGTTATTCAAGGTCATTCAAGGTCAGTATCGATGATACAAACCTAAATATTTCGAACTATCAAGTATTTGGTAGTCTTATAAACATTTGGTAGTGATCCGAGCTGAAATTACCTGAAAATATTTTATTTCAATTCTCCACAGACTTTATTTTGCAATCGTATATTGTTTAGAGAGACTACACACTACCGTTCGAACGAAATGACGTAACTACCGCGTCAAAGATTCGACATATATTTTTAAATCATGGATAGCTGTTAACAAAATTCGACATCAAACTGAACGGCAGCCTCGATTGAGCTACATACGATACGGATTCACGCCAGTTGGTAAATAAAAAAAAGGTATTTCGAGTATCGTCAATGACTATGATCTCCGATATCTCTCATTTCTAGCTAATCTTAGCTCGGATTACCACCAAATGCTTCACTACCGAATGTTTCACTACCAAATATTTTGTAGTCCGAGATATTTACATTTGTATCATCGATACTAACCTTGAATGACCTTGAATGACCCTGCCCTTCTAATTTTTTTATGCGAATTTAGGTGATCTACAAGATGGATGGAAAAAATAGCATCCCATTTACAAAAGTGAATGTGACCTTCACTATGCGTAAACGCCTCCACCGAAATAAAAAAATTTGTCGCATTCGATGGCCCTCTCCACACTGTACAACTTTTGTTTGGAGCTTTTTTCTTGTGACGTCGATAAATATCGACTTATTTCGGGTGGCAGAGATAAAAGTGACACCCTGTATAGCGTCAAAACATCGTATATTGTCGAGCGAAAATACAAATATCCTTGTTATGTTAGTTATTACAACTGTAGATGTACGGTATTGTAACGATCATTTGACCGCGCGTGACGTTCGGTCGTTTATTTTGCTTATCGCACACTTTCCCCACTGCCGGTAAACTCGAATGAGCTCTGTGCTCGTGCAAAGGAAAAAAATTCCAATAGCTGCTAATATACATACTAATACGTATTCGTAACCAGGTGTCGGTCGAACTTTCTCAAATGTTCGAGGATGAAAGATCAGGGAGTGGAGATACATAAATCTCGTAATACGCGGATGGTCGATTTGTTGATTCGTGCGATTATTGCATTATGAAACAATGAGCTGATTCATCGGATTCGTAACGATGATTATGCGAGATCGGTCAATTGTCCAGAGTCACGATTTTACTCATGTCTGACTAGGCACTGTCGTGACCACGCGCTAATCATTCCGGTTTGGTTCCGCCTCTGTGACTCAGTTCTTCACTTCCTTCAACGAGTCCTTTTATAACAATGCGAACAATCTTTCTCCAATTTCTTGTTCCAATCTACTGATAATTACTAAAAATTTATCTTTTTATTTACTCGTGCATATGTGAAATGCTACTCAACCAACAAAAAATTACTAATTCTCTTGCTTTTTTAAAAAAGTAGCTCGTTTCGAAGCAAGGCCCAACCGCGCTCTACACTTATCTCTTCTGCCCTCGAGTCAAAGTACCGCCTGTAAAACGATGTCTTGAGGGAAATACTGAACCAATTTGAACCTTCCACAGATAAGGACCATTGAAATTCCGTCGGTTAAAGTGTGCCCAGAGATAATGATTTTCCCGTGAAGTACATCCAAGGAATTTCTGTCGCTAGCGAAACACGAATTATTCTACAAAGCCGAAAAGCACGATAGACGCCAGGAAGCGCGTCCTTGTCGCTGATTTGGTTGTTCCACGCGGTCCATTACTACTGAATTTAGAACAGGGTTGGGGGCGTCTTTCATTTAAGCACCTCCGTGTAATTTACTCGGCCATTACGTTCACTCGAAACCGTGAACAAGCGCTGCCGGCTCAGCCGTTGAGCGAAATCCGTTGGACACGAAATGTCAGGTGAGCGCACCCGGATATACCATATAAAACATATCATCCCCGTCGAGTGAAAATAGCCCGGAGGCTGGATAGGAGGTGGATGGTGAGCGCGAAATGAATTGACGTTGAAATAAAACTGCATTATTACAGGAACGCTGGTTTTCGCACAGCTTCCTTGATGTGTTGCCTGTTCTGCCATGGGGGGTGTCGAGGTGGAGAGCTTGTATGTTTCGCCTACTCTTGTTCGGGTACAACACGACCGTTGCTGTGCATGACGACGAGTGGCTCACGCAACACATTACTTCTGGTAATCCTGTATTTTCTCTTTCCGTTTATCTGTCTGTCTGTCTGTCTATCTATGTATCTCCCTCTTTTTATTTTCATTCTTGTAACTTACCGTTCTGCCACAGTCCGACATATTTTCTCTCTCTTTTATTTCAGTTCGCTGATGGATTTGATAAATTTTGAATTGTTATTATCAATAATTTTTTTATTTTTCTTGTTACTACAACAGCATGTTCTCGCTGTTGAGATAAAATTAATGAATATGTATTTATTCCTTTTTAAGCTGGCTGCTTTCCAGCGTAACGAGCAAATGTATTAATCTTCTATTTTATGATTGCCTTCAGTAGCACCAGAATTAGTGTTTTGGGTGAACATTTACAAATCAGTCGTAATTTATCGAAAATAGGATATCTCTATTGTGCAGGTTCGTTGTCTTAAGGGGCCCAACAAATAATTACTCATCATTTTGTTTGGGAAATCTCGAATGTCGTTGATATTACGAAAATCTTTAAAATATCATGACGTATCTTTTTGGGAATTTTACGAACGGTATATTACTGAACAGTAGCTGAATATCTAAAACAAATATTATACAAGTATTAAAATGATGACTAAGCAAATAAAGCACGATTTTGTTATAAAGAGAAGGTAGATTCCAGAGCAGTATAAAAATACATACTTATCGTTACATATACTGGTGCCATTAACCCGAAGTGCCTTTAGTCTGAAGTGCTATGAGAATAATGAACTTGTGGAAAATACCTCGATACGCACGAACGACTCGCGGAAATCAAACGCCAAGAGAAACGTTTGTCGCGTCGCTCTCGTTCGATAAGTATTTTCCGTCGAGAAAACGGGTGTTTCTTTCTTTGACAAAAGAACTCTTGGTTTCTGTATCTACTTCGATCGTTGGAGCTCGTCGTCCAACCAACTTCCGTATAACTCTGCTATACAGTATATGTATGTACCGATATATATACAACGTGTACATCTCTTGGCACTCACTGGCAAGCTATGATGCCTTTCTTCCTCTCTCTTTTGCAATCTTCATCGTTCTATTTTTCTACCTCTCAGGCATTTACTTTTATAGACGTCATCCAACAGTAAATCGACAAGAAAACTAGTTTTTGTTCATCTTAAATCGCTAATTCCTCTTGGGTAAGTTCGATCCGAGGATCTTTACCTTAAAGATTACGTTATAGCTTATCCCGTCCTGCTTCGTTCGACAAACTTGAATGGTCTATTGATAAAACATTATAAAGTGTCCAAGTTCATAACCGACACCGCAATATCTGGATATTAGAGGTAATATAAATTATGACATTAACCATGTGATATTACAATATGGTGAGGACCATTTGAATTCGTGTAGCAATATTTATTTTGAAAAATCCTTGATCGATTGCGATTGATCGATGATAGATACAGTGCCTCGTACAACCAATCTGTTATCATAGCCAATTGATTAGTTATGTATACCATTTACAATACGAGCAGCAACTACCTATCCTTCAAGTTGAATAAACTCATTGCATCGTAATTGCATCGGATAATATTATCGGGTTGAACAACCGATAGACTGATTGTGTACTCAAAATACTATATACAAAATGTAATAATTGAGATTACATAAAAGTACCGTTCGAATCGACTAACTGGAAACGATTAACGGAATCGAGTTATTCGAAGCCCCATATTAAACGTAACCAATATCCGTTTTGAAATTAATTTCCGCGGCACATAACTCCCGAAAAAAATGTGCGGTATTGATGAAACAGATATCCACATACCACTAACGAGGCAGACGTTCAATGTAAATAAATAATACGATATTAACTTGAGGAAGATTAAACATTCGTTAAAACTGGTATTGCGTTACTTCAAATGATACGGTAGTATTCGGTAATAAAACGATCCTTCCTCGCCTGGCATATATTCCAGGTGCTATGGGCATCGTATGGATAACTACCACATTTCCGACGTGCAAGCAATGAGAGATTTAACTTTCGAGGAAGAAACCCTCGCATTTGTACAACTTGAGAAAAGTAATATCTCGTCATCGTAAAGAAAATATAAGAGGTAAGAACAATCTTAAACCGAGTTGACACGTGTATGGAGACTGTGCATGTGATGGAACGAAGGCTGGAAATGGCATCCTGTAAGTCGGCAGTTCTCTCGGGGCTTCGTAATCGCACACACGTACGCACTTCTTGAGATTGGCGTACGGCGACGAAAGATCTTTCCTGAAGAATCTCTCGCTGTCACGCTGTACATAGAGCAGGCGCATATGTATGGAAACGCACATATACATGTGTGCCTCGTCAAGTACACCATGTTGGCTTCGAGTTGCGAATTTTATGACGTTCTGGCGTCTCACAGCGTACTTACTACCTACAAAAAATATATACATATATAACTATGCATATATACATATATGTACGTTACCACAGGAATATACCTTATAAATACATCGTAAGGTTAGCGGCAGCCAGTGTGAGTTTAGATATTTCGAGGCTCGCTCTCGACCACCTTTTGCGGCAAAGATTCAACAATTTTTCACAACCGTTTGGTCAGGACGATATCTCGGGCGTAAAAGAGCTTTCAGCTCTCTGCTTACCCTTTTTATTCCTCTTCTTCTTTTCTTTTTACCCTTCTTCTTCTTCTTCTTCTGTTTTTCTTCTTCTTCTTCTTCTTCTTCTTCTCGTCCTTTCTTTACGGTTTCTTCTATACTTGTTCACGAACGTTGTCTTACGTTCCTATTTCTATGATCTTGCGTACGCTGCCGCAAATATGCCGTAAGCCAACACGTAGTCTCTGCGCCAGGAGCTTGAACTCGTCATACGAAGACCCTCATATACACTTGGATATATCTATGTACATTAAAGGAGATTTAATGACAGTTCTTGTTCAGATTTTCCTTCTTCGTCACGAGTTCTAGTCTTTTTCACTAAAAAGCATGGCTCACGCGAGGACCGGGAATGGAATAAAATAATTTATCGAATATCTGATTGAAGTAATATACATACGCTAATATATTCATACACGGAGGTATGTATATTTATTTATTCACTAGCGATATCCGATATGCGTTGCAATGCCGGATTAATGAGAGAATTGTTTTTTTTTAATAATAATTATTCAAGTGCGTTTGGGTACAATATTTTTTGTTTTGTGTTTGGTTGATATTCTCTGCTTTGTCCATGTGTAAAGCATGGGTTTTCCAAATTTAATCCGCATACTTAGCGCGATTGTCCCGATGATTTGTTAATACGTTCACGACTGCCGCACACTCGCACTCGTTACAGCGTGAGCCACCGGTAGGTCACGCCGTCATGAACGTGTTAATGGTCATTGACAATGAGAGTCGCCCCGGTAACTGCAAACGTTTGAATTCGAATGGAATATCTATTTGTATCGTTGGGATACGCAGCAATCGTAAATCTTCTCATTTAAACTTTTCACTAAAAAATGTAGTTTTGATGATATTGTTCATCACATTTTTCACTCCAATTCTGATACCATTGTAAAGTCGTGATGGATTGAGTTTTCGTAGAAGAATGATAGGCACGCCTATTTTCAATGTTTAAACGCGTGGTCATGGGTGTGTGTGTGTGTTTGTGGTAATTCAGAAATCTTCGCGAGCCTGGATACCACAGCGCACCAAATTTTGGTCGCAATTGGAGGAATGGTGCATTGACGCATACGGCACAAACAAACAAAAATTTCGTTTTTACACTATATACAGGGGGTCTCTTTCATCTCTGCCTCTCGAAATAACTCAGCGACGTGTCGACGTCCCAAAAAAAATGATCCAAACAAAAGTTGTACCATGTATGAATGCAACTATTTTTTTGTATTTCGGTGGAGGTGTTTGCGCACAGTGAAGATGACCTTTACTTTTTTTAATGGAACGGTACATTTTTTTCAACCATCTTGTAGGGCACGCACCTCGGGTCGTATAAAAACATTAGGGGGTCAAAGTCGTTCAAGGTCAATCAAGGTCAGTATCGATGACACAAAGCTAAATATCTCGGACTATTAACTATTTGGTAGTCTGCATGTAAAGCAGGCAATATGCGTGTCATCGAAAGTTGATGACCTATTGAAAATATCGACAAATTTTTATCGGTGCTCTGGCATAATACGTCCTATACGACATGAGAATGAGAAAATTAAATTCTTGGGTATTCTAAAACGAAACTTTGGACTTACTAAAAAAATAATTAATGGAGTAACTAAAAAATGAAATAGCAAATAAAGATTCGCTAAATTAATGATAAGGTTACATTGCCATTCCTGTTGTGACTCTATATCGAGCTAATCTTTTTCAAAATCATGGACATTAAAAAAATTAAGTTGATTTTTTTTCGTATAATTCTACGCATTTTTTAAGTCAATTCAAACGTTTTCAAAGTGTATTCACAGGTGCAAGTGTACAAACTTGGTAATAAATAAAAGAATAGCGTGTATCCTAATCGAAATACTATAAATAAGTCTAAATCGGTGGAACGAAAACAAAGTACACGAATAAAACGGCAACAATCTATTCGAGATAATCGAGATTAGTGACATAACATCGTGACATGCATTTTTTATGTGCCAGGCCGAAAATTGGCTCGATGCCGGCCGGTCGTAACATCCACTACTATCGACGCAGCTGAGGCTTGCGCGTCAATGTACAGTTGCGGACACAACACGTGTAGCAATGTATGTACGTGTGTTTTAGATAGCGTTCGATTTTATTCTCGGTTACGAACTACGATAAAGCGAAAGTGCGAGAGGGTAGGAAAACTAAAATGTGAATAACGTTAAGAGAAAGACTGAGAACGGGACAGAACGAGAGAGAGAGAGAGAGAAATCGAGTCAGAGAGAGAGAGTAAGAAATAAAAGAGGGATTGTATTGCGAAACAAATAACGATCCCCGACAGTTAAAATTGACGGTCTCAAAGGAGGGAGCAGTGAGAACATTGAGGAGAAACGCACGTATCGCACGCGTGTTCAAGGGGTAGGGAAAAGACATCTTGTATGTGCATGAAGAAGAACTGACCGTGCCGACTCTCGGTATAAAAGCCTACGGCAGCGAGCAAGAAAGTTGCAGTTCTCACCTGACCGCCTCTCAAATAAATCGTAAACGAGATGACTTTCAAGGTACACAATCTTATTTAAGTTAATTAAAAAAAACTACACTCTATCCCCGTCATTATTAGGCATGACATATATCACCACTGTTATTTTCGCGAAGTTATGTGATACGCGGATACGCCCTCGTGCAAGTTTAATCCAGTAAAAAATATGATGTGAAACCAAAACTTAATTGTATCGTACACGTCTCACGTGCATTACCAACGATGGCGGTGCACGCAACCGAGAAAAGTTCAGTCAGCTTCGAAACAAACGAATGAGACTCTACATTGTGCGCGGGTGTGCTGCTATCGAGCAAACATGATATTTGGTGGAAAATCGAATAAAATGATCAAAATCGTGAGGTATAAAGATTCTGTGAAAGCTTGAGGCAACATCTGCAATAGCACGAATAGTGATAGAGGCAGAGTATACTACGATTGTAGTAAAATGCACGAGGACTCCAACGAACTGAAGCCAGAGTGAAAGAGAAAGAGTTCGTAATTAAAACCGGATGCTACCATACGCCATCAAACACTGCTGTGCATGACGTGAATACATATACATGTATATACATATATGTATGTGCATATATACACGTATACATAGACGTTCATGTGTGGTAAAGTGACTGAGCGATACAGATAGAATACAGGAGAGAGAGAGAAAGAAATACAAACGGCGTGATGTTCCAGTCTCTTCGCTCCGACATTCAATCACCACTCTTGCCTAGCTCGGTAGCCATGACGCTACCTATATCCGCGCACTCTGACTCAAACAGCTGCTGCTGGTTTCATCACGCGATTACAAGAGATTCGAAAAATATACGATGAAAGTACCAGAGAAAATCGTACAATCGATGCACCCTGACTCGCTCTCTCGTTCCACTCTTCCTATAACCTTCTTTCTCTCCGTATACTTCACCTCGTTCCTCGATGCTTCTCTGTACATGTATGAGAGGAGCGTATATACATGCATCGAGCCATCTACCCATTCGTTTTCTCTTCCGTAGCGTTCACTGCCACTGATTGTCTGGCGAACAGTATAGAGGCCCATGTGTGTATAAAAAAAATGAGAGAAATGGGGAGGAAATCACAAACAGAAGGAGAGAGACAGAATGTAATTTGCATCTAAAAACTATTCCGATTCAACGAGTTCCTTCTTTCGCGTATTCTACGTTAACGCAGCGACGTCTCGCTTATTTTAGATTTAATGAACGATCTTTCATAGAAGGCTGATTATCTTATTTTTTTATTTGTTTATATACTCACTTTTTTATTGCTTTGTCGTAGCGTTGGCCAACGTGGAACACACTTGTTGTGAGCTGCTTAGCCGTCTGTCGGACCGCGACAGCAGGTGTCATATCGTTAGAAAGCGAATCCCATCATCCCCACTATCATCATCAACAGAGTAGTTTTCACGAAGATCACGAGCCTCACGTTTCCGTGGCAAGTTCCTTTATGCACTTCCACGGGCCGGTCGAGGGGCCCGAGTTCGAAGTGAAAGTACCGTACGTCGTTCATCATACAAGCGAGCACAATCACTTGCACCACGAGGGAGGCCAAGTTCACGAGGGTGGCAGCGAGGAAGGTGATAGACATCACGACCTTCATTTCGACCATGGATATACCCTTGATTACGTTGCTCATCCGAAGTATCAATTCTCTTATGGAGTTGAGGATCATCATACCGGTGATTTTCATGGTCAGAAGGAAACGCGAGACGGTGAGTGATGACGAAAGAAAGGAAAAATGAGTCGTTGATAACGAATTAATTAGAAAAGCTTCAGGAACGAGATCCCATTAATCTAGAAAGATTTATATTGAGGAAATTTTCAAAACTAACGAGATATAAATGATATATATTTTTTTGTCCAAGTCACTTTCTCACTTTTTCGCCATTCCGAGTCTCATACTTTCTGTCTCGTTATCCATCCAGGAAGTAGCGTGTCCGGCGAGTACAGCGTGAAAGAACCCGGCGGTAGCATGCGAGTAGTTACCTATCGAGCAGACAAGGACGGCTTTCACGCTGTAGTTCACACTTCGGGTAAGAACGATCACTCGGGCGCTACGTACAGCACGAAGGCGCATCATGGGCATCAAGGTCATCATAGTATTCACGAACAGCCGCAGCAAAGTGTTCATGAGCAAAGCCATCACGAGGAATCGCTCGGTGGTCATGAAATTCACGAGTACGCCGCTGGTTATGGCACTCACGAGGGGTATGACTAATATTAGAATAAGCAGCCCCCCCCCCCCCCCCCTCCTCGACATTGTTCCACTCACTATTGTGTACCTGCATATCCATTAAGCACCTTTACCATTGAAGCTGATGTAATGTTTTCTATTTTATTATTAAATTTTTGGTTATTATTGATAATTTTGCGTATCGTACGAAGGTCGTTTATCATCGACGAGACAGTCTGCCTCGACACACATCGCATTCCTGTTATTACTGTTCACTGTAAATATTGTTTATAATAAAAATCGTATAAGTAATTCCAATAAATAAGTTTGTCCTTAACCTTGCCATCAGAGTTTCATTTTTTTCCTTCACCATGGTAGTCCAGGGGTTTCCAGGTTGTTAGCATGACCGATGACCAAGCAATATTGTAATTTTATTGATATAAAACTTATCGTCTACAATTGAGATTGTTTATCTAATTGTATGATAAAAACTGCGTTCGACACGAGCAGCCGATTGTTATGCTTACCGATACATCTTTGTAGTTGAATATCCTTTCAACATTCAGTGGCTACTTCGATAATTAAAGATCAACCGTAAGTAGCTCGTTCAACGTTTACACAATAACAGTTTTTCAATTTTGGCTGGAATAGAGTCCGGAACAGGACGGGACAATTCACAAGTCATCGACACTTAAGTTGAAGAGAATTGGTATCTAAAAAGGATGCTTGGAGCTGTTCGCGAGAGTGCAAGCAGAGCAAGAAAGAGGGAGAGACGAAGCGATTGTGTGCGGGGGGGGGGGGGGGGGATTCTAGGTGGAGGCAAGTGGGTCAAGCGTCGTTCCACGCGATGCCATTGCTCTGGGTCCGGTTCCACTGCCTGTACGACCTTATAACCACCCGCACAGAACACTGTAGATGGCGCAAGCCACCCCCTCGGGTCTACGTTACGGCTGGGTGATAATGACTGTATAGATATTCGAACCTCGTACATCGACCCTCCTTCCGCCCACGCTCTCTCTCTCTCTCTCTCTCTCTCTCTCTCTCTCTCTCTCTCTCTCTCTTTCTCTCTCCCTCCCTCCCTCTCGCGGTCTCTCTTCTACCCTTTCTCTCTTTCTGTCTCTGTCTCTCGCTCTCTCTCTCTCTCTCTCTTTCTCTCTCTCGTAGTTGCATCAGCACGGTGGCAATTTCCGGAAAGGTTCTACTGGCGCCGAACTACTAATTACCGCGTTGCTACTCGCCGGGCTCAGCTATCAGTTCGACACCGATTATTCGTCCATGCTCAACGCCCTCGGCGAAATCATTCACGTCTGGGCAGTGAGAGGGATTTTTTGCCTAGTTAGATATCCTGTAAGCATGATGTCTATATTCCTTTTATGAAATTGTCGAGTGAATATCAAACATACTATAACGTTACAGAATTTGCCAGTGGCTTTAATCTCACATTAAAATAAATTTCTTTTTTCGGCTCTCATTGTCGAAATGGAGAAACGAGATACGAAAGAGGATGCCCGATGTGTGTGCGTTCGCGTTATAGAATTTCGCACTATGATTTTACCTTTGAAACGATACACTGTGATTATCTATCCCGAGCTAGGTACTTCTAAAAGTCGATGAAATCCAACAGTCGATAAAACTATCGGGCCTGTGCACGCACAAGGGAAAGGACAGGGAGGCTTTGAATTAACCGTATCCACCCGTACGATCGGATCCGAATAACCTGGCATTGCTAACGTGAGTATATACATGGTAAAGCGTATACATTTGGGTTCTCTGCAATTATAATGAATCAAATGGCAAATGGACATGAGAGTGGTAGGAATGCACACGGATAATCAATAGGTTTGCCACTGGAAGTAGCCAATAGGCAATGCCCCAATGGTTGAATCCCGTATTTCAATTCTATCTCTCTTTCTTTCTCTCTCTTTCCCTCCCTCCTTCCTTCCCTACCCGCCTACTATCACTATCTCTGTCTCTGTTTCTAGTGCTTTCATTTATTTTCTATTAGCAGTTTCAAGGCTGTGATATTTTACGATTGGGATAAAAAATGATTCTTATTGCAGATGTTTTTTTATTAAATAATATTCGATAATCGGTGTTGATTGTTTAGTATAGTCGAAATGAGTTGTAACAACGAAGAAGTGAAAATGAAGTAAAGGGAGACATTAATATCTAAAAAGAAAAGTTATAGGTACAAAGCAGTGGCATACATTTTCTTTTTCATAAGCCATTTGTCCCTGAATCAAGTTGCGTTGCTCTGAATCAACGAGTACCTAATCAGAGGAAAGGAGAAGGTTGTTCTTTCATGGAACGCTTGCAAGCTCGGAATGACGAAATTGGCCAGAGCAAAGAGAGACTAAGTGCTTCCAGGAATGCTGACTCTCTTCCCCTCCCTTTCGCCGTCAGTTTTTTACATTCTTCTCCATATTATTTCACTTTGTATTCTTCTTACTTCAAACATTCCCAGCTCCGACGCGCGTCCACTTTCCAGACAGGGTGATAGGTAGGAGGAGGGAAAAGGGGAAGGGGTACAACGAATTACAGCTTTTAATTAATCCCAGTCCTATTCCACAATTAACATCCGACGACATTAAGTGGGCTCTTCGGTGAACGTGGGGTCGAGAGGGTGCAAAAACTGCTTTTATTAATGTTCTACTCGAGGACTTAGGACTCTCGCCGCATACATATACACCCACACACACACACATAGACCCACAACTCCTATTCTCTGTCTGAGTTTCACTGAGAAGTGTTGCCGGAAGGGGTGTGCGAAGGAGCACGAGCGTAAGGAGCCAAGTTGTTTATACGATCCATGGACATCAAAGACTTGACTTGAGAGCCTAGCGAGAGAGAAAATATATACAGTTGTCTATATACAACGAAGAACTTGGTGGAAAAGGGATATAGAGGTAGGAACGAATGCGGAATACGTGGATTTAAAGTTTCTTTTTAGCCCACGTCTACCTTCTCCTCTCTTCAGCTCCACCCCCCCCCCCCGCCTTCTCCTTTCTAGCTGTATTAAGCGAAGAGTCAATTACCAACAAAGTTGGTAGCTTCCTGTGGAGTTGTGCACAGGAAAAAAAGAGAAGGACAACAACAGCGACGACAGACGCTACCCAAAAGTGGGCAGTTGGTTCCAGGAACTATTAATTATAAGTCTTATTATGATTATAAGCCCAAGAATCAATAGTTACACAACAACGAAATGCTTGTTACGAACAAGCTTTCCTGAAAATACGGTAATAGAAAACCGAAAATCACTCAACTATCCGTGCGTCAGTAGAATTCGATTATTTATTAATTGATTTATTTTTAAATTCAGATATTTAGCGGTGCTATTGATTGACTGACTCTATTATTCATTGTCTCTGTAAGGTATTAATTCCAAGCCTTTTTTGCATTAGTACAATATTTATGTTTTCGCGGTAAAATAGCTAAAAAAAAGACTATATCAATTCATAACAACATTTTTGTAGCGGCCTTGATTGTCGCGTTGCAAGAACGTACGCGCTCACCCCCTTTTGGAGTCAACTAGGTAGATCCTTCGTGAAGAATCGATTTACCGCAAGTTTCCAGAATCCCGAGCCATGCCCACAGTTCCGTAGGACTCGCTTCCGGCTGCACGCTTGAGAAATTTCGCGCTCTCCGCTCCCTCTTCCACTCAATCCAACTCTCGCCGTCTCTTTTCCCTCACCCCGCACTCTGGGACGAGGGCAATGAACGATAAGAGACGCTCGAAGAGGAGCCAAGCAATCGCGATTTCCGCCGCTGTGGCTACCATGCCGTTTTCACTATTCGCAAGCGCGAAAATTTATTTATGAAAAATGTATGGATCCCGCGGCGGTTCTCACGGTCTATTCCCATATACTTTCTCTTTTTTCGGATAATGCCGGTGCCGATATATCGCTTAGGAATAAATTACGAACAAGTGTTAGAAAGCAGGAGCTTTTCCCAGTCGCCACAGAAAAATTTGTACAACGGACCGCTGTGGCTCTGTCCAGGGAGCAGGAAAAATTAAAGAACTGGCTCGAAGAAGAACGCAGAATAAATTCGAGGAGTTAGGGAGAATGTTCGATACCTATATTTATAACATCTTCCTACGTTGGATTGGGTTCATCCTCCATCTAGAGCAGCAGGTCATGCAGCTATTGATTTCAGCCAGTTCTCGTAAACACGTCAACTTCACAGCAATTAATTCAACCGGTCCACAGGGTGCGCATATCATTTCAATGTTCCTCGAATCTACTGTGAGAGCAGACCGGTTCTAAGTATCAGATAATGACAATTCTCGGAGGATAACAATGAGATAGTCGCTAAGATCAATGTTGCGTCTGTCCTTCGAATTACCACACGATATATACCAGAAAATCCTTTTAGGAGGTTTGTATTCTCGCTATCGTCGTAAAAACGAAATAAGAACAAGAGAGTGAAAAGAAAGATCCATGTAGTGTTCCGAATCTGAAACGTGACGTTGCATATTCAGAAGGGTCCCTCGCTCGACACGCTTTTTCTTATTCAACGACCATTCCACTCTCGATTCTACTGCATGTTGCCCTTGATATATCTATCTATATATATATATATATATTTATATCGAGGTGTGGACCTTTAAGAGGGCATTGTCTCTCTTTCTCGGTGTAATATTCACTGTCCTTTCAACCCCTCATTTTCATATGCTCATCGTCCATTTTAACTCTTGTACGCTCAACTTCGCGTCGATGCCAAATTTTCGAGGTGTCAGCCTTCCTTGTTTTTCAAGGACCCGGAACGATGAGAGCTTTCAGAATTCAAGAATGGGGAGGGCAAAGGTGGCGATGAATTGATGAGAGTGGTGAAGCACGCTCTTGTGGAATAGCTTGCCTATGCTTGTTCGTTTACGATGTGATGAGGGCCGAACTGAAAGTAAGTACAAAAAAGGCTGTTGCTGACATTGAAAATAAAATAAATAAGTGATTTTGGGACTCGCCCTCCTGGTCCTCCGCCTCCTCCTACTACTACTACTACTAGTACTGCTACCACTATTTCTATGTTATTATTATTATTATTATTATTATTATTATTATTATGGGGAAAACAGTTTCGTTTCTTAGCTCTTAGCTAGTTTTTACTACATTTACGGGCTAGTGCCAAGTAAATGTAGCATGTGGTGTGTGTTTATTGTGTAGACGGGATGTGATGTGGAACTGTCTCATTTTCATCCAAATCCATGAACTTTCTAACTATCCGACAGGTATTGAGAATTGCGGCTTTTTGGAGTAGGATGTAGGTGGAGTCTTTCAAGTCTATTAATTTGAGGCTGTGATGAAGGTGATTAGGTATGACACCTGTGGTGGAGATGACTATGGGTATTATGTAGACTTTGTCTTGTCTCCAGATTCTGGTAACTTCTTCTTTCAATTCTGCGTATTTACTAATTTTCTCGCCTATTGTTTTTTGTACATTGTGTGTGTTGGGGACGGCAATATCAATAAGGTATGTGATTTTATTTACTTTATCCTGGAGTGTAATATCTGGTCTATTATAGTGAACTGTCCTGTCGGTAAGTATAGCGCGGTCATAATAAAGTTTGTGTGTAGGGTTTTCTAATACCGTTTGAGGTTTGTATTTGTAGTAGGGTGTGTTTGTGTCTTGTATAAGTTTGTGTTTGAGTGCTAGTTTTTGGTGAATGATGTTTGCAACCTGGTTGTGTCTGTGAGTGTAGTCCGTCTGTGTGAGTGTTGTGCATGCCCCTGTTATGTGTTGTATGGTCTCTGGTTGAGCGTGGCACTTGCGACATTTATCGTTAGTTACCGTGGGGTCTTTGATGATATATTTCCTATAGTTTTTAGTGTTGATAATTTGGTCTTGTATAGCTATGATAAAACCTTCAGTTTCCGGAAAAAGGTTACCAATTTTGAGCCATTTATTTGATGCTATTGTGTCTATATGCGGTTGTTCAAGGTCATGAGGGTGTCGCCCGTGCAGGACTTTCTTCTTCCAGTCCTCTACCTTTTGTGCTTGTGGGTCAAAAGTGTGGTTGTGTTGTGTGTCTGTTTGTTCGAGTAGGTTGAGTGGAGTGTAATTGTGATCGTTTGCAGCTACGGCTTTATGAATGTTACTAGTGCTAGATTTAGTGTAAAAGAATGTTTTGAGTCTACTAATTTGCTTTTGCCAAAGGTGGTAAATGTCTATGAGGCCTCTCCCTCCATTTTGTCGTTTGATGGTAAGCCTTTCTATTGCAGATTTGGGGTGTAGATTATTGTGTCCGGTAAGTGTAGTGCGTGTGGTTCTTTCTATCTGTTGTATGTCAGTTTTGGACCATTTAATAACTCCAAATGAGTACGTTAATATAGGGATTGCGTAGGTGTTCAGTGCTTTGATGAGATTTTTTCCAGAGAGTTGTGTTTTACAAACTGCGGTTACTCTCCTTTTATACTCCGTGTTCAGCGTATTCTTAATGGCTGTATGATCTATTCCTTTAAGTTGCTTGTACCCTAGATATTTGTATAAGTCTGTTGGTTCCATAGCTGTGATTGTGTCCGTAGTGTTAATATTATAGTCGCCTGGTTTTATTTTTCCTCTGATTATGTGTAGTGTTTTACATTTATCTAGTCCAAACTCCATATTGATATCCTTGCTGAATTCTGTCGTAGTGTCTATTAACTGTTTCATTTCTTTTTCTGTTTTGGTGTATAATTTAATGTCATCCATATATATGAGATGTGAGATTGTGGTTTCGTCTGTTGTAGTATGTTTGAGATTATATCCGGCTTTACAGTTGTGGAGTAGGTTAGATAAAGGGTTCAGTGCGAGGCAGAACCAAAGGGGACTTAGGGAGTCCCCTTGGTATATGCCTTTCCTAATAAATATCTGTCGCGTTGTGATTGTGTTGTTGTTGTGATGTAATTGTAGTGTCGTTTTCCAGCGGGCCATAATGTGATGCAGGAAGTCTATTATTTTTGGGTTTATTTTATATATGCGTAATATTTGGATTAACCATGAATGTGGGATACTATCAAAAGCTTTTTTGTAATCAATATAGGTACAGTGTAGGTTTTTATTTTTTGTGGTGGCATTTTTGTGGACTATTGAATCTATGACTAACTGTTCCTTGCATCCCATATGGCCTCTCCTACACCCTTTCTGTTCTTCTGCTATAATGTTGTGGTGTTCTATGTGTTTGGTGATTTTTTGTGTGATTGCTGAAGTTATGATCTTATATATTGTGGGTAGGCAGGTAATTGGTCTGTATTGTGAGGGTTGTGAAGAATGCTGAGACTTTGGCAGCATATACGTTATTCCAGTTGCAATAAAGTCAGGTATGTTCTGTTGTCCTAAGATTATGTCTGTAATGTTTTTAGCAATGGGTTTGTGTAGTGAGTCTAATTTTTTGTACCAGAAATTGTGTATTTTGTCAATTCCAGGTGATTTCCAATTGTGTAGTTTTGCTGTAGTATTGTGTATATCAGATTCAGAAATTTCACTAAATTCCATTTCATCTATTGCACTCCATTTATTTTCTTCCTCTGTTATCCAGGTAGCTTTATCATTATGTTGCACTTGTTGTTCCCAAATGCTACCCCAGAAAGTCTCTAATTGTTCTGTTGTTGGTGTTTCTGTATTTGTGTCAGGCGTGATGTTTGTTTGTGTTTTGTGTAAATGTCTGTAGAAGTTTTTTTCGTTATTTGTAAACATGGCGTTGTCGTTTTTGCGTTGTTGTGCCTTATTGTATCTTCTCATCCTATGCACTTTTAGTGCGAGTTTCTGTTTTAATGTGTCTAAGAATTCTTCAAGTTTTCTATTGTCGTTTTCGTGTCTGGTGTGAATGGTCATGTTCTTAACTATTGCCTCAACTCTTTTGATTACTTTATTAGTTCGGTTGTTGTTAATGTATTGTGTTAATCTACCACAGTCAGCTCGCAGTTTTTCAATATCTCTTTCGAGTCTTTGTTGCCATGGTGGTTTATTAGTAGTTTTTGGCATAGCGCTGCCTGTGTATTCTGTTATTTTATAGTTAAGTTCCTCAGAAATAACTAACGCTGTGCAGTAAATTAATGTGTGTATGTCTACAAGCTTTGTGTTTTCTGTAATGTATTGATTTAATATGGTTGTGTTAAATATATGTACTAGATGAGTGAGTTTTGGGGTATACTTGAGTTTGGGTAGTTTTGGACGGGCTGCAGGGTCCATACCAGAGTATTGTGTTAGTGCGGTTTTAAATTTATCGTGTATTTCTTGAGTTTGTGTATTTGTTAACTGATTTTGATTGAGATTTTCTATGATTTCAACATCGTTTTCTAGTATAATGGTTATATTTTCAGTTTGTGTAGATGTGTGTGTACTTTGTGAGTGTGCTTGGGAGTGGATGTAAGGCTGTGATTGTGTGCTAGGTTGCGATTGTGTGTGTGAATGTTGCTCTATTTGTGTTGTGTTTTCTGTTGTTATATGTGTTTCCGGCGGTGGATTGTGATTCAGTTCTTCTAACTGTACCCGCACTTCTTCTTTTAATTTGTCTATTTCTGCTTGAGATAAAAGTTTATTCCTTACTATTGTTCTCCTCTGATCTGCAATGCGTTGTTCTGAGACGCTGATTTCTGGGTACTGTCGTGTAAAAAGTTCATGAAGCTGTTGTCTGCATGTGGTCATGTCTGTTTCTAATTTAGTGATATGGAGGTAGGTTCGCATGATAAAGATGTTTACTTCCTTGCTCCATCTCATGCGAACTCTTAGTTTTCCAGCCTTGGTGGACGCGGGCATGAAGGCGCTAGCCCCCCGCGCAACATTCAAGGCTGGTATGGGTGGATCGGTACTAAGACTAGTAATGGGGGGTGATGAATGTGTGGGAGGTGACGATGGTATCGATGGTGATGATGCTCTGGAAGGTGTGTATGATACTGTGCTGGGGCTAAAAGGTTCTAATGGGCTATCTGTACGGTCTGTTGGCCTGTCACCATCGTCACTGATATCGGCTGTAGTATCTTTGTCGGTGGGAGCCCGCCTGTTCAACTCCTCACCGCTGACGGTTCGCATGCTGTGACACCCAGCGTCAGCTCCAGGTGTGCCCCGGCGATCGCCCCCGGGCAGCGGCCCTAAACGTTTACTTTTTGAGCGAGTCTCCATGTTAATGGGTTACCTTTGCCTTGTTAGCCGTATAAGTTTCGATTGTATACGTGTCCGCCCCCCACGTGGTCTGGTGTTCGACGCGGACGTAAGGTAGGAATTTAGGGGGCTTATTATTATTATTATTATTATTATTATTATTATTATTATTATTATTATTATTATTATTATTATTATTATTATTATTATTATTATTATTATTATTATTATTATTATTTTTTTTTTTTTTTTTTTTTTTTTTATCGTGGTAAAAACATAGGGAAAATCTTTTATAGACCGTAGGCGTTTCCGCTACGCCCGAAGTTGGGGGTTGCCCTCCAATTCCAGGAGGAGCGTCCGCGCCCGTGTGCTGGACTCTCATCCCGCTCCACTGGGCAGAGCGGAGGGATGGTAGCCCCCTCTCGATCCGATGGAGTAAGATGCCTACCAGCTAAACCCTCCCTCCCCTGACCGTTGATCAGGCGAGAGAAATCCACTTCCGTCCGCTTCCCGTCCGTGTACTGCTTTCGCATGCGTCCGTCGGGTAGTCCTGTCCAAGTCAAATTTGTCTGTTACGTGGTCTCTTGTCGGGTCTAGGCTGCTGAAGAGTCACCCTCTCGTTTGCTCAATCATTCAAGCATCCGTCTACATTTTTGCTCCTAAGAACAGTTTCGATGTAGGTGGCCACAAGGGTCCACCGTTCGTCATTTTGGGCCATCACGCTAACAATGTTGTCTGGCGTGATGGTTCCCACCGTCGCCTCTAGTCTTCGTCTCGTCTGTGTCCATCGGTCACATGTGAAAAACGTGTGCTCCACGTCGTCTTGGTCGTGTCCACAGTACTTGCAGTCTGCAGTCCGTACCCTCCCCATTTTGTGTAGGTAACGTCTGAAGTATCCGTGTCCCGTCAGGAACTGCGTAAGGTAAAAATTCACCTCCCCGCCTCTCCTTCCAATCCACGGTTTTAGTTCCGGTATCAATCGTCTTGTCCATGCTCCGGTCGTCTCGTTTGTCCATCGTGTTTGCCATTCTTGGATGGTCATGTCCCTTTCCCTTATTGCCGCGTCCGCCCGTCCGTCCGTCCTGCTTCGGGCATAGATCCTCTTACGCTCGCGCGCAAGAAGGTCTATCGGGACCACGCCCGCCACAACCAGGACCGCTCCTGCGGAGACGGTCCTGTAGGCGCACGCAATCCTGAGTGCCCCGCGTCTCTGTACCGTTGTCATTGCGGTTCTGTACTTTTTGACGTTCAGTGTGTCCGCCCATATTTCTGCCCCGTATAGAAGGATCGAGTGAGTCGTCGACATTAATAGTCTGCGTTTACTCGGCCTCGGTCCATTTGTATTTGCCATCAGGCGGCTCAAAGCTGCTACCCTTTCAGCCGCCCTTTCGGCCGTCCGTTTTATGTGAGGCCAGAAGGTCATCTTCGTATCTAGGGTGACCCCTAAGTACTTGATTTCCCCCCTGGTCGTCGTCGTTTGTGTCCCAACTGTCATAGGAATGATCGTCGGTATCCGTTTCCTCGACAAAATCATCAGTTCCGTTTTGTGTGTAGCCAGTCGGAGTCGGTGGTCCGTCATCCATCCTTCTACCCGTCTCATCACCTGGTTTAGTCGGAGCTGGGCCAGAGATGTATCGCTTTCGACGATCACGGCCGCCACGTCGTCAGCGTAAGCGACCAAGAAAGTCCCCAGCGGCATCTCCAGCCGCAGCAGGCTGTCATACATTCCGTTCCAAAAGTCCGGTCCCAGTATTGATCCTTGAGCGACCCCCGCCGTGGTCCTCCGGGTCCTGGGTCCTTTTGTTGTTTCGTATGTGAGCCGTCTGTCTCGTAGGTAGTCGGTCATCACTCTCATCAAATACTTCGGTACCGCGAAGTCTCCTTTGAGAGCTTTTAGGATGTCAGTCCACCTTGCCGAGTTAAAGGCATTTTGTACGTCCAGTGTCACCAGTAATACGATCGAGCGAGCCCCGTGGCATTGGCTTTCAAGCT
Organism: Netelia fuscicornis; assembly: GCA_946811545.1. Lineage (NCBI taxonomy): Eukaryota > Metazoa > Arthropoda > Insecta > Hymenoptera > Ichneumonidae > Netelia > Netelia fuscicornis. The sequence goes on along the minus strand of OX328011.1, from coordinate 22,444,553 downwards.
GGTTGAAAGCCGCCACCACGTCTTGTATCGCGCCAATCGTCGATCGTCCTTTCCGAAAGCCATACTGTCTGTCCGATAGTCCTCCAGCTTCTGTGATTGCACTCGTCAGTCTCGGTCTCAGTAGCTGTTCATACAGCTTTCCTGTCGTGTCGAGTAGGCTAAGCGGGCGATAGGCCGATGGCGAGTGAGGGTCCCCCTTTCCTTTAGGAATGAGAACCAGCCTAGCCACCTTCCACCGCTCGCCGAAAGTCCCTGTCGTCAAGCATGTGTTGTACATGTCTAGGAGAATCTGCGGCCTCAGGTTGCCCATCATCCGCAGGATTTCTCCCGGCGTGCCGTCTGGTCCCGGGGCCTTCCCGGCCTTCATCGAGGCGGTTGCCCTTAAGAGCTCGGTCTCGGTGAAGAGCGGTATCTCCCCTGGGTGTTCTTCGTCCTCTGTTTCTGTCCTGTTCTCGTGTGTCGGAAAGAGTCCGTCGATAATTGTCTGTGTTGTTTGAGGGTCCATTACGCCGGGCGGAGTTCGGGACCCGAGTCTACCGGTCACAATCTTGTACCCGGTACCCCATGGGTCTCTATCCACCTCGTCGCAAAGCCCTCTCCAGCACCTTTGTTTACTGGCTTTGATTGTCGTCGTCAGTTTTTTCCTTGCCGTCCTGTAGGCTGTTCTAAGCATCTCCGACTCCGGTCCTCCCTTTGCCCGAGTGAGTTTCCTCCTGCAGGCAAAGCAGGCTTTCCTCAGATCTGCTATCTCGTCTGTCCACCAGTATTGTTGTTTTCGATTACATCCGTAGCGTTTTTTCGGCATTGTGTTTTTGCACAGTTGCTGTACCAGTTTCGTCGTCTCGTCGATTAGCCTTTCGGCCTTTTGTCTTCCAGTAAGTTCGTCAGGTATGGTTCTCAGCGGAGCTGGTGCTGCCATCAGTTCCTTTGCGAACCTGTCCTCGTCGAGTTTTCGGAGGTTCCACCGCAGGAGCCGCCGCGTCTGTTGCGGTCGCGTTTTGGTTTTCTCCTCCACTTCAAAGGCAATGTACTGATGGTCGCTGGCATTATAGTCCTCGACCACCCGCCACCGCCCAATCCGTGGGAGGATACCTTCGGACGTCAGCGTTACGTCTGGGATGGAGTCTCCAAAGCCCGGTCTTCTATATGTCGGCGTATTTCCGGTGTTGGCGACTGCTAGATCGAGCCTTGCGGCCATCTCCAGCAGTAACCGTCCTCGTTTGTTCGTCATGGTCATTCCCCACTCGATCGCTCTAGCGTTGAAATCCCCCGCAACAACTATGTGTCCCGTCGTCTGTCTGAGGTGATCCTCGAGAACGGAAAGCCTCCGCCCGTACTCCTCAGCGGTGCAGTTTGGCGTCAGGTAGACGCTGACATAAGTGACATCGTCCACCCTAGCCCAGACGAAATCGTCTGCCACACCGCGAGACGATAACCGGGAAGCGGCCTGCCCTCTGACCCAGATGGCGGAAGTGCCTCGGTTGTTTGAGAGCCACGCCGGGGTTGTCATTTGTCTATAGTATTCTGAGAGTATCAGTACCGTAGCGTCAAGTTCGTCGGCTACTTGGGGTAGTAGCATCTGTGCCGTTTGACTCCGGTTCAGGTTTCCCTGTAGTACCTTTGTCATGTCTTAGTCCTTTTCTTGGCCTCCTCCAGCGCTTCCCTGAATACGGCGCACAGCCCGGTGCCCGGTTTGTGCGCCGCCTCCGGCCTTTCAGCCTCCACGCATAGGAAGCAAGTCAGTCGGTCGTTACACGTCTTGCCGGCGTGGCCCGTGTGTCCACACTTCCAACAAGAGTTCGTCCTGTCTGGTCCCTTGCAGTCTCGTCTCGTGTGGCCGTAGCCAAGGCACCGGTAGCACCTTGTAACCGTCGTCCTTAGTCTGACGCGGCAATTTACCCACCCGATCTTTATTCGTCCTTTGTCAAGTAGTGCTTTGGCCTTGTGTGCGTCCAGTTGGCACACTGCCATGCACTGTCCTGTCCTGTTTGGGCCGAAAACATGTACTTTCGTGTCCCCTTTCTGTCCAGTTTCTTGTTCGAGGGCAGCCGCAACCTCCTCGGCAGTCGCGATGCAGTCCAGATCCATGATCTCCAGCGAGGTACTGGGTATCAGGGCCCGGACGCGTCCCTCCTGTCCGATAGCGCTCTGGAGGGAGCGCTGGAAGCTTTGGCTCTCCTCAGGTCCCGTCTGTAGTTGGAGCAGCAGTCCTCCGTCCTTTGTCTTACGGTATCCCCTGACCGTCACGTTGTCCGTCGCGGGGTCTACCTTTGACTTCATCTGTCGGACTAGGTCGGCGTACGTCTTCCCTTGTTGGGGTTTGACAAGGACAGCCGTCCCCCGAGGCGCGGGGCGCTGTCTGTCTCGTTTCTGCAGTTCCTTGTTTTCGTTTGTCCGTTTCGCCGTGTCTGTCTGTTGGTTTCCTTGTTTCCGTTTCTTTTTATTCGTCTGTGTTTGCCAGCCTCCCTCTCGCTGCAGCGTATCTGTCCGTTGTACGTTTTCGGTCACTGTCGGTTTTTTTGCTGCTTGCTGCGGAGGGCTAATGCTGGCTGTGTCGCGTTTTCGTTTCGAGTTCTGGTCCGTGGATGTTTTTTCGTTGTGTCTGACTGTTCTTAGGTTTCTCAGTTTTCCGCAGTTACTCAGAGCGACCTCAGCAGCCTCCAAAACAATTTTAATGCCGTCCTTTGTCTCTTTGTTCACGTTTTTCTGTATGCCTGTCTTTTCCTGCATCATCCTGACGCGCTCGAGGATTCTCGTTAATTGATTCCTGAGCTCGTCAATGATTCGCAGGTCTGTTTGTTCCGGTTTCGTGATCGCGTCCGTGGGTTGTCCTTTGTCAATAGCGGTCCTGTAGCTGACGAAAGCCGCAACGCTTGGTGCGCTGTTGAGCCTCGCCCTCCCTGCGCCAAACTGTTGTTTAGTTTGTCCTGTGACCGTCTTTTTCTCGTTCGTCTTTTGTCCGTCCGAGTTTGTTGTGTGGCATGTTCTGCAGCCCCCAGAATCCGTGCTGCTGCCTTGAGCCACCGGGGCTTGCACCCGATCGGAACTCAGGGTGGATTCCCCCTGTGTAGGGGTTACCACCTGGGGTAGTTTGTTTTGTCCATGTCCGTTCATGTTTGTTTCGTTATTTGTGTTCGCCTAGGTGGGCCTCCATCGGGTATATGCCCGACTTCAGTTCACCTAGACTTACTGGGTGTCCACGGGGTCGTCACTTCCCGACGAGAAGGGTTTTTACACCCTCCCGCACCCTGCGGTTTGTGTCCCCCCCTGTGTGTGGTGTTCCCTATTTGTGGTGTGTGCGTGGGTATGAGTGCCCATATGAGAGACAGGTACATTCACTCCTCGGGAGAGCCCGTTTATAGGGATCCCAGTCATTCGCTTTCCGGTGAGCCCCGTTTATAGAGGCTCCGGCCACTCACTTTCTCAGGGCCCCGTTTATAGGGTTCCTGATCATTTACATCCCCAGTGTCTCTCGAGCGTGTTTGTGTACGTGTCTGTGTGTGTGTGCGTGTAATGTGTTTTTGGTCCACCCCGAGATTCTCGGTACCCTCCATATCTGGAGGGCGTCCCCCTATCCGCCACCTGGGGAGGCGCCCGATGCGGGATGCAGCAACCCGACACGGGATTATTATTATTATTATATTATAATAATAATAATAATAATAATTATTATTATTATTATTATTATTATTATTATTATTATGGTCGCACAACAAATTTAACGATTTGGATCATTTTCCGATGAAAAAAGATTCATCCGCTCGACTTACCTGAATTCCTGGAAGTTGATCGCCATCTTGAACCATCGACACCTTAAGGAAATCAAAATTTCTGTTTGTTGATAAAAAGCTTAACACGTCGTTGCGGAACAGGAATTTTCTCGTACAACATGAATATAAAATGCTTATTCCCCGTTTTTGTCGTAATTTGTCAGTCAAATAACGAAAAAATGTCAATATCTACTTTGCTCAACTTTTAACCAATGCAGTGCAAGTTGGTATGCGCACCTTTTTCACTCTCTTCATCGAGATAAGTCCAAAATAATAAGAATATATTGAGACAGTTACTTTCTCTTTGGATACAAAATTCAACAAAGCAAGAGTAATCATGAATTCTGAAGATACAAGAAAATTTAAGGCAACGAGATCCAAACTCATCTTATTATGTATTGCGGAGAATGGCTCCCATGTACATCCATATCGTAGAAATCGCAGTCCACCTATATCACATATAGGACTACTGAGTATCTTCGATATCTATTTCAACGAGTACGAAAGTTTATACCTGTCCTCCACTTCATACATGTTTATATATGCTTTACGACAGCCTATTGGAGAAACTTTCGAGGTAAAATAGGACAAATAAGGGGAGTAATGTGAAACAACTCGGAAAGAAAAATTGCGAAGTCTACGCGAAAGATCGGAAGGTTCACTTGGACCTAGGCCAAGTCCATCATTCTTTCACTCGTCTTTTACCAATACTCCTGCTAGGCCCTGCGTAGGAATCCAAGTCGGAGGCTTGCTTTGGCTGCGCTGGTTGGGACCTTTAACTAGCTAGAGGCTGACTGAACGATACTGCAGCACGTACAGGTACGGACATTATTTTTATTTGTAGCATTAGCTAATAATGCGAAAAAGGTATCACAGGTTAGTGATTGGCTACGCGAGTGACAACAGAAATATGCCGGTTAAATAAAACATATTGTATTATCTGAGATTATTCTTAACAGAAAGAAATGTATACAAGGAAAATGTACATGAAAATAATATATTTCGCCCCCACCATTTCATCCTTTACTCATCTCGAACAGTTCACGTTTCTCGGCCGTAAATACGAAGAAATAGCATCGAGTACATAAGTGTCTGTGCAACGTTGAGTCGCAGTCGATCTTACGTCCCGTCGTATCTGAAAAATACCTGGCGCATCACCATCCCAATTCCCTGTGATATTTACGATGTGCGAAAACATTACCGCTTTACGACTATCCAGCCTTGTCGCTTTCTCTCTTCGCATCTGTAACATCTTTCCATTAGACGCCCCTCGCTCTTCCCAAGGCACTCTGTTCTCCAGCAACGTCGCTGATATGTATACGTTCCTGTCTTTTGCGTTTATTTCCCGACGTTCTCAGGCATTCGCCGACATTTTCAGTCTCACGTAATGCATTTCAGTTTGTCGTTTAAGGCCCGATAAATTAGAAAATGGCTGGGTTTTCGCGGAATTTGCTATATGGAGCGTATACATATACATAGGCAAAGTGATGTGGGGAGGATAAAAAAGGGTGAAAGACTCCGAAAATATCCGCAGCCCCGAAGACTTTACGACACTAGAATACAAAATGAACAAAGCAAGAATGGGAACGGAAATGATTAATTTATATACAATATAAAAATAAATAAATAAAAAAGAATTTAATAGTTTATAATTGTATTTTTCAGTCGGATGAGTTAGCCGAATAGTCGGCTAACTCATCCGACTAAAGCCGACGAAATAGCAAGACGGCTTCGAAATTTTTAGCATTCTAAAAACCGATATATATGCGATCTTTCTTTGGCTAATAAATACTACGAGTGGGTTTTCTGCTTAGTATCGAAATAAGAAATAAATTAAAAGAACTGCTCTCGTCTATTCGAGAAAGTAGCCATTCGATTGTTCCGGGCTTTCAATCGAAACGTGTAAATCCCTCGTATATTCCATCTGGGATTAGTATAATTTGAATAGGAAGAAGAACGCTTGCATTTCTTCAACCGATTTCATTTGATTGAACATTACAGTAAGTAGATCAATCCCTGTGAGAAAGGGAACATGAATACGAATGGAAGAATTGAAAGGATCCAGCTGTTTTGTTCGATTTAACAGTTCCGTCGTTTTGTTCGAAGACCGTGTCCTCAAGGAAGAAAACCGGACTGAAAACGTTATCGTTAAACTGAAGGTCCACCGTAACAAAGACGTTCAAAACGAAAAGATGTAATAAACTGTCAGTACTTCCTGAATAATTTCGTCACATTTTTTAGCAATACAGTTTCCTGAATCTTTCCGGTTATACATGAAACGAATGATTATACAGTCAGTATATTATTTCAGTAACGTGTAACATGTACCTACATTCAGTTCTACAACGCTCGATCGAGACTCAAACACTGTCGAGACGATATAATCAATCGAATCTAATAGGATTGATGAGAGATAACGCTTGAGACCGGAATGGAAGGTTTCGGCCCAAATGCATAATCGTAGGAAAACGTCTGCCACCATGCGTCTCAGCCTGTACATAACTAACGATAATTTTCACGGTGAATGCTAAATGCAACCAAGCTTGTATTTAGTAATCAACAATTTCCTAAACAATCATCCCATATTTAACTCAAGATAAAAATTAATGGTAAAGATTTCCCGGCCACGCACATGGGTAAGGTCAAATCCAGGCTGATAGGGTCGGCATGAAACGCCCTATGTATACAGACTGCAACGCAGTAATAGTGAAAACTCCAGCCCCTCATCCGTTTTTCAACCCCCTTCGATTCTGGAATAACGACGCCAGGCCATTCGCGTCTAGGATTGATTGATTGCGACTGGCTGGGAGGCAACGAGGTCGAGTCTCATCGGCGACGCACAAACTCTATAGGCACCAGAGATTCGATCTCCCGGCATACTCTGCGCGTCCTTTCTCCTCTCCCGTATGTGTACATATCTCCCCGGCGTTTCCAGTATGATGTTGGTGATGCTGCCTCTGGTTCTGCATCTCGTACGAGTTGAAAGCAGTGGCAAGCCTGGAGAGAATTGTGCACAATCCTGCTCTTCACGGAACGGAGAACAATTCGTTTCAACTTTACACTTTCTCTCTCCGTCCCTGTTTTCTCTTTCCCTATTTATATAACTCGCTTCTCTTGCTTCATTTCAATCCGTATGGCCCTAAAACCTTACAGATTTTTCTGAATTTTTCATTTACTCTCAACTCTTTCTTGCGGTCACATCTATGCCAGCTTCCTTCCACTCTGTCTCTTCGTGCTTTGCGAAGAAATCGATGAGAGAAAACCGGGTTACGAGTTCGCTGTCGCGACATCCCATTCACGACTCCTCCCACACTCTTTTTTGCGCTCACTTCACTCTTCCTATTCTTCGGACTCCAGCGACGGTCTCATGCCCAATGTGTGTAAAAGCATCCCTAGTGGCACAACGCGAAGCTAGCTGGGTAAAAGAGGAACAGAGCGCGGGAGTGACAATAATTTGGCAGACTGCCAAAGTTTGAAATTTCGTTTGCCACCCCGTCGGGTGGCGCTCTGTCATCGGACCAAAAAATATGGTCGCCAAACACGTCGAGATGTGCCTTCGTTCGTACGCGTATATAGTTCGTTCGCAACCCTTCGGTTCGTTTCCAACCACACTCCGCGACGAATGCGATTTTTAAAAAGCATTCCCTACCCACTCGTCCCCTCCGGCCCCGGTGTCCCGCAGTGACTTTTTTTTTCTTTCTCTGCCTTATTTATCGAAGTTATTGCCAACGTGTTTACACTTCATGCATCGTTTCAAAAACCTTGCCACTATCATTCCAAGGATGAAAAAAGTTAATATTAAAGTAGAACGAAAAGAGTTTTCAAATATTGAGAACACTTCTATTCGTAGCAACTGGACATTCTTAAATGGAAAAAGAGGTTGGTTTAGTTTCTCCAGTGAATTCATTCCAGTTCAACTGTATATATGGTTGTCTTGTTTTATCATACGTGTCGTCGACACATTGAAGAGTCCTACCAAGATATTAAAGCTTGGTAGAGTATGATTGTTGTTTATTATATTGCAGGACCCCGGATCAAGGGTTTGGGCTTAATCGGGATAATATTTAGAGATTGAGTGTAAAATCACAGAATAAAAAATGATTTTATTTTACTTTCAACTTCTTGACTTACGACAAATAAAAGATAACACACAACACTGACAATTTACAGACGATGAAACGTGGATACGATGATGATGGTTAGAGAACTGTTACATTTCTTGTTCTGTATATTACAGTAACCATGCAAAAAGTGTAGGAGGGGTTTAAATTTAAGAGGATGTTGATTGGTTAAAAGAAAGTAAGTGGGGAAAAATGAATCGTAATTGCTGGAAAATTATTTAGAAAGGAAGAAGCTCGTTTAATAATACAAAGGTTGGCTCTGCGAGAGATCGTAATTAAATGGACAGGGACGAGCTACTGTAAATTGTTTTACTGACGTCGCTACAGCGTGAGGATCTTTTATATCTGGCTTTTCCAGGGAGTGAAATTAGGAACGATGAAGGATGAATACTTACATGTTATTTCTTAATCCGAATTAAACATATACAATTCGAGAAAAATTTGGAAACAATAAACAATGTGCGTAGCTAATGTTTTTGAGCTTTGAGCGTAGATTGAGTTGTAAAAAATGTACGGAAAATGCAATTTAAATAATGGTTAGATACCACAAATAATTCCACTTTCCCTTTCTGGTGATAGTACGGAACCCGATAACCTGTAATATTATCCACGGTTCTTCAGTATTTTATATCCTTCCACATGATTTTATCGAATAGCTTTTCAACGGAGGACTTTTAATTCGAGACCGTTAACCACTGTTTTTCACAATAAAAATCGTTCATACATAGGAACGAAAGTAGGTAAACAAAATGTGATAGCAGCATGAACATCCTTCAATTTAGCGTGACGGGCTAGGATATAAATAGGGAATGAGTTACAGTTGGAAAATCGAAGACATAGAGAGAGAGAGAGAGAGAGAGAGAGAGAGAGAGAGAGAGAGAGCGAAGTGCGGAAGGAGAGAGGCAACGTAGAGTCGGAGGTGGACAGAGTGCTATAGAGAGAGAGGAAGATTGGCCTACGTTGTTACCTGACCGGCACATTGGTGCCGCGGGGTTGCTCTCTCCCTCCCTTTGTCACATGCTATTATCTGAGGGATGTCCGCGGGCTATGTGGGTCGAGGAAATCCCTAGGTAATCCAAGTAAGGACTGAAATGGATTACGTACACACAACCCTCGGCGAACGGAAGACGAAAAGCCGCTAAAGCGTTAGGTCTATATACATATATATATATGTCTAGTGGAGAAACCAGGGGGAGGGTTACTGTGATGGGAGCCTCTACCCCGGGACACTGGTTTACGGAAACGGGTTTCCGCTATCGGCATGACGGTCGAGAGTTCGAGCCTCGGGGTTATCTTTCGCGAAAGGAGACAGCAATGGCAATGAAGATCGCCTAAGGGGTGAGGCAAGAGGCATTGTAGGAAGTACGGACGATATGCACAACGTACATCTAAGCTGCCGTACCTCTCGTGAAGGCTGTTACTTATCTTTTTGTTCGAGGACTTGTCTCTACGTCGAGGGTATATCCGAACGCCGTTTCTGTAGTGTGTATGTACATAAATTTAGTACGTCAATTCCATTCGTCAAATGTTCTTGTACCTATATCGTGCACACATAATTTTCAGACCTGTTATTATGGGCTGGTTTATCGGCAACTGGAATGAGGAGAGAACTCCCTTCGTTTCATTAAATGCAAATTTTTCTCGTGGTTATCCATTGCTATGGCCGTATGAATACGAGAGGTATTATTTGTTTCCTATTAATTTTCTCAAAGTACGTACAATTATGCGAGGTTGGTGAACTCTCCGATACGAACTCCCGGATGCGCGAGAGAAAGAAATGTAATTACAGAGACTTTAACTTTTTACATTTCATTAGGTAGTTTTTTTATTTTCATAAAAAACGTTGTTTATTCAAAAACAAATTGACTTTAGGTAATGATGACAAATGTAGCGTATAGTGTATGGGGCTGTATTCACATAGACAAAGTCTGTAACTTAAGAGGCAGTGTAACTGGCGACGAGCTAGTTGTGCTTCGAAAACGGAATCCGTAAATTGTTTGGCACTGAGCAACCGTTCGCCTTAAAGTTTGGAGGGCACATAGAGAGTTATGGCATAAAGTGCATGCCAGTCTTATTTTTCCAAAATTTTGGAAAAAAAATTTCGGTGGTAACTGAATCTGCAAAAAAATTTTCAAAATTTTGAAAAAATGAGACTGTCATGCACTTTGTGCCATAATTCTCTATGTACCCTCCAAATTTTAAGACGATCGGTTGTTCAGTGCCGGACAATTTACGGATCCCGTTTTCGAAGCGCGAGTAGCTCGTCGCCAGTTACACTGCGTCATAATGAAGAAACTTTTAATATTTTTATTTTTATAAAACAATAAAAACGTAAAATAGTCAGATATTTTAGGAGGTCAGCAACGCTCGACAAAAGTGGAAACATCGAGAGTTGGTTCTGCGACTTCTCAGTAACCAAAGGGGGAACTTTTTTTGTACCAACGTTAAGTTGGCCGCAATTTATCGTCGTTATATATATATGGCAAACGATGTGACGATTCCAAACGACACATTATAATCGTGACCAGAGATTGAAAGACGATTGAAAGTAGTTTTATTCGATGTGAAATTGCTCGCACATTACAACAATATTTTGCCCGATATCTTAAAAACTCTACGAGAAAAATCCGAAATGACAATTTACCTCCTTAAGGTCGATAAATCCTGAAAAATCGAAACGAAACAACGATTTTGTTGTTGTACGGGAAATTTGCAATCTATATCGCCTCCACGCGCCGTTCCGGGTTCCTGCCTATTCCCCCCCCCCCCCCCCCCCCCAACCCCAATATCGGAACGTATACAGGGCAAGAAAAAAAAACGCGCCACATTCAATTCTCTATTCCCAATTTCTAATTCAGTTTGGGGATCTAATTCATTGGGATCCATTCCACGCCCCGATGTACATCCTAACTACGGATCCACGGCTCCTACCGTGGTCTATCACCTCTTACTGTTAGTAGGAAGGTGGAGACTCTCACACACTTACGCAAGAGCCGCCCCCGACAGCTATCGGCGAACCAAAGCGAAATTTAAAATAATGATGATGATGAGAATGACGACGGCTGTTAACGTTAAAGTTGAATGCTTACAACTACCTACTCTGAAAATTAATGACGATTCAATTGACTCGACAAAACTCTAATAACTATCAATGATTCAACGAGCAAGATGAGTCCTTCAAGTTCAAATTTTGCGTGCATGCTTTGTTTTCGTGTAATTCCTTTTTCTTGATAATAATTACAAATGTTTCAAATACATTTTTAATCGCCCGAGATAAAAACATTGAACTTATTCAAAATAATTACTCATGTACTCGCATTACATCGTATGGGTTAGACTATTTTCGTTCTAGACGAAGGAAGCCCATCAAGAATGTTCGTGGTCTCAGAAAGAACTCTCAAAAAGAGGTACCGCCGAACAAGTCTTATACTACTTCCGATTTTAACTTTTCCAGGGAAAAGAGCTCGAAAAAAATGCGTCATCGAGTGCAATGACACGCTACGGTTGTCATCGAACACGTGGTGCAATTCCTTCACGGTGTCATGAAACATGATCGCATTCACGCGCATCCGAGTGGCTATCCTCCCTGTCCACAAGACCATTGATCGCGGAGTCGTTAGCTCACGCCTCGCCCACAATCTCATTTGGCCACTCGCCACACGTCAGGTTTTTAAGAGTTGCATCGCGCAATGCGAGTACCACCGGCATCAACGTGAATACGATCGTGTGACATGGGTTACGGTATAATGAAACGCTCTGTCGCACTGTAATCGACACCAGTCGATTACAGTGCAATATCATTGCCCTCGCCAAGAACCGCAAAAGTTCATACACCGACGTACTTCATCGACCCTGGCGTGTCATCGACCACGACTTCATCGCCAATTAAAATGAAAAAAGAAAATCCGCGCGCAACAGCATGATATTGCAACGAACTTAACAAAATTTGATTTATTCAAAATAGTTGCTCATGTATTGCATCGTATGAGTCAGTCTCTTTGCCTTCTAGATGAGGGAAGTTCATCGAGAAGGTTCGTGATCGAGGGAACCTCGACTGTGACATTTTATTTTTTCAATATTTCAATACTTACAAATATTTATTTTTACAAATCGATTATTTCGTTTGTAATGTCGAAAAAATGAGCAGGGTTTGTGAGAAACAACATGCTTGATTCCTTAATTTCTATAGGGGTGAGGTTTTCTTTATTAAAAACAATAAAAATAAAGAACGGGGATAGGTACCGACGGCTTAGGAAAATATACGGCGATTTTACTGAATTTACCTAATTCCTGACTAGTTCTCAGAAAGTAGCAATGCCGCACTAGATTCGACACTACTTGCTCTCAAGTAGTAAATGATCTCCAAAGTTGAGTCATATTAATTATGCTTTATGAACAGACTAATCGCGATCACGGAATTGCAAAGTGCTTGTGCCAATTTCCAGAATGGAGCCGCATGCTAGAAGAGCTGGCAGCAACCCTCGCCCTTGGCAACCAAGACAGCAAAATTTTGTTATTTTGATTGAATTGAAATTTTCAAATTTACACTCGGACCAAACCGCTGTGCCACGCGAGTTCTTCTCGGCTTTTGAAGAAATGTATGTTTTGCGATAACAGCAAAAATTGTATTTTAATATAAAAAAAACTATAGAAATAGAAACAATTTTTCAATGAATACGACTACTTAACGACTCACAATTTTCTGTTCACGTAACGCCGATACCAAGCAGCAAACAAGTCTGCTTGCCGATCGGATCGGCTCGTTTCTAAAATACAACAATCTTTATATTAGAAAATAATGTTAGATGTGAAATAATTATTAAATGTTGTCAATGGCAATATTAGACAATTATTCTTACCTTATTTCGAGCCACGATTAACCCCACGTCACCGCTCAACCACCCATAGATAATCAAATAGCTTCGTTCGTGAAACATGACAAAATATTTATATTATAATAAATAATATGAATAAAAAAACATGTTTGAAGAAAGTGTGAGATATTAGCTAAAATTCTTACTTTATTTCAAACTACGATTAACGCCGGGTCACCACCCAACCACTCATCAATGCCACTCTAACTGAACTTGGCCCAGCTCGGTTTATAGTTTAAACGAATTAAGTTCAGCTTGGGTCACAAACTCACATTGAACGAAGCGAAAAAATGAACAAATAAATTCGAATGAATTCATACACGATTAAAAGTAATTTTTATCATTTATTTTTAAAAATTGTTTCGCCAATATTTTCGAAATTTTTTATTTTTCCATAAAAAATAACAAATATATAATTTTTAAATTATCTTATGACAATATTAGGATGACGGTCCTTACTTCATGTCGAGCCACGATTAGTCCTACGCCACCAGCCAGCCACCCATTAGTACGTCTCAGCTTTTAGCTGAGCTTGACCCAGCTTATTGTCAGGTCAGCTCTACCCAGCTTGGCTCAGCCTCAATCAGCTTGTTTCACCAACTCACTACGCATAAAGAACGAAAAATTAATTAATCAATTCAAATCACTTAATAAACTGAGAAACTGTGAAAATTAATTAATATGATCTATTAATCGCATCATAAATCAATTTAAAATGAGCCAGGTGCGTGCTCATAATTTTAAAGAAACAAATTTAATTAAAATCTCTTTTTTTTAAGTAAAATTTCTTCTGGCAGGGGATAAGACTATTTCGCGTCACGAACAGTGAAACAAGCAATAAGTGGGGGAATACTCTCCCTATTCTTACCGACCACGGAGAGCCAGTGTAAAACATTAGGCATCCGGTCGGACTCTATACACTTACTACTCATCACTGCTCATTGTAAATGTGGGAAGTAAAGCCAGAGGATTCTTCGCTCTCGAGTGGCTGGCAGTTTGGCTATATTGGCAGGGTGCGCGACGAAAGCGACATCTGACAACTGCATTAAATCATGCTCATGTCAGTCTCGAACATGCGAAAGGAGTGAATACGAATAAAAAATAGTAATTTTCAATAAATAAACATACTAAAAATGTAAGAACAAAAAGGGCAATATCAGTGGTGATTAAAAGATTTTCAAAAGAAAGTAAGTGTGCAGAGTGTTACTAGATGGTACTATTAATGAGGTTCAGAATGAGGATCGCCGGCGAAACCAATGCAAATAGCGATGATAACATGAGAGCTGTAATGATCTAAATGAAAAAAGATCAGCATATTCAACTCACTTTTTGAAATAACAATTTTCTTCATTTTATTAATTTTTGTTCTTAACCTTGCACTATTTCAAGTTATAATTATGATTTGAAATCGTTTTCAGACAACAATGAATGTCATAATTCAAACCGGATTTGAAGCAATATCCCACTCAATATTATTTCAACCGCAAACTAGGAATACAGGTAAATTGTTGGTCATGGCTGGTCATGTCAGAAATGTCAATGAATTTAGACAGAATGGAGAAAGTTATGTCATAAAATCAAAAATAATTAGGCAAACGTCGATTACATTAGCCCCTTATGATATGACTCTGCATGTGAGTTAAAAAATTATAATATTAATTTATATAGTATTGCGAGTTCTAATTTCATGAGTATATTAAAATTTAAAACAAAGTTTAACTTGAAGATTAATGAAGAACGATTTGTTGAAGACGTCAGCTGTACGTGCGTCTACAATCAAAGCAAAAAATGCAAACATATTGCAGCTTTGATTTATTATATTAATCACGAAGAAAGTTTGACCAAAACCAGTCACGAACAACAATGGGGAAAACCCAGTGCCCGTCAATTCGCGAAGGAAAAATACGCCAAAGGCCGTTACTTATGAAATAGGAAGAAGTAAACGGCTGTGAGGTTAAAAAAGTTGGTTTAATCGTCAGTAATAAACAACCATGGCTATGTGCTAGCATTGACGGTGCGGTAATTGAAGATAGTTGTGTAACAAAACTTGTTGAATTCAAGTATCCGTTAAAATGTAAAAATCAACCAGTCACCGATCGCATAAATAAATCTTGTAATGTCAAATACTTGAGTTTTGTAAAGGGTCATGCTCAATTGAATGAAAATGATGTATACTTTACTCAAATAAAGTTCAGCTGTATGTAACAGAAATGTTTACATGTGACCTGTTTGTACATTCTCAAGTGACTAATGGCTGTTGTATTGTACCAGTTCAACGAGATGAAAAATTTCTGAAAGAAGTTATATTAAGTGCCGAAAATTTGTATTTTAACCATTATCTGTTCGCTGTATTTTTGAGATTTATCAAAGGAAAACATGAAATTACCAACAGTTCTGTCGAATTTTACGGGAAACAAAGCTTCACTGGAGAAAATGTGATCAATATCATGTGATAAAAAAAAGTGGTAATATCATCATGTGATAAAAAATGTGGTAATACATATCCATGTGGTAAAAAAACAAGGATAAGGAGAAGTCCAAAAAGTATTTTTATACTTATTTATTGTTTCCAAAGTTGTTGCAGGAGAGAAATTTCAAACACATTTCATTTTTTATATTTTTATATATTATTGATAATTATTAAAATAAGTAATTTAATATTTATAGTCGAAACTTATAGTAGAGGGATTTTAATGAAAAGAAAAGCTACTGAAACAACACTTTGTAAAAAATATTGTTTCTCAATTAAAAAATCGTTATGAAATTACTATTTATAAAGTATATAAAAATTCTGAAATTATCAGAAAATTTATTCATCTGTATTATTCTTATTTAAAAATTTTGGTGGTTGTAGATGTACTAGAACGCAACAAATGTGTAAAATGTTATCGACGCAATGAAATAAGTTTTCACTTATTTTGTCGAAAATCGAATGGAGTCGTAACCGCTGCATTATTCTTTCAACATGGCTTCTTAACATACTGTGGCTATGTGATAGGTTTCTTCAGATTCTTGAGCAGAAAACTATTGCAATTCTTTTTTTTTTTAATGGCGGCATTACTAGCATAACTTTTTTTCCGCTTTGATCAAGCTTTGCTTTTATTTCCGGGAACCCTTTATCGGCTAAAACAACGTCTCCTTCTTCTAAATGATCTATTAATCCGGATTCAATAGTTATTTGCGAATCAGTTTTTCTTCCGTCAGCTACCCTTGATTTAAGACAGATGAAACCTCCGGGAGTAATGCCAATCAAAATTTTCGCACTAAAAGTCTTTTTTGTAATGGGAATAACAATAAATTCGATTATCAACCGAGGTTGGAACTTCAATTTTAAATTCCGCACAATCGATAATTACTCGAGTGTTTGAATATTTTGGATAGAAACATTTTGGCATTGTTGATTGAACATCTTTCCTTGGCCAAAAATAAATTAGCTGTTGCTGTAACTAATGTCTCTAAAGTTTTGTGAAAGATTCTAGAAACTGTTGTGCTATGGACACCAAACAGAATGCCGATAACTGAAAATGTTACTCCAGTTTTAATTTTCATTAAGAAAATTAAAAGTCTGTTCTATTTTGAAACCATACATTTTTTTGCAATATTAGTCCTTTTGAAAATTTTTTTTTTAATTATTAAAGGTGACACCAGCCAAGTCGATTAACTGCTTGCGGCGATCGTTCGATCATCTAACGAGAGAATCGGCGTTGTGAGTGAGGGAGACGAGAGTGGGAACATGTCGAGAGGAGTAGGGAGACCACTCGCGGAATTACCACCGAAAAGGAGACACTCGCTCCTCAGTCGCCAAAGGAGTATCATCGCCCCAATTAAGAATAAGGTGCGAAGAACGAGACGGAGGACGACCGTCAACAACGGATATCTGATAGTTGACCATTGCCTGGCCAGCAATTGTCCACTCCGATCCAAACGTCACGATCCACCTATCGTACGGGACAATTCTTCATCTGTCGTACTGGATCATTCGCCATCAAATTGGACGGGACTCATTCAAATCATCGGGAACGGGACTGTTCAAAAATGAACAAATTTACATCCCCATCGAGGCGTCCGTTCTCTCTCCCTCTCTCCCCCACGGGGAACGTCGTTGAGGGAAAACTGTTCTACATCACGTTTAAAGTATGTGAATGTATCGTATGTGTGAAGATTGATGGGTAGATAAACGAGATAATAATGTAATTTAACTATTGTTTTCTATTGGTCTGAATATCTGTTGAAGGCGATCCTTTAAAAGTTTTTCTGTAAATACGAAATAATCACATTTATAGCACTATGAGAATAAATCACTATTAAAAATAAAGTAGCGAGAAGAAAAGAATGTTACATTTTCATCCTTTGAAATTGATTCACAACCAAGACAATTTTTTTCGGATGTTTCAATTGATTAATCAAGAAGATTTTTGATCGGAGTATTACACGACTTTCTCTTTGTATTTTTATGGCTAATAATGATGAAACTTTCCACATCTGCTATATACGTTTGAATCTCTGCGTCATATTTTTCAGCATTCAAATACATATACCGGTTACAAATAAATGTTTTTCCTGTTTCGTTGAAGTTGCAAAGGAAAACAACCTGACAATCCTTATCTACTTTATCAATTTGAGCAGTAACATGATCAGTTGTAGAATCCATTTCAATTTGAATATTTTATGAAATATCTTCGGTGTTAGGCACTGTCGAAACTGTATCTTTTCTTTGACGATCTCCGTTTTAAGAAACGCGCGTGCCTGAAAAGGTTTTGAAAATTTAATTAGTATATATAATGGTTATTAATTATGACAATTCAAAAATCTATTTATTAATGTACGTATAATATAGGCTTAAAGCGGTTTCTTCGTTAATTTTTTTTTGTTTATAGATGGAAGGAAATATTGTTGTTACGTAGCTTGGACTTGCCTCCTCTTCTGATTTTTTACCCCCAACAAAATGACCGCTACAAATTGTATCTGTCGGTTTTGGAGTCCATGGTGATCCATCAACATTAAAAATTTCGTTTAATAATATCGTAAATTACATAAGAATAATTCAAGTTAACAATCATTTCATAATGACAAAACAAGTTTTAGCTATACAGAGAAACACACATCAATTCGAGTACGCATACTACTAAGTTAGGTTATACACACTACTTGCTTTTTTCTCTTAATTGCATGTATCCATTTTTTCTTTTTTATAACTTCCAACTAGCAATTGGAAATGTATAAAACTTGCAGCCACTATTTCTGCCTGTGTTTCTACAATTAAGTACACAGCAACTATTATGTACCATTTTGAATATTAGTTTTTACTTGCTGACCATAGACGTGGGGCATGATTTAACGCAATTTTGACCGCAACGAGCGCTGCGATCGATTCACTTGTCCCCAGGCTATAATCTGCTCCTTGCCAATAACCCCACTAGTAACTCTTTAAAGAGATTCGACATATTCGGAAGCGCCGATCTGATTTTCTTTGCTCCAAATGGAGATTTCTTTAAAACGATTCAACATTTTTCGAGGATCTTTTTTATTTTGTTCAGAAAGACTTTATTGATAATTCTGTGTAGGTCTTCTGAGGATATTCGAACTACAAACATTTTGTGACCAGTTGAAAGACGAGAAACATTGGTTCGAAAAATACCTATTTTCAATGTACCTTTTCTCAGGACCCGTACGCTCGATTTTGACTATTTTTGTTGTGCGTATATATTAAAGTGTTATAAACAGTGTGTGGAACCATTTTATCGATATTTTGTTTCAGAATTTTCTGACATCGTTTTGAAATTTGGTTACAATTTTTGACCACGTTTTTTTACCTTCAAATATATTTTTCTCGGGTCTGATTCGTTTTTCCAAAAAATGGCTCGACACATTCTTCGTTTGGACGTACTTGTTACGTCAAAAAAAGGGCCGATACGATGCAGGTGAAAAAAACATAATTTTCCACGAGTCACGACTTTCTGAAAAAGTTTGAATATCTAATGAACTATAACGCTAACTTAAAAATTATTTAACATACTTCCACTGCTCAGAATTTCATGAAATTTGAACCACATATCAAGAAAAACATGCACTTTCAGAAAAAAATATTTTAAAATGCATTTCTTGACGCTGTAATATGCCGAACCTCCTTAATATTGCCCCCTTTCAACCTTATTGTCAGCTACAAAAGTTTCACTTGTAACGTGGGTGGCGACTACGGATCCTTTTTTAAAAATTTTCTTCGTTAATTCGAAATCAAATAATTAGTAGACGTTATTCCCTTCATTTAGAATATTATACGAACCTAATATCACCGCTGAAACGTTAGCACGATGAATTTTAAAACGCTAATACAAGTTAAATATTTCTCGCGTAGCGTAATATCAATAGCTAACATGCTTATTTTGTGCACAAGTTACACTAGCCTCGAACTGTTAACGCGTGAATGAACAGGTACAATGAATGAGAGAGCCAAGTTGCTATCCCCACCACTACACACTTACATTAGCTGCTACGCTCGTGCGTAGCCATAGCTGATCGAGCTCTCGTCCCCACCGTTTCCCCACTCCGCAGTCTACCTATACGTTGAGGTAGGCCTACGGCGGAACGTCCACGACCTATATAGATATGCAGCTACGCGTTCAGACAGTCCAACATTGTTTATATGTCTATATATACTCGTATCTATATATATATAGATATACTTGCGTGAGAAAATTTACATTACAAAATTTAAAAAAAAACCGTGAAAAATCGACAAATTGTCGCAACCAGATGATTCAAACGCTATTTGATAGATAAACTTGTTGACTTTCACCGAGAATAATAGTAAATCAGGATTCGTGGTGGAAATAAAAATAAATTGACAAAATCGAAACGATATTGCGTCAAGATTAATATTCACTGTCTATAGGGAAATTTTCTATGGGAAAACGTACAAAGTCGTGATTTTTTCGAATATCTTGCAGTATTTAAATTGCCTGAAAAATATGTTCCATTCGCTCGGATGTCAAGACATTCGAATAAGCACATATGGGTCTTCAATGTAAACATGTGTCATCATTGCACCGTCTGTCCAGCTCCGTCTCACAATCAGTCGTGGAAACACTCGAGAGGCGTGTACGAATCGCCAGATTATAAATCCTTCGTCGTACATATGACCAAGATAGCTTGCGGCTAACTTAACGTGAGTCCAAAATAGTAGACCCTTTGGCTGCTTAGGTGTCGCAGAACCAACTCTCGGGATTTCAACTTTTGTCGAGCGTTACTGATCTCCCCCTTAATCTCTGACTTGGCCACATAGATTATGGGCTGTTTTTATATGATGATTTACTCCACTACTCTTATTTTTTATCCATTTACATATAGCATATATGAAATCTACAAAACGATCAACACGTACGCGTAATACAACCCTTTCATGCTTCCCCAATGCCCCCAACAACATCGCGACTCTCCTATGGGTGTACCATTATACGATATAGCCCGGGAGAGAGTGCGCCAATGAGAGCGAAAGAGATTGATTGATTGATTGATAGAGTTTTATTATACCGTAGCATTGCTATAGGGTAACATTACAGAATAAAGCACAATGTAAAAGTTAATACTAAGACTAAGAATAATACAAAAATAAAGATAGACTAAACTAAAGATAGAATGTTGATGTGAAACATAGCAATCATAAGTAAGACTAAACATAAGGGTAAAAATAGAAATAAAAGTAAAAATAAAAATGAAAATAACAGTGAAAACAAAAATGAAAATAAACTAAAAATAAACTAAAAATAGCATAAACAGAACCAAAGATGGAGAATTTCCATGGCGGTGCTTAGCGGCAGAAGCACAGATAAAAAATAAAACATAAACGAGAAACTAACATGAAGAAAAGTAGATAGCAAATAAATGAGAATCTATGACCTTAACTCGAGAAGAACGTAACAACCAAAGGACGAAAGCACAGAGTCTGAATAGGAAAACACCATTAATCAGATTAATGAGTATATTGCTCAGTTTATTGCTCACTCTGCTCAGAGATCAGGAGGTACTCCATAAGGCTACTCTTGAACGTGTCTAGCGATGACAATTCCTTAATGTCAGACGGAAGTGACCGCCAGAGGTACGCAGCGCACAATCGAAATGAATGCTGGAGGGTGGTTGTCCTATGACATGGGATGTGAAAGACCGGTTGTTCGGCCAGTCTTTCCGACCTTCTGATGCCCTGCAGTGCCCTAGGCAGCAGCTCATCCAGGTACGGCGGGACGCGTAAGAACAACGCTTGGTAAATTGTGATCGCTAGAAAATAATTGCGGCGCCCTTTCACAGATAACCATTTTAATCTATGACGATATGGGGAGATTCTCACGTCACGTCGCAGGTCAAAGATGTACCTTATGCAACAATTTAGCAACCTCTCCAGCACACCGTTCAGTTCTGCCGTGATGTCATGATAGACAAGGCAGCAATAGTCGAAGTGAGGGAAAATCAGTGTGGTCACTAATTTAATTCTCACCTCGGTTGATAGCGACCCCTTATGGTACTTTAGTCTGTGCAGTGTAGCATGCACTTTTTGCGAGACGGCAGAAATATGCTTCCTCCACGAGAGGTCTGCCTGAAATATAACCCCCAAGTTCCTTGCCTCGGTGACATACGGCAGGTGCGCCCCATCTAGAGTGATGGGGGACAGCTCACCCAAGTTAAGTGCGTTTACATAGGCTCTACTCCCAATGACCATTGCCTTCGTCTTTGCGGAGTTTAGGACAAGACCATTCGAGCGCGCGAACTGTCCCACAGCCGTCACATCTTGGCCGATTTTCGCAAGGGCGCTGTCTATCTCAGATGGAAAAGATTGCAAATAGATTTGGATGTCGTCCGCGAAGATCATGCGATCGCAGTGATTCAGGCAGTCCCCTATATCATTGATATACAATGAAAATAGTAACGGTCCCAAAACTGAACCTTGTGGTACTCCTGCCGACGTGTGTGAAGATATGGAACAGCTACCACGCTCATCCACGACAATTTGTGACCTCGCAGTCAAATACGAGAAGCACCACTCGAGAACAGTATCGGCGAAGCCCAGCCGCTTGAGTTTTCTCAAAAGATTGAGGTGCGGAACGGTATCGAACGCCTTGCTGAAATCGAACAACACCACAATCGTTACTTTGCGTTCGTCGATGCCCCTCCTGATATCATCAGAGACTCTTACCAGAGCAGTCTGTGTGCTGAACGACACACGATAAGCAGATTGTCTGGGATCGATTTTATTATTGGTCTCCAGATGCCTGGTCATTTGATCAAATACAACTCTTTCAAGGAGTTTTGATAGTTCAGGTAGAGAAGCAATCGGCCGCGTGTCCACTGGCGAACGCGGAATTTTTACTTTCAGTAGAGGGCGGATGAATGCCGTTTTCCACAATTTAGGGAAGTGCCGTATGCGGATGCTAAGATTAATGATTTTCAGCATGATGCCGAGCAGCCATGGAAGGGCCTTGTCAATTAAGAATTTTGAGATGCCATCCGAACCGACACTAAGCGACGTCCAAGACGAGCGTCGCAAAATGCGTAGAACCGACTCTCTCGAGGTTTGTGAAAATGAGAACGAGTTCTCCTCGCTTGGAGTTTCAGCCAACATGAACTCAAACTCTTCACGTGTTAGCTCCGGGGCCGACGCCGTGATTGTTGCATAATGTGCGTTTAGTTCGTCAGGGGTGAAAAAGTAGAAGGGCGACGGCAGGCGCGGTTTGACTAAAGAGAGAGAGAGAGAGAGAGAGAGCTCTCGCGCATCTAGTATCTACATAATATACTCATGAGAGCATGAAATTAGTTTCCACTATAGAATTAACATCGTCATTATCGTCTTCATTGTTATGAGCATATATTATTTACGTAATAGTATGTGGGATCATTTCCCCCGCCCTGTGTCTCCGACGGCTCGTTGTAATAAAGGTGACGATTAACGACTTCATCGTTCATCTGCATCATATTGTGAAATATTAGAACCTGAATATAATAATTATTTATTACCAAATTGATCACGTTCCGCGGTTATTTAGTCATCCAAAAAATACTGCTACGACTTAAACGAAAATAGAATTTGTTTTGACGTGGGTGAAATGTTTAATGGTGATTCACTTTTGTTTTTTTGCTCGTCTTATACTTAATTCCATACGTTCCAAGCATCTTCTATACGTTATTGTGCGGAACCCATATCGTGCTTCTTGATCTAAAAAGGTCAGCCGGGGATGCAATTCTTAGGGCGTTAAGCAATAACGCAGAGGCCATAGCACCTACTCCGTGAGAGAATCAAGAGCGATGAGGGAGCGGCGAGCTTTATGCGGGGCTATGAGCCGAGAAATGCTCTATGTAGACAAAGATAGACATAGAAAGGACGTCGTGGGTCAGATTCAGGTGATGGCGGTGGTGGTGGCAGCCTCGGGTATTCCGAGTAAATTCCTACGAACCATCACGGCATGACGGCATGCCCGCAATGTCTAATCAGTGCCAACTCAATTTCATCCTCCGCTCTTAGTCTCTCTCGTCTTCTCATTCCACTCAAAGTGTGTGTGTGAGAGAAAGAGAGAGAGAGAGAGAGAGAGAGAGAGAGAGAGGGCGTGAGAGAGAGAGAGGGAAGCGCGTGGAATTGAGCGACAGTAGAGGACTGTTTCTGTTCTTGTCCCCACCTTCATCTCTCTCTCTCTCTCTCTCTCTCTCTCTCTCTCTCTCTCTCTCTCTCTCTCTCAATCTCTTGCTATCTGTTGTCTCTCTGTCTCTTTCTGTCGTCTCCTGAGCAGCTTCAACCGGTGGCGATGAAATTACACGTGCATCTTACTTGTGTCTCTTCCTATGACACACCTCGTTTATTCCTTTAGGTGATTGAACGCTTGCCTAAAGTTTTACTGAAATGAACAATCGAGATTCGGTCGAAAATCTCGCGCTCAATTGCTATTCCTCTTTGTCAGCGCGGTTTAATCGTTCATCTCTTTCTTCTAACATTCCAGACGTCCCTTCTAACATTCCAAACGTAATATATAAAAACCTCATGTCCCCGTTCATTAACGGGGACATGAGGTTTTTATATATTATATATTTGTCTCTCGTGACTCGGTATCTAATTAAGTATCTTAGGGGTTAGTTTTTTCAATCTTGTTTAGTTTAATTTTTAGTATATTAATTTTATCGTGCAAGATATTGTATATTCCAGCTAAATTAATCTAAATTGGCATAATGTGAATATAATAGGTTGTTCTTATACAGCTTTATCCAAATTTACGAGAGTAATTTGGAATTGGTGATGGATAAAGTATATTACATTGCAGATATTACTGTATGCAAAAGTGGTAAAGAATCGATCTAATTATCACAATCAGTGGATCTGGGTCGTCACGGCAGCGGGTAACTAGAAGCTCTTGCTGCGACGGCAAACTAAACTCACATAGAATGATTTACAATTCTGGAGGAAGAGAAATAAAATAAAGAAGCATGAGCGATAGAAATGAAATGAGGTTTCCATAATATCAAGCACAATTTCACATGTTTTGATCAATCCATGGAGTGACAACTGACCCCTGGGTTACGTTGCAATCGAACATTTGTTCGAAGAAAAGAAAACCGGAAACACGTTGCCAAGGAATAGCCTCCAATCCTCAGGACATAAAGTCCCTTTATCGCCCTCCAATTCTCGTTCCTTTCACCACCGCGAACCATTCTTCCCATTTCATCATTATCTTTACCTATCTTCCATCTGATCTCGCTTCGAAGGATATAAAATTTGGCTTTGGCTAGAAATTCTAGCAAGAAAATAGTACGAATAGTGCAGTTTTTACAGCACGAATACCAAGAGTTGGAAAATATGCACATGCATGCTGTTGCCAATTTTCGTTTCATCGATATGACTCCTCTGGAAGCGAATTCCAGCAAAACCTCGAGAAATCTCGATATCCTATTTGTTGTCTTTTCTCTCCATTTCGCTCGTTACCTGGGAAGAGAGAAAATACGACGGAGAGGCTGTTCTCGATCCTACTAAGAAGATTATGAAAAGAAAAATTTACGGTTGGACTTGGTTCTTCTTCGTACTTCTTTTTTTAACGCTCAACTTATAGTTGTTGATTTATCGACCATTTCACAGATACTTGGATAGCCAAATCCAGTAGGGAGTGAAGTAGCACACCATCCACACCCGTGGCATCCTGGCACACCGTCGGGAGTTAACGATGGGAGACGTAATTTTTGCTTGAGAGAAGAAAATAGAAAGGGAGAAAGGATGTGACAGTACCGGCGGGCGCATGTCGGTGTGTTCCTCTATAGGTATAAGTATATTAGTCCACCGCTGCAAAAGAACGAGAGACTCTCCCCATCGCCCTCAACTCTCCTCTCTGCACGACTTTGCTTTATCGAGAATTCGTAAATACTCCATAAACGGACAAAGAGAATTTCCCACCCGTAGGTACGTTGCTCATTATCTATATCAAGAAAACTTTTCGCTCAAATGAGTTTTAAAAATTCTGTAAACTAGAAATTAGTACAATGCTTCCTCGTAATTTCTTTTCCTTCGTTTTAATTCGAACGATTTTATTATTATTTTTTCATTCGTGGTAGTTAATGCCCGAACGAGTTGCCAAAACCCAATTTCATTGCTTTTCAACATAAAGACCGAATCTTGCTGGTAGAATCGGTATGCCAAATGTGGTCTTTGTCCGTGGGCTCCGTCAAAAGTTATCGCCTCTTCCGACGGCGCACTCAGACAGCTGGACAGATGAACAGACTCCATTGCGAAAATGCATTTTCCGTGTTCTACAGTATAAAAAGCATTTATTTTTACGATAGTCTAGCACTCGATTGTATATTTATTATTATGATATATTTTTGCGTTTTGTAACCGTTTTGACACTTACACCGGGTATTTTCTGGCTAAGGCACATGTTTGCCTGTATTTTATTAATATCGCTATAAGGTTATTGATACTTGTATCGTTTTCTGCACTGTTGTCACAATGATGATTGCTTTTTGGATTGGCCATGTGTAGAGATTTTTCGATGTCCCATTATTCGGGGTATTTTGTGAAGCTTCGGCGCTATTGAGATTGTTCATTCGATCTAAAACAATTTTAGTTTTCTTGCAAATTGTGAATATTTTGTGATTTTTTCCTGTTTTCGGATATGACGATGGTATCATTGGGTACCTGTATGCCGATTCTGTAACTCGTTATGAAAATAACGATTCGGAACGCTATCATAACGAAAACGAATTTAGCTACGTGTAACGACACGTCCATAACGGCGATACGATTCTGTAACTGCGAGTAGCGATGCTTCGGCGTTACTAGCGCGATTCTGTAACTCGTTATGCAGTCGCCATATATACTAAAATATCTAAAACCGTATACTCATTGAATGAAGAAATATTGATAACAAAATATTTAAAAATGACCCCAGAAAAAATTGTTAACTAACACCTTGTTTGAGTACCATCTGACTGAGAGTAACCCCTTAAGGTGAGAAAATGCAATATTTTCAAGGTAACCTTAATTTTCGGGTTTAACCCAATTATTCGCTCGCTCCGTAAGTCAGCGCGTAATACATTAATCAGATGCATTATAGCATTGTGAGGCAGGCGAAACAGGTTTATGAATTATTGTCGTGGAAAGGCGAAAGGATTCTGGGCATTCCTTAGCCTCCTTGTTTCGATACGGCGTTCGAGTCGGCGTACCTTTTCCTCCAGAAAATTCAACTCCCACATAAGGTATTCAAGAGCCATGGTCTTAAATTGCAAACAATTCTAGTTATACTTCTTGATAAAAATACGAAATAAATAACAGACGTAATTATAATGCTACTTGATGATAGCTACTTAAAAAAGTTTTTCCAAAATAAATTTTGAGAAGATAATTGTTAATTAATACAAATAGCGGGAAAATCACCAGTAGCTATGAAACCACCTTGCAATCATCGGCGAGAAAAGGACTACATGGAAGCTACTACCGTGACGTCAATCAGAATTATGTTGACAAAAAATCATCAAACAAATGGTTGAATCGAAACGATCTCTTTTCAGAGATTGAAGGTATTATGATTGCTCTTCAAAATCAAGTCATCGCCACAAAAAACTGCCGGAGATATATCATCAAGAATTTGCTAATACTGGATGATGAGTGCAGGCGATATCACCTTTGTCTGGAAACGATTTAGAACACCGCATCAGATCGTCGCCTCTTGTGTCACACGGTTTTTCTGATCTTTATGCCAGTACGAAATAAACATATGAGGCAAGAGTCATCTCTATACTGACACAGGTTTTTCGATCGACAGAAATTATCGAGGTTTCCAATGTTAAACATGTAAAATTTGCTTCAGTTGTTTAACCAACAATAAACCGAAAGACACACAATAATGGACTCAATCTTTTGACGTATTCCGAAATGGGTGCATTCCAATAGTAAAACTGTTGAGAATGTCGAATATAAATAATAACAATAGTAAAAAAAATAATAATAATAAAATTATTATTATTATTATTGCTGTTATTATTTGTTGCATATTTTATATATGATAAAATGGTGCCAAGTAGAGAAATAACAGTGTCCGTAGGTAAAGCGCCAGTAATATAAAAATTCGATACGCTTCCAAATAGATCGCATTATCTTGCATCTGGCTCCCAATACGCGATAATGGATAATATCGTCAAGAAAATAGTGTGCAGCTGCGAGAGTTGGGTGAAGATGCCGTCGTTATTAAAGGCGTCAGGGACCCACTAGAGTAGAACAGGATGTTGCTAGAGACCCATTAAGCTTTTTTTCTTATAACACGATAGTAATGAAGAGAAAAGCTGCCGAGCGTTATTGCTGAGGGAGATATAAAACCAAGCAATTTCCTCTCTTTTTCACTCTCTGCACGCACAATTATGTAGGACGGAGAAGTAGAAGTCAGAAATTGCGAAATCACGCGCTCTACGCAATTCTCTCGTACCTTGTATTTTCCCAGTTACCATTATATATATTTTTTTTTGTTTGTTTCGACGTCAGTGATACAACGAGGATGATGACGTATCGGCCGCACGATTTTGTTGGTGACACTTACCACAAGAGCATGAGAAGAAAAAATATATTTGTCGTAATTTCATTGTACAGAGCTTAATGTACCGGATGGTAGAAAGTATTAATGGTCTCGGTAGAGCAAGCGTCCCTGGAAATCAGAAATTTGTTCCGCAAATGGTGCCCCTATTAATCCCTTAAGAACTTCCTTGTTTTATATCTTTTTTGCCGCCTTCGTAGTTTTTTTGCTTCCACTTTTCGAGCAGCCCAGTGCTACCACGCACGACCCGATCGTCGAAGTAACTAAAGGATAACGTGTACCACGACTTGGCAACCCGATGAAATACCTGGTTGTTACCACGGGAAGCTCGGAATTACCTGATATTACCGTGCGGCACGCCAACACACCAACCCCTCTTCTGCTTTCACGTCTTTTCTCCTTTCTCTCTCTCTCTCTCTCTCTCTCACACACATACACACACACTTATTCTCAATCCCTCTCTATCGTCTCACCCTTCCCATCGTAAACTTCGTAGAGCTTTAATGTTGTCGTGGCCGAACGGAGCGGCGTGTACCACTAGCACCGGCAACTACCACCTTACATAACTCGGGTGTATGCCCAATATCCAAGTGTTTTCCTGCATGCCCGGAAGCACACGTGGCCTCTTAAATCATCAGGATTATCACGTTTATGATATTTCGAACACTGGTCTCGGAATCTCAGCTACCTCGTGATATATTTCTCCCGCTCTCTCATTTGGTATTTCGGGCTTTCGGTGTATTTCACACAATATAAGACGTATACAGGGAATAATTATTGATTTGTCTCGTGAGAATATCATTCGTCGTACTCATATTCACATGCGAAAATATTCGCGACATTTTTCGTAAAAACGCCGATGGCTTTTATATGTTTATCTTGGTTTATTTTGCGTGCTTGAAGAAAAAAGACATTTCTATGTGTTTAAGGATTAAATAGAACCTGATATGATATCTACTAATAACCGAACCGTTGAACTTGTTGACCTAAAATACTTCGAAAAATCCGTCGTCAAAAAATACCACCAATAAGATAGAAACCCTGCAAAAGAAAACGGCTGCAAAAAAATAACGAAGTGTAAATTCTGAAGAATCTCGATAAAATATATACTGCGTTTACAATAATAATCAATAATTTTTCCGATTTATTGAAAATATTTCATGAATTGCATAACAAGTCAGCCTTATAGAGCATCCTTGTTTTCGAATGTTGACGCATGTACGAAATTTGGGATTATTAGTATTATGGGAATCACGTTTTACTCTCATGCGCTCTAATGTCCATAACGATTTTTTACACGAATTCAATACATTGTATACGAGTAATATTGTATGGTATTCAATAACACTACCCTCAAACATCGGACCATTGGTAAGAGAAAATTTTACGGAATACACGGAGCGGAGATACGGCCGACTAAACTTCCTATCAGAAACCAACAACGATCAATACATGTACACACACATACATCACGATATAATATTCCACGCTTCGTATAGTAATTCCTGGGTTATTAATGGATTTGTCGGTAACAGTGCGTCTATATACATGAAACAGAGAGCCGCTCACCTCAAACGTCCCCAATAAATCAAGATTAAGATTGATCCCTCCGCGAGGAGAGAGTACATACCGCGCAACCATTTTGTGGGAAGAGAGTAAAATTCGCGATCGGTGAAATAAAATCCATCGATCTTGTGCACGGGCCAATAGAGAATGCCGAATATAACGCAGATATAGATGTGTATTCAACCGTGCAACGGTTTCTTACCATTGTTATATTAGAGCGGGACTGGAAAATTTCGAGTGCATCTTCTATGGTTAGGAATGGGTTTATTCAACCAACAATATCACAACCCGAGTCGAGATTTTTTAGCGGAGGGCGCTGGAGGGTACATGAACCCTCCTATAGCTGCCCCGCAAGGCAGAGTTGGTATCGAGAGCGGGGCCACGGAGGATCCGTGATGCCCCCAGATTCGAGCTGGAGGGCGCGTTGCCATTGAGCTGAAGCTGGTGGCTTGTGCGTTACAAAGGTAATAGGCTCTAGGAGATTGAGACGAGCCATACAAATTGCGACTCGGGACACCGCAATACATCTGTATCTTCATGACATGTGGTGTATAAATGAACAGCCAACATTTCTTGTTTTTTTAAACATTTTAAACAAACTCGAATATAAGTGAAAAACAACGGACGTTTGAAAATCAAGATTGTTTTTAATTCTGTCGGATATAACCTGTTTATTGTAAATGATCGGCGTATTTTTTCATAAATGAGGAGAATGAAATGGGGAACCGTTTACAGTTTTGTATCCCGCTAGAGAAATCTTTGTTTTGGAAATTCATTTCGTGGAAATACGGATACGCGAGGCATCCGAGTGATGATAAATCGCTTCAGCTCGTACAGGTAGAGAGAGAGAGAGAGAGAGAGAGGGTGTGGGTGTACGTGTTATGGAGAAAGAGAGAGAATTCCGCATAAACAGGCGCCAATCAAAGATCACAGACCATTAGGCAAGAGGAAAATCGAGCCGCGTGTGCAAGCTGTGTGCGTTCTCTCGCGGTTCTCTAGGGCTTTTTCCTAATCGGTCCTGTGCTGGGGCAAGCGCGGGCGCGTGGGCATTCATATAGAGTGTTACACCACGTACTACCGCGCATAGTACGAGCTGCTATACACGCGGCTCGTGATACCGTAGTTCCTAAAGCTCGTTGCCGCCGAGCTCCCGTGGCCCGTACATAATCTTTTCGCGTCATTGGCCTCAGCTTGCAGCTCTCGTGTACCCTGCGCGATTCTTCCTCCATTTTACCTTCCCTCGCAGGCCTCTGCCATGCCGAACCCGGGAATAAATCACTGCGCCGTTGACCCGCTCGTCGACGTGGTTACCATCGCGTTACCTTAAAATTACACGGCTCGTTTCGTCGCTCCTATTTTTCTCGCTCGTTCTCTCGCGATCGGGATCTCGGATGACTCAGCACGTTTGGAAGTTCGATTTTACTAGCTGATTTTAGCCCTTGGTCGGCGTGATTGGAGGTTGCCTAGGTGTGACTTTTCCCTTGCCGACTCTTTAAATTTCCAGCGTGTAGAAAGTGAATTTGAACATATATAACGTAATTCGGAAGAGCAAAAAAGAAAAGTGGTTGTACACCGGTCTCGAGGGCGGAGAGAATAGACACTAATCATATAGTGTAGAACGAACCGAGAGTTCTGCGGGTTGTTGCGATAAAAGACGGTGATAACGAGGTCTCATAAATCAAAATTACCCTCACGACGCGATCTCCTAGCACCGTTGGAAAGCCGCGATGGCGCTAAAGAGAAAAGCAGCGACCTACCACCGTCGAGTGCCCGAGAGGCGGGAAGAAAATTTAGACGAGGAAGGAGTGGGAGGGATAAAAAAATTCTGGCTACGAGTCGTAAGGAGCAAGAATATAGAAAACGTGAGAAAATAATAGAGAAAGGCGCGGTGAAGAGGAGAACTAAGAGAAAAAACAAAGAGAAAAAAATTGTCACTCGGGTTCGCGGATGACTCTTCTCTCCTCCCTCTCACTGTCAAACTTTATCACTTTAGTTTCTTTGCACACTTTTGCCTCTCTTCACGGCAGTACCCGTCTCGCTCTTTCTCACTTCGCACAGTGCTCTTAGGCCCTCGAGTACGAAATAAACGTCTCTCTCCTCTCTTTCTCGCTTTCACGCTTCCTTCTGCAAGACCCGTGCCGTTTTTCAAACTGGCCGGTTTCCATCAGGAGAAGCATTTTCGGGCAGAGAGAGGAAGAACTTTTCACTCGCGGTGGAGGAGAGCAAGCACCGCGGCATGACTCTGCCTGCCCGAACGCCCGAAAACTTTTCCCGATGAACCGCTCCGCGCATCCGTAAGATGCATATATATATATATATATATATACCTCCACACATACATACATGCATGCATATATCTATATATATATAGAACTCGAGCCAAGAGCAGTAGCATTGGAGGCAAAAGCGGAGCAGACATTGAGGTTAGAACCGAAGAAGTCGTAGAAAGTGTGCGCCCCACGTTGTTGTCTAATATTGAGGCTCGATGAATAATATCGACGAGGAGAACCGGTGCTGAAGAGTAATTGGACGATCTTTAGGTTGACTGGTCTTGTTTGATACAATGAGGGGATAAGGGCGATCTCGAAGTTTCCAGAGAATCGCAAACTGAGACGAATTTCACCCCACGGTGAAATTATGTCGCCTCGTTGTATATATAGCTTTCTTACCGCGCGATCCTCGATTCTCTCTCTCTCTCTCTCCCCCTCTCTCTCGCTCTCTCTCCCTACCTCTCGCGATTCATTGCTCGCTCTCTCGCGTCTACGTCGACACGGCGCGTTCACCAGCCAAATTGGCTCTTCGAATCACCGATCTCGTTATATAGCATCATATACAGTCGACCAGGCCAACTCACCGTTACCATTCCCGCATTTTCTGGGAAAAAGCGTCCAAATTGAAAAACTTGTACATCGCTTCGTCGTAATTGTCCCACATTCACAAAGCCTGTGAGAAAGTACGGTATATTGATCAGTTTTGGCGTTTTAAGGGTTCGTACATCGTTGACGGACCGAAATTGCGAGAAATAAATACAGAATTAAAGACCAGATAATCTTCGATTTTAGTTTGTTATTTGGAACTGTCACAAAGAATTTATAAATTGAAAGTAGTCAAATAAAGATATTTATTTGTAGTTTTGAGAAGACCTATTCATTTTCAAATTGTCATAACTGTCCGGCTGTTTTGTCGATTCAGGTTTTTTTTCGAGTGGGAAAAAATATACCTATCATTCATAATGTCAAGAGAAGAAAAAGAGTAAATAAAAGAAGTATTGTAGCATAATATCTTTATTGAAAACAAATAAGGTACAAATTATAGAGGAAGGTGGTCTAAAATGATCCCCCTAAGGGAAAACGGCTCTAAAACGAGTGTATGCAGCTTTTTCTTAGACTTAAAATAATGAAGGGGCAGCTATTCAATGGAGCTACAAATTTAGTAAGTGTTGAATATCATAAGCCATTAGAAATAATGTTTATTAATGTTTTCGTGAAGATCTACGCAAGGATCATTTTGTATACCCCAGTGGCCAAAATGATCCCTGAAGTGAAATTATCCCAGGATCATTTTACTCCACTATTTAAAATTTATCTAAGAAATAAAACATTCAATAATAGGCCAAGCAAGCTTGATTATTTCAAGAACCAGTGGGTCTATTTTAACATTTTTTTTAATTTGCGGTAACTCTATCACCGGAATCTGATTCTTTACTCAGATTTCATGTAAAATGAACGAGCAATTTTTTTCAGATGTTTTAACCTACACGTCCTCACATTAATATATAATATTACATATTGAACAATTAAGAATATTATTAAATATTATTCGAATAATATTCCAATAATATTCAAATAATAATATTCAAATATTTGAATAAAATTCAAATATTTGAATAATATTTGAAATATTTGAATAATATTCGAATAATATTTAATAATATTCTTAATTGTTCAATGTACGAAGTGAAACATTGAATATTAAAAATTGATAATTGCATTGTAATTAATGTGAGGACGTGTAAGTTAAAACATCGGAAAACAAGTTTTTCGTTCATTTTACATGAAACCTGAGTAAAGAATCAGATTCCGGTGACCGAGTTACCCCAAATTAAAAGAAAATGTTAAAATAGTCCCATTGGTTCTTGAACCAATTAAATAAATAGATACACAAACAAGATAAATAGATACACAAACTTAGGCCGAGCGCGCTTCTATTACTATATATGCGGCTTCCCCGCGGCTGCCGATCTACCCCCACTACTCGACCACTTTCGCGCGCTCGGGCGTTTTTGGTCATGTTTAGGCGCGATTTTCGCCTATTTAAACGCAATTAAACGAAAATCTAAAATTGAAGATTTATAGGTCAACCGTTCTAGTTTCAAAAGCCGCTTGTTAAACTTAAATCGGATGACCTCCAGAGCATCGAGCCTCTCCGCAAAATATGGCAGAATTCATTGCAGTTCATTGCAATAACGCAAAACCTAATTATCCGACAGCACCCAGATTTCGCACACAAAAAGTACGTATCAATGCCCACTATGTCGCGCAGAGCCTGGCCTACAACTTTAAAAATGGCGGACATTTTTGAAAAAAGCGTTTTTTTCGGTTCTGTCAGTGTATCTCCCTTAATTATTGACCGATCGGCTTCATGCAGCGCTCATTTTATGCGTGTTTCAATTACCTACAATTTTTCCATTGGGACCAAATAGATTCCTTCATTATTTTGTGTTTTATAAGCAAAAAACGAGCAAAATTTTGTTTTTTTTTCACTAATTTGTTAATAACAAAAAATAAAATGGGAACCAGGAGTCGAAAAGTGGTCAGTTATGATCGGGAGGCTGTTCCGCGTCTGATGGCACTCGCCGTTATCGGGTGCTATTTTTGTCCAAAAAAAAGTTTATTTGCTTGGCCTATAATATTTTTGGTAGTTTTATTGTAGATTACGTCTAGGCAACAAATTTAAACGTTTCTGCTTTAATAATCATACGGTAAATGATAAACTCTCGTTAATCTCGATAACATTAATATAGCATTATTGATATTTCTGAAGAGAATCTGAACAACGGCACTCTTTTTTAAATAGT
This sequence comes from Netelia fuscicornis, assembly GCA_946811545.1. Lineage (NCBI taxonomy): Eukaryota > Metazoa > Arthropoda > Insecta > Hymenoptera > Ichneumonidae > Netelia > Netelia fuscicornis. The sequence goes on along the minus strand of OX328011.1, from coordinate 22,410,101 downwards.
ATCATTGACTTAACTTCATACTTTGTATTAATCCTTGATATTGAAAGAACTAAAAAATATTTATTAAAAGTTAACTGAACACGATTGGAAGTAGGTAGGCAGGGGGTAAAGTGATCCTGGGATCGTTTTGCCCACTCTATGAAGGGATCGTTTTGTCTCAAATGCCTTATTAACGAAAAACATTAAAAGATAACCTGTGTTTTTCGAATACTGTAGCGAAGGATGGTTAATTCCATTGTTAATGGGTATCAGAAACTGAAACAAACAGACCTATCGCATAATATGTACGAAGGCTAAAACAACATAACGTCAAATAATGGCTTACCTTAGATCGAGCACAGTAATTTTTAATATTTCACGATAAACACTTTCCCCTTGCAAATAATACCACGATACTGACAGAGATTGCATACATCAGTCGTAAGAACACGAAATTCACTTAAAATATTCTAGATAGCAATATTAAGTCGGTATAACATCGGAGGATCTTTTTACCCCGAAGGATCATTTCGTACCACCTATCCCTACTGTAAAAAATGAAATTACGATAAAAACAAAAAATAGGTTTGATGCTAATAATCGAAGCTATCCTTGTTCACTCTGCATCTCGCGATTGATCAATCTCCTTTCCTTTGTCCCGTGCTTAGCGACACATTTTGAGGCGTTCGACCATCTTGGCCAATTGCACGCACTATTTCTCCCTCACTGTAACTGACTCTTTGTAAACTCACGCATACACTCTTTCTTTATGCTTTCTTCGTCGTCACTCTCGCTTTTTCTCATTTTCACATGCGCTCTCTCCTCTCCCCCTCACCCCCTCGTTGTTTCATTCATTTAGGATTTTGTCCTTTTTTGTAGCCAACGATGCGAACCGTTTTCTACATAAAATACACAAAGTTCCAATTAACAAATTATTCAAATACAGTGAGGGCCTGCTACTTATACGCCGAGGCATAAGCATCCAATTAACGATGAGAGCGCAAAGCTTTTATAAGCATACAACGAATACAAATGAAACAAGCTCGTAGATCCATCGCTTCCGTTCTCTCATTGTCAATCCACCTCAGGTGTGTACATTTAATAAACAAATCGATGGTAGGTAACAAAGCAATGAAATGGAAATTGCTTCGATACTCGACGTCGATTCGTATGGATATACTTTTGTACACTTTGCAGAACAGAGGCCATGCTAAAACCGTACGGATGAGATCACATACGTACACTCGTATTTTACGTATGAGAGTTTCTCTCGTCATGCCCGAACTCAAAACAATGCTTGTGTTTGAATGCGATTTCATACGGTCATTAAACACCCATTAGATCAATCCAAATAGGCTTTCTGGGCTTATTTGCCATATAGTTTCGAGTATCATTGTCACGCTATGCACACACAAGCATACCCACACACTCACCCACACACACACACCCACACACATATATATATATTTATGTAAACATGTATTCTCTCGACATCAACACCGTGATGCCATTTTGCACCTCTCTTTTGTCGGGCCATCAGCGTTTGATGCTTCGGATCAAAAATCGTCTCGTTCCACGCGTGCCTGATTTTCGATACACCAGTACGCGCGTGCCCCACCCGCCCAGCGAGAGATTTCAGCATCGAGTGTACGTTGCCCACCCCTCATCCAGTTACGGTCGACGGGGCAAAAGAGTTAGGCCGTACGATGATAACGCTCAAACGGGGAAAATTCCAACCGGGACGAAAATATCAAGGCACATATATGTATATACTAGAGAGCGGGAGACCGAGGGAGGGGGAGGAAAACTGAAACTCTCTGCTCAGGCAGAATCGAGCGCTGTCGGCGTATATGGTGCATCAGCACCAGGCTCGATTATACGAGAGACCACTTTCCGAGATTAAACGTACCAACGGACGCGTAAATGTTCCTTTCCCACTGGGTACGGTAAATACTGAGAGCCACGTACCTATACGAATTCGTATACGCTACATCGGTGATTTGAGTCGAGAGTCTACTGATGCATTTTCGCAGTTAGTTTCTACCTGACGCATACGGCCACACGCACATGGTGCTCGTAAAACATGCGTGCCTCCGCTTGTCACTCTCTCCCCACTGACCTGAGCAAATCCAGTGATCAATCGGTCATCCAGCCTTGATCCTGGGTTACCGTATACAGAATTGCGTCATTGGGATTATAAACCATCCGTGGTATACGATATTTTAGGGGAATGTTGTGAGTACACGCGAAGCCCTTTTATCGATATATTTTAATTCCTCCTAAAGTCGACGCGGTGAGTCGCCCGTCCACTTCGTCCATTGATTGAAACGACTCGAACAATCGACGAGGGATGCGAGGGAGTTGCTGGTAATAAGCGGAGCACTGGCTTAATAGAGACCGGAAGTTTTAATAAGCTTGCGAACCGACGGCAAGTTACGTCGATAGTTTCAGTGGACGAAGAGGATCGGGGGTTGTACTGAAAAAAGGATGCAAAAAGGTTGAGCGAGAGCAAGCGAGGGAAATGGACAAGCGTGAAGGTGAGCTCGGTGACCCGTAGTCGTGGCTGTATTCTCTCGTACGTATACGATCGATCGTACGTAGCTATCGACTACTGTACAGTGACCTCTCTCTTTCTCACTCAACCCCCTTCTCAGTCCCCCTTCAACTTCACCACCACCACTACCACCTCGCTCACCCTTCTCCTCCCTTTCTCTTCCGCTCTTCGTTATACAACTGCAACGAGACTACTGTCCAACTACTGGCAAAGGGAACGCGAATGAGAGTGAAATGAGGGAACAAGAGACTGTTGAACCGAATTTTACCCCCACGTGTTATAACCGTAAATAGTTAGCCCGGTTACCCGCCCTATCGTGTCGTCGTAATCATCGTCATCGTCGAATTCGACCTTCCAATCCCCAACTATAAACGCACGGATAATTTACACGTGTATTCGTTTTGCACAGGTGTGCCAACCTCTCGTGTTTGCCCCATGTTAGTTTGCGAGCAGTGGCCTACCACAACATGCGATACAACGATAGACGGAGAGAGAAAGAGGATGAGTGACACGAGACGGAGAAAGCACACGTCGTCAATAGATCTAGGTAAGCAGAAAGCCTCCACGGAAGTCGGAATATGGTACACACGCACGCATATGTGTTCTATGTCGCGAACTACAATAGCTACAGTGTGAATATTCGTGTATTCTGCTCCTACCATATTCACCCTCTTCCCCTGTTCAACCACCTAACTATCCCGCTGAGGTACGGGGTGAACTCACACACGATCCGACGATTCGATTATACGCGATTCATTACTGGCGTGTACCTACTGAATTATCACCCAAGGGTCCATCTATATACTTAGATGTATACACGGGCAAGAAGTCATTCCTACTCTCTCTCTCTCTCTCTCTCTCGTTCTATCACTTCGGATTAACCCCAGTTTCTGCACAATATAGCATCGTTACATACGCCACGAAGTCGCATGCATAATTAAAGGACGACACCGTGGGCTTTTCTCGAAGAGAAAGTCGAGGCAATTAAGTGAATTAATAATCGTGAGATGTTCAATGTGAGCTTAATTAATATTTGATCCGAATGATTATAAATAATGTTAATCATGGATAAATCGTAATTAAAACGAGTTCATCCATTTAATGATGATAATGAAGAGGTGGTGGATACCTGAAAGTGTAGAGCTTCTTGTCTTTTGATTTATCCGAATACGGAAATGATGTATATATAGCAGAGGTTAGCTGGATGTACGGATAAGGGAGAGTGACGACTATCAGCCATCCAATAACATTGACCTGTGTTTACTCTATCGGCTGGTCAATTTCTAGGTGGCTCGATAACGGTGTACCGGAGTGGTATATTCGCTAAGGGATCGAGTGTCGCTACTCACAAGCGAGGAGAACACGGACTCCACAGGGAACTGTGACGTTCTCCCGGACAGACCGCTCTCTGTACGGGCGCAGAAACGCTTCAGAGGCAGAGAGAGAAGGACAGCGATGCGCCACCCGCTATGGAGCCAGAGAGCCGCGAATAGTTTTGACAGCTGGTACATCGTTCAGTTTAATCGAGTTCCCGTGTCATCGTGGTGCGAACGGTCGAGAGACATAGGCATAGAATACGAAGGATCAATGAGAGTTGGACGGTTGATGTTCGGGCAAAGAGAGAGAGAGAGCGGGTGAGACAGAGATTACGTAGCCACAATCGCGTCAGTAAAAACGATCTCTATAGTCACGGAAACGACGACGAATACGGGAGTTGATCTTTGCTCACTGATCGTCGTAGTCGAGACGAGAAATGGAGTCAGTCTCCGGCAATAATGCGATGCAGAAGGGATAGAACCTGGCCTCATTGATCCTTAGGGCTTTATCTCTCTTGTCTCGAGCATAAATCCACCGAGAGACGCGAGAATATCATAGAGAGACGGAGAGAGGGAGAGCGAAAGAGAGTGAGCGAGAGAGAGAGATGAGCTAGGATCGTGTCACTTCGGTAACTCATCGATTACCATGATGACGAAATGAGGATACACAGTGGATATGATGACCTCCGTATATCATATGTCCACGTTCAGTCATAAATGTGCTAATATATGCTTCTCGTTCGATCTAACAGCATATCAATGATTAATAATTACATCTACTACGGTCTATATGTCGCTGTGCGTTAAAGATTTAGAGGATCGTCAATTTTCGATTCAATTTGGTCATTGGACGGCGTTTGATAACTCATCCTTGGCCCAATTGTTTCCTCGAATCGCCTACATGATTATGAAACGCGATACATATTGCTCGTTTCGTCATTAACCGCTACTATATCTGGTATTGCATTTTGTATTTTCCTCTTGAATTGTTATTATCTTAACATAATGAATTTGAAATTATTTATACGTATTAACAAATTTCAAAACATTGTAATTTTTTCATAATTCTTTTTTTCTTGCTACATTTTTAAAACATACTTGTAATTAGATGAATGTTTTCCTAACTATTAAATCGATTATCGATTTTTAGATTATTTTCAGCTCACTCTCTTATTCTCAATAGTAGATCTTGAATTTTGAAATGTTTACTTTCAATTTACATTTCGTGAATAAAGAAATCGGTGGACACCGATTTTTATAAAAATCGGACGAGCTAATCGGAAAATAAAATTTGTGCGCCATATGGCAGCGATGCTTGCGAGGACATACACTTTTTTGGGGCCATATGGCTTCAATCCTGTTGAACGGATTAATTGAATTATCATCCTGCACTCTATAAAATTTCAATTTTTACTCGAGAGAAACTTACTGACGCATGAAAAAAATCAAAAATAACGAATTGAGAAACTTCGGAAACTAGTTTTTTCGTACAAAAAAACAGGTGGAAAGAGTGAAAGCAATTTCCACGATAAATATAGTTTACCTTTTATAGACGATGTTCACTTTTTACATTCAGTTCAGTTAATTTGTCTTTAAATTCCTAGTAAAAACTATAAAAGTGATAGAGTGATATTGATTTTTTCGGAAAATGACAAAATTAAAGCACTCAAGTGTATTTATTTTTGCGACGTAAAATAAAACATGAAAATGATAAAAGAATAAAAAAATTTCTTTGATCAGTCAATGATTAATCGCGGATCGAGCCATACATTATTTTACAACAAAGTTTAGAGTTATGTGGTGCTGCCATGGCCCGAATTACAATGTCGTAATATCGCTAACTGTCAGTACAGCAAAATTATTTCAAAGCCCATTCGTTACGATATCAGCAAATGAGCTTTATCGGATTACTTTTAATAACGTTGAGAAACAAAACCAAAAACATAACGGTTTTGACAAGAAGAACACGTGGATAATGATTGTTTCGTTAACATTCGCGATGAGAACATTTTCGTAAATGGGTCAGGATTGTATATCCTCATCAGGAGTACCTATCATTCGACTGATCTCAGACACTACGAGATGTAAACTCTTGTACCATAAATTAATTGGGCGACAATCTATTCTTAATGATGCGGTAAAATAAACAGCGAGAAACTTTTTAACCAATAAATAGTATTGGATTGCATTGTATTGGAATGATTTAATGGATTGCACTATTGGTTTTGCGAATCGAAAACACCAACTGTTCTCTACCGATATTCCCCTCATTGCATGCATTTCTCAGATACGATTTACAGTAATTAACAGACATAGTTTCATTCTAGAGTGCGAATTGTATTGTGAACAGTTCTGTCGCGGATCTGAACGGGCAGAAAGCTGCAGTTTGGTACTTCGAACGTTGATTGGATAATTAACTATTGAAGAATGTGTTGTTCTTTGGGAAGATGAATTTTTGATAATGTCAGCCTCTATTCAGGCGGTAGGAGAATAAAATTTTGAAGTCCCTCGACCCAAAAAGAACGAGAATCAATGATTATTGAGTTTCTCCGATCGTAAAATATCTGCGTGCCAAAAGTTTCAATAGTGAAACTTCTTAAAGGATTGGTAAAAATCGTGAAATAAAAATGTGGTGCACCAATGGGTAATAAAAAAAGCTATTTTAAATTTCATTTTCTATACTGTTTGTAGTATTTAAGTCCGCAGATATGGCGACAAATAATGTATTTCAGAATAATAAATGGATTCAAATTCAAACAATCCTCAGGTATAACGAGCACGTATAATTCCGTCCTGCAACGGAATAAAAATTGGTACGTTCTTTATATCAAATTTATCAACAAAACATTAAATTTCCATGTGACTACTACAATTACCTTATCTTCCGTAAAAGTATTAAACGAGCTCGGACGGAAGAAGGAAGTGAGCGAAACAGAGCCGTATTATCGAAGGAAACACGTGCGATTACTAAATACAGTGTTCTGCGATTCTCGCAATTCAAACCAAATATATACATGACGTAGATTGCAACGGCAACGTGATCCAAGTCTGGCGAAGCAATGGAGCACAGCAGGGCCTACGTGACCGGTGGCAATTCATACCGCAAACCGGCTCCAAGTACGAGTGTATCAATTTAGCCCGTTTACCGCAGGGGTCGCTTACCGCCGTGGTCGCGGGGACGTCCGATTCCCCGTCCCCCATCCGTTTTCTACCCCTTGCATTCTCTACCCTCCCGCTCCTACCACTCTCCTTTCCATCGCGATGGCACGGTAGTGGCGGCTTTGGCACCCTCCACCGTCCCGCTTTCGTGCAACCCTCGTGTCTCGTTCCCGTCCTCTCGTGCGAATGAAAATCGCCACGGAGGCACAAAGCCAGACTCTGTGCAACTCGGCATCTTGATTAGATAACTAGATAGCATCTCGACTGACCTCGTACATATTCGCTCGGACATCTTTAACCGATAACAGTGCATTAATAAGGCTTTCCCTGGAATAATTGGAAATCACTGATATTTATGCATCATAGACTCGTTCACGGGCAATTACATGTAGTCAACGAAAAGGACGAGGTAAAAAATGGAGACGTTGAGAGAGAAAAGGTCATGCACGCGATAATAACTTGCTTTATTTTATATCGCTGATAAAGCACGATTTTTATTCTCTTTGTTTTTATACCTCCCTTCGTGTTTCTCCTCTGATTTCTGTTCAGTATTAATTAACCGATGCAGCATATTTATCATGCTGGTATTATATTACGAGATTATTCGAATATTAATTAATACTCATAAATATGGATAACGCGTATATATACGCCGGCTGGTTAAGGATACAAGAAAACGAGAGAGGGACTCGTACCACGTCATCCACGTACATATAGCACACTTCGATCTGTCACATAAAATTACGGTTATTTGATTAAAGCGGAGGGTGAGATGCACGCAAACTGTACACACTGGTAGGTATACTGATATATACCAGGTTAATACCGTTTCCACACACTCTTGAATATTCTATCCGTGAAAGCCTACAATTTCAGAGCACAACAATTTTGGCACATTGACGATCGAAACCAGTGAGTGAGTGAGAGGGGCAACGAGTTTGCATCCTATAAATTTGTCAAATTGAAGAGAACGGGGCTCCACCTGCGTATATTCGTGTGCGTTAGTGTACACTATGTACGCTACGAACAAACATACAGTGATTCCGGTAGCAATCCACACAGCGGATTACCTGTCGCGTATTCTACCCTGCTCTACGGATTATATAACACATCAGTCACCTGCGATGTTTTCCTCGATAAGATATTCATCGACGCTTCCTTGAACGAAAGATATTTGTGATCGCAGTTTAATTAATTGAGCGCGTCTTTGCTAAATACGTTTGAAAGAGATTGAGCGATAAAGGAAACAGAACGGAAATAGAGACGGTCAAACGGTCAGACAGTTAGTGACTAACTTTCTGAACACCTTCGAGAAAAAGTCGTATGGAGTGGCGAGAACCGACTCTCACGCAGTCAATGCCATTGTTGATCTCAAGGGAAACTGAGAAACTTTTGTTCCTTCACAATTGACCCTGTTACTATTGTACCATTTTAGATCTTGCCACGTTTTACTATGCTGAAGAAAGTACAAAAATTGTCGAGATGATGGCACAGAGTGTCTACTTCGGTGTAGGAAATCGACGGTGAATTTACCTAACGGGATAAAGCTAAGAAGTGAAAGAAGGAAAGTTTGTAAGAGGAAAAGCAAAAAGAGGATACGAAGAAGGACCTTCGTGACGAAATAACGGAGAAGAAGTGTACTGTTGTAGATTCTCGCATTTCTCTGGCCTCGCTCGGTACAGCTTCGAGGCACCGCGTCCTGCTGTACCCTTTCCTCCGATCCAGTCAACCAACCAACCGCTTCTCCTTCTCTCTCTCTCTCTCTTTCTCCCCGAAGAGATTTGCAATGCTAACCAGAGGGACTGCATTAAACGGGAATTAATTTCTTGCCAACCGTCTGCACTGAGCTGTACCCAGGAATAAGCTCAGTCCCATAACGAAGGGTTGGGGCGATACCGCTATTGCGACACGCGCCATATCGTACAATTCAAGTATTACTCCGATAATCCTTGCTGCCGTTTACGCCATCCTGTTTTCACGAGAAATGAGCGACGCCAAGTCGACGAATTCAATATCCTTCTTGTTAATTCGTCAAAGGCTATCAAATAAGGATAAAGCAGTATACTGAAATGAGAAAGCTGGAATTTGAAATCCAAAATGTCCGAAATATTGATGAAACGTGCTACTGTTCACAGGTAGAGTATTCTATATGAGCAAAAAAACAGTTATGTCCCGTTTTGTATATATATAATCCCTATAGTGTGAAAAGCGAAATAATAAAAATTAAGTGGCGGGTGGTCCCACACTGCATTCTCGTTTTCACGTTTCAAAGGATTTTTTTATGCCGAATAAGTGGAAAGAAAATATCGGGGTAACTGTATGATATTATGGAATATCTACATAATGAAAGATACCAAAAACGCTAAAACAAACGAATGTGCAAACTTTCCATTGTATTTTCTACGTAGAATTGCTACTACATCTAAAACTTCTGTAAGAAAAGTTATAAAGTTTGAAAGGTCACGCAATAAAATTAAAGGATTGACTAAGCTTTCAATACTTACCTGGATATTAATTAGAACACTCAAAAAATAAATCTGAAACCATAAAATATGCCAAAAGAAAGTCGAGTTTTTATTCATGTTCACATTGACTTCAAAATCAATACATGTACAAGACTAGAAGTCCCCCACAAAAACATTAAAAATAACAAATATGTTAGACTTGAGGTCGTCGTTCATTACATTGCATTAATTTAAAGCAATAAAAGATATTTCAGTAGATTTGAAGAAGAAGTTTCACGAAGTCACTTTATCAAAGCACTCAAGATTCGATTGGGATGAAATGCATACTTATTGAGTGCCTGTAAAAATATTTTCCCTTTCTACAAGAATCTGGAGAATGGAGAGTATTCATGGAGGTTGGTCAAAGGTGGAGCAAAACGTGAGGAAGATGAGCTTGAATGCTATATTTGTCTAACCCTGTTCCTCATACGTCTCCCTACAGAGGGAAACGAGCTGACAATAATCCTAGTGGTCATTCCAAAAGCATGCCCATCTTCATTACGAAAACCACTTCCACCACAGGAGTGTCCAGCTTTGTACGTAAGACCGCGGTCTCATTGTCAGTCGCTAAGACACTCAAATGGCATGCACGAACTGACAGTTTATATATATATATATATATATATATATATATATATATGTGGCCTTTTCTGTAGATATATTACTACATTTGCACAGTCAACTTAGCAACGAAGGTGAGATGATTCTGGGTTCTATACACGCTCTTCTTACTGACGTAGCAGGCTACCATGAACGTGATTTTCATTAACGTTGAGACACTTCTTCGAGTAACGACCGGCTCGCTCTCAAGTATTTATGTTTATACATTAAATTCACACGAGAAAGTTTTACGGCAGCGACACTCTCTCTTAGCTCTTCGCTCGACGTCATCGCTGGCGATCGAGGAAAGCAAGAGATTTTGCCCGAACTCACGCCCGATGTAATCATTAAATGGATTTTCGTTCCTTCTCACCACTCTCTCGTTCCGGTCGTCTTTCGTTCTTGCTTCTACTTTATTTTAATTTTCCTCAAGAAGTTTCACGAGTTCTGGAATGGAATCTTGTTGCGAAAGGTCGTCTAGTTAATACAAGTATCTTCGTCGTCGTGACTTTATCATCACACTGTTGCATGCCAAGGACATTACAAGTTCTTGACACCAGAACAAAATATAAGAAGATTCGTTTGAAATTTCTATCAAAAAGATGTGAAATCGAGGAGAGGGCTTTAAATTTTTGTAGTATATGCAAATATAGACAAGCCATCATTTGATGAACCATTAGTTATCCGCTGACGTCAACAACCTGTCATAAAATTAAAAATATCTTCTAAATAAATCAATCTGATGGCCATGTTTTGGGTGTACATGTAACTCTGTAAGAGGTCAACGACGAGAGAGGTTAGTTCGATCGTGAATTTAAGCACACGGTCAAGTGAACGAGGGTCTTGTAGTTAGTAAACGTGTACAAGAGTTTTAGGGTGACCAGTTAGGTCATGAGGGCTGAGAAGCGTACCGGTGGACGGGAAACTCTTCGTCGAAACATTCCGAGTATACAGAGAGGAAGAGCGAGAGCGAGAGAGAGAGAGAGAGAGAGAGAGAGAGAGAGAGAGGGAGAGAGAGAATTCACCCTAGCTACGAACAAACTTCCTTCTGACGCTGCGCATTCGCTTGCTCTGGTAAAAGCACCGTGCGACCCGGAAGCGTTGAAACTTGAGTTCCCGGACCATTTCAGCCTATGCCAACGATCATGACAACGATTACCGTCTCCGTTATTCCAGGCTGTTATTTATCTTTACCTGCAAACGGTAGTCCGTATGTAGTTTGGCACTTGAATATTTCAGAGTTTTCGGAGTAAATGAAAAGAGAAACGGGTTTGCTTCGGTGGATTACTTTTTCGTTACACCGTATAGTTTATAAAACCTTTCCTCTGGCTTTCTCAACTTATCAAATAACTGACATCTCAAATGTGTTTTAAATATTGCTTCTATACAACTCTAGTATCCGAAAATAAAATTACTGTTTGAACTGAAGAAGGTGAATAAAGTTTTCAAAATCTTTGGGAAATTATGATGCAACAAGCCTGATATCCCATAACTAGCTCATTGCGATATTTGTAAATTGCAGAACACAATAAAAAGCCGATGGATATAACAACGAAACGATATTGCATTACAGAGAGAACGTGACGCATCTATGTAATAATGACAGAAAGTGGTCGTGAAAACAGGACAAGATAGCAAGAACGAAGTAATAGTGACGACAATCTATGGGAAATGAAAAAAATCGAGATGTCAGTAGGAGAAAAAATGTAGCTATAAGTCAAGAGAAGCAGAAAAAGAGAGCAAGTCGGAAACGAGATCTGCTGAAAGGGGTAGGAGGAAGAGAAGGCGAGAAAAAACAACAGAACCTTCTCTAAAGTCTTTTCCTCGCTCGAACGGAAGCGCAACGGTCGAACAGCGAACAGAAACACGGTATATAGTGGACGAAGATGGAAGCAGAGAGAATGAGAACAAAAGGAAGATCGTAGCGCAGTAGCAGTGTAGCGTTCGAAGGAAACTACCCCTAAGTGTCGGTCTCTCGACCCGACGAGGCGAATTATGGCTTACCCCAACCCCCAGTCCTTACACTCCCTTACATTTTCAACTTGCCCCTCTCTTCCTCTTCATCCTTAGTCGTCCCGTTCTAGGCGCCTGAAGATAGCGTCTCTCGCGGCCTTCCCCTATTTACCGAGTGGACTATCCTGAGAAAAGACGAAAGTTCACTCCACGTGTCTCCTTCTTCCCTTTCTCTCTTGCTCGCCCCCTTGCTCGCTCAGTCGCTCGGCCAAGATTTAGCGGTTTGAAGAGATAAGAAAATAGAAGAAGCAAATGGACCGGAGTGCCGAGTTCACTCAGGAACGTACAGACCGAAGCGAACGAGAGCAGCCATCCCCTTGCTCGACTCTTCGTACCTCTCAACGACGATACAACAACCCTTCAGCACCGTCTCTGTGCTAGAAAGCTACCATGGCAGTCCCACTCGCTCTCTCCGGCTTTATCCCTGTCCACAATTTTCCAAATAGAGCTCTTCGGGCTTGTTGTGTGGCGCGAAGACACCCCCGAAACACAAGTGCGGCGGCGTGGCAAATGGGCGGACGTTCGAGCAACAGCAATATACACGAGAATCAGTAGGATGGCCACGAATATGGCTCTACTGGTCACTGTGGATCCTCGAGCAGTTTGCCATACAACTGGTTCCATACTAACTGCTATTATACCACTACTGTTGCTCCAGGACACGCTGAGTGTGGTTCATCCTCTATTACCACCTAGTTCTCGTTGTCCCTTCTTGGCATATTCTCTATATTAATGTAGTTCTTGGGTGTAATCAAAATTAACAGGACTGGTACATTCGTGACTAAATTACGGAAGAGACATAGCTAGGGTCTGTTTGTTAATAATTTTAGGTTGAATACCTAACTTCGAGCTCCATCCCAACCGAATCAATAAAACGGCTGCCTGGGCGATATAATGGACATTTCGAAATAAATTAGAATAATTATTATAAGATATGATGAAAGAAGCTGATCTAAGAAAAATCGCGTTTATGTCATGAACAACATATAGCATCCTGTAACCATAAAATAACGATATCCGTAGTTTCACAACATAATGTTGCACTTCGGGTAAACCGAAATTGACACAAATATTAGTATGTCTAGGTATTATGTTTATGTGAATATGTTTTGTAGGATTTTTTGGAATCGTATTGGCTTTGAAAACGAAGGCAACCGAGTGATTTGACGTCGTAATCTGGCCTCTGTTGTTATCTCTTGCTTAAAGTTAGCCCCAAGTCCGAACACCGAATGTTTTGTATGCATAGTATTACGTTAACTGTACGTAGCTGCTTTGGATCGGGGATCCTAAGTAAATAACTTCGAACTTGAAACTGACTTGGGTTTACACATTATTCCTTGTTGAATATCACAAGATGAAACAGTGTATAGTTTCTATCGTAGCAGAAGTCCGAGACACGAGTCCCAGAGGTGCCGTGTCAGGTTGGATCGTCGGGACGTCAATAAAGCAGGCTTAGGATATTTACCGGCTAATACATACCGCTAGGCTAGTGTTGCCGTTCTTGTGTCCGATTCCGAGAGAATCGGAAATCGATCGTAACACCTTACCACCCTGCCCTGTCTACTCCGCATGCTCGCGATAATTCGCCGAACCGTACACGCGGGGTCTGCAGGGATATGCCACCGGGTCATCAGGGCGAGACGACTGCGCGGCACGCCTCGAGACTGACTAATGACGCGAGAACCACCTTTGTTATGTACGGGGTTCCAAAACTCCAGAGTATCGGCAACTTGGAACAGCACGATATTTCACTATAAAGAAATATTCACTCGATCAAACGATAATGAAAATTCAATGAAAATCGGTTCTAGGCACACTTCGCGTTTGCTTTCGCATGTGAAATAGTAATTTTGGTATATCCGAATTATACGATAAAACATCATTTGAGAGATTTTTGTACACGTCGGTTTTCTAATTAAACTTTGTAAATGATATGAAAAATGATCGATTTAGAACATTATCTATTTTCGGATTTGAGAAACTGCTTGCTTTCATCTACAGTATTCCATTCGTTGAAGCTTCCTAAAATTCATAGCTTTCCAATGTCCAATTTAACTTCCGAGGGAATGTTAGTAGTTTTCTACATAGTCACCAATTTACGCTGCACCCACGAAACTAGATAAGTGATGACATTTAGTATTGAAAAGGCCAGCTTTCGTACAAAAAACGCTCGAAAAAATCTCTGCAAGGCATACACGCTGATAACCGAACATGCCCAAGATGCAAATGGGTCACCACGTGTTGGTTTCGCTAGTTCCATGCGATATACAGCCGAACAGGAGAATGGCGTCACAGTCGATAGGTCTAATTCGAACGATACGTATATAAAAACGTAGTTGCGGATAGAGGAAAACAGAGAGCGAAAATTCCAAGCAGGTATAGAAAGCGGAATAGTTTCGGCGGCTGGCGAATACACCACCACCTAATTTTCCTATAGAATCCCCACGTTTATTATTATAGCGAGACTTGAGAAAATTGAAGCAAAAATTCCATAAAACCCTCAACGGCACTTTTCATTCCCAGATCGTGAGTAGCAATAAGGTTCTCCGCGCCCTCTATTCATTTTGTCACTCTCCATACCCGCAGAACTCCATCGACGACGTCCAAACCATTTTTCGCTGACTCCACGGACATTTACCTCGAACATCGAACGTCCGGAAAAAGTATTGAGGAGTGAAAATGAAAACTCGCAATGAACCGAGAAAATCCATTTTTTTATTGGTCGAACGTTATTAACGTACAGTCCATTCCTTTGCAAGGGTTGCACGATGGACACGAATTTTCAGGTCGTCGGATCCGTTCTCTGCCGTCAGTTAGATTGCCGCAAACCAATCGCTTCTGGTATCGAATTCGTTTGAAAACCCGATCGATACATACCTACGTAGATGTCTAATCGACTCGAGTATACATTTCGCATTTGAGGGCAAATTTTCATTTCTACCCCCTTTACTCTTTCATCCCTTACTTTTACTGCAGATTTACTCTGTGCGATTGACGAAAAACTCATCGCGATATTCATGCCATACACGAACACGAAACTATCAGTTTCCGCACAAAGATTTACAACCCCGTTGTGACGGGCGATGTGCTCGTCTCTCGTAAAGTGTGTCTACGTGTTCTTTGTTGCAACAGAACGAAAGAAGGTAAAATAATAGAATGGAGGAGATAAAAAGATAAACAAACAGTATGGAAACATATCGCATTCATCCAATAGAAACTTATTTGTCTCGGGCGTAAAGCTACCCGATGTTCACGTTGTTCAATACGTAAGAAGTGTTGGGTACAGCATGTACGACAACAAGCCTCCAACATACCTATAACCACAGATCCGCTTTCGCCGGCCTCTTTTCTCCTCATTTTCCACATTTTCTCTCCCACAGGAAATCTATGAAAACTAGCTAATACGTTTTTGTACAAGAGTCTCGCTCTCCTCTATTCGCCGGGTACTCGAAGCGTGCACCGTTCCTTTGAAATACTTAAATTAAATTTCGCGGTGAATTCGTTGAAAATTCCAACGTTCGTATACATACGAATAAACGTGTGCTGTCGAATGAGTGAAAAAGAGGAATACCTGGAAAAAGCACTATCTCAAGTTCTCCGTTATATACCGTTGTGGAACGTGGAAGGGTTCGTTGTTTTCTGTATGGAAACGGCTACGCGCATCCGATATATATATATATATATATATATATATATATATATATGCCCGACTAGCATAAAATGATAAAGTGGTAGCTTTCCCTGCATCGCTATCTATTGTCAATGTAACGCCGCGTATCCATGGCATTTTACCGTAGCTTCTCTGTCCGAATCTGAAATATGCTCGACAGCCCAGGGACCGGGTAACGGAGGAACGGCAACGGGACAAACGGCAATAAAACGAGAAGCGTGTATGGGAGTATAACGCTATCTTGCGCACGACCGCATAGACCTGAGCGCAACCCCTACCCGCCTCTATCCTACGGCTACCCGGTCGCCACTGCCAGTGAACACTTCAAACGTATAGTTCGTTTATAGTATTCTTGCCCAGTATATCCGCTTTGCTGCATTCGTGACAATAAGCTCGCTCTCTACCTTCGAAGTGAGCTTCTGTTTTCACTGTTCTCACCCTCTTGCACTCTCTCATCCTCTGTCTGTCTGTCTGTCTGTCTGTTTGTCTGTCTCTCTCTCCTCTCTCTGTCTCTCTTTGTATCTCTCTCTCCCTCTCTCTCTCTCTCTCTCTCTCTCTCTCTCTCTTCCTCTCTTTCTCTCTCTCTCTCTATTTCTGCTTTTCTCTTTTACTATGGATTTTCTTGTATTCTCTACAAATCTTCCTCTCTCTCTCTCTCTTTCTCTCTTCCTAACTCGCTATTCCGTTCATCTGTCTCTATAGCTCGAATGCTTTCTCTTGCCGAAAACGTACCGCTATGTTTCGCTTTCTCGGAGTGAAATACCGTCGGAACGCCTGGAATAAAGCTTTAGACAACGGCTAAATTGCCGCTCGTTTGTGAATGCCGGTGTACAGGTACGAGGCTATACTCTGTCTCTACGTTCCTGTACGCTACGTATATCCGCTTCACCTCTGTAGAAAATATACGCGGCGTAACTATTTGCCGTATATAGATTTTCCAGCCACTTGTTTCGACAACCATGTCAACATCGCAAAGTTCTAGCACGAAAGGAGAAATAATTTTTGCGCAAATGTAAAACAGGGCAACTGTTGGAAACAATTCGTATCGCATTTGAGCTTTGAAGCCGAGATTTGTCCCTTAGGGCGCGGAATCACGTGGAATATAGTTCGCTGCATTTTGATAAAGCTTAGAATGTCACATAGTCGGCGATATCTGCTTGGCTGGAATTCAACAATGACCTCGTGCACCATCGATGACTTTCGAAGCTTTTAGGAAATGTACGTGACCATTATTGGCTACAGCAATGGAAAGAATCGATCGCGACCGATAAATTATTTGTGTTGGCGGATGGTGCATCGGTGATTCGAGCTAGAAACGAACGCGCAAAGGACAGTGGCAGAGAGAGAGAGAGAGAGAGAGAGAGAGAGAGAGAGGGGATCGATTCTATCTCTTGGGACATCTATCCCTTAAAAGCATCCTGCAGTTATCGCCAGAATAGAATTTTGTAGAATAAATCAATATCAATAGCAATGTTTCATCGAAAGGAAAATATTATAAACTAAATAAATAGTAAATATTTTGAATAACGATCCAAACTTCTCGTGTACGGCTGTTCGGCAATTAATCGATTGGACAGATGTAATTCGTAATTGGGGCGGTGGCAAGTATTTTCGGTTGGCATGCGAGAAAACATATAAGTTTACTATAATATATATCCGGATGGTATAGAGCACATCGCGGACAATTTCGAAACACTAGTACGAAGCTGCAAGGGTGCTTGCAGGAAAATTGAAGAAGTTTCGACTCTCTAGCTTACCGTGATTTATATGTTATTGGAGAATTTCTCGTCTCGTTGCTTCCATTCTCTCTCACCCCTCCTTCCCACCTTTCTCATTCTTTCTCTCTTTTACTTTTTCAACCTTTTCTCTCCCAGTCAAACCCATCAAAGTACAATAAAAGCCTGTTGACCTACTAAACTCCGGGCGTTATTTCTCAACACTTTTTTAAAACACTACATCCTCCTTGAAGATTCCTGCTTACCCTCTTAACTATATACTGTAACAATTTCGGGAAATATGAAAAATAATTTTTCTTAAACTGTTCACGGTACCACTCCTTTTCTTGAGAACTGAATGATTTACCATCAACAAATTGTTTCGTAGAACAGTTTAGGTTACGCCAAGTGTCAAAGACGGAAAAATCTTTGAGTAGAAGATATAAGCCAGAGAAAAACGTTGAACACGGAAAAACGGATATCTTAAAATCGTCGAATCGTATGTTATCCACCCAAGTGTAACGTGATAGAGGAAAAGTAAAGAAGCGTGCGAAAAGGGCAGAGAACGTGGTATCGCGAAGAACGGAAGAGTTTCGCGGAAATTGGACAAGTTGGTACCGCTGTGCAGAGAGGATTCATTTATTATTGGTGGTTCCGTTGGCTCTGTGGATGTTACAGTTGCAGAGAGAGAGGGAGAGGAAGAGAGGAAGAGAGACGGAAAGGTAAAAGAGATGCGAGAAGGTTATCACACGTGCATCCCTCTCGCAAACGGCAACTCGTTTCAGTCCCCTCGTCCTTTAAAAATTCCATAAATATCAACCCTCCCTCGGAGCTCTCTAGTCTCTTGCGTTTTTTCACCCTCCATATTTGCCCGGAAATCATGCCTCGGATTTTCTGGCGGGGATGCTGGTAACCCAACCCGTGGTCCCACATGGTTCGTGCGAGGTAGCAAACAAAAACAACGATGTGGCGTACAGAGAGAAGGAGAGGGGCAGTAAAAAAACTGGCACGGCATGAGGGAGTTTTACATTGAAACGTACACATGCGCAAAGAGAAGCGACCCCGGGTTAGCTTTTCCGCTTCGTTACAACCCCGTACGATCGCAAACGCTCTTTTTTTCTAACCATCGCTCTCCTTTCGTTCTACCGATTTGCAGGTTCCCTTCTCTGTACTTTCGTGCCAAACTATAATAAACAAGCAAATTGATCTCATTATTGCCCCGGCACGTGGCCCATTATTATCCGTTAGCAAAAGCGTTTCGAATTATTATGAACGAAAAAAAAAAAGAGAAGAAGGATAGAAGAAACACGTTATAAAGTAATAAAGCGCCCCCGACGGAGCGCTCCGGGGATTCCGGTGTTGCATCGAAAACCGATTTGGAGGCTACATTTTTTCATCGGCATTTATGAACGTTCCGATACAGTGTGCCGAGCACACCCTCCGCTACCAGTGGAAAGCAACGTCTATCCCCGGTGTATGACGATGAGCACAAAAAACTTTTATAACATCTCTCTCGTTATCGTCTCGTCAATTTGTTAATATAATAAAAAAGAAAATGAACGATTAAAAAACGAAGCGACCATGCCGAGAACGGGGAATGAATATTCTGTGATAATTTACGTTATTCCAGAAACGTGTTTCCTGCCAGACTGTGTTATTTTCCATTTCACAGCAATAATGATTAAGAGTTGGTGTGCTCGGCGCATCAAACAAACTTGGCCTGCAGCGACACGCACGGAGATATTCGCAGATAGTCCCATACCTATTCGTCTTTAACCCGGTTTTGCATAAAGGGTAACGTTTATGTGAATTTCACATAGAGTTTCAGTGCACGATACGAAGAAATATATAACGAGGGCTGGATCGTAGAAGAGGAGACGGAGAAAAGGCATGTGACAAGAAATATGAATACTACGTATTTTATGCGCATAGCTCTCTCGCAGGCTCTAAACGTTCCTCACCGTTGTCGTGAGCGCGCGCGCAATGTTCACTGTATATATCGTAGAGCAATATAGTGATGGGACCCAATGGAGCTAAGACGAAGTACCCGGTAGTACTACCAGCGTTTATACCCACCCGACTTTATCGTTTCACAGACCTTCGGCACTGCTATGGAGTAGGTCCGACGTAGTACTCCCAGCTTAGATTCGTGTATCAGTATTCCCGGATAGTACCTGTATCTTGGGCAAAACTTCTAGGCGTTTACTTAACGTTCTATACCGTTGCGATAAAAATAATCTCGATGACCTATCCAGTATTATTAAGACTTCTAGTGCTACGACCGTAGATGGAATACAACTCAGAGGAAGTCTTGTTTCACCGGAAACATGACTATAGGTTCGTTGCACATTCGTTATTATCGATTTTGGATCGAGTCGAATCCGGATCGGTGGAAATAAGTATTCGGTCGAAAAAGCCAGGAAGATTTTATTTTTTGTACATCGTCTCGTTATTCCTTCGATCCTTCCGTCCGTTTCCTATTTCTTCCGTTCCTTTTTTCTTGTTGATCGCAAAAAAACGTTATGATAAATATCATAGCGCTTTTCAATCATCGGAAAAAAGCAGAACGGTGGAGTGGTCTTTTATTCATTCGCGAAAGCTATCGATCTCGCTGGGCAATTGAGTTATGATTTTTATTCTTTTTCCTGCCCACAAGATTGCCTGCCAAGGTAGTTCAGCTATCGCTACAACGAGCGAGCAATTTCGAACAATTTCAACGTTTACGAGGGGAGACCTCGAAAGTTCGGTATTCGTCACCAGTCATCGTCTGCACGAGATATGTTTAAACCATACTTTTTGGATAACGCCCTTCCATCTATCTTCCAACTCTTTTGTACTCTGTCAAAAAAGCTGACATTTTCTGTTTATGCATATTCGGTTCGTACGCTATTATCGATAAAATCCGGTCTAATTACCCACTTGTGAACACGTATTTTACAATAACAAACAGTCAACAACTGAAGTTATTTTTCCATGAATATGGTTTTGTTTACAATTATGAAACGATTTTTATATAAACCTTTTGCTTTATGCGAAAATATATTGAACGAGATTGTAAGTCCAAAATCGCAATTGAGATGGGATAAGGCGATTACGAGGATAGTTTGCAAAAGGCTCCATTGACTCGGGGGTTGGAAATTGCTATGTTTACTATGGCAACCCGCTATTTTCTATATGACCGGTTACAGCTGGTCGAACTAGCTTTCTCTATGTCGCTTTCTCTTCGATTCCAATTATTTTATTCGATCCAGCGTTGAAACTCACTAACGGCAGACATAGAAAGATACGAGGGTTAGCTTTGCACTGTCATGAGAGCTCTAGTTTTTGGAACGAACACATATGCACATACGTGCGCGCGCGACTGGTTTATAAACCCGCATCGTGCGCATCTATACCGCCTTGTTTTTGACGCCAAGTCAATAGCGAAAACTGTTTTAGATAGCGACTGAAAATGATAGCGATGTTTTTTCGTTTTCCCAATATTGTCGTCGGAGTGTGCGAAAGGAGATAGCAAAAGTGCTCTCACGAAGTTGGACGCGGACTCTCTGCGGGCGCTTGATTGGGTTCTATCGAATTCTGAACAAAAATTTTAAAGTTTTGCACACTTGTCCTAGAATCCCCGCTATAGGGTTTTCCCCTATTTTCTGGGCCATCTGGAAAATTAATGTCGGTGTCATTGTCTCGTATACTGGGGTTCTGAAATTTTTCCGTAAGCAATGCCGGTTATGCATCGTTTGATGGAACGAACTTGATGAATCAGATAAAAGAATCAGACAAAACTACTAAAAAGTGGCAGTTCAAAGCATCGTAGTGAAAGGTCGACAAAAGTGGACTCCGATGAATAGCAGCAGCTATTGGTCGTAGTCTAGGCGATATGAGGTGGTTGTTGAATAAATGGGAAACACCGCCGAGCATGAGCTAGATAAAAAAAAGGGCTGAGAGTGAGAGAGAAAAGCAGAGAGCGCGTGAGATCGGAAGTTGAGAAAAACGTGATTAAAGCTCGGATGCAAAAGAGAATGAAGTGCTACGACGTTGGACGATGGAACATGCGCCGGCAGCGGATGAGTGCATAGTGACTGAGGGCAATGTTGGTGTAATTATCCACCACAAGAAGGCACGACAAGCACCCCCCGGATACGCTCAGAGGCTTCTTTTATTCCCTGAGTATGAGCACTGGTTATGTATGAATTTTCATATCCAATGAAACAAGACCAGCACATCTTTTTCGTCACTTTCGAAGTGACGAAAAAGATCCTTAAAAATATTTGTATTCCTATTGGAAAATTACACTAATGAAAATTCCGTCCAATACGTCAAATAACCTGGTATAGATTTCAATGAGATTGGTACAAAATCTATAAATTTCTTCATCCAAAATCTGATTCTGTGATTTATTGTTATGTCGAATGATTACGAAGTAATCTTAGGAACAAGATATTTAATTATGAACTCTCTAATTCCATGGAGCCCTTTTCTCCCCTGTATAACATAAAATAGCCCGGGGGTCGCAGCGCCCATTTGCGAGTTCGTAGTATCGTCTGGCGAGGTCAGAGCCGAGCGCACGAGGGAAAGAGCGAACGGGAATGGAAGAAGAAGAGACTAAAAAGTAGGCAGTAGAAAAAGAGACAAAAGAGTGGTAGAGAGTGAGCAGCGTCACGATCTTTAGGACTACGATGCGCGCGTATCCCATTCTGTCTGATATAATAAAAAGTGACGGGGTAAAAAAGCGAAGAGATAGTTAGGGTGGCGTGAGAGTCCGGCCCGGTCTTCGCCAACGTGCTTTCTACTACGGCGAAGAAAAGGGGTGAAAGGAAAAAGCGACGACATGAGGGACGGAACTGAGCGACGGATCGACAGATAAGATGAGGGTGCGAACAATGAGACGAGGCTCGCGCACGTAAT
This sequence comes from Netelia fuscicornis, assembly GCA_946811545.1. Classification (NCBI taxonomy): domain Eukaryota; kingdom Metazoa; phylum Arthropoda; class Insecta; order Hymenoptera; family Ichneumonidae; genus Netelia; species Netelia fuscicornis. The sequence continues at coordinate 22,387,689 of OX328011.1, read as the reverse complement.
GCGAGCGAACCGCACGGGGGTCGTTCTCTCGGGAATTGACAGAACTTCAGCGTCGACTGCATGTGATCTGCGCGAATAAAAATTGGCAGGATGCAAGAAAGTCTGGGCTGGAGTAACGGAAAGAAAAAAGGATACGACAAGAAGAGCTTCACTATTGATCACGTATTGAAAACTCCATTCAATTTGCCGAAAGTAAAATAAAATGATGAATGGTAAAATGGGTTTATTTTCAGTTGGTGCTATCTTTGAGCGAAACGACATTGCCCGAAAGCCTTCGAATTTAAATTCTTAATACGATGGCCGGGATCGAGTTGCCAGCAATGTGAGAGTAAGTCGCGTCGGTTAAGCCAACGGGATGCTCATCCGATGATCCACGCGCTCCTCTTTTAAGAGTCTTTACATCTTTGGGACTAGAACCAGAATATCACTGACTGCGTTTCCGCTGCTGCGGAACCTACATCTAATACCCTCTACCAATCCTCTACTGGTAATCCTAGAAGTAAGTAATGGCGAGTGTCACTGGAGTTTATACAGAACGAACGATGGTTCGTGTAAATTAATTTTTCTTGGTTCGCAACGCAAAAGTCAAGCAGAGCAATATAATTCTAATTGAAAATTGTTCATCGCCCAATAAGCATAATTCCGAGCTCTCTAATTCATTTCACTCTACTGTTTCGGTCTCACTAATTATACAAATTTCAATATATTAAAAAATCTAAATAATTTTTTAGAAATATTGTTTTTCCGAATATTTAAAAAATGTTGAAGTCTCTAACACGAACATGTCAAATTAAGAATTAATGAATAGAGGGCGTTTTCTATGAGACAGAAAAATAATGAAATGGTTTCATCTTCCGCGCTATTTTTGCAAGGGTGGAGGACGACCGTGAAGACAAAATTTATAGGACAACAAAGGAGTATAATGTGACCCTGCGAAAAGTGAGAAATATGAGAAGACGCGCACTAGGGACGTTCCAGAGCCTTCCTGTAACGAAGTTTTCTAGACGTCCGGTCGCCTCGTACTCTTTCGTTCCTCTCCTCGAAATCGGAAAACAATTTTGGACTCCCGGTCGGCCTTTGCGGGGCGGGGTGGAAATGGCTGCCGGATCCCGGAAGTAACAGAGCTCCAGCTCAGGGAGATAGAGAAGACCTGAGAGAAACGAGGAAGCATAGCTGAAGGAAAGAGAGATGATAATAGTACAAAAAAAAACGACTAAGGCAAGCCAGTGGATAGTTCTCTTTTTATCCGGATTCTGGACGAAAGGATGCTATATACACATAGAGTGCTCTTTTCTTTACTGGTTCGAACAATACAGATGGTGTATAGATCCAAGAACAAGCTAAGTTGCTCGAGGGAGTCCATTGCACGAAGAAATCCGAGTAAAGAGATGTCCACTGGTTATGGATTCAGTAAAGATAGTTGAAATTGTAGAAGCACGATGACTGAGCCAAGATGAAATAAAAGATGTTATAAATAATATCGTGTAGCGCTGACGCAACAAATTTCGTAATTCTTTTCCTCGCACGAGACTTTTACGATGACCAATTTTTCTTTTACTTTTAAAAGCTTTCCTGGAAAATGGAGCGTGCCTGCTGAGATTATCGGTTTTGTCATAACATTTTTCAAACGGGCGAGAGGGAGTGACGGATTTCAAGCGTGACGCGAGACGACTCGGTTGAAAACTGTGGCATTTACGTGACCCAATTAGTTTATTAGGGCTTTGTGAGAGAATGAAGGTGGTCAAAGCATGTAAGTAGGGGGTTATGCACGTTGATCCGCATTCCTGAAGGTTTTATTCCCAGTTCGTTGCACAAGGTAAATCATACTGTAATTAAATACATCACAGAGAGCTTATGTTCGTTACTTCATCAGTGATGGGGAAGGACAGAGCGTGATAGAATAGACAGAGGAACGTTGATATCCTTGGGTAAGGCAGACGTAATTGAAGCGCCGTACGAAATAGTCCAACAACAAAATATATTGTAAATCGTCGCGCAGTCGACATCATTAAAATTTATAACGTGTAACAAAACAAGTTTTTTTTACTAACATGAACGATAAATATCGCAATTGTAACCTGGGTCCAGTTGGCCTATGTAATAAAAGTGCCCGTCAACTGCGCTTATGGCGACCAGTCGGGGCATTTGTGCCATATCACTGGTAACGTAAAAACATAAACAGTCAAAGTAAAGTAAAGTGAAGGGAGAATCCGAGCTGAGAACAGCATTACGATATTCTCGTCGCTGTCCTCGTCTTTCGAGCATATGACTTCCTCTTAATGGCAGCCTGGAAAATTCTCTTCCGTACGTGCCAGTTAATTTCTTGATACGGCGCGTTTTTCCGCAAGTTCGTGGCTCCCTCGTTTTCTTTCCTTGTGATTACTTTATCAACTCTGCAGTAGAACTACGGGGTGCGGTTATATGTGTACGCAAACGTATATGTGCATACTAAAAAGCCACGACCACTCCAAGAAGATATGACGGACGGGCGATCGCAACGAGTTCTGGATATTCTACCATAGATCCGGGGTAGTTGAGCTTCGTGACTACTCAACCTCCATCTACTCCGCACAGAACGCTAGAGTTATTTCGAATGAAAATTGTATGGCTCTCGCAAATGCGAGTAGCCAGACCACTTCACCAACTACCGTTATGAAACGGAGACCGGTCACAGGTATGGGTTCGCATATAATGGTCCTGTTACTGAACTACCGCGTAGAATGAAAGTTCCCTGTTTCCCTTGCTCGCACTCTCAGTCTGGCGGAGAGGTTCAGTCTACTTCCTGGTTTTGGTGTCGTCCTTCGCGTCCTTCTCTCTTCCAGCATAGTTTTCTCATACAGGTCAACGACGATAATTCAACCAGCACGTTCTTCTCCATGCGACGGTTAAAGCACGAAGAGGGTTGGACGCGCGGGACAAAACTTTGCGTCCTCATAGCGTTGTATGTACAACCTGCACGTTCGTATAATACGTACACGATCGTTGGTCGTTGTCGTGGCTTGCGGAACCAGCCAGTGCGTTACCCACCTCACCTACATCAGAGGTTCATCAAAGTTAGTAGGGATGAATTTGATGACACTGTGGAATGGCTCGCGTCATGCACCTTGTGTCTCTCACCCTCTGTCTGTCGCTCGTCCTTGATGTAGTTAACACGCGTTGCAAACCCTGAGATCTAGAGTGCTTACTCCGCAAACCTAAGCAACAAATATATACAACGTTAACAGGAAATCATTATGTGGGAATCTTTTACACTGTTATGAATTATGCGAGACAGTATGTTCGGGAAGGCTTGGAGTTTTCAGGTTTGTGAGGGAGTAATGGAGTGTGGACCGTAGGGAACATCACATTGACACGAATAGTTTTCCAATATAACTTTCCTCCCTGCCTACCGAATAAGATCCTCCGGCTGTCCGGCCAAACCTCCTCTTTATCTCCGTCAAGCGGACACACATGGGCTCTTGAAGTTCAGGCAATCACAGGTTTGGAATGGAATTTCACTGGACTATTTACTCTATACTCGCAACAATAAATTAGATTAATGAACTTTTCATTTAAGGATATAAATAAAAAAATCATTTATCCAAATTTACATTTTTCTTAAGCAGTTAGAGAATTCAACGTAAATCCAAATACAAGAATGCCTAATTTTCCGTTATGTTCAAGTTATTAAAAAACTAACTTCTACGCTTGTAATAACTTTTAGTCACGACGCGGTGCGATGTCCGTCAACATATTTATATGATCATGGATAAAGCTTTAGTTTTCATCGTTAAAGATCCATAGATTTCGTCTAAGTTTATTCAAATTATTGAATTTGTATTTCATACTCGATGCTAACAGAAATGCAGAAATAACGTAGATAATACGTGATTATAGGAACACGTTTCCTCTCATAAATTATGTGTTCGGGAAGGTTCACAAGAGATTTGAATATATCCATGTGAAGTAACCGCTTGCGAACATTTCAATAGTAAAAATGAATCATCTCATGCAAGAAAATTATGAAAAGTAGTCACTCACTACTTTTTGGAGCTTCTTGTCCATCCAGAGATCTTTCCTCGAAGTGAAACCGAAGGATTCAAGGCGAAGGTTGATTAATGATTTGCTTTCAATGCTATGAGGATTTTAGATAGCCTTAAGAAATTCTCGTTACCGCTGATCCTCTCTCTTTCTCTCTCTCGTTGCATCTGTAGATATTCGCAAACTCTGATACTTCTTCTTACCCTGGGGTGAATATTTTAGACTGGGTTACTCGAGGTACTTAATGCAATTTGACGGAGATACGACTATTATCTGTATTACATTCGACGAACAGTGATGTTGAGGAATGGGAACTGCAACGACGATCATAATCAAGCAAATGGCTGTTTAGGTGACGCGTCGCTGGGTGTGTCGACAAGCGTACACCCTCTCAACAGCTCGCGCACAACCTCCTCCATGGCGATGATACTACAAATATTTAGATTCGCTATGTTTTAATTACTCAAATTGGTCTTGAAGAATATACAATGGTTCTTGAGTAAATATAAACCCCAGAAGTTTAAACAAAACTAGTTTTCGACGGGCTTGGAATTAGTAGTCACATTGAAGTTTTTCATCTCGTTACCTCTGCTGTATGCCCTAACACAGTTCCATACTTGATACTTTTTTTGTACAAGTGTTTACATGATTGTCATTGCCGTGCTTGACTGTTTCGATCGTAGATAGCGAACAAGTTAGCATGTATTCGATTTAAATTCAGTAAGAGAAATTCATTTTCTGAGTGTGATTATACTCTAATCGACACATCTAAAAAAGTTGGAATCCTCGCCATCGCCCCAATTCTCTAAAACGATGCTATAATGATTCATGTTTTCTAACGAACGTTTTAGAATATCTTTCTCACCAATTGTTAAATCCTCTATTCCTGACTGCGGTTATGTATAGACATTTGAAAATGCGGAGATTCCCGCGCTACCTACTGCGACGAAGTACCTAGCACACCATGTCGAGCATGCGTGCTCGTTTACGTATTATAGAACGGCTGTTTGAATCTGTGGAGGAGATTTCAGAGTGGTAACGGTTTGTCGCACTCGAAGCATAGTGTAAAACAGATAAATGTTTGTACAATCGTTAACATTTGTTTCATTTTAACGTGAACGAGATAGCGGAACGGCTCGCGTTTATTCTGGCCCAGGTCTTTTAGGAGAAAAGCGTTTTCACTGCAAATACGTAGGCTTACACATTTATAGCACGATTATAATGTTTTATGACTTGAACAGAAACAGAAACAGGAGGCGTTGGAGGGATTTGACGTTATCATGGGACATAAAATATACCGAGAATCGTGTTTTCACGAGAAGATATAGATATACAAATTCTCATATATTTTTCTCATTTCAGACGACCTGTGGTACAGCATAAAACGGGCGGGCAAGTGTAAAGTGTTCCTTGGGCTTATTCGTGGTCAGGAATAGGCGGACTTTAAATGATTTTCATGAAGAGGGGATCGGTTGTGCAATGGCCGCATGCAGATGACTCTCAGATTGACCGCAAATGTTTTTCCTTAACATTGGGATATTTTCAGGACGATTGCTGTCACATCAAGGGTGGATGTTTTCGGAAGGGAATGAAAAATGGATTATTGAAAAGATAAGGTATACATGTGACGAACCAACCAAATGCTCGGAATTAATTAAGAAAAACACGAGAGGAATAACTCGCGCGACGATGATGATGATGACGGTACTTCCTTGAAGAGATTCGGACACGTGATGCGTGGCACGCCCATAGCAGAGACACATTTCGTGTTAATGAAGTATGTTCGGAGCTATATAGAGACAATTCTGCTATATATTATTCGCACCATTCCAACCATCTCCGGTCTCTATTACTCTCCTATCCTCTTCCGATCTCCACCGCGTGCGTTATCCAAACTCTCGGAAATTACAGTGGAAACGAGAGTGTCCCATTTAGCGAGGTTGCCGGCGTCACGCCATGCGACACACCAGACTTCCACGCCCCTAGCTCGCTATCTATAACCTCGCACTAATTCGTCCCTTTTGCGGATTCAGAAATATCTCACTATGGCGACTTCTGGCCGAGCATTGCCGTGACTGTCGCCGTTAGCGCTTCTGCCGAGTCTCGCCGAGTTGTGACTTCAACTCGCGTTGGTACTCGTAATTAACTGTTCGTGCCTGGCATCGGGAAGATTATTTGACGTCTCCATCGGAAAATGTTCGGATCAACGTTGGAACGTTGGAATATCAGAAATTGAGAGAATTTATAAAGTGAGAAATGAAGAGGATGCGAAACAGAGATGGAAGAGAATGACCGTGTCATCACGTTCTTTTGCCTGGATATATCCCATCCTCAGACGCTTCCATGAATTATTTCCGACGTTTATTTGCTATGAGAGTACGCGATGTACAAAGCGAACGGGAGTAAGAGAATAGGATAAAAAGGGCGAATTGAATTTGCTCCGGGAGAATGTGGGAGGCTGCACGAACTATATGCAGAGTGCGATACGATAACGGGGTGTTGGAAACAGGAGCGAGGCTGTGTAAAATTGAATTCTGCCTCGATCGAAAAATTACTGGGGCGCTATCTCGAATTACTACCTATGCAATGGCTCGAAAGGTGGGGGTGCAACTCTGCATTCTACCCCCGTATATACTCGTGTCGATGATATACACGTGTACAGAGTACAATACATCTTTATTCAGGTATGAACTGTCGGTATAATACCGCGAATTCTGAAATTAAAAGTAAATAACCATTGGCTATTTACTATTGTCGATAGAACGAAAGGAAATTTTGGACAGCAAAAAAGATCTTTCTGTTTCGGAATAAAGGTGATGATTATGAAGAAATTCTATAACATATACTCTACTTTATGAAAAAAACATAAAATGCTGTTGTCCGTTACAAATCTTGTCTTTCGTTCGGCTCAGCCAAAGCTCGGAAGAGATGGGAGGCTTTACGGCGAGATACGAAGTGGTAGTGGTGGTACGTTAATTTTCCGTGAGCTTCGAGCCAAGCACTACAAAAGAGGATTTTGCCGTTAAAGACAGGAATAAGGGTGCATAAAGGAGGGTTGGCAGACTCGATGCTTATGCGCAGAATGCTGGTGATACGAAAAAAAATCGGTGTATGACAATGACGAGGCTAGCGATGTTGGGAGGTAGTGGCAGAAACAGCCTCTTCTTTGGCTCACCGGAAAAGGGAAGAGAGCCTCGAGCGAGCGAGAGCCAAAAGATGAACAACTTTCTCTTTGTCGCTAAACTCCCTTGTCTCAGGAGGTTGCCGAGTTCAAACCAGCACTCTCTCCTCATTGTATATCGCCCCTCTTGCGTGGGAGACTCTCTGAACGACGAAGCTGCCACTTCCGTAAAAAGCTGGCAGCAAATTGTTTTGCGGAGAATGTGCAAGAATGAGAAGGGTTGAGGGGTGAAAGCGTAGAACAGATTCAAAAAGGTCGAAAACCGATGCTTCGAACATGATATGAACATAACCGCAGTATGGGATGAGGCTGAATAGGTATGGGTAAGAGTTCGGCGTAAGTCTTACGCGTCCTTAGTTACACCCTCTATATCAAACAAGGAGTCTGAAACGAGAAGGTAGACTGATACGTACACGAGGAAAGTCTCCCAAAGCCTGGAGGAAATCGGGCCAAACTACTCGCAGAGTTCTCCGTTGATTGGTTAACAAGCTTAGAGTAGGGGTGGGAGGGGAATAAGGGAGGTGGGGGCGATGGAGGGTACAGCTCAGGCACAGTCTTCCGGATACCGCTGGAGCTGAAACCGCAGGTTTGGATGCGGATTCCCTCACGCGTACATACAGATTGCCGCCTGTGGGCCTGCAACGCCTTCCCGTCTTAATTGCGGCGAAGCCACGACGAATTAAACCGTGTGTCTGTTACATTCTCAATGCTGTTCATTGCAGCTGCCCTGGACAACACGCCCATAGTAGATACAGAGAATTCACAATCGAAACGAGCATTCATTATGTTATATCGAAAATCTATTTTTGTTATCTAACAGTTGGCCTTTTGATTTACCGACGTCAAATAGTACATATATATTTGTAAATAAAATACATTTATAAATAAAATAAAATTCTGGAATGATGAAATTGTATATTTTAAAAACTTTAAATTGGTGAAATTGCTTATGGGCAAATTTTAATTAATATAATCGATATTGGTACAGTTGTAACAGAAAACATAACGAACAATTTCAATCACTCCCAATTAAAAAAAAATCCATTTTTATCCAAGTTCCACTGCTAAAATTGCATCCAGCTAATACTGTCAAAATACAACTAACATCCTATATATTAGCTAATAAAAAAGCTCCATGCCTGGGAAGTTTAGCGATAATTCGAGCGAAAACAATGGAGGAAAAGAAAGATTCTCGTTTTAATCCGAAGATGTTGATATAGAATCGGACGAAATGTGATTTTCTACATATTTAGGTACCAGGAGGTGCGGACGAGTTAGATTATAGTTCGATATTAACACGTGGTGCGTGCTAACTTTAGCCGATCGATATCCAAAGTATCGCTTATATCCCGATGCTTAATCTCACCAAACTCGGATCGTTATCGTGGAAAGTGGTAAATGGATATCTGGCTAAACTCGTTGTCCCAAGTGGACATACTGTACACATATATATATATATATATATGCTTTTGTGTTACAGTAATATAGGGTAACAGCGTGTAACAGACCGGTCGTTCTGTTTATATAAACTGTACCAGAGTTATACGACTGTTTGCCGTTATTTTGAGGAAAAAATTGCGACGGGGGTGGAAGTAGAGAAACCGGGAACGTTAGCGAGCCTAAAACTAGAGTAAAGACCATCTAATTGGCGACCGCGACGTTTCACGTCGTACTATAGTTTCGCAAACATTCATTTGTCAAGCTCAACGCCGAGAAACACGAAATTTCTACACACGATATATGTACCCTCATCCGACAGCCTTGTGACAATTAGAGCTGCGGGTATTCAAACCGGAAAAAAACCAACATGGATCAAAAGAAACTTCGTTCCTAAAGCTTTTCTACAATTCATGTTATTATCAGAGTGCTCGACAATTACATCATACTTCATCCTCGCCAACGAGAAAGAATGAATGGAATACAGTATAACTAAATAGAATGCATACATATTCATGTATTCTAACTTGATTAATAGGATTATATTTTTCAGGTAGTTGGATAATTGGATCTCGATGTAGAGATTTGAGAGTTGAATTTTGAACTTTATGGCATCAACTAGTGATGAACTGATAGAAGAATTAATGAGAGAGACTGGGGCTGAAAGATTAATCGGTAGGGAGATGTGCCATACGCGTTCAGACCACAACGCTAATTTCTCGTGACAGGACTCCGGGGGGAGGACTGAGCCCCTTCTTTATACGAACGACTCTTCTTTTTTCTCGCGCCTGGAGCACACTCTCGACGAGGGTGGTTTCACCTTTCAACAATGAAACGTCACTAAAACGAAGCAAGGGCGAAAAGAGACAGACAGGAATGATGCTTTTGCGAATGATCTCTCTAGTAACTGTATGAATCAGCGTCTCGGTGCAAAACTACCAGTGACCTTTAAAAATGAAATTTTTATTTTTACGTTGAAATTTTTATATTTTTGAGATGTATGACCACTTTTTGACACACAAATGAGACAAATAGTTATTAAAACAGAAATTGTAGAAATTAACCTAGTTCCCGTATCGTCTGCATGAAGGTATGTCGCAAAAAAGACTGTATTCCAATTTTCTCGGAAACGGTTGATGTTTTGGATAAAAGAGAATAACTATGCACTGGGTCGGATAATTCTGTGGTGTACTATTCTCATATTTTACCCGAAGAGTCAACCGTCCGAGACAAACTCTCTTGCACTTCTGACGATTTGGCGTCGCATACAGCTTTGCGGATGAACATGAGGTTTAATTCGACAGAAAACCGAAATGTTGATTCGATTCAAATGAAATTTGAGTACATACTGCATTCTTCAACAAAATCTTTAAATCTCGGTAAATGTATCTCAATTTTTCTGAAACTATTTAAATTTCCACGAAATTATCTCTGCGTTCTGAAATTTACTATTTCAAACATTTAAACATTGAGGAAACCGTCGCAAATCTTACATAGTATTTCAGAAAATTCCATTTTTTTAAAACAAGCGTGTTTAAGTTCTAACAATTCTAGAAAAATTGATATACGTATTTAGAAAATTTAAAGGAATTATTTAGTATATGTACAAAATTATTGGTTAATTTGTTCCCGCATTTTTAATAACTTGTTTACACCCGTGCAGAAATGTTGACAGGGATACAGCTGGATTCTGAATTGTATCCCGGGATCCTAATCGGGATCTAGTCCAATATTGGATCAGATTCGAGGACTAAATGTAAGATCCGTATACTGGATTCCATTATGAATCCCGATCCGAATCCGTTAATGACTCTAACTGGATTCGGGCAGGGATTCCGATCAAACCACGCAAGAATAATGAATTGCTGAAAGCATTATATTAAATAACTAGCTTCTACCTGTGACTTCGAGTAAACAAATTAAAAGAAGCAGCATAGGCTGAGGAAATAATAAGCATGTATACGAAAAAAGTGTATGTAATTGTACGATCCAAGAATTGTATACCACACTTATTGCAGTGTGAGCTAATTCTTTGCAGCACGTTCCAGAGGAAACTTAATACTTTTTTTGCACAGTTTACGCATTTATAATGCCAGCGGACGCATGGTTCGTTTGTGAGAAGCGGGATGGCCATGCACCACCTGTCGGTCGTGACCGGTACTACGACTACTACTATATCTATATATATTCGTATTGGTCATAAAATCTACGCTCACCACAAGCTTCGTATTAGGATTGAGTCGGTATACCTCGAAAGTACAGTGGCGCCATGGTTTCGAAATATCGTCACCCACGCAAATTTTTTCCGATGCGGAAACCATCTGGATTCCTGTAGGGACACCTATTTTGACGCATCCCTGCCATATCCTGATCAGGATATGATCAGTAGTTGGTTATCCCTGTCAACATTTGTCACGGGCATTGTAAGTATTCAAAATTTAGTCTTCTAGGTATTTTCAATACGATTGATAGCTTTAAGATTTGCGTCGTGTAGGGAAGTAGATATTTATCACAGACATAGTTCTTTTCAATTCTGATCGAATTAAACAAACATTTAAGGATTGTTCGAGATCAAATTAAGCGATAGAAATAATTTCCCCTGTATTTCTCAATCCTACCCCTACTGCGCATATTAATTTCCTGCTTTTTAGACCAACGTAACAGTCGCGTTTTTTGGCGTTCCGGAAATTCGCTTACGAAGCTTCCGTACCGGCAACAACGTGCTTCAAATCTTTCCCCTCCTCACCTTTACATCCAATTGCGAACAACGAAAGTTTCACGTTCGTGTATGTACAAAACCCGAACTAAATTTACACATAGACGCAACACAATTTACACGTATAAATATGTGTTTCTATTACATTATATACGATGAAATGTTCAGTATGGTTGCGCATAAATAAAAGCTATCTCGCCCATGTTATTACCATGTCACCACAAGTCCATAAGATTCTAATTATCATTGATATGTATGCCCAGTGAAGACAGGAGGCGATGTAAAATTCACAGTATGCATATTATATGATACGCTTATAACCGTCGTAAACGAAAAACGACGATCCAAATACATTTAATCCTCTGATTCGTGACATAATTTTCATCATGCGTCTCTTGGAATTAATTATCCCGTACTCGAGGACGTACGCGTCATGTTTGTTGACCATTTATAAAATTGTAACAATGGCATGACTAATTCATATGTAAATCAAGCAAATTTAATAAATATTTATTTTTCACATGAACCAAAAATGCTTAAATTTATCAAATCTGCAGTTACGGTTCGCGAAACAAACATTCGTTTATTCCGACCAAATAATTTTTACCTTCAACAGCTATTCGGTTCAGTGAGCCATAATATAGGTTATCGAACCAAATATTTTGTTGCGCTATCTAAAAATTCGTTCCACTACCTACGTTCGCAGATTTGGTAAAACCGACCATTATTTCATTTTCTGTACACAGAGAATGCTTCGTTTTTATAAAATTTGCATATTCCACAATTTACATAGAGAAAAACGTGATAGATTTTGCAATCGATAAAGGAATTTCACAGTTTCATGAAAATTTTCAACTTTTTGAAAATTCCTTGTACACTTGTTATACATGAAAATAATTGAAAAATTGTTCATATTGAAACTTGGCACATAGTTTGATCCCAATTTTTCTATACTTACAAAGATTGCTTGACGTCGAAGACAAACTTGAGAAATTCTTCTTCTATTTTCTTATCTATGGTTTCTGTATTTATTCATTGTCTTATAAAAGATATAACAGCGTATACTTATATGTCTCTAAGCGTGCATCGGTATATCCAAGGAATAGTATAGCCATGCCTTACGTACGTAAACATCAGTGAGTTTACTTGGCTATAGATCGACAGTGTTATCATGGTGGAGAAAAGGCAACAACTTTTCCTTTTCACGAATCGAAATCGACATGGCACTTCGATCGCGAGGCTTTTTCTCTCTTTTTCTTTTCCATCCACACTCCTTCGTAGAAACAACAGTCGATCAGGCCGAAACCTATTTCTCGTTCCGTCCAAGAGCTCGGGGCTCTTTCACATTTCCATCGACTACGGCCATATGTATAGTAACACACGGCATTCAAGCTTCTCCTGCTACTACCCCTGTCGCGTCGTTATCTCTACGAGCTTGGGTGCCACGAGACTGTGGGCACCCGCCCTTGATGAATGGTCGTATCCGCGAAGGCACGAACCATCACGCGAGACATTATTTATCGGTATCCATACTTCTCATGCTATACTTCCAGTTATATGTATATAACTGGCAGCATAACGCGAGAACCAAGTATATATGTATATGTATATATATATATATATATATATATATATATATGTAGAGGGCATTGCATCTTAAATCAACGAAAGTTTCCGACCGTTTCCACTTTTTATTCCGTGCACGTTTTCCCATAATGTTTATTCAAATTATTTTTCGTCATCGTTTACGATATCTATCTTTTGACTCATGATTTACAAGTGAATATTTTTTTTTAAGTATTTATTTGAAGGTTTGACTTTTGAACTTTGATGATGGAAAAATCCGTCGATTAAGAGAACTCGTTGCTTATCCGCAATGGTAAATTTGGAAGATGTCCTTGGCATCGATTGGGTTGCTAGATATTGAAGCTCAACTATAAAAATTAAATATATCGGATGGATACGTGCTTTTCGTTTTGTTTATACACTTTTTTTGCTACTTTAAGCCTTTGATACGATGGTATAGAGGTCTTTGTGTTCAGCTCACCCGCATCAAGAAGATACATTTCCATGGGTCGAGTACATATATTCTTATGTAGACTGGAGCGTGTATATTTAATTGTTGCGAGATATCAGTGAAGAGTCATATAAGGTTCTCAATAGATTTAAAAATATTAATATGGGTCATTTCACTGTGATAATAACGAAGACGACTAGGACCAATTTTTCGACTCGTTTGCCATTCCGATTTCTTATTTAATGCGATAAAAATAACCGATGACATGGAAAAGATGTCGGAATAACGGACCACTCAAAAATTGGCTGTGGCGTGGCTCTCTGGCCAGCAGTGGAATGACCTATATTTATAAAACATTCTCTTCTTTTTTCCTGCCCTCGTTTACTTTTCTGTCCCGTCTTTCCTTATTTTCGTCTCCGACGAGACGATGGAAAAATTCGCGAAATCATCCTCCGGTTAATTAATTGAGATTCATAGATTGTCGCTCTTTCGCGCGACTGAATTTATTAGATAAATAAAGTTGACTCTATTTGGATTTATTAGATAAATAAAGCTGACTCGATAGCAGTGTTGCATGTTAATGAGGTAATTGCGTTTTCGTTGCTATCGGATGTGCCGATGTCTCGTCCTGCTGCACTATTACACTTACGTTAGTCAATTATACTATGATTATTTACAACATATTTGCACATTTTGAAAAGGACAATATCAATTCTGTTATCTTACGGGTTTACTTGCAAACATTTAATGTAACTCAAGATTACAAAAATTTAATATTTTCTGATTATTAATTCCGTTTCTAAAAAATTATTAATTTTGTAGCATTATAAAATTTGTACGTTTTGCGTTCAGTACAAAATAGCAGATAGGATTTGACTTGATTACAGTCGACTAATCGTCTCTTCCTTTCTTCGAATCGTTTTGCCGTTTCCGCCAGTATGTGCCACGTACTTGCAATCCCTTGAAAGGGTTGGTAACAAAAAAAAAAACAGTGGATGTAGAGTGTACGAGCATTCGGATAAACACGAATACGGGTCATCAGAGTTGTGACTGTGAAAACCTTCCCTCGGTGTTTTCTGAAAATTTGAAAGCTCTCCCCTACTCTCTCCTCTCGTAGCGGACTTTTAGGTGAGCACACCACCCTTGCTCCAGAGAGTCCACGCTCTCGTCGTCCTTCCGCTGGTCCAACGTTTCTCGGTGTGTGGTAGGTCGGCTGGTTTTGTATAAGCCACTGTGTGTAGATATACCCGAGGACCAAACGAAGCCTCTCTCGCTCTCTCCCTCGCGCGCCCTCTTTCTCCCTCTTCACTCGTTGGCCTCTCTCTCTTTCTCTCATACGTGTACATATGTAAAATGTTTCTCGCTCCCGCTTTCTCCAGCAACCCTCCCCGAAGCATTCTGCGTCGAGGGTGAGAACGACCCCCGAGAAGCGCGGCGGCGGCAGTGGCGGCGGCGTCGGCGGTGGCAATGTAGAGAAAGAGAGAGGAAGATAGAGAGAGAGAGAGAGAGAGAGAGAGAGAGAGAGAGAGAGAGAGAGAGAGAGAGAGAGAGAGAGACGGTCGCGCGCGCACGGGAAGCTTTCGGTGAAACATGATAAGCGCGCATGCTCCCATGAACGGGAATCTCCCCAGTCAGGGTAAATCTGCCACCGTGTCGAGACGTGCGTCGCGTGGATCGCGGCCCCTTGGCGGTTATCACCTGCCAGTTCTCTATACCTGTTTCTATAACATATCGCGAATGCAAGCATGCCGGTGAGACTTGTACACAAAAAAAAATCAACAATATTATAAACTGATGAACGAATTATAATTTTAGTGAAACTTGTGTTTGATCGAAAACACTTTATAATTTATCGATAAAAATAAAACGTGAAATGAAGGCAGACTGCTTATTTCGTTTCGTACATCGCGCGGCTTATTCTCGTACGTTTCGGATTATCAACGATTGTTCCAACGTTCTGTCTAGCTAATCTGTGACATGTGCGCATAACGATAGACTGGCTACATATATACCTAAGCTATTCTCGGATTGTAAATATAAAAATAATTTGAAATAAAGCTGTAATATGAATAATATTAAAATTAATAATATTACGAGACAGTGATGGTCGATATAAAACAATATTGTGTTACAGCGAAGAATTCGAGTACAGTGTGTGCTAATTGTTCTCGTGGCGAGAGTCACGCGACATCAGCTCGTATTCATAACTATACCCAGGATTCGCAATAAACCAACAATTTGACGTCGAGTGAACTCTTTAATCTTTCTCTCTCTCTCTCTCTCTCACTCGTCGACAGTTACGTCAAACTACCCCCAGCCCGAAAGGAACCGAAATATCTACGGAGGAAAAGTTTCCATTCGACATCCCTCGGGGCTGCGAGTTAACTGAATCCACCGGGGCGTAAACGTTGCAATTACCGACCCGGCTAATTTTATAATCCAGCGTGAAGTGTAATCCGAGATGACGGTGTAAAGTTTCATATGATTTACACGATGAGGGATGAAAATGATTTTTGAAAAATAGGAATTAAGTGAAACTGCTTCGATATCCCTGTGGCAAAGTAAGACAAAGAGAGAGGGAGAGAGAGAGAGAGAGAGAAGGGGAAGATGAAGAAGTCAGTTTTGATTATACCAAAGTGATGATCCTGGGGCAAAAATGAGAAAATTGCGGGAAGTTTTACACTTGTAATTAACGAAAATCCCAGAAACGCGTCAAGTATCTTGTCCGAAGTGACATTACGTGTAACGTGTGACGATGTTCACAGAAAAATAAAAAAAATAAAAAAAATATATGAAAAATGGTTACGAAATAAATATAAACTGAACATAATATAGTGATAATCGTAATACTTATGTTTATCTGTCCGCTTAACAAAGTTGAAAAGGGAGGCATCCTTTAATATCGCAAGAGGGGAAGATTGATGCAGACTGGAGGGTAGCAAGTTCTAAAGCCGGAGGGCCGATACTATAGTCGAATTTTTGTAGCTCCCGGTTCTACATGCGACGATTACAAGAGACCGAAAGATAGACAGAGAAACAGAGAGAAAAGTTTATTTGTTCCGTAATCTAGGGCTGGGCTGCCTCAGAGTACTGTGCAATCGCAAGAAGGAAGTAGAGCATGAGAGAGAGAGAGACCTTCGGGATATTCGAGACAATGTGGCGGTAGCGAACTTTGCCCTGGATAGTTTGACTTCTCTTTTGGGCAGTGGGTTCTCGGCTTATGCCCGCGAGTAATATACGCGCGAATGCTACCGTAGCCTTCTGGACAGCGTGTAACCCTCGAATGTCCTCGTTTCGATGAAGAATCCACTGCAATCCTGCTGTCTCAATCTCTCCAACTTCGATCCAAAGTTGTAATTGAAGATGTTCATCGCGTGTTTACGACGAATATTCGTAGGTGCGCGTATCGCGATGCGTGTATCGTGATAACATTTTCGAAAAGGTTTGACGACGGTTAAATGGAATTTGGATTTTGGAAAGATTTTAAATCACGAAAGGGTCGCTACAGCCGGAATTGATTAACGATCATATTTTCGATGTTATTGAAATAACGAAGTCGAGAGTAATCCTCGTTTTCATCAGGATCTGGGATAGTGTGCGAAGATACAAAAATATTGAAGAAGAGAAAAATAATGAAACTTAAAAAAAGAACTTTAAACGTGGACGATGTGTTCGTGTAATCTCGAAGTGAGGTAAACAAATCAGCGAAATCAAGGGTGATAAACGGTGTACCGGGGGAGATCAGTGTGAAAGCGGATATTACGCAAGGATGTGGTTCGTTTGATGCAACGCGTGGAGAGCTTGCTCCCTGTTTTCTTATCACGTGGAGGAAAACAGAAAAAAATACACGGAAATGGCTCTACGATGGCAAACGAGGCTTTCCATTGCTGCGATATTATTCATGTGCACGGAAGGTAAATAAATAAAAAAAAAGAAAGACAAATATTTAAATGTTTTCCGAAGCGAGTATGTAGACACGTTATTGCGTCGAGATAAATAATTACAGTAATAAGGAAATTAAATAATACATGCAATGTGACAATTTATTTAATTTTGTTTTAAATCAAACATGAACTCTACGAGTCATTTACCATAGCATCTCTTTTTCCTCCTTTCTTCTCGCACTGTCCGCATACTCTTTGATTATTGCACAGTAAATTCACTAAGAAAGTTTGCCGTTTCGAGAGTGTGTCTCTCTTCATTTCTTCTTTCCTTACTGCTTGACTTTACTCGCGTTTCTGTAGTGAGGGTGGGGGACTAAAAAGTTTGCTGGCTCGGTTTTGGTAGTAACAGAGACTGTACTAAAAGCGTCTAGAAGAAGAAAGAGAGAAATAGGGAAAAATCGAGAGAGCGAGAAAGAGATCAATTGAGAGAACGAGAGAAAGAGAGAGAAGAGAAGAGTTTCCGCACCACCGCCCGCCAAACTGAAACTCGTTGTTTCCCTTATCATCCGGTTTGCTCTCTTCTTCACTCGACGATCTCTTATTTTTCTCCCAGATCTCATCCCCCTTCCTCTATACTTATAGAAAAAAAAGTCGAGCGAAAGTCCAAGGTGCCCAGTGAAGAAAGGAGAAAAACAAGCTCAGAGAGCGAGCGAAAGAGAGAAAGAAAGATATGCCAGTTTTCTCTTAATCCGTTTGTCTCTGGGCGCGTTGCTTTTCTCGGCACGATTTGGTGCTCTGCGAGCATCCTTCGAAACGTTCTCTTACCTCTCTTTTCTTTTGCTTCGATCTTGATTTTTCTTTTCTCATCTTTTTTTGTCTTTTATATGTTTTCCGACGACACTGACAACGCCTATTGAGAAAGAGAAAAAGAGAGAGGGAGACGCGAAAGAGCTCTGGCGAACGAGAAAAACTCGACGTTATAGAGAGCAAGACAGTCGCGTCGCTGGGAATCTTCGATTTACTGGACCTAACGCAAAAATCTCGGAAATATCTACCGTCGCCTATCTCCGTCTCATCGACAGACAGGAGACAAAAACGAGAGAGGGAGAATGAGACAAAGAAAGTGGGTGAAAGGACTGTCGCTTGTAGATACATACATTCATATATACATATGGGCGTTTCTCCACTAATTGGAAAATCGCTGTCCTAGGCAAATTTTATATAATAGATCTTATTATTAGTGAGTTCTATGTATTGATAACGACAATATATTAGCTATTCTTGGCACGACATAGTTCATATAGTAATATAATAGCGCAATATTCAATTAAATGCACTTCAAAGACCTCAATTCACAGTCCCCTGTCATGTACCATTTCTACAATTACAAGTCTTATGACAAATATTCATATTCCGATCATTATTGCCTGAATAAAAAATATATATAAATAATACTAGAATACAGTAAGCATCTTTGTAAAACACAATCATAATTTTAAAATAACAATTTAATTAAAAAAACAGTAATCAAATGTCGTCCTCAATTTTTATGAACAGTCCCCTGTCACAATTTGAAAATGATGCTAAATTAACACTATTTATTGGCGCGGTCGTTTCTATCGCGGAACAAAACACAATCGCTGTGAAATTTGTTTGGTTGCGTAGCAAAGCTGGTTGACGCAATTCTGTGCATTGTTACCGATGCGTTTGTAAGTGAACGACGTGTCTGAGCCGCTAGTTGGAACAGTCCCCTGGTAAGTATTTTTTTAATTGTTTTAAGTGATAAAACTATAATCATTATTTTAAATAGTTACTTAATGAGTATGTTATCACGTCTAACTCTTCATTTTCAATAGATTTGAATAGATTTTATGCTAGGAAACTTTCTATGTAAAAATAACAGTCCCCTGGGCACAGTCCCCTGTCATTTTATAATACAGGGGACTGTTCTATGCTATAGGGGACTGTTTTTAGGTACCATTGCTATAATCATTGCTATTCAAAATATTGTCTTTCTTGTAGGTAATATTCCACAATGCCACCGAAAAAGAAGCCACGCAAAACGAGAGAGGAAATATTAGAACAAAAACGCATAGCTGAACGTTTGAGGTACGAACGGCTTCAAAATGACCCTAAAAAAAGAGAAGAAATGAAAGAAAAAGAACGTCGGAAATATCAGATGAAGAAAGAAAAAGGCACACGAAAATTAGTTAAGGATATGAGTCGTCGTGAGCACAAGGCTGCAAAAAATACTTGGCGAGAGCATTGTGCTACCTATCGCGCAAAGAACAAAGTTTTGAGAGAAGTCACAAATAATTTTGTTAAGGAAAATACACCCAATTCAAAGGGTTCCGCCTCAACCTATCCGGCGCCTTCGAGATTGCCAGAAAATTCATTAGCCATAGCTAATAGAAAACGGGCTAAAAAGAAGTACGAAAAAATGATGAGAGAGAAAGACGCAAAGATTCATTATTATAAAAAGGCAGTGGAAAAGTATAGAAAGCGGTTACAGCGGATGGAAAAAGCTTATGCGAATAAAAATGTCGAGACACCGAACACAAAACTAAGAAGAATGTGTGATACTCCAGCGACTCGCAAAGAAGTCGTAAAAAAGGCGCTTTTTGGTGAAGTATTGAATGAACAATTGAAGGAGAACTATGCGAATTTACAAACCTTTAAAGAAAAACAAGTTTTTGGGAAAATTATATCTGGCAAAATAGTAAAGAAATACAAGCTATGGAGGAGTAAAGGCAGTGCTATATCTTATAAGAGAATCCAGAAGTCGGAACGTCAGACAAGTTTGTTACCTGCAAAACAGACTCGCCGAGATAGCATTTCATCCAAAGTTACGGAGACAGTGCACAATTTTTATGAAAATGATGATAATAGTCGAATTGGTGCAGGCAAACGTGAATTTGTGACCAGAAAAGGAGTGAAAAAACAAAAAAGATACCTGTTGGATTCAATCTTCAATTTATATCAGAAATTCAAAGATAATAACGTTCCAATGAGTTACCAAACGTTCTGTCGTTTACGTCCTTTTTGGGTGGTTACGCCAAAGATAAACGAACGGGATACATGCCTCTGCATAAAGCATGCCAATATTGATTTGAAATTGTTTGCATTACATAATCAAAAAATTTTGCGCTACAATAATCATAATAAACTACTAGAAGACTGTTGTTGCAATCGTTATGACGAGCAGTGTTTGTCTCGGGAATGCCAGCGCTGTGCCGACAAGAATCCTGATTACAGAGAGTTTAATAATAGCAAGCCTATACAATTTAAAAAATGGGTAGCCGAAAAACAAGATTACAAGGATCCTAAGTCTAAAAAAGCACGGACTGTAACGAAATATTTAAAAAGAACTTTCACTGTTCGTCCGCGCGAACTGATACAAGATTTACACGAGGATTTAGAAACGTATTTTCATCACGAAAGAAACATATTTCATCAGTACACAGCTATTAAGAATTTAAAAGAAAATTTGAACGACTCGGAGGCTATAATACATATGGACTTTTCTGAAAATTACTGTACCAAGTACAATGAAGAGATTCAGGCATATCATTTTGGTGGGTCTAGGCTTCAGCTTAGTCTTCACACCGTTATAGTTTATATGAAAGGCTCTACGAAGTCCTATTGCACTGTTTCCCAAAACACCACCCACTCACCAGCTGCTGTATGGGTACACTTGAGGCCAATTTTTAAATCTTTACCACCGTACATAACCTGCATTCATTTCCTAAGCGATGGACCAGTTACACAGTATAGGAATAAAACAATGTTTTATATTTTGGCATCAATGCTACATGTAGAGGTCCCAAGTATAGAAAAGTTTTCCTGGAACTTCTCCGAGAGTGGTCATGGTAAGAGTGCTGCTGATGGGGTTGGCGCTACATGCAAAAGAACTGCAGATGCTGTCGTTGCTGCAGGAGGTGACATTGATAGTTTGGAATCTTTTATTGACACCATTCAACAAAGATGTCCTGGAATCACAATGTTTACGATTGACGGTGAAACCATTCAGAAAATGACTGACGATATTCAAAAAGGGGCCGCTAATTTGAAAAGTTTCAGTGGTACCCTCAAAATACATCAAGTTAAAGGTCAAATATCACGATGTCCATTCGGATCACCGCTTGGCGCTCCGAAGCTTATAATGAAAAGTTTGAGCTGCTCTTGCGATGACGAATGCCAGCATTACAATCTAGGAGTCATGCAGTACGAAAAACACACAAAACTTAGGGTCAAGGATATTTACACGGACTCCGAATCTGAAGACGAAAGCAGACCAGCCCACGACCTACTGAATAACAACGCTATTACTGATTGCGAGAATATTGCCGGGCCTAGTACAAGTAGCCAATACAACATTGGTGATTATGTTTTAGTTAAGTTCCTAGTTAGAAAGGTGGAATATCGCTATGCTGCAATAATTACTCAAATAGACAATGAGGAAGGTGAACTAAGAGTAACGTATATGAAAATTTGTGACAATAAGGGTCACACTTTCAGAGTTGATGAAAATGACGTTTCTGATGTTTCTTTCGAACAAATATTGAAACAATTGCCCAATCCAGATTTAACCCGAAAAGGGAGAAGAAAGTACTATTACTTTCCATTGGCTGTACCGGTCTTCGAAAAATAAGTTAATGACTTCTTAAAATGACATATTGAGACTGATTTCCTCGTAAACTGCTTGCCATAAATAATATAATTATAATTGGTCCCGATCAAAAGTTAAATATTTCAGTTAAGTTTTCAAAAGTTAAATATTTTAATGTTCAGTCAAAATGTTAATTTTTATAGTTGCAACGCCGATTAAAAAGACTGAAGACTAAGAATTTGATTTTAATAACTTCAATATACATGTTCTACAGAATTAAGAAAATATGTTATAATATGTTTAATTTGTTAAAAAATTGTTAATTTGTTCGTAAATAATACATATTGCAGAAGTTATAATAAATAAAAACAGAAACTGCATATATATTAAACGGAAATATGTTTTTCTTTCATATAAACAATCCCCTGGATTATATAACAGTCCCCTGTCGTGATTTTTCATAAAATTGTCCATAACTCACAAATTAAAACGATAATGCGGGGGCTTTTTGTAAATACATAGTTCATTTATTAATGGCTTTCATTACATTTAGATATTTTCTTGATATTTAACAAAAATGTGCCTGGGACAATGTTGTATGGACCAGTTTCCAATTAGTAGAGAATCACCCATATATATGCTGTGTAACCATTATACCAGTCCTAAAGCCGCGAGACATTCGGGAGATGTCTTCCATCGAATTATTCCAAGTGCCTTCGCGGGATTGGGATTCACCCCGAAACGACTAACCCTCCCTTATCCAGAGCCTCCCTTCGACTCTGTAGGTGTTCTTTCTTTACTTCTTCCGGTTCCTTCTACCTACGGATCTCTCTCCCTCTCTGCATCGAGGGCGATTTTACGTTTCTCGTTTGCCCGATGACATTCTCTGTCGCGAGACCGCGAGAGAAATTCCGATATTCAATCGAATATCGTAACTCTCTATAACGTCTATATACACTGTACATATATATATTGGATACATTTACCCTCAGTTCGACGAAGTAATGGTTATCGTAACTATTATTACACCGAGCTCGAGGGTGCTGTAGGTCCGCAACTGGGCTGCGGGGATACGAGGATTTCGTGTTTTACGATACCTCGCTCTCTCTTTCTCTTTGTCTCACTCTCTCCCGATCCCTCTTTGTTGTCAAGCCTGTGATACAGTATCATGTTAGCGAAGACGCGCTACTGGAGGGATGAAACCAGAGCATTATATCGTAATAATAATATCCTATCTGCAGGTACTAGAAATACAGTCGGTGCAAAATTGAACACGAGGAAGAAGTGTTGTAGTACTATCCGCAGGTGCAAGAGATATCTTCCTTGCAAAATAAAACACGAGGAAGAAGTGTTGTAGTACTATTTGCAGGTGCTAGAAATATAGTTGATGCAAAATTGAACACGAGGAAGAAGTGTTGTAGTATTATCTTCGGTGCAAAGGATATCCCCACTACAAAATTGAACATGAGGAAGAAGTGTTGCAGTACTATCTGCAGATGCAAGAAATCCCGCCAGTGCAAAATTGAACATGTGGAAGAAGTGGTGTAGCATCATCTGTAGGTGCAAGAGATGCGGTCAGTGCAAAATTGAACGCGAGGAAGAAGTGTTGTAGTACTGTCTGCAGGTGCAAGAGATAACCTCAGTACAAAATTGAACACGAGGACGAAGTGTTGTAGTATTATCTTCGGTGCGAGGGATATTCCCACTACAAAATTGAACATCATGACGAAGTGTTGCAGTACTATCTGCAGATGCAAAAAATCCCGCCAGTGCAAAATTGAACATGTGGAAGAAGTGGTGTAGCATCATCTGTAGGTGCAAGAGATGCGGTCAGTGCAAAATTGAACGCGAGGAAGAAGTGTTGTAGTACTGTCTGCAGGTTGCAAGAGATACCCTCAGTACAAAATTGAACACGAGGAAAAAGTGTTGTAGTATTATATGCAGGTGAAAGAGATATCCTCAGTACAAAATTGAACATGAGGAAGAAGTGTTGTAGAGCATTTGCAGGTGCAAGCGATACCCTCAGTACAAAATTGAACATGAGGAAGAAGTGCTGTAGTAGTATCGGCAGGTGCAAGAAATACCCTCAGTACAAAATTGAACATGAGGAAAAAGTGTTGTAGTAGCATCTCAGGTGCAAGAGATACCGTCAGTACAAAATTGAACATGAGGAAGAAGTGTTGCAGCATATCAGCGATGTGACAAAAATTCGTTGTGACGTTACAACTGGAGTATTGAAGATGGAGGAGCATCGACCTAGGATACCGGGCGAAATTAATTTTTTTTGTTTCACACACAGCTTACGCTGTGGTGGTTTTACCGACAGAGAAAAATCCATCTCTTTTTTATTTTCGTCGGCGTTCCATTCTACCCTAGGCTAACCGGTACCGATAAGCGCGTGGAATTTCTGGCTCGCCTCTCGTTGCAAGTGGTGGCCGCACAGTGGACTCTCCAGCACGATGTGATACGCATACACGCGCTTACGACTCCCAGAATTCCGGGATATTTCACACGCTCCATGCGTAATTTTCTTCAATATCATTAAAACGTTCCCGCCGTATGCGTTAATGAGCTATGTCAACAATTACATACGGTAAATTGAATACGCAAATTTGATATTTCGATATTATTCATAATGAGTAAATGAGAAAAATAAACTATATCTCGCTTTACAAACATATATATATATTTTTCACACATTCGCAATAGACAGACTCAAGACAGACATGTGAATAATAAAACCTCACATTCTCGGTCATAGACGACAGATTCTGGGGCATACGTAGCAGAGATTTCGTTCTCGGGGGAAAATGTACCATCAACACCGCAAGGAGAATTTTGCCTTAATACTCTTACATGCGAACGTACAGATATATATATATGTTCTGAATATATATTATATATAACACGAGCGTATCTGACTGCTATTGCCGCTGTGACGGCGAGCAAGAATTCGAAGAGATGGGGTATGCGATATCCCAGAGTGTCAGTCATACCCGCCGGAATACCTGCCAAAGATATATGTGTTTTAACAAGCCAATGCTGAGTTTATTAAGCGTCAACGAGATTTTTATTTCGATAATCAGAGGGAGAGAAAAAAAAGGAAAATGAAAGAGCGAGAGTGAACGACGAGAACTCGGTTAGCGGAGCGGTGGTGGTTTCTGCTCGGGCGTTTCCCGCTCGTTCCGTCATTCCATTCTCTCTTTCTCGCTCTCTCTCACACACATTATCTCTCTCTCTTCTTTCTGCTGGCAGGATGAAAAAAAAGAATAAAATAGCGGGAGAGGAACAGGGTATTCTCTCCAAGCCGGCGAAACGTGGGATTACTCCACGCCCGCGGGAGCGTTATCTTGCTAGCCCCGAATTAGGACGAAGCCTCGTTTACCCGCAGACATCTCACTCCCCTCGTTTTTCCTTCGGTGGACAAGTTCTAAATTTCCTCGATGATCGCGCGAGCGAGAACTATGACGAGACGAATTTACATAAAAATTCGTTACTTCCGCTCGTAATAAAGACGTTAAAGGACCGTAGAGACGAGGCTATTTCATACACTCCCACTCGGGCGCATGAAATATCATCGGGGGACTCGAACTTTTATTCGGAATGCGTAACGTCGTTTTTCTTTTTTTTTTATGTACAGCAGGGACAGTATACTTTTTGATTGCGCTTGCGAAATGAAGGGCGATGTTACCACGTTTACTATATACTTTCCTTTAAATATTTTTTTTTTATTTCGCATGCACTTATATACATTTATAACTCGAAAAACGTTTCGAGAGTCTTCTGGGTCATGGCGAGCATTCCTTCTTCTTCAAAGCCTTCTTTTCTTTTCACGGAAAAAAATGTCCACACACAAACTATTTTGTGTTCTTCCTTCTTCTCTTTCTTCGTCCCTGGAAACTATCCCGCCTAGAAAATGTTTCATAGCGGTGGTATGACGTTGAACTTTTTTCCTTATGAAAAATTTGAGAAATAGCGAAGAAAAAATTGCACGACAGAACACGACGCTGGGTGCGGTGGGAGAAATTAAGAGGGAAGAGAGTCGCAAATGCCAGAGGGCATCGTTCGGAGAGGTTTTAGAAAAACTTTGCTAAGAGATACGATGTGGGGAGGGAGAGAGGCGCGATATTACTGCTGGTGATCAAAAAATGCCTGAAGACTCTCGTCACACGGTTGAAATTTTTTCAAAACTTTTGGGGCAAGTTAACAAAATCCGCTTCAGAGAAAGACTCGTCGATCAAAGAATAGGGAAGGAAAGCTGCGGTATATATGTGTATATAAATAGCCTCGAGAAGAACGACGCGATCCCTTCCGCTAGATTAAGTGACTCAATTAATTCGTAACCCTTTTTTTGGAGTTTGCATGTGGGTCGGCTACCGAGTTTCCTGTGGGAATTCGTGGGTTGAGTTTTTCTTCTCTCCTACTCTTTAACATTCTTCCTCGTTATAATTTGGACCACGGTGTGAGTACCTGAACCATCGGTGAAGCGAACGGAAAACCGAGCGAATTGCGGATTTATTAAGACAAATTTCCCGGTGACGGGGTATATATAGGTCGGTTTTAATTAATCGTTTTAATTAACGCGACGAGAGAGGGTTCGAACTGGACACTGTTTATAGGTATAAGAACTTTGAAAAAACTGGAAGAAGGACCGTAAAGTTAGTGTGAAAAAAATTGTTTTTCAAATTGAATTTTTCTTTAATATGTTTTTGAAAAACAAATATCTTGGCAATCTTTTAAAGTAGGTGTGTATTTTGAACCCCATTCATAACATTCGTATATTAAAAACAAATGTTATTTATTGTAGAGAAATTTAATTAAAATGAATTTTTGGTCATATGAAGGAACGAATAAATATCAAAGGCAATATTAAAAATATTATCAAATGGTTAAAATGATTTCAAAGTAGATAATATATGTTAGGCAATGGGAATTTTTGTTAAACCACGTTTTATTCAAAATACGCCTTTGAAGCTTTTTTCAACGACTTGATGTAATTGTTTTCAGCATTTTTCGAATGCATGTTATTTTTTGTATGTAATCAGTATAAAGTATGTTCTCTCCAATTCGGATTGCTAGGTGAAAAAAAAGTTCAACAATTATATGAACTCCCACTTTCCGAACAAATAAGAAATGATTTAGTAAAACAAAATTAATATGTCAAACCACTATGCCCTGGAATATATGTCGCGGTGTAAGAGAGTTTAAAACGACAAGTATCTCCTTTCGAGGAATGGCTTTGCAGCTTTTGCACCGTTGACGGAGAGACTGTAACTTCCCATTACCCGCAGTATGCGTTGAAAGTTTAATTACGTTCGGCCACGAGAGATTGGTGGAGATAGTCCGAGTTTGTTGGTTACATGATTTTAAATTGCAAAGTGATCCGGCGTTTTCACGTTCTTTCCATTATCGTTACTGACAGAGATGGAGCTTTGTCGACAATTCGAGACCATAATTCGTAATTTCGTGAAAATTTGGTTGAGCATAAATTTCATCAATGATACTCAAATGATTATTCAAGTTTTATACGTATATTTATACTTTTACTATTATATAGGTACAGAGTTGATTCGACATTGATGACCTAACTCAAATCATGAGAACGTCGAAGGCGACTGTTCTAACGAATGAGCCTATTTTCTCTTCTTTGGACAATTATTTCCTGCCTTAGTGTGTACGCTATTACCACGGAATAATCAATAGGTACTTTCCAGCCCTATCATTATCACGTGGAATTTGTCCACTCTTATATTTACTTCCTCGTTATGCGGGGCTCGTTATTGGTAGGTACTTGTCAATTGAGTATTTCTTACAGCGACAATGACTTGAACAACTCTTCGGGGATAATCAGTTTGTCAGGACTTTTGATATGTTATTTTCATTACAACGATGTGGAATTAATTGTGACATTCTGACGGTTCCTTAAACTTCGAGATGGGTGGCTGGTTCGTATATTTAAACTGGAAGAATGTATGAAGTTTGCTGCTTCGAAGCAAGATCAAAGCTCGTATTAGAGAACAGGATTTCCAAAGTTTTATTGTGGTATCTTTGAATTCGATAATTCTGTGAATATAGGAATAATATTTGAAGGGGATATTTTTCAGAATATAACCTTCAAGAATTCACAAGGAATATCGATCTCCCAATTCCAAAAACGAAACGAGAATAATACCAAATGTAGTTGGGACGAATTTCAACGATAAGGCATTTATTGTCACATTTATATACGTACGGTTTGTCGCTTTATATGTGTGTGTAATTTTCGGCGAAGGGAACGGAAGAGAAAGAGAAGGCAAAAGGGGAATCGATCGAGAATTAGAGAGGAGAATGAGAATTCCTGAGTGACAACGATGAATGTGATTCGCTATTGGAAAGTGATTCTCTTTCCCTCTACACTGTCCTCTCTGTATTTCCCTTTCGCCGTTTACCCAAAGTTAAACGAAGACCCAAAAGCCTCGCCGTTCTCATGGTACCCATACCGAGGGATCTTGCCGTTACACCGCACACCAATGGCGCGAATATCCCCAAGCGATCTAAATATTCAGAACGTCCCAGCACTGCCGGTATATATAATTTCTGTGTCCTTGGCTCAGGGAGAAGGAGAATAAAGGACAGTAACAGAACGACTGAGATAGCGAGAGAGAAAGTTATCGTTCCCTTATTTCTTACCGTTCTCAAAGCTTGACGTTCATAGTTCCCCGTAACAGCGTTCGAGTGGAATAGCTCGCCCAACGAAATCAATGAACCCTCACTGGTTTACAAAGCAGGATTCGAAAACTAGTACACATCTCTGCCAATGGCAAATTTGAGCTTTCGTCTTTTTCCATTCACTGAGCTTTTTGAATTTAATTGTACATATGGGGGACCACGCGATCAAATCGAGGCATTTTTAGTATTTTCCTCCTCTTTGTAGTTATTATCAAGTATCGAAGCAAACGAGCCACAAAAATAGACGAATTTTTTTGTTAAATTAGTTTAACAGTTTTATCATAAAGGCAACAGTGTTAATTTAGTCCCTTGCAATTATTGGTTTTGTTGATATACCGCTATTGTACATTGTTTATGTTAATATTGATTATTATTTGATCCCTGTAGAATTTTTATTTTTTAGTTAATAAATATATCGTATCGTTCAGTGAATTTTGCATACATCTTTAGGCAGAAATCAATGTTTGAAAATCGCAAAAGTGTGTGGCAGCATTTATTACCGCTGCATATAATTCTGTATATCACATCGATTATTAAATTTCGTCAATACGTCGTTATTACATCTGGTAAAAAATGGACTGAAAGAAAGAAGTACTGGCCAGGACGTAGCTTTTACTCCTGAGAAGAACGCAATATTTTTTAGCTCAGTGAATACACAATTCTCTCGGATAATAAGCGTTTCTCCAAGATAATATTTTTCTTTAGCGAATTAAATACTATTGGTACGCTTGATAAATTCCTACATTTTCAAAATGTTCATTTACCTCACAGATTTTATGATTTAGTTTCACATTTCAAGTTTAATCTACAGCGAAATTGATTTTTCAATATTGATAAACAACTTCAATCTAACAAATTTCATTTTGATGGTGTAATGTGTTATTAATTAGAATCTAAATCTATATCTACATTATATGAGATGTATCATCGCACATGTACGAGTACGTTAAAATAGGATCGACGCAGGGAACTGTATAGTTCGAATACCACGGAAACCATAAGTTCTGCCTTTGGGCTTTCCCCAAATCACTCGAGTTCGGTGAACTAAATAGTTCGACGAGAGAGAATCCTCGATAAAACTACTGAATCCTTTGACATACAAAAGCCAAATTTAAAGCCCTATCATCAGACGTTCGATGCTGATTGTGAGTATGGGGATAATCGCACGTATATCTATGTCTACATTATCAGTAGAATCCCGTAAAGTCTACCGTAAAAAGATCAAAATTCCCAATGCATCTTAAGACTCCGGACCTGAAAGACAATTACTCCACTGAAACTTTTATTGAAGGAGAGAGATTGACAATGAGACTGCAATAGGAAAATGGCCGAATCTTTTATGGCTGAATCAAGGTCTAACAAACTGTTTCACGTGTGTCTCGCCGATTTTGATGAAATTTGGCATATTCATAGAACGGACAAAAATAGGCAACACGTATTTTTTTATATGTGCCAAGATTGATTTTGAAGGAGTGAAACGCACCTTCGAAAATGGGGTTATTTTTTGTTCGTCGTCGATAACGTTTGAACAATACGAGATACGAAAAAATTTCAAATTGCAACAATATTTATTTTTTCGCGTACTAAGTATACATTGGATATAAGAATGGTGCAGATAACAACAAATTTCGTATTGTTTGTTGCAAATTTGCAATTTTTTCATACGTATCTCAGAGAGTTCTTAACCGATTGGGATACAAATTTGCATACAGCTGGCCTTTTGCCATTCTGCGTTAAATTCACGTTAATGTAAATTCGTTTCAATACTCGAGTACATATTTGTAAGTGCCACTCACCCCCCACCCCGAAACATCCCCCTCCCGAACGTTCAAAGTTCTTACCGTGCGGCATGGATGGAAATTTGTAGAAATAAAATGGGTTATACTGGAAATTCAGTCAGTCAAAATAATCGATACAATTTTCCCTGTTTTGGCGGAACGTCACCCTTAAGGGGGCAACTCAAAAACTTTGTTCATTCGTGAACGGGCGGAGTTAAAAAAAAGTTTAAAGGGACAAACCGTTCTGCTCTTCTACTACTAGACATTCGTGATAATAATGATGAATATAACAACAAATGGCATATTATTTATTGTAATAATACGAGAAATAATTGGGTGAAAATCACTCTTCAATTTTCCGCTGATGTCGGCACAGAAATAGGTAAGTCTTTCGCTATTACGGAATAATTTCCTGCTTCGGAAAGTAACTCAATTACAATTGTTTTCTTAACAAAAATTGCACCCCCCTTACCGTATCGAAAACACTATCGGCAGAGATTACTAATATTATACAACTACGACATTAATCTGCACTTGAGAGACAATATTGTTAAATTACAATCTCTTACATACAACCAGTTTTCTTCTCCACGATTTACAAACCTTTTTAAATATGCGTGGTACAAAAGCAGTTACGTAGAAGAAAGACCACCAAAGTTCGAAAATCTGGTAAAATTCTGCTTTTCACAAAATGCACCGACATGCGGCATATGCGGCGAAGCAGCTATTATCACTTGTCCGTGGTGTACAAAATCTCTGTGTTTTAAACACTTTTATCACGACTATCATTATTGTAATACGTATAATCCGTAACAAATTTACTGTAACAATGGTTATTAAAGTTTCCCGATCATATTTTAATCTTCAAAGGCAGTATGTGCCGAACAGAATTTCTTCGTAAAAATACCATAGTAATCCAGTTACTTTCCGATGCAGGAAATTATTCCGTAATAGCGAAAGACTTACCTATTTCTGTGCCGATATGAGTGGAAAATTGAAGAGTGATTTTCACCCAATTATTTCTCGAATTATTGCAATAAATAATACGCCGCTTGTTGTTATATTTATCATTATTATTACGAACGTCTAGTAGTCAAAGAGCAGAACGTTTTGTCCCTTTTTTTTATCTTTTTTTAATCTCCGCCCGTTCACGAATGAACAACGTTTTTGAGTTGCCCCCTTAAGGGTGACGTTCCGTCAAAACAGGAAAATTTGTAACGATTATTTTGACTGATTGAATTTCCAGTGTAACCCATTTAGTCCATTGAAATGTTAAATTGACCCTGCATTTATCAAAGTCAGCAATTTTGTTTTTCTGGTGCATAGGGGGAGACGTATGAAAAGCTTAAGTCCAAGTTTGTGGGATTGTAACCTTTGAGGAAAATCCGTCATCTTGAAAAAAGGGGTGAAATAGTTTTTGCAAAATAACTATGAAACTATCCACCGCGCAAGAAAATTACTAGTTATAGGAAATGAAATTCTCTACAAATTTGTTCTCTTGAGTTTTTATCGTAAAATCAAAAATACCAAAGTTATTAACAAACGACAAAAAATTAAGGAGTAATTTCTTTTAAGTCGCTCTAACTTTTTCTTTTCATTTTACAGAAAAATATGTTCAATGCATTTCGATAGAACACCATCTAACAAATAAATTTCAATATAAATGTCTCAACTTTTGTTTATTTATAAACATTTTACAGTGCTGCAAACGTAAGTGTCGGAGTACTTAAAAATAGACATAAAAATGAACGGTTATGCGTCGTTTCTTTGCAAATTTCATTAATTGTGGCGGACAAATTTTATTTGTTGCTATTGCAATATTAATAATAATTAATTATGAACTCTTTCCATCGCACCATCTACGAGGTAGAGTATACAGGCGCGTTTTTTTAACGTGGTGTCCCCAGTAGGCTTAATCCACGGACATGTTCCCAATGGTTGTTATTATTTTTTGTATTACTCCATACATCGTCAATTTTTCTTCTATTGTGTCCTAAACCTTTTTGATGGCCCGGGCTGTTATTCGGGATCTGGTTGAGGATTGGTCTTAAACTGTTCGGGTGGGACGGATGAATGAAGTGGTATCAATGTTGGCAATTCGTCATTTAAATTTTCGACATCGAGTAATTTAGCGATCTCCATGATGTTGCTGCAGATCTCTCCAGAACAATGCAGGCATACTACTGAGCATTTGAGGCCTGCTTTGCCACATTCACACAATGCACCACAGTTCCCTGTGCAACGACAAAATATTAGTTTGAAAAGTTCGGAGGGTGCTGGAGGTTTCGTCGTGTGGAGTGGCATCGATATTCGTTCTTTTTTTCAGCCCCAGTTTTCCGGATTTTTCCATTTTCCGAGCCACAATTGAATCTGGTAATAAACTCTTGTGTTAGAGGGAGTGAAGGCAAATTAAAAGTATTCTTTGTCACTGACTCGGCGAATCGTTTATATCTTAAATTGTTCAAGGTATCGTCGTCCTTGTTGCCACCATATAAGGCAATGAAAAAACGTTCGCCAACGACAGTGAGCAAAGCGGCATCGACATGTTCATTCAGGAATAAAGCTGCTCCACTAGCCAACTCAGGATGTTTTTTCAAGGCTGTTATATATTTAAGTTTTCCTATGCCGTACGTTGCTGACGTTGTGTCACATCCTGAGAACGCATGAAGAAACAATATGGTGTCCACAATCACATCTTCGTACATGAAAGCTAACGGGCAAAATAATTGTTCGGCTGCACGGCCTTTGGATGGTTTCAAGAAAAACACGTTCGAGATTTTTCTTCCAAATGCCGTGAGCAGCACAAGAACATCGATGTCCTCTGCGACAATCGTTTCCGAATCGAAGGATGTCGATGCAACGAGAACCGAATGAACGATTAAACTATCTGCATCTGCTTCGACTTGATCGACAATGAAACTTGCTCCCGATAAAGATATTTTGATCATTTCTATGAACTTGGCCTTATTCTTCTCATTGCCGAGAAATTTCTCTTGTGATATTAAAGGAACGGTGTTGTCATTCAATTTTATTTCAGTAGATTAATTTTTTTGGTGCGTCGCAAACGCTCCCAAGACTTTGTTCCTGCAATATCAGGGTTGGCCGAGTACCCATCGAATATTACGCTTGCAGACGATCGAAAGTGATGTTGCACATATGTAATTCAACAACAATGTCATGGGAAAATGAGTTCAGAACAATATATAGCCGTTTATTTTGAAAGTGGCCTAACTCCATTTTTTATTTTTTTTATGGTTATCATGGTTATGTATACAACTTCATGTTATTTATCAGTAAAACATTTCAAGTTACTTATAATTCGAGCAAATACGATAATTCTTGACACATAAGTTTTCAGAGTTAGTTCAATAATCGAACCGTGGAGTATGAAAGTGGCCTGACTACATTTATACTTAAATGAAGATATTTACTTTTGATAATGTCGAAAAACAGTGATGAAGGTAATTTTAATTATTACGATATATTATATATTAATAGGTCCATTATGTCTTTGAATTTTGCTGTTGTAATTTGTCTGATATTTTTATACAGTGGTGTCCATATAATATTTTCGAACTTGCTTGGTCTAGCCCGACGTGGTAATAAATTCAGGACTTTAAAATTTTCATTCTTATTCATTGATGTCTTATAGAAAATTGTATACGGTTCATTTCTGACAAAACGCAAGCAACATATTTTTAACCAGTTTATTGTTTCTCCATCAGAATTCTTTACACTTTTAAAAATTGCGTCTTCTAATAATTTTGTTGATACAAAATCTTCGTGTCTCATTTCATTTACAATAAAATTATTACCTTTCCGACATTTTTTAATACTCTTGTAATAATCTTGGGGAACGAACAGTAAATTATTATTTTTTAATAACATTTCTACCACGCCAAAATCTCTATCATTTAGTAAAAACCAATGTCCTGATATTAAAAATTTGTCATGTATGATTTCCACATTATTTGCCAAAGTTTGGACAATTTTTCACCATATTGAAGCTACTTTAATGTTTCTATTTTGCCCGGTGCACATGTCACTGCAAGCTATAATGTGTCTTTCACTTCTTAAATTTTTAAGATGTTTTAGGATGCATGAAACAATTTCTTGAGAACCTCTGGATGCAATAGTTTCATCCGAAACGTACATGTAAACATTACTGTTATGAAAATTATGAATACCTAAATTTAGAACATACATATTGCGTTTATAATATGCTACTGAGGTAGTCAACTTGGGATACGGTAATGCTTTTTGCAAGTCGAACGAGAAAGCAAAATAATAATCTGAATTACGTGATACTCGCTAGTCTTAAATGGGCATCGTATTTTTCTGTAAGTTTATTCTTTTCTTCATAATTATTCGATGATTTAATTTTGATATTTAATAAGTCCCATTTTTTACATGTATTTTTGCGCGATTGGTGGAAATGTAAATTAAAATCTTTTTTAAATATTTTTCTGTAAGTCCACTCATTAACGGCTTTTATTTTATTTTCCTCGCAATGAAGCTCGTATAAATCAAACATTTTCCTAACAGTTAGATCAGGATGTAGATATTTTCTGTTAGGATTATCAGATCTAGTATAATGGGATTCAAATTTAGGAAAACTTTTAATATGGTTTTGAACGTGCTTTTTCCCTTCCTCAGAGAATTTTTTTGATGATCCAACCATCATCCCACGCAAATCATTGCCTACATTTGCAGAGTTTAATACTCGTTTTAAGCATCCTTCACTTACTTTAAAGGTATCCAAAAAGAATTTTTTGCCGACGGGTACTTTTCCGTTTTTGGAATCTAACAAATACCCAAAACTTCAATTTCTTGGCGAACCTTTTTCGTTTGTTGGACGTCTTCGTTCGACAATTTTGCGCTCGACAACTTCGTAAAGCAATATATTTTGTTTGTTAAAATCTCCCAAACCCCAAAACTTCTTAAAAATATTCTTTCTTTCGTCTTCATCGTATTTTTTTATGGAAGCATTCCGACAATGGCACTCTTTATTTTCAACAAATTTTGAGCTACAATATTTCCGGTTTGAGTACAATATCTTTTTCCTGAATTCCGATTAATCTTTCGCACTTTTTGGATGTATGATTCATCAATGTTTTCTCCATTGTTATTCGTATCTTCATCTCCTGAAGACGAATATTGTTCTATAATTCTGTTTCGTTTTCGATTTGTTTTTAAATCATTAGTTGCTATTTCTTCTTCACTATCTGAACTAAATAGTCTCGTTCTGTTCTTTCCCATAGGTGAAATAATTTCTAAAAATTAATATTAAATTTTAAGTTTTATATTATTTAAACATACTGGTTATTCAACTAATGCAATTATCCAAAAACTGAGGGTAATTTGTAAATACTAATTAATTAAAATTACCTTCATCACTGCTTTCCGACATTATCAATAGTAAATATCTAATTTAAGGTTGTTGTGGGGTCAGGTCGAAACGATGTCACTGAGATGAAATTTTGTATGAACGTTCATGAGGTATTTACTAATCAACTTGTCAAATTGCAAAACAATCCACAGTACAGTTATAGAGAAAAAAAATCGCAAACTTGGAGCATTTGGTGTGCTCATCACATTATGTCTATAGGAATTTTTCAAACATTTTTCAGTATATTATGTATATCTGCCGAGAAAACGATGGCACGGAGTTAAAAAAACAGGTACGGTTAAATGAAATATCGGACTAACTTTTGGTGCTTTGAAAATAATAATTTACAGTACCGATTCAACGTTATTAATGATTATATTCGCGAATTTTCCCAAGAATTGAGCACACAAGATGTAAGTCTTCGGAAACATGACAACAGCGTAGATGTCACAAGCACTCCCTACCTTAGCGACCCTTTCCAACGAAAGAACTTTTTCCCGAGACCTATGTTCATTATTGATAAACAGACACTTCGATTTTACGGTTAAGAACGGAGCGGGTATCTGACCGCCGTGTGACACTGCTGTCAACCCAAGCAATTATCGTGGGTCATAATTTTCGTTGTTGCCAGTTCGTCTTCCAATAATTGATCTCTAACGAATTATCGAACATAATGCCATAAACTAATAGATATAATTCCTGTAACCATCACTTTGTCAAAAATGCATATTCTTTTAAACTGATGTGCATTTTTTCCTTGAAAAATGATATTAAATACGACGATAATTTGACGACAAGCAGGTGGTAACAACTCATTGATTCCGTGCATACGCATAGGGCGCCCCCCTCATGCTTCACCCCCGATGGCTAGACCCCACAAAAACCTTAAGTATAAATGGAGCTAGGCCACTTTCAAACTCGACGGTTCGATTATTGAAATAACTCTGAAAACTTATGTGTCAAGAATTATCGTATTTGCTCGGATTATAACTAACCTGAAATTAATTACTCATAAATGAGATGAAGTTGTACACGTAACCATGATAACCAGAAAAAAAATAAAAAATGAAGTTAGGCCACTTTCAAAATGAACGGCTCTATACCACCGGAACGTCATGATTTCTTCAAATCCCTTTTCACACGCACTAAAAAATGTAGATGAGTAGTAAATTGTTTCGTAATAAATTTATGTTATGTAATTTTGTACGTTATGTAGTTAAAAAATGTTTTGAATCGAATAAATTATGTTTCCGAAGTGTTTTAAAGATATGTAAAATAAATTCAGTATTGTTTTTTTTCAATTTGAAGTATCTTAAATAATGTTGAATGGACTTGGGCAAATTCAAATGCTCCTTCAAATTTTATAATGAATCTGGTTGTTAATTTTGAAAGTGGCCTAACTCCATTCTTGATAAGAAAAAGCATATTATTCACTAAATAATTGCCACTATTTTAATAGGAACTATAAATTTAACACCCTTAGAAACACGTAAGCAGTATGACTCATTAGTATTCCTATACGTGTATTTTTAAATTCATTGAAACGCAAACCATTAAATATCTCGATTTGAAGATAAATGGAGTTAGGCCACTTTCAAAATAAACGGCTCTAATTATTATTAACATTGCAATAGCAACAAATTTGTCCGCCGCAATTAATGAAATTTGCAACGAAACGACGCATAATCGTTCATTTTTATGTCTATTTTCGAGTACTCCGATACTTATATTTGCAGCACTGTAAAATGTTTATAAATAAACAAAAATTGACAGATTTACATTGACATTTATTCGTCAGAAGGTGTTCTATTGAAATGCATTGAACATATTTTTGTGTAAAATGAAAAGGAAAAAGTTAGAGCGTCTTAAAGGAAATTACTCCTTCATTTTGTGTCGTTGTTTGTTAATAACTTTGGTATTTTTGATTTTACGACAAAAAGTTAAGAGAGTAAATTCGTAGAAAATTTCACTTCCTACAAAAAATAATGTAATAATTTTCTTGCGCGATGGATAGTTTCATTGTTATAATGCAAAAACTGTTTTACCCCTTTTTCAAGATGCGGGTTTTCCTCAAGGGTTACAACTCCACAAACTTGGACTTAAGCTTCCTATACCATCCCCTATGCATAAAAATTCAAAAAAATTGCTGACTTTGATAAATGCAGGGTTAGGCCTTATTTTTGTAACATTTCAATGGACTAATTTTATTTCTACAAATTTTTATCCATGCCGCACGGTAAGAACTTTATACGTTCGGGAGGGTCATGAGTGGGGGTGGGGGGTGAGTGGCATGTACAAATATGTACTCAAGTATTGAAATGAATTTATATTAACGTGAATTTAACCTGGAATAACAAAAGGCCAGCTGATTAGACGATGCAATTGGGTAAAAAATCTAAGGGTAGTTTTAATCCCTTAATTATGAGATATCGGAAGAACAAGAAAATACGTAAACTTTATTTTGTCACTCTCTACCCATATACAAGTTTGCATCCCAATCGGTTAAGAACTCTCTGAGATACGTATGAAAAAATTGCATATTTGCAATAAACCATATGAAATTTGTTGTTATATGCACCATTCTCATATCCAGTGTATAGTACGCGAAAAAATAAATATTGTTGCAATTTGAAATTTGTTCATATCTCGTATTGTTCAAACGTTGTCGACGAAAAACGAAAATACCCCCATTTTCGAGGGTGCGTTTCGCCCCTTCAAAATCAATCTTGGCACGTATAAAAAAATACGTGTCGCCTATTTTTATCCGTTCTATGAACATGCCAAATTTCATAAAAATCGGCGAGACACGCCTGAGACAGTTTCCTGTAAGTATTTGTCATAAACGTTTCGTTTAGTCTAAGATTTCACTATCTACACATCGTTGAAATATACAATAACTCATTAATAGATATACATAATGATAATTGGAAGTCCGTCAGCGATCCAAACATGAAAACTCATTGTACAAAACATGGTGGAACGGTACGCGAAATGCCCAGAAGTCAGGGATTGACCCAACCCCCAATTTCTCGGTATAGGTAGGAACACCATAGCTACACACGACGTAAATATACGTATGTTGGTTATTACTTGGTAATGGGAACATGTCCAATGCTCATTCCGAGAAATGCATGAATAAATTTACGTTTGTTACGCGTTTATTTTCTACCTTTCGACAAGTAAATGCACTGCAAATACGTTTTGCTGGATGTAACATACCTAAGGGTAAATTTAATTGGACGTTTTCGCCAACCGGACTGTAAATCCATTAATATTTTATATAACACGTTGTTGCCTCGAAACGTAAGTGGATTAATTTTGAATGTTAAAAAATATAAAAGAAATTTTTCCTTCGCACATACGTACCTATGTTGAAGTGAGAAAATTGTAGATTCTTGTTAGAAAAGATGTGCTTTGTTCATAAGTAAAGAGAAATTGGAAGCAGGTCTATAATATTGTCGCAACATAATATGGATCACACTCTCATGGAAAGCCTCATAAGATTTCTACGAACAAATTTAAAAAACATGAAATAAAGTAACAAGTATTGAATTTCGTTTCGTGAAGGTGTTTGTAGATTTACATGGAATATACCATCCGTATGGAAGTTGCGACTTCTCGGAATATTATTTTCTACTATTTGTTTTCATTTTTTTTACGGAGCCTAAAAGGCTGTAAGTAAGGTTTCCTGCAAGTAATGCAGAAAACCATTTGTGCAACGTACGAATGCATGCGAGTCTTCAACTTCTACGTGTTTTTTTTCTCTTATCGTCGCATCGCAATACCAAACAACATGAGGTACATCATACATTTTCATTTCTAGCTGAAGCTTACAGTGTAGAGTTTGCATAAATTCGCTATTCGTGTTTTTTCCCCTCGGGCTCTCCCAATCCTCGGGGTTTTATGTAGCTAGACAAGGTGCATTAGTTGCATGGTCGAACAAGTCCATCGAATTTATTCATTCCTTTCTCTCTCTCTCTCTCTCTCTCTCTCTCTCTCTCTCTGTCTGTCTCTCTCTCTCTGTCTCTCTGTCTCTGCATGTTAT
This sequence comes from Netelia fuscicornis, assembly GCA_946811545.1. Taxonomy (NCBI): domain Eukaryota; kingdom Metazoa; phylum Arthropoda; class Insecta; order Hymenoptera; family Ichneumonidae; genus Netelia; species Netelia fuscicornis. The sequence continues at coordinate 22,347,905 of OX328011.1, read as the reverse complement.
TTCGTAGAGGTCGAAGCATATGCTAGTACAGAGACACGCAACCCATACGCGTCTATTCTATCTCATCATTTTCGAAGCTTCGAGTTTACTCGCCCACGATAATTTTGTGTGCCCAAGCGGTAATCCTCGTTGCGGACAAGGGTAGGATTGGGGTTGAAAACTACGAACTGGCTATATAATGGGAAAAGCCGGAGCGTCGAGGCGAGACGCAGAGAACACGAGCGCGAAGAGATATATTTTCCACGAATATATTTGCGAGGAAAATACGCGAGATGGTGACTTCTTTGTCGGTGTGTCATTACGTCGTTGTGTCTGTACGAACGCACGTATATAGAAAACACGAGGGGAAGGAGTGGGTCACGAGTCGCGACTAACCGTGAACAACCGCTCGAGCACACAACGACGTTTAGATGCGTGTATTTTGCACGCCGTGTATGTACGACAAGAGGAAAAAATTTATATGCAAAACGGGCCGAACAACCGGACGTCGATCGCAAACGCTGCTCGTACTCGGAAAAAAAAGCGAGAGAGCCAGAGAGAAAGAGAGGGAACGTGCGATAACGGTCACACGATTGACCATCCTGAATCCACTATTACTTTTTGTCGGCTATTTCAAGCCCGGTACCAAAATGCGAATTGCGAATGTTCTCTTGTCTCTGCTCACGCTGATATTTGATGCTATATATTTTACATAGGTACTCCATCACGAGTCATCGCGATCACTTTGGGATACGCGTAAATCTCGCTTCCCATAAAAAGCAAAAAAAAATCTGTATCGTACGAGATGACGCGATAAAAATTTGATCGATGGCTCTTAACAGTAATTGGAATAAGAAAACTCGGGGAGAAAAATGATTCACCAAAAATTAATATCATTTTTCGATCTTCGAATAGAGAGAGAGAGAGATAATTAAAAATTTCAAAAATGCTATAATGGTGGACTCTTGGTTTATGAGCTGATCAAAATTTTAGATCGTCTGTGTTGCTCTATTATTTTCATGGTTGAGAGATGTCTGCGGAGTCAGCACAGGTATTGAATATACCAGTTACTTGTGAATAAGTCACCGCGCATAACGGATTAACGAAAGAACATGATGCAGACATCGTGAATCTTGTTGAGGTTGAATGCGCGCATATCACATCGCTGACTGATTCGCGGCTTCTAAGCAGTCGAATAATGTACGAGTCCAAGTATCTTGCCAATATTTCCAAAATATTATGATTTGCACGAATAGATATTTTATAAAAAATTGCGAAATTCTATTTTCCGTGTGAGTTTAAATAAAGTTTTTACGAAACATAAGATCGAACTGGGTATGTTGCTAAATGATTTATTCTGGATTTAAGTTACTTTCAGTCGATTCAAGTATCGTGTACCCTCAGGGTTGTGAGGAAACTTATGAGCTAGATATTTGTTGAGATTGACTTGACAGGTCTACGCGGGTTGAATAGTGGATTGTTCCACTGCTCAACCCACTGCACGAGCCCATGTAACTTGCGAACATTTCCAAAGTATTATGATTTGCACGAATGGATATTTTATAAAAAATTGCGTAATTCGATTTTCCCTGTGAGTGTAAATAAAGTTTTTACGAATTATAATTTTGAACTATGTCTGTTGCTAAATGATTAACTCTGGATTTAAGTTATTTTCATCGAGTATCCTCGACGTTGTGAGGAAAATTAGGGGCTGGTTATTTTTGAAGATTGACTTGACAGGTCTATGATTGATGTTCGTACACAATTAACGGAAAACATGAACTCCCTCCATTATAGCGTAAATCCGGTATAAATAGAATACAATTCACTGCACCGATGCATTTACATTATTCGGCTAACGGCCAGTTATAATTACAATAATTAAATAATTAAGAAACTTCGATTCCTCTTCACTTTCAATTTTTAATTACATAAAAAAGCCAGGCATAAAGTATAGAAATTAAAAAAATTATATATTTTCGCTCGCTGTAGATTTTGGAGAAATTATTTTCAATGAGTAACGTGCTATACCGTTCATGAATAATAATAAAAAATATACGAAAGTCACGCGTATCCTCTTAGTAGTAATTATAATTGGCTGTACAAAGAAAAGCGAGAGAATCGAAGGGGCGAGTAAAGAAAACATCCCACTCGTTATTTATTTAACCAGTCAATATATTTTTTGCAAACCACTGATTGATCATATTGCCTCTTCCCCAAGTCCTCTTTCGCTTTCTCCCAGCTTCATCCTCTCCCATTCTTATTCTTTTTCTCGGACGTTTTTCCTCTTCGCGAATTTTCTTTCATTCTCTCGTTCTTACTTTTTCTCATCTACTCCGCGATGCCCGCTCTCTCTCTCTCTCTCTCTCTCTCTCTTCTTGGAGAGGATAGCTATCCTCTCATGACCGTTAGGAAAGTAAATTGCTTCGAGTGCGCGCTGGCTGTTTCCTTTTCGAAGGGGTTATAGCCAGAACGCGTACCACAGAAGCGCACGCAGAGGGAGAAAGAGAGAAAGCCCAAGTAGCGAAGCTTGAAGCAGCGTATATATACATATCGAGGGCTAGCACGGCTCGACCTCGTTGGATCAGCGCTTTTCTACGATGGTAACTCTCGCGACTAATGAGAATTCTGCCTTCGGCCTCTCCTTCTCCACATACCACCTCTCAACATCCACATCTTCGTCTACCATATCACTCTCTCTCTTTCCCTCTTCCTCTCTCTTTCTTCCGGCCAACCCTCGATCCGGTTCTCTCAGCATCTCTTCAAGAGAAAGCTACTGCAGCAGCACTCCCAACTCTTATCTCACAAACATACACAGAAATTTCCCCTAAATGTTGCTGATTTTCACTTATACTGTTGAGATGAGAACCAAACTAATTGTAAGTCCGCCGGCATAAAAGTTAAGAAAAATATGTGCCTAGACGAATATGAACGAGTTTTCAGGTACCTATTCATTATTGGTCACAATATTATCATAATTAAATTTGACAATGAACAGCTCGATGCTTTAAACGAATCAAAACTTTACAGAAATTTTTGTAAGTTTGAAGTATTATTGCGGAAACAAATCTGAACTTTATAATAAATTTGCAGACTAAAGAACGTTATTGTTCGACAATGAAGTTACGCTGAATCGATCAAAATGTGTAGATTTTATAATGTGTAAAATTATTTCCACGTTTCAATTTTTCTATGAAAACGTGTGATTATTATATGTTTAATAAAATTTTATTTTTATTAATATTTCATTAGAATACATGTATATTTGATTTATGTTCCAGATACTTTGAGTATGGGAGACCGTGGCATGGATTTGGAGCGAAACTCCGGTAGACCACGCCAGCAAATGCTCGATCCTGTAACGGGTCTGAAAATGAAGCTCGACCCAACGTTCGATTACGCGCAGTCGACGAACGTCACTGCGCTGATCGGCAAAAGTGCCTACCTAACATGTCGAGTTCGCCATCTTGGTGACAAAACGGTACGACCCTACGTAATCTTTATGTAACAGAAATTCAGTCGGAGCGTTCTAAGATTTTAATTCCTAATGGAGTCTCCATAGGAAAAATGACGATTCAACCTGGAAGCGAATACGACTGCATTTTCAAACATTATCGCGCTCTCGAGACTTATTTTTCGAGCAGATTAAAAAATAGGATAGGTAGAGAGGCCATTTATTCAATTAGCAAACGAGCGAAGAGTCGATTTAATGTCCCGAATTAAACCGTTCGAAACACATCGAGTTTCCTCGAAATGGGGGAAATGGCCCGTATTAAGACACACACATCCACCCACACACACCGAGGTCGTAGTGGATAGTACGGGTTGAATACGTAAAGTGATTATCAGGAAATAACGAAATTAAGTGAAGTCGATTGGACGTTAATCGGCGTGGCTCTCCTGCTTGGAGCGCGAGGAGAGGAGCAGTGCCGCAAAGTCCGCTGGGGGATGATCGAGAGGAGGGGTCGCGCTCGCAGGACCAGGGTCCAAGGCAATTCAATTTTATCCCAGGCTGTTCCCCGTGGGTACGGAGAGTGTTTAGCTTTCTGTGTGTAGCGTTTCACTACCCTCCGGGGTTCACCAACCAGATCCTCCTTCTCGCCCCTCTCTCGCCTCTCTCTCTCTCTCTCTCTCTCTCCTCCACTCACACAGCTGGCTCACCACCTTTTCCTCGACAATCTCTCTACCCGCGTCCTTATTCGTTCCTACTTCGTGTCTCAACGTTCGTGCATTGTCAAAGTTATATGCTCTTTGTCCCGTGGATAGCGAACCAAGGGTCAACTTGTTCGGACTGTGCGGTCGTAACACCTCTCGTCGCACCGCAAACGTACTTGCCGCTACCTTGACAACCAAGTGCTACGAAATGAACCTCGCAACAATTCAACCCTTTTGCCACGGTCCTCTTAGCTCGCTATGAAATTTAATATATCTGTTTTCTAATTTAATAAACCGTAAATACAATTAATGACAGTTTTTTTGTGGTTGAGTTTATAATGGCGATAATCACCGACGAATCCATCGTTGACAATTTGACGAAACGTACGAATCGGAAGCGTTATTTATCAAAATAATAAACTTGCAAGAATGAGACAAAAATCGGTGTAATTTTCCGCCAACTGTTTCGCAATAACCAATTGATAGATTAGGAATAAACACGCCTCCCGTATTCCAAGTGGTTACTCGATGTCATGTATTATATCGCCATGGGAATATGCTTGAAGGGTGATAAATGGATGATGTACGAGAAAGTGAGAACAGAGATCTGTGGCCGATTATTAAAATGGCGAAAGGGCGAGAGGTGCGATGGGGGGAAGGAGAGGGTGGGTGTAGGTCGTTAATCACCGTGACTAATCGTCCCGGTGTTCGCGCGCGAGAGAGAGAGAGGAAGAAGGAGGGATTATATAATGAACAACCGACGTGTGACGAGATGCGCGACTGTTGATAAGAGAAAATTTATCAAAGTATTTTTGCCCGTGGCTTCAAGGACTTTTTTTTGTTTTAAATGATGCGCACCGTTCGCGTTGTTCGCAATGTCAGTGAAATGTGCAAATGTATAAAAGTGTGCTGGCAAAGATAACGAAAACATATTGGAATCGTTGGTGGTATTCGGTGGGGAAGGGGAGAAAAAAGGCGTGACTCGTAGATTTTTGTTTTATTTTATGTTTGTTTTTATACCACGACCAAACTTGGTCGTGCTGGATTTCCAGAACCGTAATCCTCTCTCTAGTCCTCTCTCTCTCTCTCTCGCTCCCCACCTCTCTCTCCCACACACACACTCTCGACGGTCCGAGGCTGAAGTGCACTAGTAGTTAGATTTTTATGAATTTTACAGCGTACATACCCAGATGCTATAGAAAAGTGCATCGTGGCATATTCCACCGGATGTTAAAAAAATAAAAACAAAACAAAACAGAAAATCCACCAGAAGAACTAAAAATAAAACGAATAACGTACCTAATAATTAATAGAAAAAAGGAAAAGAAAACCAAACGAGTCGAACAATTGTGTTGTTCGTATAATAAATGCCAAATGCGCGCTTATACGAAACGGATATGCGTCGTATGTGGGTCAAAGCTGAACCCCGAAAAGAGAAAATGCGACACAGAGGGACAGAAGAAGAGAAAGAGAGCACATCTAGCAAGAGTGATACTCCGTATCGAGCAGCAACGAAAGAGCGTGCCGTATATCCGAGGGAGAGAGAGAGATAGAGAGAGAGAGAGAGAGAGAGAGAGAGAACGTGTAGAACGGATCTCCGAAGGTTTTTATTTTGTCTATTTGAAATAAAACCTGAAGAGGACGAGAGATATGGGCGGAGTTGAGAGGGAGAGAACAGAAGGAACCACGAAAAGAAAGGGAGAAAACAAGAGGCAAAGAAGGAGAAAGAGAGAGAAAGCAACGAGAAGCAGAGCGAAAAATTCGTTTTCCCAGGCACGTTTCGTTCTCGTGGATGCGCACAGCAGTAGAGAAACGAGAGAACGACGAAGCTCTACGTTAAAATTTGCACGCTTCCCGGGCTAGCGTATATTGTATGTATACATGTATATATAACGTATATAGACAGAGCTAAATGTACAACTTTAGGTACAGCTGCAAGAGGGAACCTGATTCTCGTTGGTGGTTTCGCACAAACTTTCCTACCCCAAATTCCCGTCTCGCGCCGCCCCCTCCCCCTCACTCCTACCTGTTTGTAATGTTTCGTTCCAGTACGTGTATATAGACATATATATACATGTCCCTCTAGAATTGGCGAAATAGGAATTGTTTCAGCCTGCAGAATTCTCCGAAACGCCAGATGAGGATGAGCGAAAGGCGCCATCAGATGCCCTGGCGGATAGAGCTGCAACCTAAACAGAATAAGAGCTCTCGTGCAACGATACCCGAGGATTAATAGATTTACGGACGGGAGTGATGAAAAGTTAAAAAATATTTCTGAAATTTCAGGAAGAAACGTAGGATCGTTTTGGATGCAACGTTGTTAAAAAAAAATTTATGTTTTCCTGTGTCGGTATATTGATGCATTTTTGTGGTTTTACGACATCTCAGGACGATGATAAATTTTTTACATTTCTAAAGCGAGGATGGTCCACTTGGCCTCTTGTTATTGAGAAAAATTCATCGCATGCGAAAATGGTCACGACAGTCCAATGTGGTTTTTATCGATTGCCCACGCTATGCAATACCCGGAACTGCTGACGGTTCGCGCCAAACGTGTTTCGTACAGGAAGGAAAAAAATGAAGGCGAAGAGAGGGGTGGGGGGGGGGGGCGAGCTTTGAGAAATTTCTTTTCGTGGCAGGTGTTCCGGGAACCCCATGATTTCCTTTCTTTACACTCCCACGGTTTGCTCTTGTTCACTTTTTTTTCATTCAATACGAGCGCACCATTAACCATCCCCGAGCGCGTTATCTTGTCGCACGGCGGAAGCGTCATGGGATTTTCGTGAACGATCATTTTTTGAGGTTCTTCTACGAGGAACGCACACAATAATAATAAAAAAGGAGAGAAAAGCAAAAAGCGTGTGAAAGTAAAAATGCTGTGTGAGCCCGAGATGAGACGGGAGAATCTCGATTTCGTGAGTGATGAAGTGTATTCTCAATAACGATTTAATATCACAGAATGTGTATGAAGCCGAGAGACATTTTCTTGTCTACCAACCACATTGTGGCTCAAAAACTCGTTCCTTTTTATCGCGTGTAGGTTCTGCCGCGTGAGGAAAAAATGGATTCGTTTAACGTTTTCATCGTTCATCATTCACGCGAGACAAGGCGCATACGTTAAGAATCAAGCTTCTCCCACGATCCCTTGTCATCCGGATCGATTCCTTCGGGTGAGAGTGATGTTACTATGGCCTCGAACAGAAAACTGCTATTTCTTTTCTTCATATAACTGTATATCTACGTACGAGAAACCTCCGATTTATCTATTGAAAATTTTCAGTTTCCGTGAATAAATTTCGCAGAAAAATATCAGAAAAGATCGATCGAGCTGACAAGATGTCTAAAAACTAAATATATCTTTTATATAACAAAACGCAATATGATAAACGTCTAAGAACTGCCAAGATGTCTAAGAACTAAATATATCTTATACATAACAAAACGCAAGAGATGCAGTGGCATAAGGGGTAACGTTCCCGACTCCCAACTCAGGGGTCCCAGGTTCGAATCCCGCCGGCACCAATGGAATTTTTCTATGTGCTTTTTCTGTGCTCTCGGTGGTTCGGAACTCACCTAAAACTGTAGGGCCACCGGAGTGGTTAACGATGAAATGCGAGGCAAGGTGTGATAGGAGAGATACGTAAAAAGGCGGGGGAAGCCGTACCGAGGAATCTGAGGTAAAAAAAAAACCACTCCGGTCTAAGAGAGGAGCATGTAAAAGCCCGCAAGGGCATACAATCGGAATACAGAAAAGAGACTTTATAACAAAACGCAATATAATAAACGTTATTTTTCAAACATAAGTTTGCCCCTTATTTGTAGAAACTTGATACTGACATTTTTGTTGCAAAATTAATACATTACAATTCTATCTATAAATGTATTGTCAATCCAATTGGCACATCGTTTTTAACGAATATTTGCTTTCAGAAAATTCACTCGAGGTGCAATAAAAAATCTTCCACGATGATACGAGATAAATCGAACAGTTGGCAAAATCGGAATATTTCTATTGAGCTCGTATATGAAACGTATTATTGTTTTTTTTGCATAAATTCACTCGAGAACCAACATTTTCATTGATAGTGAAAAATCGACTTTGGGGTGAAGGTATTCCGCTCCAGGAGGTAGTCTCGTCCTATCTTCCCTTACGTATTCTTATATACCTATATGAACTATCGGTTCCATATATACATTCATCGTTAGTATAGACCGCAGGTATTCAGACAAGACCTTAAGGCCATTGCTGGTAGTATGAAGCATACCAAGAAGTGAGCTCTCGGGTGTGAATATCGACGAATATATATCTATCTATATATCTATACATTTATGCAGAAATTTCAAGACACAGAGAGAAAGAGAAAGAGAAGGCAAGAAGGAGAGAGATGGAGAGAGAATCGCCCGAGAAAGGATTCTCAAGTATTTTCCACATGCAGAACGTGCCAAGGAAGATTCGCATTTCTAGCCGAGCAATGCAACGCTTTGCCGCGGACCGGAGATTAATATTCCGCAAAGACGTGGGTATCGTGGATCGCGAAGATCTCTCGCCGTCCCTCTCTCTCTCTCTCTCTCTCTTTCTCTCTCGGCAAGCGGATGGATAATCGGATTTTCCCGAGTGAAAAGTATGAGTGTAAGAAACTAGGCTAGGATGACACATTTCTGATAGATAAATGAATATTTGGATATATTAAGAATATTTTCTGGCATACGAGTAATATACGTGATATATTCTATATTGAAAGTTGCGATAGAAAACTTAAAAAAAAGGAGCCACATATTTCGAAGGGTGCATGTTATTATCATCCAACGAAGGCTTAGGGTGGCTCCGAAAATGGGAACTTCCTGTACACAAAATGTGTAAAAATTTGCAATTTTGTATTCTGTTAATTTTTTGACTGGCAAGTTGCGACAAAGTAACGATCAGGGAATATCATATAAGGGATCAACGAAAAACTAACGGTTCAACGAATCTACAACTTCGTTTCAATGAAAACTTTGTGTTTTATTTGACGAATTTGTACGCGGCTGTTCGTTCTTAATTAATGTATGATGTATACGTCGAACGATCCCGATCATACGATGAATAAGTCACGACCATTTTCGTGAGATTTCGACGATCGCAACGTCGAAATTTACTTGTAGTAAACATACATAGGTACATACTCACGGCGATATGTATACATACATGTTATGTAAAGTAGTTTACACGCTGAAGTGCAGATTGTCGAAGTTTAGAGATGGTCCGAGCTTCTATCAACGAACCAAAAAGCGGGTTATTGGATTTGGGAACGTTTGGGTTAGTTTAGCTTCAACGCAGATGCTTCGTTTCTCGTCGTCGACTGAAGATACAAAAAAGGGGATGAAATCGACATTCGTGAAATACACGAATAGATATTGATCTATGAAAATTATTATTCAGAAAAGGGTGGCTTATTAATAACGGTATTCTGTATAATAAAAGTCATTAGCTCCACCCCACGTGCGGAAGGTAGCCGTCTGTAGTCGTTTGAAGCCAATCGATATCTCCGTTCTACGCATGAAGAGAGGGTCGGCACGAGTATGGGCAATGTACATTACTCAGAGTACTTGTGACTTTTTTAAAACTTTTTTGTCAGATTATTATTCTCTTGTTACTATTTTTTATAAATTAAAATTTCATATTGGAACAATAGTTATCAACCTCCCATTCTCGAGAATATTCACCATCTTAATTGCTTTATTTTTCTGCTTTGACGAATGCTGAAATAAAACGGTAGGGAAGGAATTAAAGAAAAAGAAAAATGATAGAATGTGTTGTTAATTAATGCGATAATGTAGGCGTAGCTCGAATATGAGGTGGTAGAACATCTCGTATCGCAAGTTGAAAGTAAGAGAGAGCGAGCGTTGAAATCGATGGCTAACAGGAAGTCAAGGAAATTAACGGAGTAAATTGTATGCTCTCCGGAATCTGTTCGTCGGTAATATCCGTCGAACCGGAGGCCAAGAAGAAGATCAGGGAAGATACCGAGAAATCAGCGGGGCAGGTACTAGTGACGACTGTTCCGGTCACAGTCGCGTCCTTCCCTCGTTGCACTGTGCCGGAATATCGAGAAATGGAATATTGCCAATTAATATTCCTGAGAGCCTTACCAGAGATCTACGGAGCAATATTCACGAAGATAGAGTTTGAACAAGACAAAATAAACTACAGTAGAATTATTTCCGTTCTTTGTTCGTTAAGCCTACGATGATGAATCTATGGCAGGTCTCTTAATAAAACCACTTATTGATATTCTTCGATTACTTCCCGATCGATATTCATCGATTCTTTCCAATACACGATATTTAAGACAAGATTTTCCGCGGCTTGAATTAAGAACGGTCCAGACGAAAAACGGGACAAGAAGGGAACTGGAATAATCAAGTCCTCGCGAGACTTCGTCCAATCAATCGATTATACACAATTACTCCAAAGCCTGAAATTGCACCATTTTATATAATGTTGACAATAAAATATATTTTTTTATCGACATTTATGGACGATCATATCGTGTCAGCTACTTTTATAAATAATAAAGATAGGCAAACAAAAAGTACGAGCGATCGTTTAGCGTTGTAACAAAAGTTTTGCGTTTTATCTCCGAACCATGAAACTTCAGTAAAAGCAAAGCGCTCGTGAAAGCTTTAGCATCCATTCTTCGGGAGAAAGTTTAAACAGTATAAAGTAAACTTGAGGTATTTTATTGACGTTTTTTTCTGCCTTCGTCCTACGGTAATGTTTTAGGTGTCCTGGGTTCGACACAGGGACATTCACATACTGACAGCGGGGGCTTATACATATACGAGCGACCAACGGTTTCAAGCTGTACACCGACCGGCATCGGGACAAAACAACGAATGGACCGAATGGACGCTTTGCATAAAATGGACGCAGGAACGAGATCAGGGGATTTACGAGTGTCAAATATCCACTATTCCTCTAAAGTCTCATCAGTTTCATCTGAACGTTGTCGGTTGGTATTAAAAAAAAATATTATCCGATGGGAATTGTAAATGCGTATAGCGACAGATTATCGTACCCCCTCCCACCTCGACCCCCATACCCGGTGGAATATCGCATTTATACATAACGAAACATATTTACGTTGAAGCTTTACATTGTTTTTTTTTAGTTTTGATACTCGATATATTTTATTCCCAATCCTCGGAATATTTTCGACGCTACGTTATTCGAACTATAATAACGACATTGTAAAATATAACAGTTATTACATAGAAAATTCAAATTTTTAATAATATTAGTAATACAAATTTAGTAGTGAATTTTTGTTCAAAATTCGATAAATTGTTAAGAAGTTTGATTTTTACGGAGTCATCTTAACGATAATATGAAATGTGATAGTAACTTGATCAAGAAACTACGAATCAGCAATTGTAGTGAACTTTTAGCTGGAACAATTTTTGTTGAGAAAAGTGTGGAAATTATTTATTTTAAATATATTCGAGGATTCCATATAAACGTTTTTGTTTTAACTCTTTATATACGTGCAAACCAACATCTTGATCATTGAAAAATGCGCAAGAAACATAACACATAACAGTGCTATCATTCAGTTACCATTTTTTTCTATTTACCTTTTCAAGTTCCAACGGCAGCAATACTTGGCGGACCGGAACTCTATGTAGGTGCTGGCAGCACGATAAATCTGACGTGCGCGATAAGATTCAGTTCCGAGCCACCGGCCTACATATTCTGGTATTACGACGATAACGTTCTCAGCTACGACAGCGCGCGCGGTGGCGTATCCGTTATAACCGAGAAGGGCACCGACGTTACGACATCCTGGCTGCTGATACAATCAGCCCAGGCATCGGATTCCGGTGAATACAGTTGCAAACCTAGCAACGCCAATACGGCATCGATCAGAGTCCACGTCGTCAACGGTGAGTCCTCGAACAATAATTATTTTATGACGATTTCCGTCAATTAGCCGAGGATATCAAATTGTTCCAATCAGGGCCATGTGGATTTGATACCTCAGTCATTATAGCATTCTCTTGGCCCTGCTAATGACATCTAAAATTATTCGATAATAAATTCATCAATCTTAAGTCTGCGGTGAAAAGGACATTGCGAAAGAATACAACTGGGTTCTGTCCTTGGTTCTTACAGAAGCTTGCTATTGCATGCAAATTTAAACATTTCCGCGATATTCTCCCATTACCACTGGCTTTGCAGTGGTCGAGAATCTCGAAAGCAGTTTTTATCGCTATTTATATTTATATTTGAATAAGAGAGGAGAGAGAGGGAGAGAAAGGAATAAGGCGAGAGATCGCCTCGAAGTGTCTTGGATTTACGATGTACGGAACTCGGCGGACAGAGGCTGATAGAGCGTGGAGAGAGAACTCTCTCTTTCCCTCGTTCTCATCCACCGGTCTCCTTCTCTCTTTCTCTCCTCTCTCTCTCTCTCTCTCTCTCTCTCTCTCTCTCTCTCTCTCTCTCTCTCTCTCTCTCTCTCTCTCTCTCTCTTCTATAGTCGTAGATAAGGTGCGGACGTAACGGAAATTGCATTTCGATTCGTTTTATGAAGCTCACCGATCTTGTAGAGAATAAGAGCGGAAATGCAAGAGGGGTAGAGAGAGAGAGAGAGAGGGAGAGAGAGAGGAGAGGGAGAGAGAGAGAGAGAGAGAGAGAGAGAGAGAGAACGAGTAAGAGAGTAGGACGAATGGGGCGGGTAGTGCTGAACATTCTACGATATATGACATCGATGGTAGAATGGAACGAGACAAGCGTTACTTTTCAAAAACGTCTTCGCAAGGACGACCTTTCTCTCTCTATCTCTTTCTCTCTTTTTCATCAAGCCGACGAAAAAGGATGAGTAGTCACCGTCCAAACAATAAAAAGTCGTACCAAAGTATTTTATGACAAACTAAATTTTGAAAAAACGTCATGTAAAATCTGCGGATCGCTTTTTCGTAATTGTTTTTACATTTAGAAACTTTTTCTCATATTGGCTGTCATTAGTCTTGTTTTCGCGAATGCGAAACAACCATGAGGAGGATTTGTGCCAGTTTTAATTTTAATAAACAATTATTCAGTTGCAGGGGAGCTTCATTTTTGCAATAAAATAATATTTTGCTTTTTCCCCTTCTCACCCTGTGTTTCAGGCGAGAGACCGGAAGCGATGCAGACTGGTACAGCAGGCCCGATTTTATCGTCGAGCTGTCTTCTCGTGTCACTCATCATTTTGTACATATCCTCGGTGTAAAATACGCTCGAGTACGTTATCTCGATGAAAAAGAACATTTTGTGAATTTGTGCACATCCGAATATATATATATATATATATATATATATATATATATATATATATATATATATATATATACATACATATATATTCGTATATAAAAGGAGAATATACGATTTAATGAGTGCGAGAAAATGGACTGCAGTGGGACAAACAGTGCGGGCTAAATAAATTAAACAAATAAAAGAAAATATAATAAACTAAAAAGCGCAACGTGCAAAAATTTAAATGACAGCGGAAAGAATAACGACTCAAGGTCATCGCGGAGTATGCTGGACGTTTAGTTAAGTAATTATACGCTACGCGTAATGTCGTTCAATCGTCGATGTCGATACCGTGATTTCTGTTTTGTGGATAAGAATTACGTACAAAGTGACTCGAAGTGAAGCTTCTCGATGAGGATGTAACGCGAGCGATAGAAAGAGGAAATGAGATATGGAACGATCGCGAAAGAAAATAAATAAATAATCAGGGACAACCGTAAAAGTACTCGCTAGTTGGTTTTTCCGGTTTACTGTAAGAAGGATGGATATTGCGACTGTTCGTTCGATAGTTGGCGAAAGGGATCTGGGGAATCTAAGTCATTAGAAAAGCCTGATGAAGCGTAGGAGGGATGAAACAAGAGAGGAGGAGTGAAATAGAAAGCACACGAGGGGGTACTGTGGCAAAAAACTACGATGGATACGAGTCACTAATCCGGCGTATCCCCGAATGGAACGGTTGCTGTTCTCGATGGAAGCTTTTTTGGTCTCTCCCTCGCACGTTCATGCTCTCCCACCCTCCCCGGCTCTCGTCCATTGATGTGTCTCCGCATCTCTTGCAAACGCCATTTCTGAATTTACTCCCAGATTATCATCTTTGCCTGGAAAGAAATAACGATCTTCGTGCATTAATATATAAAACGTGAATATCCGGTTATGAAAATTTGACAAATGCAACATTTTTTCGTAAGCTCGATTTGAAAGCTCTCTTGTTTCCTATTCTTTTTTGTTTCTCGACTGTCTCTCTTCTTTCACCATTTATTTCGGCCGCGTCGAGCCCTGTATGGCTAATCCTCGGTATTATAGATTTATTTTGAAAACATCGAAAATACAATTACCTATATATTGCGCACAAAGCGAGTCTCTCTTGTATCGTCCTCTGTATCGGCGAATCGAGATTTGAATTTATTCTACATTGAGCGATGGATTCCTGAGTTATGTGTGATAGCCCGGCTCGTGGAGAGTAATTGTACCGTTAAAAAATAAGTTTTGACGTGACCACCGATTTTCTCATTTACCCAAACATGTGAAATACGCTGGAAAGCAGAAAATTGCCCTTAAGCAAGAATCGATGGACCAGATTTGGTGAGTTATGATCGTGCTGATAAAAAATGTTGACTGGTAAACTTGACCATCGAGAATAACTTTTTCCAACTGGACAGTTTTCATATTTACACGATTTATTTGCTTTCTTGATTAATTGAGAAACATGATTTATTAAAAAATATCATTTTATTCCAATAGACACGCAAATAACGTAACATAAATATGAATTTTAGTGAATAAACATTTGTAGCGATGAATCCGAATAATCTTTGTTTGACTTGAAAAACGTTCCACTTCAAACAAATATGTTCGGAGTATCTGACTTTAAACCACCCAATTGAATATCTTTGAACAATAGCATTTTTTTGTAAAATATTACGAATAAGAATTTGAATACTTGCGGTGGAACGTCAAATTACTTGTTTGATATTGGGTGAAGGGTTCTAAGGTCATCCCAAAATCAATATTGTTTTTAATAATGGGATCCAGTACATTTTGTGCGGATTTGCATTCTACACTAAAAAAAAAAATTTTTTTGTTAAAAATATTTTTTTTTAATCTCCATTTTTTAAGATTAGCCGGCCGAAATTTTCTTAACAACTTTTACTCGAATATTAAAGCTTTTTGATATTTTTATTTCCGAAGTTGAAAATAGCAGTTTCTATTCAAAAATATTCAATAAATTCAAAATTTTGGTAAACGATATACATATATACTAGCGGTACCCGGCATGCGTTGCAACGCCGTTTTGGTGTCATAATTTATTTGACCCAGAATATTTTTTGTTTTTTGTCCATATGCGGAGTATAGACTTTCCAAATAAAATCTATACTGTACACATTTTTAGCGATTGTTCCTGTGTTTCGTTAATGAGCATGGCAAATGCGAGGCGCACTGGAAACTGCGAAAATTTGAATTCGAATGGCATATATTTTTATATCATTAGGATACGGGGCAACAGCACATCTTCTCCTTTAAATTATCCATTTTTAATTGTAGTCTCATTCGGATTGTTCATCACATTTTTCCCGAACACCATAGTACCGTTGCAAAGTCGTGGTGGATTGATGTTTCAACGATTTGATAAAAGAATTATAGGTACGCCCATTTTGAATGTTACAACGTGCGGCGCTATACCTGGTAAATGAAACGAATTCAGAAATTCAGTTGGATAATTAACAACTTGCTCTTGATTAATAAAAGCCGCAATCGACTTGTACGTTTTAGTTTCTCATGATATCTCTCTTTTGAATCGTGAAATTTATATACTTGACATTGGTGTTTTTGCTGCTAATATAGCACGTTCCCTTAACCACATGTGTTTTTTGTAGTTATGTGCAATATTTTCAAAAACTTTGTTAATTAATTCGTCTGTTATTGCTGTTATTTTAAGAAAGTTTGTACGTCGTTGTACGTACTCTAACTGTTTGGTGTCTTGCTTCTCGTTGCTCGTCCGTTTCTGAAGCTCGTAATGTATTTTTCATTTGTAACTGACGTGTATATTTTCCAATCGGTATCCATTATCAGTATCTATAAAGTCATGTTTTTAAAATTTGAAGACTCGAGGATATCTTGTTCGCGGGACATAAATAAAAACATATTTTTCCTAAATTAATACGTACCTTTATGGATTTCAGTGGTTTTTTCGTCTACGAACATTAAATTCACAACCATTGACAAACAGTTTTTGACCAAAATTGCAGAATTAATAAAACGATATCTAAGGTATATTTGTAGAGCTTCATAAAATCGATTAAGTACTCATGAGATTCATAATAAATTAATTTGTCTCGAATAATATTAATTTTTGCGAGGTTAAGCATTCGCGGCACCGTCAAACATGCTGAATTGACTACGCTTGTCACACAAATTTTTCTTTTGACTTACTCGATACCAGATAAACCTCCTTAATTTGACATTCGCTGTCAAATGAATTATGCAATCAATATGTGTAATATCGAGTCGATCGAGTCGTTAAAACAAATGCGTGTCTTTTATTTCGCATGTCATTTTGGTAGCATACTTTGACAGCTGTCAAATAATCTCTATATATAGGTATACATAAATGTTAATATTGTTTTGCCCTGTACGCGTTTATTTTGGCAATTAAGATTATTCTAATAACGCAGAAACCTTCTCGGGAGTGCGGACTACAATTCACCAAATTTTCATCGCAATCGGACGAATGGTATAGGAGATTACTCGTGACAGACAAACAAACAAACAAACAAACATTCCCCCATTTTTATATATAAGAAGATAATAAGATATATTTAATACCTATTACAACTATTTTCAAATATTCTCCAAGAATCTTTATATAACCATAAGCGTTTTTTACCTTTCGCTACTTCTCTTCAAAAGCTTTACTTTTCATGTAAAGATTTAATGAAAATTTATAAATTTCTGTATCATTTGCTAATGATCTTAAAGAATTGAGATTTTCTAAATAATGTTTTGAATAATAATTTCTTATTTTTTATATAGAATACGAACCTACAGAAACATATATCTACTAGTTTCTATGGAAAAAAAACGAATTAACTTTGAAACCATTCACCCAAGATCAAACAAGTAATATTTTGTCTCTCTCTGAACTCCCTTTAAACCTGGAAAATTGTATGCAAAATATTTTTTGTAATACAATTATTAAAAATATTCATCTGGAGGATTTAAAATGCCACAACCTGTGTATGTTTTTGTACTGAAATAATAGTCCGTCGGATCAAATAAATTTACTTTTCTGAACGAAATCACGCAAATAGAGAAAAATGGAGAGAGAGACAGAAAGAGAGAGAGAGAGAGAGAGAGAGAGAGAGAGAGAGAGAGAGAGAGAGAGAGAGAGAGAGAGCGAGAGAGGGACAGAGCAAGAGCGGATCGTTAATAGTCAAAATGCTGTCGAATCGTTAATTGAAAAGCGAATAGTTGCATGCTGGACACGCGCTAACCGCGTTTCTGTTCAATAATTTATGTCTGCCCCGTAGTGAACGATATTGGCCCGCATGTTGCGCGAGATTTCGACTCTGCGAATGTCAAATGTATCCATCTATCTATCTATTTATCAATGTATGTATCACAATGCACATACGGCGAACAATATACGGGAAGGGTCTGGTGAATGCGCCGATAAACTCGTTAATCGACGACATCACTCTCTTTCTCTCTCTTCTTCTCTATTCGCTCTTCCATATACTGCACTGGGGAATGAACGGCGCGAAGTACCGAAAAAGCGATTGACGACATACCGGCTCGCGAAATCGTCGATCACACACCGCAGGATGGGTCCATTCGCACATAGATTTGATACGATAACACACGCGATGCAACGTAAATTGAGCTATATATCGGGATATAGAATCGAAATGGGGTAGAGTAGAGGATGCCAAGGTAGAAGATTGCCAATCGGAATATTCCGTTTCGATTCCAAGAAAAATGTTGTAAAATTCTTTGGCCATTACTGGGGGAGTATATCAAAGTTTCCAATTGTGGAATTGATTGACGTACATCTGTACGATCATATTTATTAAACCGAAAAACTTGTTGACTCTTCGTTGACACGCATGGGTCTGTGCTGTCCAGTCCGTTTCTATAAATCGCTGGGTCTCAATCGGTTTCCATTAAATAACAGTAATAAAAATTAATTTTTAAGCATCACCCACTGCATGCTCTCTTTCTATACATCCCAAATTACTCTCCTGAATTTTCTTGGATTTTTTAAACATGTCTAAGTATGATAAAAGTGGCGGGAGAGCATACACCAACGTGTGTCTAGGGAGGTGCGCAAATTATAGTGTGTATAGGGAGGGTTACAAATACCTTCATTATATTTCGCGATGAAGGAAATACAAAACAAATTCAATTGAGCATTATCTCTTTCTCTCCCTCTCTCTCTCTCTCATTTCTACGCATATCTTCGGCTCCATTCGGTGCCGTCTCCTCGCCAGCCAGCTTGTCGAGTGTCTCTCTCTCTGCGTGTGTGCGGCCTTTGTTGATATCGGGACCCCCTACCGTCGTCTACGCTTCGCTCCGTTGCTTATTTGATGTCAACAAGGAGTACTTCTGCGCTGCTTATCGCTATCGCTGACGCCCTTCTGCATCTGCACGTTTATCAACGCATTGATATATTACTACCACCGATCGGTAACGTAAAGATCTATGCCTCCCGTCCGCACTAACAATAAGTGTGGCAAGGCAATTGCTCGAGATTCGCTCTCCTGTGATATCTGTCTCCGGATTTTTCACCCTGGGTGTGCTCGAAGCTATTTCAAGATCGCGACCATTAACACATGTTGTACGAATTATTTGAGCGCAATGTTCGGCCCCTCGGGTTCGTTTTCGAGTTCCACGAGCTCCTCCAGCACTACCCATCCATCTGAAGCGTCGATTGAATCGGCGATGGCTATGCTTATGAAGAATGATGCGAATTTCTCCGCTTTCATTTCTGAACAGCGCGAAACTGCTAAGCGAACGACGGATGCGATTGCGAATATTAATAAACCTCTTGAAGTCTTACCGGCCTTAGTGAATACGGTTGCCGATCATACATCCCAATTAGCGGCGTTACAAGCCGAGAATGCAAACTTACGCCAAGCGATCGCAGATCTCTCCATTAAGCTTGATTCTCTTGGCCCTCAACCTTCGGTTATGTCTAATGAACTCCGGTGATCTCCGGTCTCCCTAATGGGACTACATCCGATTTAAAGGCCGCTACAGGCAAAATTCTCGCTTCCCTTGGTCTTCCCGAACTAGCAAGTCACATCCTCGCTGTTCGTTTATTGCAACGGTCCACCTCGCGTCTTACTTCGTCCTCCACTGATATCTCGCAACAAGCACTTCGGTCCTTTTCCGTAATACTTACGTTGTCTTCGTCTGCCGTATGTGAAGCTATAGTTAAGACGAAGCGTACTAAACGCATTCTCTTGACGCAGGACATTTTTGGAGCCAGTTTTAACGGCAATATATATATATTAACGAGCTGTTACCCGCGGCGCAATTTAACCTGCTACGTTCCACCAGACAGCGGGCTCGTGCCGCAGGCTATCGATAAGTCTGGACCAAAGGAGGCCGCATCTTTGTACATAAGTCGGATGGCCAGCTAGCCATTCCTATCTCCACCATGGACGATATCGATAAACTAGTCTGACTACCCAACGGTACCCTTAGCCGCTGCTATACCTCGCTTGCGATTTGCGAGTAGTCCAATATCTCTTAACGTAGCTCGTTTTAATACTAACTCGATCTTAGCACACATCGATATATTCCGAACCACTTTCGCTAAAGATCCATGCAATATTATACGTTAAGATTTGCGTTATGGTTATGGGTATGATTATGCTTACTTTGATTATTTTTATGTATTTTGATTTGTCTTGTTATGCGTTGCGATTATGTTTATTTAGATTTTGATTTATCTTATTTTGTTCATGACACACTATTATTTTATTTTGTTTATTTTGCGGCATATGCTATTATCATGTTATTTTTATTGTTATATTATTTTTATTGTTATATTATTTTCACCTTAGTTATAGTTTCTTTATTGTGCATTTCTGTATTTTGTCTGGTGGGACATCACCAGGTTACTCTGTAGATTCATTTGGCCCATAGCTTGCTAGGCCATAAATATACACCATCAAATCAAAACAAATCTCTTGAGGGAGAGGAAAAGAGAGAGACCGAGATAGAGAGAGATTTATTCGTGGCTGCTACTCGGATATGACTTCAACGATCGCTCCCAAATATTATTACTCGTTCAATAAAAATCGAAACAAGTTTCATTGAATACACGAAATTGTGTCATAGGGAATTTTTAAACCGCTACATAATACAATTTGTGTGTCCGTGTTAAGTTAGTCCGCATGCGCGGTAAATTTCAGAACTACCAAATATCCAGGGATAGCTTTTCAAAGTGATTTTTTCGATTTTGGCAAAGGAAATGGAATGCACAAAGCTTTGAAATATTTCAGGCATATGGGGCGTGGTTCGAACCCGGCCAAATTTTTCAAGAACGCCTGCAGAACCGTGGAATGTTAAAAATCCGATAAAGAGCAGCCACGAAGTTGTATTTAGACCATGGTATGCCCCTCAAATTTGCGATTATTGAAAATAACTTTATTACTCTTTTCTGCAGCAAACTTTTTCACCACTAAACGTCACATTAAACATCAAAAAATATTTCAAACGGATTAAAAAGAAAACTACGATCAATATTTTTCGTTTGAACGGAATAAAAACTACAACTTATATTCCCAAAATGAATAATTGCCGATAAAAAATGATTTATCATTTAATTTATTATAATATCATAATAAAATTTTCATATAATTATCATTTATTGGAATTTAATTTATCACAATGAATGCCGACATTTTAAAAACAGCACGTTCTATGTTTTTGACAATGTTTAGAAACGATTTTTAGCGGTTGACACTTACCCAACTTGCCAAATTTAATTATTGACAAAGAGAAAAAGTAGACAGAAAGAAGGAGAGAGAGAGTGAGAATGAGAGTGAGAGAAAGCGAGACAGCGAGAGAGAGCGAGAGACGAAAATCTATCGAGATGATCAAGTCCAACGTGTGGCCTCTGCGGGCACCAACCGTGTACAATCCGCGGAGCTTGTTAATACCGTTGGCGACACGCGTTAAGCGCCTAACGACGACCAACGTCCAGCGTGAAGCAAACATGGAGAACAGCGGTAAAGTGAGCATACGCACCCCGTCTACGTGTATATTCTATATACATATTCGCGTACAAACATCCAGGCTTGCAGCCTACGACGAATCACTTATATGTATGAATATTTGTATATATACATAAATTTATATATATGTATATATATATATATATACATATTCATATTCACACGATATATGTGTATTCACGCGTATGTAGGATAATGGGTTGCATAGGGGCGTGGGTCAATGGTACATACAGCTATGAATTAGGGCCCTTAATACCCCCTAATCCGTTAATATGGATGGGAAATTCAGGAGAGGGAACGTAGGAGCGAGAGCGAGAGAGAGAGAGAGCTAGCATACGTCATGGGTAGATCGCGTATGATTTATTAACGAGAATCAAAATTAAATCTAAAGGCAATGCGTGGGTCGATTAAGCGAGCAAAGAGGAACGCGAAACCAGTAATCGCACCCTTGATCATCGGATACCCAACCATGAGCCAAAAAGACAGAGAGACAGAAAGAGGGAGATCAATACGAAATTACGAAATTTTGCGGTGCCGACAACGACGGTTATATCGAAACAATATATATATAAACACGTATACAGTGGAAACATCGCGAAATGTCACGAATAATATAGTTAAGTAATTTTTAAAAATCACCAGAAAAAAAACGGATGTCGAGCGAAAGAAAAAACGAAATATCACTCATTGTAAATAATCACGCTGTATGTTAATAAATCGTAAAAGGTGGCAATATTACGTTCCATCGTGTGTAAGTATTAGGTGACGGTGGATATAACGGCATGATAACGAGGTATCGATTTGTTGCGTATAGAATTTCGCGTGTGACTCACTGTCGAAGCGAAAAGCATGAAAAAAAAGGGGAAAAAACGAAAAAACGATGTCCGTGGAGAATCTCGTGAGAGAAACCGTATAAAATGGTGAAATGTTTTTTTTTCTACCTGTGCGTGCGTTGGTGTATCAGGTGCCGTCTGGGGAAGCTTGAATATTCATCGTGCTTCCCACCAGTCACGACAATTCCGTAAATATTCTCACGTAATACTTGGATATAAATAGAGCGGTAGACCGTACCATCGATATACCTTCCAACCGTTCGGTGAAAAAAGAAATATCGTCCTTGCGACAAAATCCGAAAAAGAACGAAATTATTTTTATCGATAAAATCTCTGTGAATTAATGTAATTTCATTCGACAAATTTTCTTCAATAATTCTCAATTGAATTATGAAGCTTTTCAGAGAATAATTGGCCGGTTTGCGATCGGCAAAAAACAACAAACTCGGGTTCTAATAAAAGTAATAAGTATTTGTTTTTTTCTTTTGTATTTAATTCGATAATTGATTTGCTGAAACTTGTATTTTAAGCCTGGCCGAAATTGTAATATTGACGCGTTTGATTCCTGGGGGTTGTCGTCCAATGGTTGAGACTAGGAGGATGAACCTTGCTTCATTTTCAAGTCAAGAAATTGCACTTTCATGAATTACTCGAGTTTTTACGGTTGCGAATTTTGTCGGTGCGAATCGTATCGTTGTACGATTTCATACCAAAAGTCGCGAAGATGAAGAGACAAATATTACGAAACTAACCGACTCTTGGCTAATGAATGTTGATGCTTCTTTCACAGTGAGATCGTCGTTCTTTATCGTCTCGATTGCGAATATCCTTCACTTTCTCGCTCTTATAATCTCGTTTCTTTGCCCGTGACTATCCAATCTCGCATTAAAGGTGGCAATTCACTTCGTAAGAATTTACTCATTGGGAGAGGATGGTAGGTAGCGAAGAAGAGGGCTCGGGCTAATATTTAACGAACAAAGCACATTTCAATTTTCCCCAGCTCTCCCTCGTTGAATCTCTCACTCTCCGCGCGTATCTATATTTTCTTTCCAGTGGTGGTAAAGTTTCTGCCACTGAAAAAAATTCAGCGCGGGGCTAATTTTCCGGTCGCTGCTAGTCGTTATTTCGCGCTTCCATTCAAGCTATTCACGAGGCAACAACGATAAAAGGAGTGAGAGGGCAAACGAAAGAGAGAAACGGTACATCAGGGATTCGTGGCACTTGCAGTCAAGGGTTTGAGGAGAAGAGTCAGAGGGTTGGTATGAGAGAGTGAGAGAGGGAGAGAAAAAAGGGTGAAAGAGATTGACGGGGAGGGAGAAGCGAGAGATGCGAAAAAAAGATCACACGACGGGGCGTGAAAAAACAAAAGAAATGTAGGAAAAAATTCGCGGTGGCAAGCAGAAAGAGGAAAGGGTTGAGGGGTGGAATTAAAAAAATTAAAAAAATACGGCGAAAGAAAAAGGAATGTGCGAAACGCGGTAAACGAGCCAGCGAAAAAAATACACTCACACACACACACGCGCGCGTACACGAGAGGTTGAGGTTGAGTGTGAGCAGGGAAAAGGCCGTGCGAGTGAAGAGGTAGCTGAAAGCGCCAACGTACGGGACACAAAAAACATCGGAAGGTTAAAAAACGAGAAAACGAGAAGAAAAAAGGGGGCAAAAACGGGACAGTCTTTCGTGGCTCTCTCTCGTGACCGCGATCGGCGTCAGACCGTTCTTTTTCTCCGGCTCTTTTTGTTCGTTCGCCACACGTACCTAACTTAACTATACTAACGTACTAATACACCTGCGAACGAGCGTAATGTCGCGCCATAATGAATATTGTATTACACAACGAGCGTTGTTCAGTGTCGTGTGTGACCGCAGAACTTTAAGTTTAACGGGGATATAAAAGGTTGGTCGTGTACAAAAAAAAACGAGGAGAAAAAATTAAAAAATACGAACCACCGAGAGAAGAAGTACGAAGAAGAGGAGGAAAAGGCTGATGTAGAAACAAAATATATATCGCGAAGAGTCGGCTATAACGGAAATGATAAATAAACAATGATGGAAAAATGAAGAAAAAAGAAAAAACCAACCGTTACGCAGTGATATCGTTAGACTAGATAGGTATATTATTGTACATAAACATATGACATTACGATGTTTATTAAAAATAAAAAGAAACAATCGACGAAATGTGAGATGGGCGAAGAAATATGAGTGACAAAATGAATATGCATACGTACCAAAGGTTGTATTTTTGTCTCAAGTGAGCTTTTTCTCCTCGCGATGAAAAAAGCTCGCGTGACGTTTGAACCCTTTCAAGTCTTTATCTCCTTGTCCTCCTTTCACGCGTGTTTCCATGCCCTTTTTTTATTTACGTTATTCCATTTTCCCGACGAATCGTGTTGCGAGTCACGAGTCACTCGTACTCTTTTCACACGAGACGCTTTTCCTTCGTAATCTTTTGTCCGTAAGTAGACATCAACGAAGAACACATACATGAGAAAAGGGATTTCAATAGGAGGAAGGGGGCATCAAAGAGCACGACGTTTCTTTGACTATTTGAATCTTCAGCCGATCAACGAGTGGGTGTATCGACGCACTATGCACTGGGGAGGCGGATACAACTATGTATTCGATGCAACAAGGCTATGGTGATAGAGACATTGAATGGTGGTACGTTTTGTGAAAAGAGAAATCGTTTCTTATATATATATATGGCATGTTTCATAGATACGGCTTTTTGCTGATGTTACGCCCATTCATACGTGACCCTGTGCTCATATTATATAAACTTTTTCACATCCTTTAATATACATGTATAGTTTTTTTTATATCAAATTAACGGTATTTCATGAATATTAATTATTCTTCGAATAATTGGTTAGTGATTATAGATTGAATGAAACTTCATTTAAAATTGATAGCCCTACGGGTAACAAAACGTGGGTTTTCAAATATGCTGGAAAACAGTGGAAAAAATAACTCAAATAAAATGATCTCCCAGACGTATATTTTCCTCGTCAGTGTCTCGTACAATATAAATGTCATAGTCATTTGTTCCAAGTTCGTTAATTGCTAAATATCATTTAAATTTCGATAATTGCTAACAATAAGCGCCGCAAGAATGACTATAATATTAATATTGTACGAGAGATATTAAATGGAAATATTTACCTTGGAACTCATTTTTGCAAAATAACAAAATTCGTTACCTTTGGTCGATTTTTAACCTCTCTACAGCTGCAAAAGTTGGAACACGTTCTCGATTCCAATATAATTCTCCAGATATCCAGGAGTATTTTCATAAAATATGAAAAAAGAATTCGAGTCCCTAAAAGTATCAAGTTTTACTCCTTTGACGGAAACCAACTGGAATCAAAGAATAGCATGTTTGAATGATTTTTCAAGCTTTAAAGACCATGCACTAATGTAAAATCAGATCGATTAGATCGTTCATGATCCATAACTTCTTGAAGATTTACACAGGTCTCTAATGCAGGTATAACTTTCGGAGCGAATCACATCGAGCTAACAAGACCACTATTTTCAAGATTAACTTGTTTTTCGTCGACGAATTACACATAACCGTAAAGCAGGCACAAAGTCACGATCACGTAAAAGTCGCAGTTTTATTTTCGCCATTTTTGGTTCGCAAAGTGCTCAAAAAAGAGAATTTTTTACCTGCCACTCCCATATGCGACTTTACTACTTCCGCGAACGTTTGTCGAAAATTATCCCGTTTTACGTGAAAATGCGCAATGTGTAAAAATATCCATGCTACCGTTTTATTTTGAAATAACAGGAAGTGACCGAACTACGATAAACTAGTCCTCTCATGTCGGTGTACGAAGGATATAACATTGGAAGATAGGAGGTGGAGTTCACGATCTTTGCATGTTCATGTGCAGAACTATAATGGGAAAAAGGCTCAAACTTGTTCTTACGTGAGAGATAAAAGAAGAGAAAAAGGTTCGTGGTGAGCGAAAAAGAACGGGAGCAGCGTTGTCTTCATAAACTTTTACGGCTCATTATATCGTTTAAATGAACGCTGTGCAACGCAGCGCACACGGTACGTGGAGGGGTCAGCAAAAAAAGACTTACTTTTATATTCGCCGGCGGCTCTTTTCTTTCTACCAAAAGCTTTCCGAGGCCGAAGACCGCGATTGGCGAGTGGGAAATGGAGGTCCGGATGCTCGCGTGGCATCGTACCATTTAATAATCGCGTGAAATATAGGTCTCTACTCTCCATGCGAAGGGTTATACCATGTATATATATATACAGGAACAATAGAGAAGAGAGAAAGAGAAAAAACGCGACTCTAGCGTTCATCCGAATGAAAGCTAACCAACCGAGAAAGGTGCTCTATCTGTCCCACGAGTATTCGCAATTCTCCCGTCATATATAAATCGCTTATCAAAGATAAAGTCCATTCAAATGAAAAAGCATTGAAGATAACTTCGCGAAATGAAGTACCATAGAATTGTTTCGAACCATTCGTTAAATTAAAATTCATATTGCGAAATAACGATGATAACAAATGAAACGTAGGTAATTAAAACAAACAAAAAAGTAAAGTTTTATGGTATGTGGTATAATAACCACGTAATTGCGCAACTGTCCGCTTACTTCGTTCGTAACGGGCAAGTTTTTTTCCGTGAAAGAACGAATCTTTGAAAAAGGAGCAGAGGGGATGAAACAAAGTGCTCGCAAAGAGAGTAGCGAGAGGGTGAGAGAGAGGGTCGAAAGAAGAACGGCCAGATGTAGACAAAGCGTTACGCGGAAAAGAGGAAAGCGACTGAGCAGCTAGATGCGATGTAACTAAGAAGAGTAACAAAGGTAAGTGGAACGCGATACCTTGGCCTTATATCTATAGACCTTGCGGGGGATGGCGTTGCCAGCTCACCGACCTCTGACCGGGACCCTTGCGCGAATGGCAAATACCGCGAGCAACTAACCCGGGCGGGGACTCTCTCGCTTAACATTTTCCTCTCGAACCACTCGCTTTTTCTCTTTATCGCTCGTTTCGTCGACATCTCGTTTCAGCTTCTTTCCTCTCACTCTGCAACGCAGAATCCTAATTTCCGTCATTACACAGCTGTGTTTCGTCGAGTACCTTGCCAGCTTTTGCCACTCGGCAGTGAGCATGCTGAGAGGGATTCACCGTATAATCACGAGAGTTTTCGGATGATGATTATAAGAAAAGAATATTCGCTTTTAGCTTCGTCATCGCGCATTATTCAATTTTGATTATTCCGCTGATTGATTTAACGTTATCAAATTAAAACATAAAATTAATTTAATCGTATGAAATACGTAATTAATGATTGCCTCTATTAAGGCTTGATTTCTATAGATTTTGTTCAAATTTTAACCAGCTATTGTTCATATTATATTGCAAGTTCGAGAAAAATTTCAGAATAGTCGTCTATTCAGATTGGGAGATAATGGGGTTTTAAATTGCAACTTTTAACAGTGCAGAATCAATATTGGTGGAAAATCAGGTGACATATTTGTCGTACCATTCTATTGTGTTTATAAATTTTAATAATAATTATGTTTCGATAACAAATTAATTAATGAACGAGTGAAAAACGAGTTTATATTGCGATTATTGTTCAATTTGATAACAATTGAATAACTTCTCTATAATAATAAAACATGCAACAACACCGTATCGTCTAATAGTGTAAGTTCAAGCGGCATATTTAAAATAATACTGCAACTCAAATGTTTATTTAGAAGTAATTTTTAATCGACCAAAGTTTTGAACTATTTGTCAATTAACGAACATTTTTACATGTCAATGAAGATAACACAAACGATATAAAATATTAATCTTATAACGGAATATTTCTTTTTATGATAATAGTTTTTTTATTTTAGGAACGCGATAACGTCCTTCAGCAAAAGTACTTCCGTACATTGACGAAAAATTAAGTTGTCATCAGGCTCTGGAATTTCAACGATATGTCTCTCAGCACATAACGTGTTTGCGAAGTGTTCTGCTTCAACGAGTTCAAGACTTTCAACACATTTTGTCTCTTTGACTTCGATCATTGTCGCCAAAGCTTTTATTTCACTGTCAACTACTTTTTTCTTCTGCCACTTACCTTTAAAATGAATTCTGTTTGATATTTTTATTTATTTCTTTTTTCAATAATATAAACAACTAGATTGATCCGCAATTCTATGATTTTTAAACTTTTCTGTCAATTCCGTGAAAGCACGAGACAGTGTTACCACGATCGTTCTTCCACTGAAATCTAGTCGGGTCACTAGCTTGGTATATCACATTCCTGTCACTGTATAATACAGTTAGAAAAAAAGTTTTATTACGAAACTATAGTCATATGTGATATTTTTGTTTGTTTGTTTGCGTGATATTTTTATTTCGGGCAACCGTGCTAGATCTACCTTAAAGTTGGTTTAGTGAATTATTGTGCTTGTGACACTGAATTCTTGTCTCCCCTATTTTATTGTTTCTAATGCAATTCTGGTTTCCAAATTGAATGGAAATTGGAAAGATGTTTTGCAGCCTGCTTTTTTCTAAACATCAGTTTTCTTTTTCTAGAATTTGGTTTCAATTTGTAATCACTGCTAAGACTGATCACTGATATAACTAACTTGAGGGTAAAATGATAATATGCATATAAGATATGAACTATTAAGTTTAATGGAAACCAGGCATGAAAAACATCTTTCAATCATAAAAAAAAGTCTACACAAATACTACAATTTCAAGATTTGCCTTTACGTACAAACGTGTGACCTTGAATAATTTTCGTATTAGCATATTGCGACCAAACAGCCCCATAATTATTTCCAGCTTCTTTTTTCTCATTCGCACGTTGTTGAAGTCAATGGGTACCTGATTGGTGATTCCACGAGAAGGAAGAACGTGATCTAACTTCTACGATGAGTATACGAATTCGGAGACAGGAGGGAAGATCTGTGTACGTATGTACATACTTATATCTATAGTTGGAGACAGTGAGAGAGAGAGAGAGAGAGAGAGAGAGAGAGAGAGAGAGAGAGAGAAGAGAGAGAGAGAGAGAGAGAGATCAGCCTCTTGCGGTGAGATGTGGTAATGCCCGCTATCGTTGGCTGGATCCCGTTGGATGACGTGCATGCCTCGAATATCTCGCTATTTGCGCCCCGGACTTTACGAGCCCCATGTGAGATGCTTCGTGCCCTGTATAGAAGAAAGCCCTTACACGAGGGAGAGAGAAAGAATACGAGAGAAGTACGAAAAGGTGACCTGGTAAGAACACCAGACTGAGACGGAGAATAGGGACTAACGCCACCGTAAAATGGCACGTTTGCGCAGAATAGCAGGCCAAACGAGAGAGAGAGAAAGCAAAGAACGAGGATCATGGGTCCTGGAAGCCAGTAAATGCTCGAGAAGGAGGAAGGCAACAGAGAGTTGGCCAACGCTTTATGGCCTTGGCTAGATGGTCCGGAACGTGGTTGCAAAATATATATAAAAAAAAAAAAGGAAAATAGAGAGCGAGAACGCGAGCGGAGATGGAAGACTACAGGAGGATGCGATAGAAGTGCAAGAGTGTGCAAGCTCGCATTCCTGATACGTTCTTTCCATTAACCCCCTTTTTGACAAGATGCGCGAACCAACTGATGTGCAACTAGCTTCGCAGTCGCCTTTTTCCTACTCCAATAAAATTCTACCCATCTATAAACTCGTTTATCCTTTGAAACGTTAAAATACAGTGTACAAAGAGCCGATAACTCGATACCGATCGTAAACTGGAGAAAATTAATGGCTCGAAAGTAATCGACGAATAATAATGAAAGTTATCGATCCATATCAATGAATCGAAGTGAAAATTTATTAGATTGACAAATTGCCGGATCTGTTATCAACCTAGAAATAAAATTTGTTTCAGATTTGAGAAATTGCCATTCGTCGCACAAATGGACAAGCGATTACACAAGCTTTTCAGTACCTCTTACATTAACGCAAAGTTAACCTCGTTTAACTGAACTCTCCGGACAGTAAAAGCTCTCTAGGCGAGCAACCCGTTCAATCGATTTGCGTATACGTCGAGGATATGTAACTAATATCGAAGGAAGATTCGCGTGGTTCAATTAATCGAATTTCCAGGGCCAGGTTGCGTGCTGTGCGCTTCTCAATATTCTCCCTCTGCAGATGGTGATGTGAACCGTAATAAGAGACGTCGTATCGCCGACCCAACTGATTGCCAGTCATATAATATTTCCAACTACGAGGGGAAAACTCGCTCCTGTCCCTGGTCTACTTTAAAGGATGGATGATATCTTGAGACCGTGGAATATACATAATTGCTCTTCCTCCAATCTCAAACTTCGTCGAAATAACGCCATGAGGTATGACGATGCATAATGACGAGGGATATAATTTATTACGAAATTGCGGGCCGGGGCTAGATGACGAGGTTATAGCCTTTGGTTCGCGCGGTATTGACCGAGATTTCTATCCGTCGACAATTATTTGGCAACGCCCGCCATTAATTCAGTGTCAAGAAATTATGGCGGAATGAATTTTTGGAATTGAGCTAACCTTAAAAATAATTATAGTGGCTAATATACGTTGACGACTCGTATAATTGTTTTAAATACATTCATGGAAATCGCAGAGTACGTTGATTTTCCAACAAAAAATTGAACCCCAAAAGATTGACATAGATGAATATCAGAAGAAAAACAAATGGATGATATTTGAAGAATGAAAATATTGTTCCAGCTCATGAGTACAATCCGGGTGAATGTACACTGTTCTGGTTAGTGGTTCAACGATGCCACAGCGATCGCTGGAACGCTCTAGTGAGGAGGCAATTTTCCCGTTCTGCAGTTGACCCCGTCCTTCCCTCTAACTATATAATATATACATAGACACGTACATGTGATAATGAAATTCTAGGATAGCGGAGCTTTGAAACGGAAAATTTTCGTATACATTCAGGCATTCCCTGCACCTCCCTCGCTCTCTCGCTCTTTCGGTCTCTCTCTCTCTCTCTCTCTCTCTCTCTCTCTCTCTCTCTCTCTCTCTCCTTCTCACCCTCATATACATGCGCCACTCGGTACGTAATGCACGATAATTAGATTCTAATTTGAATATATGGGACAACTCGATTCGAAACAATTCTTGACGCGCCACATGGTGCGCCACAGGAAAAGGCCCTCTCGCATGGACACCGTAAAATCCACGAATTTATAGAGTCGGGAGAGGTAGCGAGTTAAGAGCTGTTTAATACAATTATACATTGTTTAAACAATATATCGTCGATGGGTTTTGGCCATTATATTGTCCGTAGACTATGGATTTATATTCCGCGATAATGCTTCTCGATCGAGATGGGCTGCGAGTATGCTTTGCGATATACGTTAAATAAATATCGAGCGCAAATCATGCATTGTAAATATTATTCGATATCGAGCTAGTCGTGTACGATATCCTACGATTTAAAATACGCCATAATCTAGATTAGAATCTCGACGGGAAAAATCACTTTGACGCGTGCTCGACAATTTTGTTCGTACCTATTTGTAGCGCTCTCCCATATGAAGGCACGAACGTCCAGTACTTTATTCGATTCTACAAAATAAATTGTTGATTGCGAAATGAGATACAGATCGAATACTTTCATCGGAATACAATTCTATAAAATGGTCCGTCGATAGGATTACGCAGTTTACGTGGATCGATACCCGCACCTGTCACAAATACATCGGTAAACAGATTGTAGATATCTTCGGTTGCAATGCAAAAGTGAGGAAGAGCTGACAAAAATCAACCTTATTCCAATAAAAAACGAACAAGTTCCGTGGAAAAAAATTTCGATCCAGTTTTATCGGTAATATAAAAATATATCCGTCAGGACTCGATTACAGAATTGCAGTCTGAAAATTATTTTCACAAGCTTTTGCCACGATCCGACCGAGAATGTTCGAATGGGGTGAGTTTTACAATTTAGTATTCGCGCCGATGAAATCTCGCAATAGCTAGAAACTTTTTTACGAAAAAAAAAAAACACAAAGATTTATCCACTTTTTATCCGTAAACTTATGAATTATACCCCGCGCAGCATAAATGTGTAGGGATCGGCATGACCGGGTACGAGTTTAATCAATCCCATCGCGGTGTACACTTTGCTCCCAGCTATTTCTCGCCAAACGTAAAATCCCGCGCCTCTGTTCTCGGACATACAGTTAGAGTAAAAAGTCTTGAAAACGCGAGTTTTATGTTTCGTATAAAAATAGAAAAAAAAAGAAGTATCTCGCGTTGGGGAGCTTTTTTTTTAAACGGTGAAATCTCACATGCTTGAATTTAGGTCAAAAATGAAGCTGTATGCGAACGCGATGTTACGACTGTATCAAAATATAGGATAGTCGTAGAGATCGCGAGAGTGTAACGAGGGTGTGCAATGTCGAGAGCAAGGGCAATTACATTTACGCAATGTACATATACCTATACGACTGAAGCTCCGTATTGCTATCGTTATGTATATACGATGTGTACACACAGTAGTGTGTATATTTTGGTATATCGGTGGAACACGGGAATTCGGTATAGGACAGTGGAATAGGGAGGGGCAGAGGAGGTTACAATGAAAATCCGCAGAAACTCGACAATCGGCTCTGCGTATATAATTGTTTCACAACCGGATTAGCCTCATTGTTATCACTATATCGTTCCCATTGTGCGACGTATAGCAAAGCTCTTCCGTCATATATACGAGAATTCCAAGCTCATTGCTTCATTCCGTGACCTCTAATCGTTTGAAATTTATACGAAAGTTCACACTTCACCCAACTTACTGAGTGAGCTCAAGGACACTATGACATTTTTCTTTATTACTATCGGAGATTTCAATGGACAAATAGTTAACGTTACTCCACGTCGAGAATTTAGACATCCTGACATTGACATTGACATTGACTGACACTGAGTTTTCGTTTTTCGAGCGTATTCTCTCGAGTTGTGATGTTTACGTTCTCTTGGATTAGACGAAAGGTTGCAAAAAATAATCGTTACTACGTGATTGTTTGCTATTTGTACCTTTCTTTGACAGTTTTGATTGGTTTAGTCGCATAAACTCAATCCTCGTGACTGGATGCATTACCGTGCGAGTCTTAAGGATTTCTCGAGCATCGATCGACGATTTCTAAGACTTTTTTCATTCCTATTTTTGTTCCTATTCTATCAAACGTACAGGTTTTTGCTCGAGTACGTGACACGTTTGGACAAGAGGGAGAATAAGGGAGGTTCGTGGTGGGCACAGAAACCAAAGTCGACCAAGGACCACGATCGTGTGTACGGATCGGGGTAGGCGAGAAGGGTGAGAAGTTGGGAAACCCGAGATCGAATTCGTGCCTTCGTTACTATCTCGCAATAAGTAGTAAGTGTCCCAAGCGAATCAGGACATAAGAGTCGAGAGGGGTTTTCTCCTCTTGTAGAGTCAGCACAACTGTTGTATAAAAGAAAACGACGAGAGAAGTCATATTCCGCGACAGCGAAGCGGAGATTCACCTAGTTACACTTAACCCCTTACCGCATACAAATCCATATATGGTTGCCAAAGTTTTAAATTTTATTTCAGTATTTTTTTTTTAATTCTTTTGCTTTCTGATAACAAAAAATACGTTGGATTACACGATGAGATGTTCAATTAAGATTCAAAATTGGTTTTGAAAAGATGTTTTCTAATATACTGAAAAAATTAGAAACTTTAGCAGACATATAGTCGTTTGATTCATTGATAGGAATTAGGGACGTTGTATTTTTTGCTACATGCTATTTTGATAACAATAATAATAATAATATTTATCACTATTATCAACATTTTGATATTTATGAGTATTTGTAAACAATATTAAAATTGATTATCTGCTTAAATAATTATTTAAGGGATTAAAAATATAATGATACATAAAAAATAATTGATACATTATATTAGCAACTTTGATTTTTTGATACAACTGAATTCGTTCCATGATGAAAGACAGAAAAAATACTAGGTTAATAATTAATATTTAATTAAATCGTTAATAATATTATTCCTGTTTTTATTCCATTAGCAATAGCTTTAATTTAATACGAGAGACAAGCCATAATGCCTCATTTATTTTGTACATTCTCGCGAGCAGTTGAAGGAAATCGGAGTACTGTGCAACCAAGTCCCTCATTGTATACTTTTCTCGCAATCTAAGTTCTCGTCCACTCGGTAGAATCTCGATTACCCAGTCACCGCAACTACCATTCCCAAGCCATCGTCGAGCTCGTGTGCATTTAGAGAGAGAGAGAGAGAGAGAGAATTCGAAGGACCGAGCAAAAAGACGAGAGGGTAGGAAGGAAAGGGCGAAAGAGAGAGAGACAGAGAGAGAAAGGGACAGGGAGTGGGGCGAGAGAGAGCGAGAGGAAGAGGAAGGTAAAGGGAAGAGCTAGAGAGGAAGTTCAACTTGAAACTCGTGCGAGTGCTCCCCGGCGCTTTAGACGGATCCAAAATTCCCCTAGAGTTTCCAATGAGTTTAATCCGAGGGCATAGAGAGTGGGCGTGCAATGTCTTTTGGATAAGATTTACGGATCTATCGAGAGAGGTCGGCTTTCTCTCGCTCCTTGGTGGATACGAACCCAAGGTCTACTTCCTCTCTCTCTCTCTCCTGAGCACGGTGCAAGGAGCGCCCTTTATTGACTTTCTCGCATGCTGCGTGCAGTTAGATAGATTCGTCGATTCGTATGACAGGATTTTGGATTACGACAATTCTATGTAATGGTATTTCGATCGCTATCGTTATTCCTCCGATTAAATTACCACGTTGATTATATCCGCGCATAACTGAAAATAAACTCGTATCGATTTGAACCAAGATAGGAAATTGGTTAAGATCTTTCATGGATAATATTCTAAAGAATTAACAACGATACAGATAAAACCGAATTACAATATCGAAATAATAATCGACGTCATCCCCGTTTACGATTCTGTATTATCAAGATCCTCCTGCGATATTCTTGAAACGATCTCGTCGCGTACATACGTAAAACGACAAAGGTCGTTATATCGCGAAGAAGGTACTCCTTGATCCCTACTCGATATCTCCATTTCGTAGAGCCCTTCAGTAACATCGTATATATTCCGGGAGAAGTTCGCAGTAGTGGTAATAACAGTTCCATTGGAGACCCGTCGTATCCACACCTTATCGCCAACGAATCTCTCTTAATCTTTTGTGACGTGCTGACTTGGGTTTAAAGGCTTATACATCTCGTACGTGTGCCATACGTGTATATATATTTATCAGGTGTCTCCCTCGTGAGGAATTGAGCTTCGGAGGGGTTCGGCGCGTTACCCGCGATAACATGAAGATCCGTTAAGTACACAGGGGAATTCCCGCGACGCTATTCTCCAGGGTTAGCAATCGTTGTGACGCGACCCCAAGGACAGATAAAACATCGCGGTAGTTCGCCAATTGGCGCTTGTTCGCGTCAAGAAGGACACATCTAAGCATCGAAACATCATCGAATGGCGTATTTTTAGACGTCCGCTGGTACTGCAATCAGAGCTTATCGGAATTGCACAGTTGACATTCGATTCTCAAAAAGCTATGGTATCTTTTTTCCCCTTGTCATAGATTTTAAATTACACGTCAATTGTTTATGTTTATGAAATTATGGAGAAGACTTCTTGAAATAGCTTGCTCCGTGTCAACGTGGCTTAAGAAATAATCAATCTACTCGTAATTATTTAAAACGTGAAGAAATTCGTAGATAAATTTAAGTACCGTTCGATATTGACGTAAGTAGAGTGATGGCCGATGTACGAGTACGATAGTTCTCATAATTGAGGAACTACTGTATAGTGCTTGGTCGTTGAAATGCACAGTAGATACTCATCGTTCGTTCGAAACACCAACATATCCTATATCTAAATGCTCGTAAAGCTCCGCGTCGTACGAGAAAATCGCCCGCAGCTAAGTTTCGGTCTTCGATCTTTTCACATGGGTCTCGAGGGTCTCAGGGGTCTCGGGCGTCATACACCGATCTCAGGATCTCACGACGTGAGCCTCGGTACTACGAGCAACCTATTTACGTGACGGGTCGACGCCATAAATTCTCTCTACGAGGAAGGTGCGAGAATGTCGTAATAGCGACGAAAGAGAAGAGGGCTAGAAACACGTTCGTGAATCTTCGCTTCATGTATGTTTGAAACAATAAAAAAAAGGTTTGAAAATTGTTTATAAAAATGGAAATCCTCTTCTATGATATTCATTGTGCCATTTCCCGAGTAAGACTCGTGAAATTAACGGCTATCAGTGACTATAAATATATTTCAGAATGGTGACAGTAAGTTCAAAGAATTCGCATAACGAGGAATCTGTAACAGAACGAAAATCTGAAGAAAAAATCTAAATATGTGTAATAAAAATCAGAAAGTTAATTGAAGTTTGACAAATGCCTTTTATCCAGTAATAAAATTTTAGGAATCAATTTCACGGAGAATGCTAAGTACCCAGGAGTATATTTTTACTGCCGTTAAATAGAAGGCGAAGTGTAGTAGAATGAAAAAGTGTTATAATTTCTAATTTAGGGTCACCGTTGTAGCGTATCTGAAAGATTCTCAAAAGCTTTTCGATCATTGAGTGGAAAACGATGGGAAGTATGTTCGCTATTTTTTTTCGGGCAAAACACTGTATACATCGACGCTACCTCCACAAATATCAAAGCAAATAGAGCTTGAGGCAAAATCCAATAGATGAAAATTCGTGAGGTCGGTCGGCGTGTGGTCAGCGTATACTACCCACATAACGTATATTTTCATACCGCAGCGAGTCGGTATAGGAAAAAATATCATGGGTGTGAATCGTCATATTTTGTTAAAAATATTGATCTTACGACAAAATAATAAATAACTCGGTATTACGTGATAATAAGAAATCGCGTTGTACGTAATGCGGTTGAGCTTATCGAACAGTTTCGTGCTTATCGGATCGGAAGTTATGCTTTTACCACGACGAAACTTCTCCAGTTTTGTTGCTATAAGCCAACAAGCGTTGGTAATGTTGGTCATTGAAAATAGTTCTATGTTTTTTTTATGTATCGTGAGTTTTTTATAACTCGAATATATCGTCAGACATATCGTCGGAGATCAATTTTTCACGCAGTCTTGTTGTTCTGACAGAATGTCGATAAATCACCGAAAAATTTCGCGGAAGCGAGAGAGGGTGTTCGACTCGGAATCAGACGAAGTGAAATAATCGGATCAAGGGGAGGATATTCGTTCCTGCTATATTCCATCGTTTCGTGTGCAATTTTAAAGAGCAAAAACGTTCTCGAAAACTGCATTTATTCTCGCTTCTATTGAAAAATGAAATCGAGCCGAGGGAAATTATTTTACGAAAGACTAATATAATTTATACAGCTTTTTTTTACGTTACGTCTGATTCACGGTAATCAAGTTATCTACCCCGGCTCTCCCATATTCGGGAGACCGGAGCTTCTATGGCAAGGCCATCAGACATTTATTTTCACCAAGGGAGAGTCACGATCTCCCCAGCACGACACCAGGGGATGTGAAAAACTTAATATGTGCGTACTTCGTACGTGTGTGTGTACGAGAAAACGCACGCGAAAGTTTGAAGCGGTGGTCTCCCCCCGACCAGTCGCTCGATCCGGTACGTAGTTTCCCGTTGCGCATCCACCTTTCTAGCATCTACGTAGGTACGTGTCTGTGTATTCGCTTCTGTATTTTTGAGTAAATGGATGCGTGGATGGGTAAGCGTGCCTTCGTGCGAGGGTGGAAAAGTTCGCAAGTGCGAACGCGAAGAGGGGTCACTCTGATTGGTTGACAGAGTAGCGGGATGTTATTAAGCATCCCGGGCTAAAGCTGAAGCCGTATACATAGCGAATACGAGACAGGAACACGAAAATGTTTCAAAGGTGATGGGATTCATTCGCACAGAGGAACTGGCGTTGCTATCCTCGACACGAAATGGCAAAAATACACCGAAAAGAGAAATAAGCAGAATGAGAAAGTGAGTATGGGGCGAAACGAAAATGTGATTACGAACACAAGACCGAATGGCGATTTTAGATACAGAGAGGATTTAACAAAATTATAAAATGTGATATTTATGCGTTAACCGTAAAAATGTTATTTCGATGCTTTAAATTTGTTCGCAGTGAGAGGATCGATGCTCAACGACCGTTGATATGAGATTTTAATGTCGTTATGCAAATATAGGTCGAGAACGACATTTGAATTCAAAATCGATATTATATATGCCCTCATATAATTCGACGTATATTTTTTCAATTCCTTTTTACAAAATTTCGTTATTTCCAGTGAGAGAAAGAAACAAAAAGAAAATCAAAATGTTTCTTCGGGTCGAATTTTTATTTATCCATAGATGCGTTCAAATTTATCATTTCTTATTTTTAAAAAACGTTGAATTATTTTAAGGAAATGAAAGAAAAAGCAGAAATATGAAGATTAAATGATTCTTCGGGTTGAATTTTTATTTTTCTGTAGATGCATTTGCGAACCGGTAATGTATAGCACTCGAGGGTCGTTCGCCATGGATTATTGTACCGTTTCGGTACCAGCACGAGGCTCGAAAGGCGAGCGAGAGTGCAGGATAGTAACAGTAGCAACTTTGAATGGAAAAGGACCGGGAGAGCACCTAGAGTGTCAAAACAGTGCCATTCTTCACGCCGTTATACGCGGCCCATTTGAGATCTGCTCGCGGTATGGCCTTCGCACTATCCTCATCCCTTCTATAGTATATAGTAATAGATGTACAATTTATACTTTTGCAATGTCTCTTTCCAACCTCCCCCGTACACAGCATCCAGCACACCTCGCTTCACTTCGATTCACTTCGCGTTTACATCAGCACAATTTGTATATTTCGTTCCTCATCCTCCTTCTCTCGCCCCTTTCCACTACCCACTCCGCCGCCTCATTCGCTCTCCCTTCCCCTCTCCGGGTACATGAGACTGTCAACGGAGTGGAAGAGCGCGACGAAGCACGATGGAATACGATAATTTACACTGTTCGTTCTATACGATGTTGTTGTGACGTTCGTAGCTACTAGCGAAATGCGATATTAGCAAAGTTTTCGAAAGCTGTCCTGATGGACCGTTCGATTTTTCCTCCTATCAGGAAGCTACGACTATCACGTAATACGAAAAATTCAACGTACGGACAGTAACGTTAACAATTTATCAAAAGTTATTGTAGCGAAAAGGAATCAAAATATCAATTGACACTCGGTAAATAATTTATAATTTTCTATTCGATATTGTATGTAGTATAATTATAATGGAGGATGCGTTCTGTATATTATATTGTTTTGGAAATTACAATATATGAAATAAGTACTAATATATCGCGAGCAGTTTTTTTGACATATATCGTCTACTCTCGGACCCTCAAGAGTTCGAATCTTTATACACGTACTTTTGCGAACTTTTTCCCCCTTGATGATTCCATGGTCGATCGATGTCGATGAAAATAAAATCCTTGTGGAGCCCTAATTTCGTAGTTGAAATCACGAACCCGGAATTTGTCTTATGTATTCAGCACGAATCTTCACCCTAACTGTGCTTTTGGAAACTGGATACGAGACTTCTGATTTCCCTTTATTATATCACGCTATAACGCTACCCTGCTATCTTTATTATTGCCGCAGTCACCCTTCGATGGGGTGAGAACCGGGAAAATGCGTGGCGAAACTAACGAAGATTTATGGAACTGGGATTAGGGCGTTTCTC
The DNA here is from genome assembly GCA_946811545.1 of Netelia fuscicornis. NCBI lineage: Eukaryota > Metazoa > Arthropoda > Insecta > Hymenoptera > Ichneumonidae > Netelia > Netelia fuscicornis. Next base: position 22,307,884 of record OX328011.1, on the reverse strand, counting down.
ACGTCGTACTTATTAGGTAGCACGGATTATTCCGTCTCTTCTCCGTTGTGGTTTGCGAAGGGATTTTTTTCCTAAAACGGAAATGAGGGATGAGTTAAGCACAAAGTTATAGTACCAATCAATATCAATATTTTAAGACGACGTCAATAGTTCTTCAAGAATATTTCCAGTCGACGCCACAGGACATTAGTTAAAAATTCGTCAGAAGAAACCATAAGTTCGTAAATAATAAGAATTTTTATGGATGATATAATTATAAATACTTTTATTTCACAGTATTACCACAGTTGGACGAGACTTAAACATCAAAGCTGTCGTCACATTAATCCATTCGTATACAGCAATAATCAAAGGAAAATCGATACGCATCGCGTTGATTGACACTTCAATGTCCGCCTCTATCCCTTATTCCCACTAAATCCGTCTCATGGAAGGAGCTTCTCACCACATATGAACGTCATTACGGATAAACGTCTTCGATTGCAACCCCCGGACCTTTGGCCACTTCAGTGCAGACCAAATGTGTGGTCTTACATACTCCGCAAAGCAGAGGAGCTCGAGACAGGCCATCAACTACTCGCAATATACCTCAATTACGCGATGGCGAGAGTGAAACGGGAAATTCTGTCTCTACGATCGTGCGACGGGGTGTATAAGGACTGGAAACTTCCCAAAGGGAATACCAGTGAAAGCCCTGGCCAACCGACCGCAAGTGAATTAGTCTCTGATATATTGCCCTGCGATGCTATCAACAAGGTATATATATCTAGCATTTCTCCTCAAGCTGCAACACTTCGTAGCTCATATTCATCCATCTATGCAAGGACCACGTCTCGATCAGCGCCAAGGGAATATCTCTCACCCTCTCGACCTAGATATGCATAACAGCTACTAAGAATGACTGCCGGGTCATTTGTATTGTTCTTCGGCGGTCATTTGTAATACGATCCGTTCCATAACCTGTGTCGCGTTCTATAGTTTGTTTCATGAACGTTTTTGTTTCTAAATTGAGAATCCGGTATGTTCCGTGGCCTTTGTAGTTGCGGGCTGGTTGCATTGAACTAAAATATTCTCACACATATCGATGGTGATAAGATACATCTTCCTTTTATGTGATACAGAGATTTCAGCGCCATCCTGTACACAAAGTGAGATGTCGAGAGCATACCAAGTAGTCCATTTCGATGGGCTAAAGTGTATATTGAGTATATCAAGCATCCAAACTAGGAAGCGACTCTCCTCTAGAAATTGATGTATGCGTACGTACTACATTTATGGATATATATATATCAGCTAAGATCAATCACTTCGATCACCGGAATTGGCTAATACTGACGATCAATTGCATATGAAGTTCCGATAAGCCCACAACGACCTACGTAGGCGTGTAATACATACATGGAGGACCAATCATGCCCACGGCCATGAATTACTTATATGTGAGTCGTTAAGCTTGTACGGTGATTGACTGCTGCAATTATAATAGATTGGTTATAGCAATTGACACTTATCGAACACAAATTTATTATCGATAATTGTATGAAAAAGTAATTAAACAAAAATATAGTGCAACATGATTTCTTTAATACGCTTTATATTACACTCGGAGGTTTAAAAAAATTGACGATGGTGACCATCAAGGGTAGCTCGACTTAGCATGGTATTCGTTTTATACGCTGCATAAAGCGAGTAATAAAACTACGGGTTTTTGATCGTTCCGAGTTTCAAGGATGGCAATATCGGGAGTGAAAATGCTGTATGTTGGTTCGTCATGCCCGAAAGTGTTACAGGGGTAGCAAGTGCCCTTAATTCTCAAGCAATATGCTTTTATTACATTTAAGGTACGATTTGAACATTGGGTTAGACATCTCGGACAGATGGTGCTGGGCGTGAGGTGGCAAATGGCTTATATCAACAATCTAACAGTCTTATCTTTGCATGATAACACATTTACAACCCAAACAATAGAATTCTAAGCTTATAAGCGAATGCCGGCAATGTACGTATATAAATTAGCAGAAATTAATAGAATTTTCCAATCATCAACAACATTGACCGTTACAAATATAATATATCTTTGAATATAATGTTCATCGGAATAATTCGTTGGCTCAATGCTTTAGAAAGTTCAATATAGGGTTACATTTAAATACTTGTAAGGAGCAGATCTTATCTTTAAATACGAATTCCGAACTGCATCTTGGTATCGGAGAACAATGCAGATTTTGGAAAAGATGGAATAACCATTTGCCCAAAAATGTCCTTTCATAAGATATGCCACGGTACTTAACTTGCAATAAGTTATTCATTCATGGCTCACGTTCTTCACTCAATACCTAAGCTTGATGAAAGATATGGGTGATGCTGTTCTTGACGGGATGTATCCTTTTGTCCCTGTTTTGTTGAAATTTGCTAATTCAATGCAACCCGGAGTGGATTATAATTCATCCTTTCCTCGATTTATTAGCGTTCAAGAGCAATGTGTGATTGGTCTAGTCTTCGATATAGCTACAATGGATTTTATTCGATGATTCCACTGGACTTGACTGGCGCCTCGATTAATTAATAAAATTATTTTACTCACATGCCTATTGACATATGAATTTCTAACTTAACATATACGCACAGGGTATACGACAGCGACACGTGGTGGAGGTCAGTTGACTTTGATAATGCTGTATGTGACAATAAATACAACAGGTCTATCGAATTGTTCTCTATCGACTAGGAAGAAATCACCGCGCTCGATCCCTTCCTCTCAGTGCGTGAAAATCGGCATGATAGACTAGTTATGCGTACAACGAATATTTTCACTGCCGAGTTTTGGACAAACAAGATTGGCTACAGTTGCTATCGAGTTTGTGTTTTCTAGCAATTCAGTTTCCGGTCTAGCTTTCATACCTCATATGGCGCTTGAAATAGTATATACCACGGCCGAGAATCATTGTATGCTATGTCACTGTGAGGCAGGGTGATGGAACTGCCACTGGAATGAACATATTCCCTGAATACCGAGGGTTTGTAGATAGATCTATGTGTATGCGAGAAAGAGAGAGAAAGAGCGAGAATAAAAAAGAGTATGTAAATTCGGGTGGGTGGTAAAAACCTTTTTTTTATTGACTTGTTTGTCCAGATTTGTGTAGTGTTTCCTAAAAAATATTTTTACCAGGAACTAGGCATGGAAAAGTTTCTTTATTACGTTTACACACATCCATAAATATCAAGCGTTCATCCAACTGAAATAGCACAATTCCCACATTTTGGTTCCTTAGGGTTAATAACAATTTTGACCCCTGCCACCCCGGATCGTTTCTTTCTCCAAGTTCTCTCTTACTATCTTATTTGATCCATTTCATGGCTTCCAACTGAAGAAGGATCCCGTACGGGTGAGAACAAGGGAAAATTGAAGGTGAACCACGAAACCGAAGGATGACTCCCGAGAAACTAATTCCCAACTAAGTAAGGATCTATTAGAAGTATCTAGGATAGACACGAATACACAGCCTCATGCTCAGACAAACACATGCAAACCCACACTCATGCACATACACACACACACACACACATGTGCGCACGCCCAAGTAAGACTATCTCGATTTCGTCGACAATCTATAGAGAGAAGTAACGTGTGTCATATGTCCTAGACGGAAATCGACAAGGGTGTGAAGCCCAAGTGACGATCCAGGAACATGTGTGGGAGAGAAGGATACATCTATATGGATATACTGTAAGAAGGACAGAGAGGACCAACGAGGATGAAGAGTAGATTACCTAGATGCGAATTTCTGTCCCCATCCCATGCCCCCCTCTTGTTCCGGACTGTGTCACGTCCACACAGACTCCGACCGAGAACAGCTAATTTGAGCGTTCCGGAGTGCTCTGCACGGACAGGTCGGAGAAGGGTATGAGTTCGTGGTAAAGAGCACGAATTGGCTATAAGAGTAGAGCGCAGAGTGCTCCATGAGGGATTCAACATGAAATGGCACACTCCACCATCACAAACAGTAAATAAATGATCATCCTTCTATAGGAAGTATTTGTTAATTTTTATATTGTTGACAAATTACGGCTAGAAATAAATTTAAAAAATCTTCCTTGAACTTGAGAAAGAATTAAACCATCTATCGTATAAAAAGGTGAAAAACTTCAAGCTTTGGGATAATTATTTTGATTAAGTGTTTGTTGAAAATCATTCAAACATTGAATAAGCTAACTGCAAACAAGATAAGAATACATTTGTTGTCGAGCTATTTTAATATGTACGTACTTACGTTTATATCGTTTTCGATTAATGTCTAACGGTCTTGAAGTATATGCAAACTTGAGAAAAATTGACACGAGGTAATGGCCCATTTGATACGGAATGTCTTCTGGAGCGTATAGTGTCGACAGCGGAGAAACTGAGCTTGAGCTCCCTCTGAGTCCCAAAGAGCGTGAGATAGAGTGAGGAAGTAAGAGAGCGTAACCGAGAGAACCGGTGAACTCAACGAACATACATATAGCGAGACAGTAGTAGCAGAGAGCAGAGGGGCCAGGCACGAAATCACAAGTTGCCAAGAGGCATGTAATGTCGTCGGATTTGCAATTCCATTACTAGCGCAGCCATATATATATATATATGTTCATACGTATGTAGATATACATCCTGTTCCGCCAAAATCCCCTTTCAACTCGACACTTACTATCTCTCTCTCTCTCTCTCTCTCTCTCTCTCTCTCCCCCCTCTATTCCGCCCTCTCATACGATGAGTACCTGGTATATACCAGTGTCGCCATTATTAGGTAAGGAATCTGTAGAGTTGATGCACGCATTTATGGGTTAATTGTATATTTTTTGACATATCCAGACTGGTATTTACGGATGTGTAAGTTTTATTGGCAGACTGACATGCAAAAATGGTATACTTTCGAAATTTGCTTGGCATTTTACCACGAAGTAGTTTAGTTTTTGGAAAATATAATGTTCAATTCTGCTTCAAATTTACAACCGGATGATGACTTGAAAATAGGGAAAAGATTTAAATGAACAGAATAAAAATTATTTTCCAATTACGCAGGAGTCTAAACTAAATTAACCCTTCAGGAGTGATTTATATCCCATCGTGTGGTCGATTTTATAAGTTCTTATATCTTTTTAACAACCCATTAAATCGGTTTATAGGGTTATAAAGAATTCCAATTTATTCAGTTATTTTTATTCTTGCAGTCGTTAGAGCATTGAAAACGTGCTAAGCTAGAAACTAGAAATCTTCTTCGAAGCGTCTCCTTTGCTTCGCAAAAAATTCCTCTGACAAATTTGATTTGGTTCCACGTGTTTCTCTCTCATGTTCATGGAAACTTGCAATTTTTCTTGGTGGAGCGAACATTATGTAACTCCATGAAGGTGGAATATCACTTCGACAGTCAAAAGTGTTCCGGTACATGGTTGTGCAAAACGGCAACGCTTCAAGGAGACAGGGTACCAGCAGAGGGTTAATTCAAGCATCTCGAAGGTTGCCGTCTGTCTTTCGCACCGAGAGTAAGTATCCACCCTTCTCGACGCGGTTGGAGATGACGCCAGGTTCGCGGATGTGTATGCTAATGGAGACCTACGGGACATATGGCCGACATCCGACATGCCAAATTGGTCGTTTGTAGGGATTGGTAGTACCTATTTATCTTTCCAGACAACTGTGCTCAATCCATTTCATTTCTTCTAGATATAAATTCATCATGCATAACTAAAGTTTTCGAGAGCTTGATGTAATTCTCCTTTTACCTCAAGGTTTTATAACAATTGACTAAGTAATCACTTATCATTTAATTTATCAAATTACCTCTGTTTCTTTTGCGAGGCCCACAAGTGAAGTTAGGAGAATTATTTATTTTTTCTCATATGTCTATAGCCTGCAGAAATATGATTCTATGTAAACGAGGAGAATGAATATAACATCTCTTATGAAAAATGTGGCTATTGAAATGTCGGTAGCAATTACATGGAGTCTTCAATATTCACTGGAGAAGAACGAGAGGCTGAACGTTATTTAATAATTAGTCATAATACGTGTCAGTACCATGAATTTTATTTTTGAACTATAAAGGAGTAGCTCCTGTACAGAAGTTGTTATGATTGCGTTTTTCGTATAGTTTTAGGTTTTATATCTCTGAGATATTCTTATTTTTAACACAGATATATGTTTATTTTTTATCCCCTGTTATTACCATAAGAAGTACGTACAAATTTCATTCGGTGGATTTAAAAACATGACAATAACGAATGAAAATGAAAACAGTTGCATAATATAAACAATGATCGTTATGATATGGCCTAACAAACTCCTTCGACGGATAACGAATCGTATTTCTGACTGCACAGCACGAAAAGTAAATATTGTGAGTATTGTTAATCGTGAGTTAACTCATCTCGTTCTTGAGCCATGATGTCCAGATGACGTTCTATTATCTTGATCGGGTTGTATGTTGGAATAGGGAAGGTAGTCTCTCGTAGAATCCGGGCGTGGCCCGAATGAAATGTAGAGAAAATGCAAACACATTTTCATACTTTAAATATGAACGTGCGGAGGGATACTTCTACGTGTCACTGTGACAAAGATCTCGTCGGAATTATCTCGATCGTTTTTGGAACAACTGATAAGGGTTTCTTATACCGGTGATTAGGGGGGACATCAGCAACGCTCGACAAAAATTGAAACCTCGTGAGTTGGTTCTGATTTGGATAACATCGATAAAGTCAGAAAATTCTAAAGCGCCCGGTAAACGATCAAATAATTTGACAAACTTTACGCGTTTGACAAATAACTTGATATGCTCCGACTACGTTTGACGCGTTTGACAAACAAATCCAGGTTTGACGGTGTTTGAAAGAATTTTTGATTGACAGCTTATTTGTTATGCACGTTTGAACGTGTGCCGTCGTGTTTGTCGTCAAACGCGTCACTTTTGTCGGAACTGTCGAAGATATCACAAGTAACTGTGGTAAAGCTGCACGCAATATGTCTGACGGAATTTCGGTCAGTGAAAAGGATTTTTTACTACAATTTATAACTTTGTACAGAGATCTACCATAGTTACGGAAATTTAAATCCAAGAGCTATATGTACAAAAACCAAAGAGATCGAGGTGTAAAACAAATGGTAGAGATATTGAAAGTCTGTCGACTTGTAAGGTCTTATTGTTAGTAGCATCACTATTACCCTATTTTTGACTTTAGCAACGGCCTAATGGAGTTTGATATGATACATAATGTAGAACAAAGAAATTAACTGGTGAAACGGAGTTTATTTATTGAGCGATAATCTTCCAGAGCTGATTTTTACGTCCCCTTGAGCGCCGTTGCTTTCCCACCAGAAAAATTAGAATGAATTTAGGCTACGGAGTCCCCAGGGGTTAGAACAAACCGAAGTTAATGAGTAAGGAAAGTCATCCTGTGAATTCGGGGTGGACATCGCAACTCGATGGATGATGAAGGAATTATAGAGCTCGCTTTTGTTCTCGCAACTCATATTTGTGAATGGGAGAATTATCGAACTCGCGGTGGACCTCGCAGTTCAATAAGATGTTTGGAAGGATGATCGAACTCGGGGTGGAACTCGCAGTTCGATAAGATGTTTAGAAGGATGATCGAACTCGGGGTGGACCTCGCATTTCAATAAGATGGAAGAATTAGTTAGTGACTTACTCTGTTCTATTTCTTCCTTATTGAATATGAGGGTTGGAAATGCAGTACAGCAATTCTGCTCTGTCCAGAAGTTGTACAATTTTACTGACTTAAGAGGAGTTTACAAAGACTTTGAATGTTGATCAAGAAATGTTCTTTAAGCTAAATTTTCGGTCTTATATACTACTCTATCAACTAACTTTGTCTATTCGGTAGGGGTTGGAGAGGATAATTTACATATCCCTTATTGGTCCAGAATTTTCACCGTCTGCCATTCCTTACTTTTCCAAACCGAAGGAAAATTTGTTCTCATCGCTTGGCCCCCGAGCGTCTCTCCCCAACGCATTTATCACCGAGTTAGGGTTATGCCATGCGTTGCCGCAAGGAGGGATACTCGTCCTTAAGGCGCGGTAGTGGTGGTGTTAAGGGGATATAACAGTCCGAAGATTATGTAAAGAAAACAATAAATATTCTGCGTACGACATTTAATCATGAGAATAACAAAGTAAAGAAGTCGAGGCTTTATGGCTCCTCCTCAGATAATCTCGATGTGCCTACATTGTAATATTAAAAGGAAATGCAATTTTTAGAAGATCAGCTTAAGCAGAAATCGGAAATTAGCAAAATTGAGAGTCAGGGAAGTTTAGTGGTATATTTTTATTCACATATACGCTTATTACTAATGAGCTTATTATATTGTAATAATATTTAGATATCTGCTACTTGTACAAAGGTTCTAACATACATAAATTATTGCAAGCACTTGTTTTGCCATGGAACGCCTCCAACTATATTAAAATATTGGCAAAAATCATCTTGAACTTCTTTTGGTCGCAATACAGTATTCCCTGCCCAACTTCGTTGTATTTGCAACAAATTATTTGGCTCGTTTTCTCTATGAACCTGCTTCAATAGTGCCGGTAGCACAACCTTCTACACGTACCTCCCCATGACTAATATATGTGTTTTGTTTCATTAGTAAATTGTGCAAATGATAACACGCATGATGTGACAATACCAAATGCATTTTCGATTATTCGACGCGCATGGGACAAGCGATAATTGAATCGTCTTCGGTCATCATTCAACATATTTTTGTTGTAAGGTTTCATGAAATTTAGAAGTAATTGAAACGCCTCATACCCTACAAAAACATAGGAAATTTTATTTTCTGTATTTGGTAATTCTTCAGGCTGTGGAATCCGCAACTCATTATTTTCGAACAGCTTCCAAAACATTGTGTTTTTTACCACTCCTCCATCAAATATTCTACCATTAGCCCCAATATCAACTATAATAAATTCATAGTTCGCAGTGTGTATGGCCATAAGCACTATGCTGTACGTCCCTTTGTAGTTATAGTAATAGGAACCAGAATCCGCAGGTTTGAATATTGTCACATGCTTTCCGTCGACAGCTCCAATACAGTTAAAAAAATTCCATCTATTTCCAAATTATCTAGCTACATTCCTCCAACCTTCTTCTGTTTTGGGTAGGGGAGAACGGGGCTTCAATTAACAGAGGTAAGTATTAACAAGCGAATATCTCAGAAACTATACATAGCACATCACTAGCGATTTCTGGAATATGTATCATAATAAAGCTGCACAGTATGAAACTCGTCAGTCTCGCTCAGTGCGTCATAGGAGCGAGTTGTATCATGTGCGTCGATTTTGGAGAGGTAACGAACTTTTATCGCCTTACAATTTTTTGATTTACGTATTGAATATTTGAGTTTCCTGTAATATTTTTTATTGTGTAGTAGCTCGTTTCATACTTTATAATTCTACGTAACTCTATTAAGTCTAATGTTAACTATTTCGTAATTATAATTATTGTTATTCCAAAACGGTCCATGGGGCTATAAGTAACAAAACACAGGGGGCAAGTATTAACGTGTTAATTGTTACCCTGCACTTGGGGTAAGAATTAACAATAAAAATGTATGTTATGTACATTCATCACGGTAGGTAGGTAATTACTATTGTATTCTACAGTTGCAGCATAAGGACCTATAAGAGAAAAACTACTCGAGGCATGACTTCGCTGGCGATCTACGAGTCAGCTGCTGTAGAAATAATGGAGAAGAATAGAAAATATAGGGAGGTAGCCACAGAATTTGAAATCTGTCATGTTACGCTATTTAAGTTTGTGGAACAAAAGAAAATGGGAGTCTCAGTAGAAGTAGGCTACAAAAAGACCAGGTTGGTGTTTACTTCTGAGCACGAGAAATAAATAGCAGATTATTTATTGAAGTGCTCCAAAATATACTTCGGGCTGCTACCTACAGAAGTAAAAAAATTAACCTACCAGTGTGCTGTTTTTTACAATATTGGCAATTTCCCAGAATCATGGAAGGTGAATAAAATGGCTGGTGATGATTGGTTTACAAATTTTATGAAAAGAAATACAATGTTGTCGATTACAAGCCCTGAGGCGACAAGTTTAAGTAGAGCGACATCCTTCAATAGAACAAATGTGAAAGCATTTTTTGAAAAATACAGATCTGTATTAGAACGATATAAACTTAGGCCATCCCGGATTTGGAACATGGATGAGACGGGTGTATCTACTGTGCAAAAGCCAAAAAAAGTAGTAGCTGGTAAAGGCATGAAGCAGGTCGGTGCTATAACATCCGCTGAAACGGGCGTTTTGGTTACATTGGCTGTAGCTGTGAATGCAATTGGCAATTCAATACCATGTATATTCATATTTCCCCGTATTCGTTTTAACGATTTGTTCATTAAAAACGGACCACCAGAATGTATAGGCATCGGTAATCAATCTGGATGGATGACTCAAAAAGAGTTTCTAAAATTTATGGATCATTTTATTCATCATGTAAGACCATCGGAAGCGGATCCAGTTTTACTTCTATTAGATAACCACAACTCGCACGTAAACGTTGAAGTCGTCGATAGAGCGAAGAGAAATCACGTTATTCTATTATCGTTTCCGCCACATTGCTCACATCATCTACAGCCTCTCGATGTAGGGGTATATAGCCCTTTAAAAAATTACATAAGCAGGAAGCAGACCAATTGGATGACCAACAACCCTGGAAAAACCATGACAATATATGATCTTCCAGAGGTAGTCAGAGATTCACTTCCGCTGGCGTTAAATCCCATGAATGTAATAAATGCGTTCAGGAAATCTGGGATCTGGCCTTGCAGTGAAGATGTGTTCCAAGAATCAGACTATGCGCCATCCTTTGTCACTGATCGTTCCGATCCCACCAATAGTGCCCTGACTCGTATCGAGAACGCCGCATCGAATACACCACCTATTGATGACGACAACATGTTACTTGATGACGTGTCATTAAATTTAGAAAATCCTCAGATTTTAAATGACATGCCTGATCTGGATATTAATGTTTCTGGCGTGATTGCACAATTATCTAATGAACCAGTGGCTGGACCATCAGGTATACAAAATGATAGTAATTTAATTACATCTAGTACAAATCCCAATTTGTCTGAAATACCATCACAAACTCCTATAACACATATAGAACCGGTGGCTAATCCTTCATGTGCTCAAACTGATGACTATTTTTCAATTGAATCCGTGCGACCTCTTCCAAAAGCTCAGCCACGGATACGATCAAAACGTAATCGCTCAAGAAAATCCGCCATAATCACCGACACATCGGAAAAAGAAAGACTAGCATATGAAGAGTATACCAGAAATTAAAAAAAAAGAATACGCACAATACCGAACAGACTGGCAAAGGAAACGTTAAAGGCAAGGGAAAGGGTAAGAGGAAAGGTAAAGGAAAAATAAAGGAAAAGAGAAAACCAAAGGAAACATCACAAGTGGAAAAAGCAAAGAAAAATGTATTGAAAGAAAGAAACGACAGTTCAGAAGATGAATATTTTTGTCTCATTTGTGGCATTCCATACAACGAAGACACGTCTGGTGCTGACTGGGTGCAATGCATATTGTGTAAGCAGTGGGCCCAGTCCGGATGTATCAGAGGCAACAGTACTTCATATATTTGTCAAAATTGCAATTCAGACGACGATTATGAATAAAAAAATATTGTGATAATATGTAAATGATTCCTAGTAGATCATATTTTCAAAATGTTAATTTTTTTATAAAAGTAACCTTTATCAATGAGACTGCTTTAGACTAGTAGGTAGATTGTAATACAAAGGCTGTTACGTTTAAGAATGAGACATTTACTACCTCACATACTAACGTGATTATATTATGTACAACATTGAAAAATGAGAAAAACGTATTCTAAATATAATACTGATTACTATTAAGTTGATAAAACAGTAGGTAAACCTACAAGAAGTTTTAATTAGTAATTATTTAAGGATTGGTTCACTTTTGTTCACAAGAGGCGTACATATCTTACAATACTGTTCTTTATAAAGTGTTACAACCCTTCAGTTTAATGTTTATTTTTGTTCCAAAAATGTGATTACTGTAACTCAAAGGTTTCTTTATTGAAATAACAGTACAAACAAACTGTTAAAACAATCAAAAATAGATATATGATGTTTTTTTTTGTTATTCCCTCGAGATGTTTTCGTCGGATTTTTTTTTCGATATATTTATATCGCTAAAAAATAGTTGCAAGGTCCAAATAATGTAAGAGAATATGCCAAATTTGTTAATTGCATAAGTTAATAAAAAAATGTCATTATTTTTGTGAGTTTTCTTTAGTTATCCTGGAAAATATTAAGAATATAATTGTTGCCCCTTTTGTTAATACTTAACTCGGGACCCTTAGATCTAGCCCCCTTCGCGGGGTAAGTATTAACAACTGACTTTAAAAAAAAAATCAATTTTATGAAAAAAGTAACAATATCTTGACAAATTAAATGGTATGATTTAATTCTTGAATAGTTTTAACATTATTAAACACAAAAATCATTCTAAAATATTTTATATTTTTGAAGCTACAACTGAAAATATACATTTTGTTACGTCGCGCCCCGGGCTCCCCTATCTGGACTGTTCCAGCTGTATATTATATGCGCATGTTAAATGATAGTATAATTCATAAACAAAAAAATGTATACATTATAAAAGATGATTCGTATTTTTACAGGAACTTTTATAGGGTGTACAGGAATCAACAACACACTCACATCCATCCGCAAGTTCAGCATCGCATGAATTATCACCATAACCAGGAACATCTACATAGCCATTGAAGAAAAAGAAGTGTAACAATTTGCAAAATAATTTAATGTTATTAGCAGAACAACATTTTAAGACACCAGAAATACAGTTTCAAATAATAGGAAAGAACTAACTAGGCTTTCAAATTAGACCGAATGCATCGAGATTGCCGAACATTTGCAGAAAGATTTATTACTGAGATTTTATTCGAAGGGCAATGTGGCAATCTTAATAGAAATTCTTTAAAGATTAATTCTGCTTCCGCTAGTCCGAGCTCGGCGTTCTCTGCATTATTTACACGATACACGCTATCACCGATTCCGCACTCACCATCGTACACAACTCTCCATCATCCATACCGCAAACTGCATTACTTACATTACCCATTTCTTCTCCACCAACAGAGGGAAACAGCCTCCCCGATGAAACTTAACAAGAGACAGAAGCCAATTCTGTAGCTAAAATATAAATATTTGCAATCTTTTTATGCATTTTAATCTTAGTTTTAAGTGTGCTTTGATTGTAATCAATATTAACAAAAAATCTTACCTGGATATTGTTTTTCAATGCTTCATTTATAGCTGTAGGATATTTCCACAATAATGTTGTTCAGTGTACGAGATGCAATATAGGATTGAAATTTCAAATCCTCAAAATCGACTCCACGTGCTAAAAATCTCAAAGTTATCGATAGTCTTTGAGAAGCTGGTATCGATTTTCGCATAACAGTATTCTTTTTTTCAATTGCAGGACCAACTAATGCTAACAAGTCTGTAAACGTGCCATGGTCTATTCGCAAATAGTTAGCATAGTCGTTTGGGTCCGTACGCAATATTTCTTTTAATAAATTTTCATGCTTAAATCTTTCTCTTATGTTAGTTTAAACCAATCCCGTGTCCAATTTTGTTTTTCTGTTCTTTTTTAAACACAGCATTAGAGTCAATTCAAGAAATGCTTTGTCTATATGACTCATGGCTGCGTCGGATTGCGACGAAAACTGCGTTGCAACTGAAGCCACGTTTGTCAAGTACGATTGAACGTATTCGCCCATGTTTGTTCAAGTTATTTGTCAAACCCGTAAAATTTGTCAAACAAATTTGATCGTTTACCGGGCGGTTAAAACGAAAGCGTGAGTTTCTTGTGGCACGCGAAATTTGCGATCGATATAGTGATGGACTTTCGGAATGAAATTTCTGAGGAATTTTGATTCCGGTAGTTATTCGGTCATCGATCGTTAATCAGTTGTTAACGAGTCGCGATCATCGAGTCGTGATCGAGCATAGAGTCTATTGGTGTTTACGCATTCTCGTATAATTGTGACAGTTTTACGGTCTCGCTCGTACGTGATGTCACGAGATACCGATCTCTCTCATCGTATACTTGGTCGTAGTGTTGTCAAACGAACGTTCGCGTTCGTCTTAAATTACGACGCATCCATTCTCGCGTCGCGGGAATAGAAAGAAGTAGTTTCATCAGAGATGCTACCGATATATACCGACCTTGTATTCTCAAGTGTCTGCGAATGACTGACGAATCATGTAGTGATTGTAGCGAGGGATTAGTCACTCGAGAAATCAGTGAACCATTTCATCTGAAATCAGACTACGAATCACTAAAAATCGCTGAAAATCGTAGGAAAAATAGCTGAAGTCAATGATCATTTCTGATTTCCTCGTTATTTCTCCAAATGTATTGGAAATCATTGGGAGTCACAAAGAAATCGTACGATTTTAGGAATCGCTGGGCATCACTAATCCCCTCTCCAAGCGAGCAAGAATTTATCAAAAATGTTCTATTGATAGTCTAGAAATCACTGATTTCTGAAATTCGCAAATCATGGGAATCGCAGTGGAAATCGCAAGGAATCGATTCCTTTTGGAAATCCTTGTGCCATCGAATCTGCGAGTGACCAACCAATCGGATTCTAGTACATATTACCGTGTGCACATTATGGTGGCTATTGCGGCGAGAATCATAGCCCACGGTTAATGGCAGCTCGGCAAGCCAATCAACTTTTCCTACAAGAACTTCAAGTTGTGTTCCCGTTCGCTCATATAAAAATTAAATATCTTTTCGTTTTCCAGTGACGCGATCACATCCGTTGACTCCTGCGAGATCGAGTTCCCTATTACCGTCTTCCGCCCATCCCGTCCCACTTTATCAAGTCTGCAGCCTTAGCGACCGGCATCGGCCGATTGCTGGTCGGTTTTCGTCGAGGATGTTCCCATCTAGTTGATATCGTTGTGCGTTTCGTGTCCGTTTCGTTTCATCGTAGTTATAGTCGATAACGGCGTTCGAAGCCTCGAGCTCAGTTCCACCCTCGATTCCCGGATTTGGTCCGGTTGTCGATACCAGCGGAACAAAAATTGACTTCCGAACATGGTGGCACATTGACGGACGCGCGAATGCGAGCGGCAGCTGAAGCTGACGTCAGGGCGCGAAGGAGACCTTGCGCATGCGCCTAACATAGTAAACATACATACATTGAAAAAAAACATTCAAGCAGACGGGCAAAAGTAACAATGCTCGTATGCTTACACAAGAAGTTAAAGATGCCACTAGATAAATATTTGATGTTCTTTATATGCAGTAAAACACTGCAGATCTAAAATGTCATGTTTAATGACCAAGAATAAAGTGTTTTGATAAAGTGTTTACCTAATGAAGAAAAATTTCGAACACAGGATGAAATGTAATAATCGAACCTATATTGGATTGTACGGAACATATGAACGGTTTATGAATTAGGCCTCGGTATGTATAATTTTGATATTATTTACAGTTAACCTGTAACCTTTTTAGTGCTTAGTTCCTGATATAATCGTACCTGGACATATACACTTCCGGCGGAAAGTTTCCGGACAAAAGTTGAAAACAGTGCCGGAACGTTTTTTTATGCCATTTCGCCGGTAGTTGGTCTAGGCCAATTTAACCAACGGCATTTTAAAGAACAGGGATTTCCCTTCATTTTGGCTTTTTAAAAAAAACTTTACGATTTTTTTACAATTCTTCATCATACTTATAAAGGGGGAAGTCTAAGCTTCAAGTTCATTTTTTTTAGAAAATTTCCTGCGATTTTTTTTTTTCAAAGATATGTCATTTTTTGAGAAAAAATAGACAATTTGAAAATTGGTCCATAGGATAAAAACAATGAGGTTTACAACAAAACCTCAAGATGGCAAAAAGTTGTATTACTTTTTGCTGAGTTCAGGAGAATTTTGTCAGATTTTTTTTCGCTATTTTTTTTCACCTATTCCGGTCAGCTCGATTGATCTGAATACCTTGAAAATAATAGAATGAAATTTTTTACTTACATATTAAACTTTGGTCTCTTCGGAGGTTTCTTCGACGACGAAGTTTCTTCGATGTAAGTAAAAAATTTAATTCTATAATTTTCATGGTGTTCAGATAAATCGAACTGACCAGAAATAGGTGAAATAAAAATTTCGAAAAAATTCTCCTCAACTCAGCAAGAAGTGATACAACTTTTTGCCATCTTGAAGTTTTGTTGTAAACCTCATTGTTTTCATCCTATGGAGCAATTTTCAAATTGTCTATTTTTTCTCAAAAAACGACATATGTATGAAAAAAAAATCGTAGACAATTTTCTAAAAAATGAACTTAAAGCTTGGATTTGCCCCTTTATGAGTATAGTGAAAGAAATTCGTTAAAAAGATTTTTACTGCGAAAGGGATCCACTTGCAAAAGAACAAAAAAAAAATAACAAAAAATTGACGTTTTAAAAACTGGATGCCAATTGTAAACAAAATCGTAAAATTTTGTTTCGAAAGCCTAAATGAAGGGCAATCCATTCTCTTTAAAATGGCGTTGGTTAAATTGGCCTAGGACAACTACCGGCGAAATGGCATAAAAAACGTTCCGGCACTGTTTTCAACTTTTGTCTGGAAATTTTCCGCCGGTAGTGTACATGTGCTCTAAACATATCTCTGATAAAAATTATGTGGTTCTAAGTAACTGCCATACTGTTAAGAGTACCCAGACATATGGAAATTACTAAAGGATTTATGATACCAATAAGTCGGACAACTGGTATTTTTTGATAGATCATCGCTTAAAACTAATGGGAATCTACGGTAATAAATGACTGACAACTACTGGAAACCCGCAGTAGTAGACTGCAAGAAACTATTGCACATTTGCACCAGTGAATCACTGACACTGCTGGAAATAGACTAACGTGGACCACTGAGAAACTACTAGAGCTCCGAAGGAGTTGAGTTTAGTCAGCTACTGAACATTTTCAATGAACGACTATTCTGATACGAGCAATCGTTGAGTAGCTAACGAGTATCCCTAAGAATAGTCAGTAATTTGTTTTCAAATATTTTCACTAGTCCTTTTCGAAGAAAAATATAGAATGTGCTCTATTAAATATAAAAGGAGGTTGAAAGTCTGTTTGAAAACACTTTGCTCACGAGCGGAAAATAAACGAGAGGACTGTCTTTTTACCTCGGTCACGTGCGTCCGGATAAGTTTAGCCCGAGGGAAAATTAAACTTTTGTAGACACGTCAAGGGCATGATATACGTATCGTCGGGGAAGAAATATATTCGACAACTTTGGGAAAGATGCGATAAAGGTATAAAAACTATGATTTTATAAACATACATATACAGAGTGTACACCTAAATATCTCAGAAAATATAAATTTTACACAAAAGTATTGCAAGGTCAGGTCAAGATCAAATTAATTTTTTTTAATCGAGCACCTTATTTTTTTAGTGCGTGTTATTATAGTACATCTCGAGAGCTCTCCAAAACGCTATAATTAAATATTTTTTATGAAGTACTTTTTACGATACTTCAAAGTTACAGTATAGACGGCGTTAGAAAAGGTATGCCACGCAGAAGTTGCCTAGGCGGATTGATCTTTTGTGCTAGGGAAAATATTGGAGAATAATGCAGCCAATCACGGCAAGATCGGTATGTGATCCGGCCAGTCAAGGCAAGTTCGATCTGTGATCCGGCCAGTGAAGGTAAGATCGGTCTGTGATTCGGTCAGTGAAGGTAAGATCGATCGGTGATCTGGCTAGTCAAGGCAAGATCGGTCCGTGATCCAGCCGATCTTGCCTTGATTAGCTGCATTATTCTCCAATCTTTCCCGTAGTACAAGATATCAATCCGTGTAGGCAACTTCCGGGTGGTATACCTTGGCTAATGCCGTCGATACTGCAACTTTGAAAGATCATAACTCAAAAAGTTGTTCATAAAAACATATTTAATTGTAGTGTTTTGGAAAGTTGTCGAGATGTACTATAATAATATGCAATAAAATATAGGGTGTTCCATTAAAAAAAATTAATTTGTCCTTAATCTGACCTTGACTACGACACCCAAGGTCAAACTGATAAAATTAGTAAATAATTATTTTTATACCATTTAACTATTGTCTGAAACACTTTTTTGTAAAATCAATATTTTCCGAGATCTTTATGTGCCCTGACCTTTTTGGTATACCCTGTATATATTACACCGCAATGCTTGAATTTTATTATGCTTTTGTCAACACAGTATATTTCTGCTATCTTCTTTACCCTTGGAAAAAATTTTAATTAAAATATTACAATACAATGTTCCTCAATTCGCGGAACAGTGACCGATTGATGAAGTAAATGCCGGTTTCTGTTAATCAATGCCGCGGTTAAAGTGAAATCTGATCATAAAACTTGTCGTGATGGCAAGGAAAAGTTTTCAATACCGTGTATCGTTTATGAACTTTCTGGGTGAAGACAGCTTGGAAAATGTCTTACTAGGAATGGCGTGACTTAGAAACGAAGAAAAAAGCTTAATGTGGATTAACGGTTCGCGTGGGACACTTTGTATTTGCAGTACTTAATATTTGTTGAGGTTTTAAGGCTGATACGATAGTAATTATACCAACAAACAGAAAACGATGGTATACATATTTCTGTTTATGAGGGTAAACGTGGCTCTTCCACGAATGGGATTATATATTCTAGCGGCAACAGTTTCTTTTTGTTGAGGGTTAATGCAACTGCGGGATGCACGCGGTGGCATACCTTGACCAGGCAAGAGAATCGACGGGTCTACACAAGAACGAGAGAGCTAGACCGAGACACGTCAAAATGGTAGGTGAATAGAAATGGAGTTGGTAGTTGCTACTGTCAGAACGGCAGCATAGTTGACTTTATGATGTTTTCTGATGCGACGGGCTCTCGGGTACTGCGAGAGGGAGATGGGGCTTTGGGTGAGTTCAGCGGGCGAGAGGAGTCCAACGCTCAATGCGACCATAGCAATGAGGCTTCGAGATCCGGAAATGAACTCGTGAGAGTGCAGCTTACTATATATGCTCTCAGTTCTCGCAATGAAATAAACACGGAAAGCACTTTTCATATACTATCTCTCTCTCTCCCTCTCTCTCTCTCTCTCACTCTCTCTCTCTCTCTCTCTATATATATATCTCTCTCCTTTACTTTTCCGGGCGTTCCTACCTTTGCTTCGCTCCTATGTTCCGGGAGTATACGCTATTGCTATTATATCGTATGAACATAACTTTACGAGAAGCAGGAATGTCATTATACCGGCACTTAGCGCTCCGAAAAACAGCGTGATTGGCTGGAGTTTTATTTCTTTAACGAAAATTATATTTTGTTTCCTCTCATTTTATATGATTTAACTTATCCACGTCTGACATTTTCACAATAACGAATTTATATATCTCGCACGGCGAGAAGAAGATTGGGTGTCGACGGATTTGCGAACTTAAAAAAAAAGCACATTGCCGTACTCGGAGATAGGCTAGCAGGGAAAGAGCGAAAAAAACAGGGAGGAAACGAGGTTGAACGAATTGGATGAAAGTCTTATTACCATGAAACATGAAGAAGAGTGAGGGGTGTAGAAGTACGAACATGCGGGGAAGACACGAGGAAATGAGACGGATTTGAAGAAAAATAAATTCACCTCTGAACTTTACGAGTTCGCATTGTTATGTTTTTGATGCAAAGAAATATGAAAAAATGCAGATATTCGGGATTTTTTTTACAAACTAGGTCATGGTCTTATAAATTGATTTGTTTATTTTTCGTTTATTCACATTCACA
The DNA here is from genome assembly GCA_946811545.1 of Netelia fuscicornis. NCBI lineage: Eukaryota > Metazoa > Arthropoda > Insecta > Hymenoptera > Ichneumonidae > Netelia > Netelia fuscicornis. Next base: position 22,287,999 of record OX328011.1, on the reverse strand, counting down.
TAAATCTGATTTTTCAATCAAAATGAAGAACGGAAAACGAGACAATGGTGACCGACAAGAACTTGCAGTTATCTACTATTTTAAAACATTTAAAGTATGCCAATATAATAATAATACGCATAATATGAAATCTCCCTCGCAACTTGGGGAGATTAAACCGCATGATGACGTCCTTACCGAAAAGCTCTTTTCACCCCAGAAAAAATTGCCACAAAAGTGCTTCTGTGGCAAATTTCTCCGGTCGCATGACCTCAGTAAAAAAAACGAATAGGAAATAGAATAAGGAAGATTGAACGAAATGGGGGAGACTGAGAGCAGAGGTCGGGCTCGCGAATCTCTCCGACTCTCGACAACCCTCGCCCTCTCCTTCTTTACTTTCGACATCCGCGAGGACCCGCTCTCACTAGAAGGCTTCTTCTTAATCTCCATACTCTCTCTTTGTGGCTTTCATCCGCTTGTCCCTTTTTTCTCTCTATTATGTTTAAAAACTCCAACGAATATCAAACTTCCAATCTTCGTTTCCCAGATTTTTGATTTTGGGAATATTTTTATCGTATTTCCTCCTGCCCACTATCATTCATTCCTCGTAAAATGCGAGCTGCAAGAGTTGATTTCTAAAAGACCTTTTTATATATAATGAGACGTAGCAGCGCCTTGGAATCGAGTCATTTCGCACGATATGAGCTTGAACTTCATCGCCCGAGGCTTTGACAAATTACAACATTACGAGTCGAAAACATCTATAGAAATAGATTCGCATATATCTATCTATATTATAAATTGACTTTGAATAGAATGGGGAAATGTATTTTGTAACTGTCAAGTCGAAATTTTTCACATTAATAATAACTCATTGTCAGAGAACAATAAACATTGTCGATGTATAAATTTTGACAGTAAGGTGGATAAAATCCGCAAATTCCGAAACGAAATAGCGATTTTCTTATTGTACAAGAAATTCACAATCGTTATAAGTCCTTAAAGCCTGAGAAAGGATTAAAATTCACCGGAATACACTGGAATACCGCTCTCGTTGGTCAGGCAGAAAATTTCATGAATAACTTTTTGAAGAAAGCGTCGAACACTCGCGAATCAGCCAAGAATCATCCGGATAGCTCCATTTTTGTGGCCGTGGCGATCCTTCGAAAATCACGATTTTTGGGACCCATAAGATCACAAAACGCCCAGGCGATGAGGCTAAAATTTTATTTGCTGCAAAACCCCTTTATTTCATTATATTCGAGTTATGCGGTAAATTTCGGATTTCAAAATGATGCTCCAAAGCCGTTTTGGATGAAACAAAATTTTAACCCCCTCCGGACCCCCCAAAGTCGGGAAAGTAAATGACGAATGTCGACTATCGGCACCTGCCGAGGGTCACGATATTTGTTCGGCCAAAAAGTCTTTTTAGAGTGATTATGGAATCGGATATTTGTCGCTGATGAAGAATATAACGTTATTTTTACCGATATCTCAAAAAATCTAGGGGTGAAACTCAAAAATACTACGGGGATAATAAAAATGACTCCCATCCAAAAATAGTGCAAGGTACGAATAGGCAAGCAATCGGTTAATTTCAGTCGGATATTTTCGAACTACCTGAATGTAAATGTTATGTTTGTACAATTTACATTTTGGATTTACAGTTGTATTGAAACTGATTGTTGTTTCAAATCTGTTTGAAAATAGGAAAGTAAGGTTAGTACGGTCGCTATCGCGAGAGGCAAAGATTCGACCTTCCCACGTTGTGATGTGAATTGTGACCGATTGTCAGACTTTGAAAAATGACGTTTGGAGTTCTAAGAAACATGTACGTTAGGGTTTCGCTCGTTCGCGATAATTTGCCTAAGCATTTATTGGTCGTTGAAAGAAAGCAGCAATATTAGCAAATCCGTACATTTTATTCTTCACAGGAAAACCCAGCTGATGAAACTCCCTCGAGAGAGTTTTACATATGTGGCTCGCATTTGGTTCATCCATTGTTCGCAGACTGTCAATGTCCTTCATAAAGCAATATAAAAAATGGAAAACGCTAGTTATAAGGTGATGGAAAGATCCCGAAGGAGACTTTCGCGATTCCCTTTTCATAGATTATGAATATTTATTTTTATCTTAACATTTGCGGTGAGACACGATGCTATTGATTAATTAAAAAAAAAGATGGAAAAAATGAGCGCTGAAAAACTTGCGTTCGTCGGTCCCGGCAAATAAGAAGATTGCAAAGTTTACATTAAAAATTATACGTCGGTCGTACTGGAATGGGAATAATAGAAAATGAGTGAATTTTTCGAATACAATTTTTGATATACGATAAGTGAGAAATAACCAACAGTAGCGGTGGTATGGCGAAACTATAATGATGTACTCCATTATTATGTTTCGTGGTTCTAGGAAATTACTTGCTGCATGCATTTCAAAAAGCATATATACGCTGTAACAGTTCAACAACGTACATGAAAAAATCAAACAGTCGCTACAGATGACCGAATAATTTGCAACTCCTAAGATATTTTTTATGTGTATAATCCTGGTCTCATATATACTGGCTATATATATGTTGAAACACGTAGTAGTGACTGTTTAATCGACACTGAGGTATTCCTATGTAGAATCGAATAAATTGTTTAATCGTTCAACATTTTGAAAAATCGACTATACTAATATTAGATCTGTAGCTTGTAATAATTTCTACTTCACGTTATGATACATACGAGTAACACGACCGACGGTTTATGAGTTTGCAATTGTAAAGTACAACCCCTTGATGGAGCTGATGCAAGGATATTTGCATGGAATTTCGCAGATTCAAGGCTTCGTGATCTCACAGTTCTCGAATTAATATATACCATATTTAGAGAACGCAGAAACGTTTAAATAATTTATTAAATTCCTTGGGCAGCCATAATTAAATGAAATGGATTTATTATGAAATGCAGTACGACTGGTTATTCGAATACCGTGAAAAACGTACGCCAGAACAGTCGTATTTATCGAGCTGTACATATGTACGTTACGTGAAGGGGTACATCTACGTGAAGCATGTAATTCTTCAGTATTAAATCCGCTACTTCCATCCTTCCACCCTTGAGCTGTTGAAACAACTTTGAAATAATTATTTCTCATCAAAAATTCCTCGCATCCCCCGAGGTGAATTGTTTCTTCATATATTTTTTATCATGGAAGGATAATTTTGATGGAAGAAAATTTGTTTGAAGCTGGTGGAATATATGCAAAAAAGTTGCAACATACTTACAGCGTGAACGGATTCAATATTTACGAATATTCATGAATATTACATGAATTTGTTTAAGAGAATTCGGATGGATAAAAGAGCTTAAATTATTCACATATTTCGTTCTTGGAATTAATAATTTTGTGAGCTTCATTTAATGTGAATGGTTATTCCTGTCAATTACATTGCCCCGGTAACTTCATTTGATTGCATCCAGTATCCTCCGAGATAGTTACGGTAAAAAAAATTCGTCACATTCATATGTACCTACTTCGTTTTACCTTAAGAAGCTGATGAATCACTTTAAGGTTTAAAGTCGCTGGGTCTCGGGCGGGCTAGGATCAAAATAGTTTCACATTTACTCAAGATTTCGTAAGATACGCAATGAAAATGTTAGTTTCGCTCGTAAGTTCCAACATTCCAAATCCAGTGGTTTTCACAATCCATAAAAAATCCGCCCCTATATTGAAATTTACGATTCGCTTTACTATCAGGGAAGATACTCACAGCAGCACGCTTGAGTTACCGCGAACGCAAGACTACGATGGGTGGAATTCAGTATATCTATAAAAGTTTGGCTGATGACTCTGCGTTGAGATGCTGTAAACGTCCTTGGGTCTACATTATATATCTAGGGCATAATCCACCCTTCATCCGCATATGGGTCAGAATCAGAGAGGTGAGCATTGTGCTTCTGACAAGGTTTTTTTAAATAAAATAACATGTTATTATTACAATAGTTATTTCAAAATAAAGGTTTTGTGCATCATTACAAGGAACTAAGCATATTTACTTTTGTATAATAATGTTTTAGTTGATTTTAATCAAAAAGAGGTCTAAATAGTCACTCCGGGAACGCGTCCTTATACCATGTTTCATAGTACAGACAAGTAAAAAATGTATACAATTACGATTTAAAGATGTCATATCATATTATTAGCTTTTAAAATCATTAAATTAAGAATATATCTATAAATTGAATTTATGTCACTTTAATTTGTTCACATTTTGGCTTTTCAAATAGTGTCTGACGTTTATCAAATCACTCCGTGAACGCGATGTAGCATGTTCGATATAGTTAAAACAACACACCCTAGATGGCGCTAGCGATCAACAGTGTGAAGTTCGCTAGTCAAAGCAAACAACGTGTTTCGTGTTTACGGAAACAAATAATTAGATTTTGTTGGTAAGTACCTTTTAGTTTGGTATATGTGGTGCGTACTTTAATTCCCTGTCACTTCGGGAACACTGTTTGTAAATTCGTTTTTTAAAATTTTGCATACTTTTTGCAAAATTCTTATAAATATTGCAGCTCAGTCGTTCATAACCTCTAAAAGCAGTATCTCACACGGCGGCGTTCAGCGTGACATGAAAATATTTATCGAATAGTCATTTCGGGAACGGTCATTTCGGGGACGTCCTCGTATATGACGGACGTTTCCGAAATGATAGGGGTGTTCACGAAATGACAATCTTTGAACAAAATGATACCCTTATGTTTTTAAAAATCATTATCATGTAAAATTTTGATTTTAGGTATCCAACTAGTACGAGTAACATGGAAAACGATAAAAATGAAGACAAAAGGAAGTCGAAAAAACGATTAAAACAGGACAGTATGGCTTATAAAAAGCTTCGTGAAAAGGCTAACGCAAGGAAGCGCAAGTTTTTAGATAAAATGACACCTGGACAAAAAGAATTGAAGAGACTGAAAGATAGAGAATATTACCAAAGAAAGAAGGCTGAAAATAAAATTAAGACTGTTAGTGATATGACTGAAAGAGAGAAGAGGAAACAGAGAAAGTTGTGGAGAAAAAATTCTCAAAAGTATAGACAGAAACAAAAGGTTATGGCAAATATTTCAGCCAACAGCCCCGCAGATTCTGAAAACGAGATGGAAAACGATATTCGCGTATTAAGGAAGAAAGCAGGAAGAAAACAGGTTAAAAGAGATAAAGCGCAGGCTTACAGAACCGTTAAAAAACAGAAACATAAAATACAAAAAATGCAAAGAACCATAGATCTGTTGCGAAAAAAAGTAGAGAGAAGCAGAAGACGTGAAGAAAAAGCATCTCAAAAGAAAGCTGATACACCTACACGCAACGTTGATGAATTAACAAGAGGATGTTCTGTTACTCCAGAAATTCGTAAACGTCTACTGTTTGGCGAGGTTTTGACAACCCAACTAAAAGACACCGTTGACAAATTACCCAAAAATTCTAAACAGCGAGAGACTTTTCAAAAATGCGTCAGTGGCGACCGTATTAAAAAACATCGTTTAAATAATATGGCCAAACAATTTCTCCACAAAAATAGAAGTAATGACAACATATTAACATCTAATCGCAGACATCCAACATTTTTAATCACTAATCACATTCGTAAAGAAATACACAAGTTTTTTGAACGAGATGATGTCAGCAGGATGTGCCCTGGTAAGAAAGATTGCCTTAAAGGAAACAAACAAAAGCGGTTGCTTCTAGAAACTGTTAAAAATTTGCATCCTCAATTTTATGCTGAGACTGGAATTCGAGTATCTTATTCGACGCTTTTGAGAGAGAAACCTTATTGGGTAGTGCAACCTACAAAACGGGATCGAGATACTTGTCTTTGTGTAAGGCACGAAAATTTTGAGTACAAACTAAACAAATTGAACCGACTAGGAGAGCTGCTGCACATTTCCACATCCCAATGTATAAAAGCGTACAGCTGTGACATTACATCTTATGATTGCATGCTTGCTTTATGTGGCGATTGCAAGGAAATCAAATTAGAATCGGGGAGCAATAACGATACCGTCCAATATTTTCAGTGGCAAGTAATAATTGAAGACCGAATCATAAAAGGAGAGAAAAAAAAAATCAAACTTACTAAAAAAGTTACCGTGACAAGCACAGTCAAAGACTTGAAAATGTCTTTAGCCGCGGATATTTGTCCAATGAAAAAACATCTTTATGGAATTAGTGAAAACTTGAAGGCCAAAAGAGAACTGAAAGATAATTTAAAAGAAACAGAGCTAATGATACAAATTGATTTCGCTGAAAATTACATGACTAAATATGCGAAAGAGATTCAAGCGATTAGGTTCGGAGCTTCCAAAGGTCAATTATCGATCCACACAGGGGTTTTTTATGCCAAAAACGATACGTCTCTTGAAACAGTTTCATTTGCCACTGTGAGTGATAACTTGGACCATCAGGCTCATGCTGTTTGGGGTCACCTGAAATCATCGTTACAGATAATATTGGGTGCCAGGCCTCACGTAAATACCCTTCACGTGTTTTCAGACGGACCCACATCCCAATACCGGAACCGCACCAATATTTACTTGTGGATTAAAACCTTAATAGACAAATTTCCGCAAATAACTGCTTCAACGTGGACATTCAGTGAACCAGGTCATGGAAAGGGGCCAATGGATGGTGTAGGGGGAGTGCTAAAGAAAACTGCTGATAACCACGTATTACGAGGAAACGATATCAATACAGCTGCAGATTTTGTTCGTTTACTGAAAAATTCAACTGTTTTACTCCATGAAGTCACTGACGATGAAATACTTGCAGTCAAAAACATAATACCCGTAAAGATAGATGCAATTCCCGGTATCATGAATGTGACGAAGATTATCTGGCAGAATGCTTCTGATGTCTCCATACTACTGTATCAATTTTCAAAATTGTTACGAGAAATTAAACTGCAGGCATTTTCCGTTGAAGCTCGAGAAACAGAAAGTCCAGCGGCATCAGCAACTATCGATTTAAATACAGAAAGGAACGAAGAGTTTTTGGATTCTCTTCATATGAATAGAAAAAGTATTTACGACGCCGTATACGGATCAGACACTTCAAATGACGAAAATCTCCAAAGCGTTTCAGATCGACTTCATGAGAAGAATGATGATATTAGTGCTGGTACATCGTACGGAAACGACAAAGAGAACTTTCACCCAAACATGATATGTCCAAAGACATTTTTGCTAGTTAATGTGCCAACTGAAAATAAAAAAAATCAATATAGATACGTTGCAGTCGCTGACACCTCAGTTGATGAAGATGGTGAAATAAAAGTCACCTTTCTTCGTTGTCAGCGGAACTCAGCAAAAATATTTAAAATCGAACGAAATGATGTTTCATATGTCCCCTGTGAACAAATTGTTAAAATTTTACCCACACCAAAGTTGCAGAAAAAAGGCAGTCGTAGCTTTTATTGTTTTGATGAAAACATGGACATTTTCGAAAAGTAAGTTATTGTTGTACCTACTTTGAGCTTAAACTTTGATTATAAAGTTACTTTGTGATATTATACATATGTTATTAATGGGATTATGGATGCATAGTGTTTGTGATTCTTAACGTCTGTTTGAAACAACAAAGATTAGATTTTGATTTTAAGCATTGATGTGCAATCTTAATGATAGTGTGCATTAGAGTTTGTTCCTGATATTTAAAGTTCGTTGATTGAAACTAAAAAGTTTATTATTATTAGGTTTTAAGTTTAAAATGTGAGACTTATGTTCCTTATCCCTTAAGTACAAATAAAGATACAATATGTACGTAAATGTGTATTATTTATATCCATAAAATATTCCAAAAACCGGGCGTTGGTTTCATTCAGGGAACGTAAACGTCATTTAGGGAACTACATTGTCATTTTGGGAACACTCTCATCATTTTCGGGAACATCACGAAAACGGCAAATAAATATCTAATAAGTAATTATATAATTGAATCTTTCATATACATGATGAAATAACCTTCAAACGTTTGTATTTAAGTTATTTATAAATAACGTAGTGCAACAATGTATAAAATAAACTGAAAATTTGGAGCCAAATTTACACTAATTGAAAAATTATTGAGAGTAATTTGAAGAGTAAGTGTTTTGATTATAAAAATATAGAAAATTAAAAGATTTTGCCATTAAGGAACATTTTTATTACAATTTATTGAAGGCGATTCTTAAATGCGTTGGTTATATTATTATTTAAAAAATAAATAAAAGCGTTCCCGAAATGACTTATGGATCGGGCAATATTCTTATTACTAGCTAGAACTTCTAAAATTTTTTTTTTTGTGCGTGCTCCTTCACAGGAAAGGCTGATGAAAAATGACACAACAGACTCCACTCGTTAGTTTTCTTCAAAAAGGAACTTTATTTCTCAGATATTTGAAAACCTAAAATGCTCACCTCTCTGATTCTGACCCATATATATATGTAGTGGTTTTTCATTGCCAACCATCAATTGTTTGTTTTCTGTTCAGTACGAGTGGCCACAGTACATTGAAAGAAAATGATGTTTTTTCAATGCCGCGCGCACTAATAGAGAAACAAACATTTTGATATTTTTACTAAATGACTGCCCGAGTCGACATTCTTACTGGTCCTCTCCATCTCCTAGGGCCTATTTCCTTTGTAGTGCTCAAGCCACCACCGTCCGCTCAATGCCAGCGCGCCATCCAGCTCGGGTCTGGTGTCATTGAGGGCCTTCCCCAACCCGCTTCCGAATCCGTGTTCAAAAAATACGAATCTCTGGAGCCCGCTCTCGATTCCGACTCTGCCTGGCAAGTATTCCTCACCCGCTCTTGATCCACATGTTGCTTTCAGTAATAGTCGCAATAGCAGTACCTGCCGAGTTCGACAGATGACTATGATTTTCGCGGACGGTATAATGACATATTGGTGTATAGCCGAGATAATTAGTATAAAAGAGAATTGAGAGTCAGCAAAAATGCTGAAGACGCTTTATTTTTAATATTCATGAAGGGCTTCGAGTTGCGTGAGAAATTTGTGTACTCTATTCTTCTCACGAGCACAAATATGGGTGTATTATGCAATTATATAGAGATACATACTGAACAGCGTATAGTGCCAAAAACGATATAACCTGTAAATAGTTCCTCGATGGCGCATGGGGCGTGCTCGTAGTTGCCTCAAAAGTGAGATCCGGAGGGCTTGGGAAGACGCGTGGAGAAGAGTGCCCCAGTATAGTTACGGAGGGTCCATGGGAACTGCATGATTTCGCACTCTACGCTGAATCCAAATGTAAACTTTCTCCCATTTGGGAGTGTCGGCGGAGGGACCGTATATGTCGTCTAGTATACGGCAGAAACCGGCTTCGATCCTCGTCACTCCGCTCGATTCGGCTTATTCTTGAGGCGTCCGCGAAAACTTCGACTCGGGTATGTTCTTCAGTACTTATGAAGAGAGGGCGGGAACTCGGTATCACCGACTTCGAGCGGAGTTACAGTATATGTATGGTTTGGCTGGAAATTAACGTGACACAAGTGGAAGCGCCAGATGACCAAACGTTAATTTTTTATTTACAAAATAAAATTTGTCATGGATTGAATGGTCACTACATAGGTCTTTTATATTTGTGTAATTGCCAAGCAGTAGTTGGCATAAGTGTAAGAGCTCTGAAAGTTGTAGGTTTGAGTCCCCGTGCACAGGAGCTTTTGTTTCTTTGGCTTTATTTCAGTTTATTTCAATTTTGTTGGGTTTTACGAACTGTATAGGGAGTCATTATTTTAACGCCTGACCAAATCATAATACTATTATAACAGATCAGTATTTTACAGTTATTTAGACCTTTCCGATCATGAAACGCCCCTTACAAATCTTTACGGAATACAGTTATTTCACAAGATAACCAAGAGAACGATTACATTTTTTACAATATTATAATTGGTTGTTCACCGTTCGAACATGTTTTATATCTTCTTAGTGTTAAAAAAAGTCTAGTCAGTGAAAAGTATGTAGGCCCTTGATACTTTTATAGTCGTACACAGTCTTTTTAAGTTTCTCATGTTTTTTCTCATGGAACTCATAACAATTTAATTTCTTTCCCATAACCGTACAGTAAACACCGTGTATAGTGCAGAAAAGTGAAAAAGAGAGAAAGTGAAAAAGAGAAAAAGTGAAACAAACAAGGAGAACGAGTGACACAGAGGGAAGAAGGGTGGGAGGGAGCGAGGGAGCGAGAGAGAGAGAGAGAGAGAGAGAGAGAGAGAGAGAGAAGACGATAGCTTATGAAACACACGCTCGTAAATCATAACCCCTAAGAGAACTTTTCTACTTACGCCCAGTGGCTCTTTGCTGGCGATGTACAACCGACAGGGGAATTGCCGGTTATTACGAGGAACAACAATTGCAACCTGTAGTTTGCACGAGTTAACGTGACTGAAGATTCTCACCCCTCCACCGCATTCTCCATTCCTACTTTCCTTCGCTCCTTCACCGAGTGTGAGCTTAGGAGCTTTTGCGCCACTATCTAATCCAACAAGAATCCTCTCCGAAGTCGAAAAGCAACCCTCTTACTTTAGGTTGAGGGCTTTTGTCAAAACACACAACAGTTCAAGAAGCTACGGACGAAGATGAGGTGAGGAAAACGGCGGATTAGACGTGCACAAAAACTTTTGCAAAGATATTGTATAAGCGTTCGCGCAGAGGTTTTTCTCTTATGAGACTTACATAGTTTATAATTCTAAACATGACTCCTCTTATTGATTAAACGTACATATGCTTATCTCTTTTTCGCGTTATTAACTTATTTGCACGAAGCAAGTACAACTCGACACTTAAGAATTTAATAACCGGCACGCCAATTTTGTTCTTGTTGGAATGCACTTAGCTCAAGGCAAATATGACGTTTCGATGATTGAATTACCGAAGCTTAATTGCTTTTTCAGAAATGTCGCGAACGACGTTCGATATCGCCTGAACACTAATCCCAATCTCCAATATGGTTCTAGGATATGACGAAGAGAGTGAGAGACCCTCGTGCAGGCAGACTGGCGCGAACCGACCCAGATTAGAGATATATGTAATTTCGTAATAGAGCGTCGATCCCGTGCATCAAACTCATAACAATCTCGATTTCAAAAGTTAACATCCCCTCATCTCGGTACCCATTTGCTCCTGTACTTCTCCTTCTTCGCAAAATCATCCGTGACTCGCATACGAATGGAGCCAGTTATATATATACTTATATACGTACGTGAAGGTTGTTTTACTAATATTGGATTTAGAAGTTAGCTTTGAGAATAACATGCATAATAGGGATGAGAGGTCCTATAACAAATCCGAAATTTGGTTAACATATGGATTTTATGAAGTTGGGCGAGTTTAGCAAGAACGTTCATAGAAGGATTGTCCATTAAACGTCATGGTCATTTATGAAGGAGATTGAGACCGTCGAGAGAACAGCCGTGTAACCTCCGAGCTCTACCCTGCTCTTCATGACGTAAAATGTTTGCCAAAATTCAACTCTCGGCTGCAGGTGCAGTGCACGTCATGATGAAGCCGGTGTCCAAATATGATCGCTGTTACCTACATATATCGATTGAAGGAAATTATTTTTTCATGATACGTTACGATCTACCCACTTGATAAAGAGCTATCATGATTTTGTGCTGATGTCATAAATATCATCATCAAAAAGTACGGGGATCAAGTCTTACAAATTATCTATCGATTCTTATACGATATTAATGAATAATTTTTATGAAAAAGTAATTATTTTAGACAGTTAAAATATGCGTCTTGTATTTCGATGTTTATTTATTTTTTTTATATTTTGTTGCGCTTTAAAATACGATTATATGAAAATTCTTATACTTAAAATCAATTTTAATATAAAAGGTTAATCTTTTTTTTCAATTTTGTACACTTGTACTAAAATACACATAAAATTCAATTAAAACTCGTCTTTACTTTGTTTGTTGTTACTATGAATATCTAATAGATTATATACATCACGAATTGTAATAATTATTCTCAAGCTGATTTAATTACGAAGCTCTCTATACGTATACGATGTAGATAGTAAGAGCCATGTATATTAATTCTCATTTCCTTCATTTCCTCTCAATCTACCGCCTAGCCAGAAAATGCTCGAATTAGGTCACACGAAAGGAAGGTGTGGGTAGTCTGCCCAAATCGGTCGACAACGCCAAGCACTGGCAGTAGTGAAGTTCTGGCGGTAATACAGAGTAGTGGTATGAACTCGAATCCGCCGTACCCATCTCAATGAGAGAAAAAGAGACAGAATCGTCTCTCTGCCAGACGGGATTATACAGAAGCATCGAAGTGCTACGTCAGCAAAGCGTGACGGCCGTAAGAATCACGTGGCAAAGACGATTCTCGATTGTCGACTTTAATGACAAGTTGCTCACATCAGAAGACAACGACTTAGGGGGAAGACATTCGCGAGGAGAACTAGCTGTATCGATTGAAATTATTATATATACACCAGTCTCTCACTGATCAGCTTTTTCTTCGATATTTTTTAACATTTTCTAGCTTCAATGTCCGTTATTGACGCTTTTTTATGGTTTACTTTTACGACTTACACGATACGCTAGTTCCTCGTCATCGTGCTTTTCTGCCTTACCCTCTTCTACCTCTTCGTTTGCTCCGCCTTTGAGACATAGTATATTCCAGGTACGTTCAACGCGCTTGCAAAATTGACAAGTTTCGTGACAGCTGCCAATTTTCCCAATGCTCAAGGTTTGTCCACCAACGATGATCATGAAGATAAGGTATGCTCCTTTTTCCATCATACTCCAGCATCTAATGCACGTAACGTACGGTAAACGCCCGACTCCTTGCATTTTTTCCCTCGTTATCCTTTGAAGCTATAAGAACTTGGCAAGTAGGTAGAGAGACGCATCGAGGTAGGAAAGAGGAACGACGTCGTCAGCAGAGGCTTGAACAACATTAGCAAAGGAATAATGGGCAGCGAGAAAAGAAAGATTGGGAGAGGATAAGATTGAGAGAAGTAGAGGGATGAAAAGAAAAAGGTACGCCGTAGACAGGAGCCTTGGAACTTGAAAAAATCCTGTGTGACTCTCTAAAAGGAAACCCTTGAGGCGATTAAGAATATTTAGCTATATCCTAAAAGCTCAGCTTGATGTTTTTAAAAAATTGTCATTATTGGCAACTGTTGTCGTCGACAGCAGCAAAAGCTACCGACGTTTTCATGTGCAACAGTAAAGTAAGTTTCTTAATGATCGAACATTTAAGAACGTTCTTTAAAATTCATTATCACAAAGCCGTGGTGTCGTGCCAAATAGATTGGCAGCAAGCCCACGAAAATGTTTTCCTTAAAAGGCTGATTTCTTGCATTGGAGTAGAAGCATGCGTGGTTTATGCTACAGTTTTCTTTTGGTATCTTTTGGTCAGTACTTAAACTCACACTCGAATTTGCCGCTCTCATTTTTCAAAAGCCAAGAGCTTCTCAAAAAATCTGTCATAAACTTAAACCGATCGAGCAATATCAAAGTTATAGTCATTTGAAACAGCGAAATTTGAACGTTTTCGAAAAAGCAATAAACTTGACTCAACTTGAATATTCGCGGTTCGGGTTTATGTACGTTTTAAGAAAAAAATTCTGACTCGAAAGTGAAAAAATATAGAAGGATATCGATCGTTTTTTCAAGTTTTTATGTTCAATTAAATTATCTCGTAATGATTATATTTGTCAACGGGTACGAATATTTATCCATTGTATTAACGCTCATCTCGGTTCCGTCTTTCTTTGAATATGCACTGTTGCACAAGCATATTGCAGTTGTCCGAGCCCGACCGTTCGCCAGCATGCAGTAGAACGATGCCGTTATTGTCAGACACACCGTCCTTCACTCTGTCAGCTGCTTATGGCTCGGCGAATAGCACGCCCATGTCACTTCGTTCCTGTCTCCCGTTTTTGTATTATGGGTATTTTTTTGTTCCGATCTCTCGAGGATACATGTCCAATGGTAGATGCGAGTATACTAGACGTGTAAGGTAAAGGTAGAAGAAGAACACACACGCGAAGAAAAATATAACTTATTAGGCTGACAAGCGTCTTATAAGAATGGATGTCGCTCGTACACGAGAGCATGGAGATAAAAGCCCTCTCCAATGCCGTATCTATGTATGGTATTCCATACTCTCCAAACCTCCTTAGCAGTAGCAACAATAAATTGGTAGAACAAACAGTATCGCAAGAGGCACATGAGCACAACACGGATCTTTGTTGCAAGATAACCCGAGCTGTAATATGTCGTTGGCACTACCAGAAACTGAAAGAATGTTAAAAAAAGGAAGGCGTATAAAAATCAGTAATGTAGGCGAAGAAACAACGAAACCCTCTACTTCGATGCTATTCTTTCATGCGCATCCTCTTTTGCTGTTTTCGTCTTTTTCAGTCTACACCACCTTTTAGCGGAAAGTATACGCTTGATAAAGTTGTCTCCTTCAAGACGCCCATCAATCTTAATCGTACTTGCAGTTTTTCTCGCGTACATAAAATACATACATATACGCACAGGCACATGGAAATAAAGAGAACGAGAGAGAGAGAGAGAGAGAGCACTATGCATCTGGGAAACTAACCTCGCCATTCGACTAAAAGTGTACGGTAGCGAGCGAAGCGTAGAGAAAGAGATCTGCGAAAGAGAAAGAGAGAACGAGGGGAATGAAAGATTGCACGGCAAACACGAACTCGGGTATACTAGATTACACGGTATAAGAGGGCTATTTTCAAGAACAACCCTCTCGTTTTCTCGGGTACCGGGAATGACGAGCTCTCGTTTACGAGTCTCGTATGTTATGTGCATTCGTTTTTTAGGCACAATCTCATCTACGTATTTCTGCCGGAAAATGTTGAGTGTTACGACCGTTCTTGATGATTTGAAATATTGCAAATTGTATTTATTTTGCAATATAATTAGTTCAAGAAATTTGTTTCCATTCAATTTCATATTATTTAAACCCATTCTCAATTTTGCCAATATTTCACATTAATTTTTATTGACGTTATTCGAAGTTTGATGGAATGACATTTTTTTTCTAGTAATATCGTATTTATCGAAGCTGCAATAATATAGATTAGTAATGATCTCATACTTAATACCTAAGCCATCCAGCTCAGAATTATCGTTAACGCTTTACGAATTTTCATCGACGAAAGCCCGTGTGACGTAACGTGAATATTTTAGTCGTAGAAACCAATAACATTATTGAGTTATTTGGTTCAATGTTTTATTAATGGATTTGTTATGGAACTGAGAAACTTTCACAGCTTGTATTTAACGAATAGCCACCCAACGATTATAAACTTATGCCAAGTTGCATCGACCAGTAAACGCGTTGATATAAAATATATACCGAAATGTAGAGCATGAATAGATAACGAATGCATTTATTTCACATGTTTTTTGTACTTTTAGCTCTGTATACCGGACGTTATTTTCTCCGGTGCTATTCAAAACTGTATAAATGTATTTGATAATGAATAGAGTGAATTTCGTTCCACTGGGCCTGCGTGAAAGACGCTTTTTGTTCCTTCAGAAGAAATGATTAAACTGGTGGATGGTTATGCTCTTTACGCTTCGATTATTACGTTCATTGTTGGGGCTGTAATACAAGAACAATTCACGAGATGAATCAGAAAAGTTGATCCTTTTCTTCGAAATAGGTTACAATCAGGCATTTAAATGGATCTATTTCATCAGGTTAAGATTGGCATTATACAATTTTGAACGATTGATACAATATTTTGATATACATATGAGGCATTTCGCATGAAGTCATCCAGCCTAAAACATAAAAGTTTTGTAATCATCTTGAAATTTGTATGGTCGATAATCCTATTGATAGTGAAGCTTCAGCAAAAATTTTAACGCTCTAGCTCAAATAGTTGCCCAGCAATAGGGGCTCAAATTTGTACCATGTTGGCCGTCGTGGCAACATTCCCAGGTTTGATCTTCCCGAGAAATATAGCGATTTTAAAAAGTCAGGAGTGATTTTTAAAGCATTTTCTTTGATTTTTATAAAAAAAAAAATTATAAAATAGTAGGGTTCTTTCTGAACAAAAAAAGTATATAATGTCCAAAATGGTCCGGCCCTTAGTTTCGGAGATACAGTAGGATTTACCAGCGAGCGGGCGCTCCACGTAGTGTTGCGCGGCGACCCTCCAGGCTATGTTCGGGCTTGAGTTCGAATGTAGCCGAGAAATATTCAAATTAAAAAAATTCAGGACTGATTTTTAAAGTATTTTCTGCGTACTTTAAGAATATATTTTTTATTTTTAATAAAATTAATAAGTTCATGACAATTTTTTAAGGTTAATGTTAAAAACGACTTTTTCTCAAAGATCGACCCCTTCGATTTTTATAAAAAAAAAATTATAAGATAGTAGGGTTCTTTCTGAACAAAAAAGTATAGAACGATCAAGATGGGCCGAGCCTTAGTTTTCGAGATATGGAACGATTTATCAAACGAGTGGCCGCTTCGCGCAGCGTCGCGCGGGGACCTTCGCGGCTACATTCGAGTCCGTCATTTTTCATCGGCGTTTCTCGCAAGTAGAGTAGCTCGCACATTACCATAAAACAGCGGCACTAACAATATTCTGAAATTTCCAATTTTGGGTTTTTGTTAGGTATTGTTGGAGTTGCTGTTTCCGGTGAATTATATTACAGTCTATTCAAAATTTTGCATCAAACTTTTCTTACAATTATTGATTATTTCGGATTATATTCACATTATCTGATTCTCCAATTTTTTGTAAGAAGACCTGATTGCAGCTATGGATGCAACTCGAAAAGCCTTCGGTAATAAGTGTATAAATCCTTTCAATAAAAAGGCTCACGAAAAAAGACGCGATTTAAGCTTAATTTCTGAATCTTTACGCATGTTACTACCGAGTTCATTTTCAAAAGATGGCAAATTATGCAGATCTTGCAGAAACGACTGCATTAAGCGTTTGAAAGAAAAGTCATTATTAATGCTAATATGTGTGGAAATGTGCGATGGTGATGATGTTAATAACCCTCCTGTAGAAAAGTCTGCAGGGTATGATGATGCTGCTGATGATGATGATTATTGTATTCGCCCTTGCAAAAAATGGCTTTAAAGTGCAATGATGGATACCAACATGCTGGTATTGAAGTACTGGAGCAAATTAAAGAGAAATATCGCAATTCCACTAGCACTTCAGAGAAGTTACTATTACTCACCCTCGCACCAAAATCGTGGGGTCATGTTTAACATTAACTTTCAAAAATTGTTATGAACTTATTAATGTTATTAAAAATAAAAATATATTCTTAAAGTACGCAGAAAATGCTTTAAAAACCTGGGAATGTTGCCACGACGGCCAACATGGTACAAATTTGAGCCCCTATAGCTAGGCAACTATTTGAGCTAGAGCCTTAAAATTTTTGTTGAAGCTTCACTATCAATAGGACTATCGACCATACAAATTTCAAGACGATTACAAAACTTTTATGTTTTAGGCTGGATGACTTCATGCGAAATGCCTCATATGTATTACGAAATATTTTTCAATTACAATTAAATATAACAATGTGGCAGAACAGGAATATGATCATGAATACTAAATCATTTTCTTGTCTGCTAATTGTGAATAATTATTTTGATGAAGTGAAAATGTTAAATTTGCTCGTAATAATAAGGTATTTCAAATAACCGTAAACGCTATTACGGGGCAATTATCTTTCAGTCTAATTACACTGTTTCATTTAATTCGATCATATAGATTACGTTATTGCTTCTTCGTTAAAGAAGGCTAATGGTGATGACATAAACTGCTTGAGTCTACTGATGCCAGAATGCTTCAAATATTCCTTCCAAATATTGAATATATCACGTGCCGAGCCGATGTCTGAACGTACTTGGGTATCTGTAAGGACGTAATGTGTTGCCTTTTGAAAATAGTGAATATTTAATGAAAGTTGCAACGAACTAACTATGCTGCGTACTCTTAATTAAATTAAAAATCTCTTCTGATGTTTCGATTTTATTATACTTTATTTTGAAGTTTTGCCATAAATATCCGCATCCCTTTGTATATTTGTAAATCACGAGCTATGGAACAAAAATTATGACATACAGTACTGATCAAAATAAAGTACGCACTTCCAAAAGTAAGTATTTTCATCCACAATTCATCACTGGCAACGTCCGGGTAATAAATCTACAGTGATGAAAAGTCAATTTTTTCATGTACTTTCTTAGTATTTACTCCAAATTTTATGAACACTCTGAGGTTTTCCCATAACTGCTTTTACTGTTGATACTATCACATTTTCGTTGGGCATAATAAAGTACGCACCATTTTCTTTGTTTTGTTTTGACTTCAGAAACATAGTAGCTTCCTTGAAAACATGTAAGGTATCGAAATTATGAATGTTTTGATGTATTATCAATTCTCCAGTCGCTGCTGGAAAGATCAGTCGACTTTCTTCAATTTAAAATGGGGAAAAAGCAAATTTGCATCCAGATTCGTAAACTAATAGTCACAGATCGCGAAAAAAAGTTATCGAACAGAGAAATAGGACGGAAATATGATGTAAGCGAAGCCGCTGTTAAAAAGATATGCAAAAAGTTCGAAGAATTCGGTACAGTGTGCGATAAGAGTGGACGTGGCCGAAAAAGAAAGACAACTGTTCAGGGAATGAGAATTTGTTTGCGCCGGGGCCATTGCGATCTCCGTTATTAGCCGCGCTCGCCCAACTCGCGTGAACAGAGAGGCAAATCTCGTGTGAACGGGTAAGCGAGCGGGCAATCGACATGTTGTGGAGTTAGTTGAACGCAGGGGTCGATCGAGTGACGATCGTCGGTGAAAAGATCATAATACATACGACTCTCAGGAGTAAGACATACGACTCCACGGAGTAAATCGACTCGCAAGGCGAGAGGGCCCTGAGCCCTCTTACACACGACTCTCACGAGAAACACATTTTGACATTCCCAGCAGTCGGGTGAACGGCCATACGGTCCTAGATTCTCCGACTCTGGACTAGAACCTTGTGACGAAAAAGAATAAATACAAGGCACGCGAGAGATCGCAATGACACGGACCAACAGACTCTCTGCCTTCTTAAATATGCAGATACAAAATTGTAAATCATCGTGGGTTTTTATGCCGCAAGGCTTTTCCCACAAGAGCCAATAAACCACAAGAATTTCGATGGCTCAAACTCGAGTATTTTATTTACGAAGAACCCCCAACCTCCATACTTCATACAAGAAATGATATATCCAAAATTACGAGGCAACTTCGCAGTGAAGGAGCTTCGACAATACAACAACTCAGAAAGAAGATCGCATGATTGTTCGCGAAACGAAAAAAAATTCTCGCGTAACGAGTCGAATGATTCGTGAAAATATGCAAGTGAACGTTTCTGAATGTACGGTACAAAGGAGATTGCGGGAAGTTGGGCTAAAAAACAATTACGCATTACGTCGCCCCTTGATCAAAAATCGGAATAAAATTAAACGTTTAGAATTTGCGAAAAAATACATTCACAAGCCTACAAGTTTTTGGAAAAAAAGTTTTATTCACAGATGAAAGCAAATTTGACCTTTTTGGTCATAAAAAACGGTCGCGAGTGTGGTTAAAACGAGGCGAGGAACTTTTAGGAAAAACTCTTCAAAAAACAGTAAAATACGGAGGTGGGAGTGTCATGGTTTGGAGTTGCTTCGCGTGGCTGGGTTTAGGAAATGTTGCAAGAATTGACGGGATTATGACTGCGGATACGTACATTGACATTCTGCAACAGAATTTAGAAGAATCCTTGGTGAAAGTTGGACTTGAAGATGACTTCATTTTTCAACAAGACAACGATCCCAAGCACACTGCGCGCAAAACTACAGCTTTTTTTGAATCTTGCAACATAAAATTGATGGATTGGCCTGCACAATCGCCCGATCTCAATCCCATTGAAAATTAGTGGTCTATTTTGGATGCAAAAATTAACATGAGCCAGGTGTCAACAAAAGACACGTTGTTTCGGTCGATACAGGAAGCGTGGGAAAACATCGATGTTCAACTTTTGAAAAACCTCGTCGAGAGTATGTCTCGACGATTGCAAGCTGTCATAGAAGCAAAAGGAGGCAACACCAAATATTGAGAATGTTTTGTTATCATATAAAACATATTTTTTATGCCAATTTTCATTTTTTTGTCAAGTGCGTACTTTTGTTTTGCCCGAACATTAATATTGAATAAATTCAATAAAAGTGAATATAGCGAAATTCAAATATCTAAATGAATTCGCTGGATCTCCATTTGTTAATACGCTACACAATGTTCTCATTATATTTTTCTTACAACCCGTTACCATATTGCCAGCGAGATATTCGGAGAATTGTGAAACTTTTGGAAGTGAGTACTTTATTTTGATCAGTACTATATATATATATATATATATATATATATATATATATATATATAGTACTGATCAAAAAGAACAGTACTATATATATATATATATACGAACGTACGTACTCATCTCCTGGTATATATATATATATATATATATATATATATATATATATATATATACCAGGAGATGAGTACGTTCGTATTTTTGTTATCTATTGATCGATCGTCATTTACAGGCGGCGGATACAATTGAAATATTTTATGTCGGAACCACACGCTTGGCACTTGTCGCAAACTCCAAATCTCTACAAACGTGCGAGTACGCATAAAGGTGTGAACGCGTCACAAGCGCTTGCGGCAAATTCCCTTTGATTTGTGACAAAAACGACACTCGCGGATCGGCTACAAGTGTTTGCAAACCTACACAAATAAAGCCAAACCCTCTATTCCCATGTTTGAATTTGTGACGGCTTGTTGAGGTTTGCCACGCGTGAGGCCTCGGCTTTAGGATTTCTAAGACATACCATTAGTTCTTCGTGTATTGTTAGTTGGTTATTTCTAAGAGTACTTTTTTTTATCATCCACAACATTACGTTCGTTTGCATTCCCGACAGTTTTTTATTGCCAATTCATGAAAGATGAGTTTCTCCTCTCTCCGGTGCATCCATTCTTTTCCTTCGATAGCTACGATCATTTCGTGTTTTTACCGTTTCATTACTCGTCTAAGAAAAACGCACCGATAAATATTCTTGATTATACGACCGCAGCAACGTGAAATCTCAAGGCCATTATTCTTATGATGAAACCACTTCCGAATAAATTAAAAAATTCGTAATATCTGAAAATAAATCCGTCAATTAATGTTTTATCATCGTCGTATGTGCAATGATAAGCGATTGGAGATATGTGGAGTAGAGAAAAAAAAGGCTGCCATCACCTATTTTAGTATTCCCTAATATTTATTTGCCTAATGATACTTGTGAGACAACCGCTCTTTTATTTTGCCGAGATTATCGAAATTCGAATTAAACGCATCGAACTGATTTTGCGATCGCGCGTAAATCCGAGGGATTGCCGGCTTAATTCATGGCTAAAATGTAATCAAATGTAATACTCTGTGTATAAATTTACGATTGAATATTTGAAGGTATAAACAATAAGGCTATCGTTTATATTCGTTTTGTTGTTATATCCTCGTGATAATTCGGTCAGAGGCGGAAGATTGAAGGGAGCCCAAGAAAGGAGATAAAATACTGATAGACAGCAATAAATTCGAGAATGCTTCTGTTCGATCAGAGGCGATTTATTTCGCTGTTGTGTCGCGGCAAGTCTATACTTACGATATTAAATGTGAGTCCGTTAGGCGATCGCACCGACGTCGCTCTCGATGTTGAGCGAATACAGGTGTGTGTGATTTTTTGTGTCTTGATAATTCGATCGAAGCCGAGTTTCGGCTCCTCGCCTAACATTGTAAAGGCAGACTTAATTCATAGAATTCTCGTATAGTTTCAACGAAGGCAGTTTCGACGAGGTCTCCAGTTGCACGGATTATACTGATCTCGATTCTTTCTTTGAATATGTGTCGTAATACATGTCAAATGCACATAACGTTCTATACATTTTTGTTTATTAAAAATAAGAATACAAGACTGGAATTCGAACCTCGAGCTGGAGATGCTCTAGTTTAGAAGCAAGCGCTCTACCAACTTGATAAAGTACTAGCTGCCCAGATTTTTTTTTCATTGGATCGTTAATTATATTTTTCAGAAGGCTAATAAATGCTCCCGAACATGGGTCTATTTCCATATTTTTTATTATACAACATAAAAAACTTTTTATTGCGAAAACTTCTTTTTAACAGAGGTTCGTGAGCTCGTCCCTTAGCAACTTTATGATTCACCAAGTTTTTTTTCTTTTAATTTGTCTATTCTTTCTCCCTTAAACGAAGTCACGGTCGGCCATTTTCAGCCCTTGAGCGAAATCTTTCTCTGTTTTTTTTGTCTTTCTGTCCCGTTCTTTTTCTCCCTCCTTCTTTCTATCTTTTCGTGTGCGGATGTACGCCAGGATAAGCCAATTTTACTCATACCGGTACCAAGACCAGGGTTACAGCATCAGGCGAAAGAGAACATCGGGTGAGGAAAATAGAGAGAGAGAGAGAGAAGCAAGCCACTGTGTCCACTTGAGCGCTTATCTCACGTATCTTTACAAGGAGACGATTGTCCACGGACACTCGAGCCGGACACGCCAATTGTTCACAACGAACAATACCGCAAGACCGCTGTGAGATGCACCCTCTCTGTTCACTCAGTTCGTTCGAACTATCACTGCCCCTTTCTCTTTTCTGTTCAAACAATAGAAAAGTACTAGAAGACCATAGACGTAACACTATTTCTTACATAGAAATAAAAAATAAAGTACATTGTGCAGGTTTATTAAAGCGATTTTGTTTTTAACAAAAGTAAAATTGTAATCAATTTAAATTGGTTCATTTACCAAAGCAATATAATATTACGTGTAATTCATGTCGTTTCATTGATATGAGAAGGAAAAACGAATATAAATGGAAAATACGAATTGTTTTACATTCCACGAGTGTGGACATTCCCCAATCATTGATGGAATTTAACCCTCAATCCGTGAAGGTATTTTCGGCACCTTAATTCCGTGAACCAGGGTCGTTTTCGGCTGGGCGCTGTCACACTCCTACTTTTGTTTAAAAAAATCTGAAAAAATTCATGATTGATCTTCATACCTTACTTTTGAATGCAGAAGAAAAAATTAGATTGTTTTGTTAATTTTATTATTTTTTTTTTTTAACAAATTTGAAGCAGTGCACGCGAATTACGCTTTTTTTTTGAAAAAATACAGCGGACGTACAAATTATCAGAATTGAGTTTAACAAGCGGTTTTGTAAAGGGTAAAAGTTGCTTTTTAAGAAAAAAAATGGTACGGCTTCGTAGGAATAAATGTGATACCCTATTTTGCACCGCGAACATGGACAATTTTTTGGGAGATGAAAACGCGAAAAAATGATGAAAGTTACAGTTATTTATTTTTTTACTTATTTTATTAGTAATTTTACATATAAAATTATGCTTCTTAACATTTCTTACTTTTTTCATTCCTTTTATAGACAATTTGAGCAAAGATTTGAACGATGCTCTTCGCAGACCGGTTTACCGCACCGTATACAGCATTGGTTTGTTTTTCGGTCATCTTTGTACTCACAAAAAGCGCATCTTTTTCTTGTATTCAGTTTGTTCCCGTGTGCCCCTCTCGGTTCGTTCATTCCTACAATCTGATGGATGCTACTTTTTACCGCTCGTTGTAAACCGGGAATTTGAGCGCGACGTTCGAGGTGAGGTAACACTAATTGAAGCGACAATTTTTTTAAGAAATTCAGACGAGTTAAGGCTTCGTTTCGCTGAATTAAATTGTAAATAACGAACGCGTTAACAGACGATTGGTCGAGCATACCGAAAAATAATCTCAATGGCCATCTCTTCGTTTTACGAGCTACACTGTAGGTTGAAACCATTTTGTCGAATGTATCGACTCCACCCTTTGTACTGTTATACAGTTCAATCATTTCCGGTTTGCCCGAAATACCTGAAACGCCTTTGGAATGCAGCGAAGAAACCATGAGCACGACTTTGTTTTTTTTCGGAGTAAAAGAGAGTAAAGTAATTTTTTTACTGTAATCGTACGCGTAGCGAGAAGTACCAACCTCTGCTGGTCTGACAAACGAGAGTGGAATCTCGCGTTTATTTTTTCGAATTGTCGCCACTATATCTAAGCCTCGCTCATTTTTCATTAAATTGCATGCGTCAATGGTGGTGAACCAGTTATCAAACGTCACCGTGCGATTTGTATGCCAGATAGGCTCCGATAAGACGCGCAAATAGTATTCGGGCACTTTCTCGCCACGGTTGCAATTGACTTTACCCGTGTAAGGAATCGCATTGAGCATATAAAACGTTTTCGCGTCGTTCATGGAAACGATTTTTATGCCGTAACGTGCCGGTTTCGATTTTATGTAAACTCTCGCTGAGAATTTTCCTCGAAAGCCTAACAATTGCTCGTCGATGGTTACGTTATTCGAGGGACTATAATTTTGTTTACATTGAACTATAAATAAATCCCATATTTCGCGGATCGGAGCAAGAATGTCAGTCGCACGTCTCTCTTGGCGAGTGCTTCGATCGTCAAAACGCAAAATGGACGATAGAAACTCAAATCGTTGGACACTCATCGTCGAGATAAACAAATTCATGCCGAATTCGGTTGACCAAATTTCTACAAGTCGAGTATGTCTTTGCGCCGAAAGACCCGCGAAATAGAGCAGACCAATAAATGCCCATATTTCGATAACGTCTGTAGCACGAAACGAACTCTTCCCCTGGCTTTCGATGCTCATATCACGCAATCTTCTTTCTCGTTCTTCGTTTGTATATTTCACGATGATTTCCATAATAGCGTCCGTAAAAAATAAATTCCACGACTCTAACGGAGTGGACGCATTCATTGCTCGAGACGTTGGAGTAGCAAAATGTCCGGATGATCGACGCCCTCGAGATTCAGCTGGCTTGGTTGACCATTTTGTTTTGTCCTTTCCATACAGGTATTTGCGTCCCGGAGCGCTACGCGATCGCTCTGGCTCCTCATCGTCGGTGGAAGTGGCGTCACTTTCAATATCACTGAATTCGTCGCATTCCTGCTCACTATCACTTTCGTTGCTTTCATTTTCAACGAAATCTTCTTCTTCGCTTGCCTCCCCGCCGAAATAGTCAATATTTTCTCGAACGCGTAGCGAATAAATGTCTTCGGCACTTCTCACTGCCATCGTTCTCCTTCAATACTGAAATATTAACACTACAGATGTTATCCTTACTTCAAAACACGAAAATACACGCCACAGAAAGAAAAAAAAATAATTCGAGAAAAGTCGAATTTACTTACGTTATCCGTGAACCAGGGTCGTTTTCGTCCTGCTCCGATTTGTACTGCTCACCACTCCGAAAGTAAATAACTGCCAGACCCGACCCTGCGCGGTCACAAACCTACCTGCCTATACTTTTTTTTAGTTCTTGTCCAGTGGCGCTCAAGTGGCCGACGTTGGAGAAATTAAGAAAAGAAATTTCGGCCTGGACGAAAACGACCCTGGTTCACGGATTGAAGGTTAATATTAATAGGTTGATTGTATTACTCACTTATCGAAAAAAACCAGTGTAATATAGGTAATAACATCGGAATGCAGTAGAAATGTTAGAATCTCCATTCGTCGAATAATTTTGAATTTAATCCGTTCGTTTATGCGTTTTATTTCTAGGAAATTTTCCAGCAAATGAAAGAGATTGAAATAATATATGGGGTCGGAAAAAGTATTAAACAATACTCCGTATACGAGAGTGCATGTTATCTTGCATTACAATTCGAGAATGACGACCGTCCGAAGCACATATGCATTACAGAAGGGAACATCTAAGAAAAACAATGCAAACTAATATTGTAAATAGTACTTATATGTTTAAATAATTGCTAATTACTCGCAACTAATTATTATTTGAACGAGGTCAATAATATTTGTTCAAACGAGTTGCAACGGTTTCGCTAAAACGAATTTTCATTCAGTGTATTTGACATTATTCGCGCAGTAAAACAAAATGTTTTTAAAATGTTCGTGTAAGTTGCTTCTAATTTCGCGACGTAACGAAGCAACTAGCCGAATACCCGGTCTTGGTGCATGTATACAATGTACATATACGTATGGAAAGTTTTCGTAGCTCCTGTCATACAAATTATGTTGAACTTTCTTTCTCTGTCCCTCTCTCTCTCTCTCTCTATCTCTCTGTCCTTTCCTTCCTCTCTCACCCTTTCTCGCCCTCGCGTTCCCTCTCTTTCTTTCTCTCAGCCCTGTCTGGAGCACGAGAATATAAGCTCTTGCGAGCGCGCGATGTCTCTGAGTTAACTCGAGCGGACTGTGGATTTTTCTCGGCTTGACCTCGTTTCTATTTCTCCTTTCGTCTCTCCCTCCTCTCCAAGACTTAATTCTGTCTCTTGTACGACCCTTACTATGCGAAGAAAAAAACCCCTAAAGTATCTGCTTCTCCACGTCTCAAGAAGTTGGCTCACTTTCTGCCCTTCCGGTGCTGATTTCTATTCCTTCTTCGTTTATTTGGTGACTAATGCCATATATATATACATTGCCGGAGTTTGTACGCTCCGGGCGTTGCACACTCCCTCACATTATTATTGCGCCACATAGGGCATACCAGTCTTCCTAGGATATGGCGCACTTCATGTCCTATGACATGCACATTGAGAGATCGCCCCTAGATCGTTGTATATGGCGTCACACGTGGATAAGTAAAAGTCCAATGGAGCAAGAGTTCGTAGTCTTCAAGCTGTAAAGCTGTATCCAGTATATACCTATATACTGGATATTCCATCTTAAGTGGAATGATTTAAACGTTAAAAACTGACCAAGTCGAAGATGGAAGGGATATGCTGCGCGTAAATGTAATTCAAATTGAGAAATCTACTCGCTCATACTCGAATCTGAGTGAATGAGTAGAAGTAGCGAGAAAACAGTGTGCAAATTCAAGTTTGATCTGCTTGTTTCTCCTATTCGTATTTTTAATTCGAATGGAAATCACCGCTAGGATAGCGATGTAAGATCGTCTCACTGCTAATTCGTCTACCAGCATCAAGAATAGTAATTAAATGAAAGTTCTGGCACGCTTCTAGAAAAACAAAGTTTCACTCATCACATCGCCTTTCCTCGTAACCAGACAGTTTCTCTTAGCATATCGTTCCAGCTACGAGAAACGAGAAAGACTGCAGTCTAGGGTGAGAAAAACTCTCGTTCCTTTTCGCCCCTCGACACCCAATGTCGTCCGCGACGTCTCGTTTTTCTTGCGTCCTGGCGCATCTAATTAAGCGAGATTTGTCCGGCAATGCTGACGCCCTTCTCTCTTTTTTTTTATCCACCTTTCCCTCTCTCTCTCTTGTAAATTGTACTAGCTCCCTCTCGTCCTATATACAGCTCTGCCACTCCCTAATGAAATCGCTCGTAAGTAGAAAGCGAGAGAGGAAGGAGGAGGAGGAGGAGGGGAGGGAAAGTAGCCTTGAAAGCTCCTTGAGGAAAAAGGAGAAGGCATGAATAGCGAAAAAAGAAGAAGAAATTGTAAAAACCGACTCTGGAAAAAAAGGGAAAAGCTAGTTGAGACGCTTGTATGTGAAGACGCGCAGTTTCATTGCGAATTATTTTCTGGAATTTTTCCTTGCCCGGTGAATTTTATATTGAGCATCCGTAAAAATATATTAACTTGACCTAATAAAAAAACATCCCCTCGCCCCTCTCCAGTTTCTGGAAAAAATATTAATTAACAAAGGCTAAGTATCTATTGAACATCGCACATTCTTTCATGTTACAGTTTCTATTTACAATCATTTCATCAAGATGGTTTATTAATTAGAACTCAAAATTACACCTTCATTTTATGGTAGGATATTTACTGGTGTTTATTTCTTCGTTCCAAGAGCAAATCTAATTAGGAAGTTAAAGACGTAAACCCAATTCGCAATATTGCTTCGTATTCGCGTATATTTCTCAAAAGATATTTTCTGCATTTCCTTTTTGATATATCAACTAAATGGAAATTATTTCCTTGGCTATGCGAGCAAAATTGGTGCATGTTTTTGACAGAAGAAATTTCCGGCGTTTTCTAACCGAGCGCGCTTGTGGGAGGGTAGCTTGGCAAGGAACGAGTGTTGTGAGCAGATAGAAGATCCTAGGAAATGACGGTTAATATTCTGGAGACTCCATTTAGTATCGACAAAAACATATATACATTATAGATCGACATTGTGAAAAATCTTTCCAAAGCTTTTGGACGAATCTTCGAAAATGGAAAATCATTATAAAATGTCAGAAGCGGTTTTATAGGCTGCGAGTACTGCGAGCTTTGTTAAAAATAAGGCTGGGTGTTCCAACCTGACACCAATCTCTTTTTTTTTATTATAGATGTAGTCGGACGGAACAAGTTCCCACCATAAATTATCTTTTATGGGATTGATATTAAAATTGTTGCGAGTATGTTGGTTTATACAAAGAAACAGAAATATTTATTGAATATAAATAATCTAATAAGTAAGTTACGGTGTGCCGAGTATGGCACGTTATCACGGGTTATAAGTTGTTGAAAAAGTAAGTATAATTTTGAAATTCAAATGTTGTGAGTTCTGAAAAAACATCCTCTCTCCTTGACAGTTGTCGACAGCAAAATTTTCGCTGATAAAGTTAATGCCACTCACATTAGTATGTAAAAAAATTGAATTTTTCTTTCTTAAAAATGGCATAAACAGTTTCAAGGCGATCAAATAAAAAGCAATAAACGAATGTAAGAATATCAACATGTAAAAACATAAATTTAGTGAGAGGCGAAGGTTTTTTCCGGATGTGCCTATGGGTTTCAGAGGCGAACGTTAAGAATTTTTACCTGCGTATTGAGGACCGCTCTAACTCAGAGTCTCGACCCTCTTATCTTCTCGTCTCTAATTTTTAATTTATCGCAACACTAGAGAATGCGGTTGTTGTAATAAAACAGACCATAACACTGCGTTATCGAATGAGTTTTAATATTAGCACATTTATTTATTTCATTGACAGTGAAACAATATACTTTACCCTCCTCGTAATGGTAAAAGTGACATTGTATTCAGTAACAACTGATCATTGAAATGATTGAATTCTGAAACTTCGCTCAAGACTCGAATCGATTGCATCACGAAAACAGATAGTTCCTCCATGAAATGCAAAAGCTTCATTTCGATACCATTAACATAAATGTTTCGTTATATAATGACAGCTTGGACTACTTTCCCATGCCTTTCTCCAACTATCCACCATCGTTAGATCGGTAATAACTTTTTTCATCTATAGACTTTCATCTAAGGTATATCGATTTTACAATAATCTTAATACTCTTCAAAGTGTAGAGTTCTATAAAACGCGCCTTTCTAAAAAATAAAATAAAAAACACATCTGGCAAATGCGATTTGAATTCCCTTACCAGATGTTATAGGCAAAAACACTCTGGGATCTATATTCCCTACCTTTATTCTATAGGCACCTTATGGAGTCGGGAGATACCAATAAGCCGTTGGTGGCGCGCCTTCTTGTTATCACATGTCTACCAGTTCGTAATTCAACTCTTCTTCTCAATAAAGTTTTTCGTTTTCGCCTTTCGCTTTTTATTCCTTACTGCGTTTTGGTGAAAATACGTTCACCAAGGGAAGCAATTTCTTCGATAGGTATGGACGAATATCGACTTAAATCTTCGAATTGCCATTGTGTTATATAAAAATTCTCGGCATTCGAGAACCTCAAATATCTTGGCGCTTAACCGCATTTTTCTCCAATATGACTCTCTCACCAGCTTTTCTTTCTTTATTGCTTACTTATCATCGGACTTATCGACGAACGATGTTTCGCAAATTTGCGAAAAAGTTGTTTCGATAGCTCGAAGGATGAGACGATGAAGAAAGAGAAGGTTTGAGAGAAATATATACTATATATTTGGACAGTGTCGTTTTGCGATCCGAAATATATTTGGCACCGCGAACTAACCTTTCCGTACATGATTCTGCTTCGCTAGGACGGAGACACGATTGAAGAGAGACCGAGGAATCGACAGGGACCTGGCCAACTATATCTGGACCTATTCAAGAATTCATTACGTTCGATTCTCCTCGTCGTCTCATTCCTCTTTCCCAACCCTTCTCTTCGACGAGAATCGTTCGCTCAGGAGCTTGGTCTGCAGTCCGGCTTCGGTGATTTACGTCGTTGATGCCGGTGCGGCTGCCCTTCCCTCTCGCTGGTCCCCTCATCCTTTTCGTCTCCTGTCCGCCTGTCGTTACGAAAGAGGTATATAATGTATACATTTATATATATACGTATATATTCGCATACGAGTACGATCGAGTGGTGACTCGAATATCATCGGCTATTCGTGCCTCGAAGCCTCGGCCAGATTTAGGGACTAGGTGAAACCTTCCTCGTGCGCCTTTGCCCTCCAGTCAGGTCCCCTTTGGACCCTCTTAGAGTTGGCATCAATCGTTGAAATAACGAGCCGACATAAAGACCCTTTTTCGTCGTTGACATCGACCAAGAAAAGGCAAGCAGTTTCACTACGGATTCCTGTAGAGTTTCACCCCGAAATGATATAGAGTCCACCACGTACATCAACTTACGTGCAGCTTCGGAGCAAAGAAATTGTCAGTTTGAAGAACAAACGCCAAGTAGTTAAACAATAAGATTAAAAATAATAATCTTGTGTAAAATGACATTTGATTTTTTAAGTTTCTGGATCAGTATGTGTAGCCTCATGTTTTTCTTTCATGAAACATAACGAGATACAGATCTGTGTATAAGGAAAAGCATAAAGACATGTAAAACCCTTTTTCCACATGCATAATAATTATAATAATAGAAGCCCTAAATATATTCGTAATACACAGTCGTGACTTGACAGAAAACACGACGGTATAGTAGGGCACTGCAATTCCCTCTTCGTGAAGGCTGTGCACAGACATATATATGTAATCGCTCACGAGACACTCAGGCCGTTTGTATTTATCCATTAGATATGTACGCATATGTTAGATTATTCTACGGCCTACTTGCGGTAGAGAGAAACGCAGGACGAGAGAGAGAGAGGGAGAGTTGGAATCTCGCGTGGTACTACCCCAGAGCCCTCGTGCTCGCTCGTTCTCTCTATTTGCATAATTTTCATAATGCATTAGCGAGATTTACATTGCAGGCGTACCGTTGAGGGTGCAAAACTATCGCCGGTGCGCGAGAATGGGATAAAGGATAGAGGATAGAGGATAGAGAGGGACAGAGAGAGAGAGAGAGAGAGAGAGAGAGAGAGAGAGAGAGAGAGAGAGAGAGAGAGAGAGAGAGAGAGAGAAAGAGGGAGAAAGAGAGAGAGAGAGAGAGAGAGAGAGAGAGAAGGAGAGAGAGAGAGAGAGAGAGAGAAGGAGAGAGCGAGGGAGAAAGTGTCAGAGAGCGAGAAAGGACTGGAAGGCAAGCAAGACCTGCTATACGAGCAAAATTCCCTCTCACGTACCTATACCTACATATCAATGTATATATATATATATATTGAGTATATGTATGACCGAACGTACTTCTCCTGCACCTTCCGCTTTCCACGTCCGGTATACACACATCTATTGTTGCTATTGCCGTTACCACCCGCAGCGTCTCTTCCGGGTGGACCACAACAACCGCAGATATTGGCGTCCCAATGCGCGTTCGAACATCCCAGTGAAGAGGAAAGAGGCTTTTCCGAGTTAGCGATCGAAACGAACAAGCAGAAAGCCCGTGAGGCCACGTTTTACCATGCACTATGGAAAATTCAATGCAGCGCGTTTCGCTAACTGAGTTATTATTATTATTATTATTATTATTTTATCAACGATGCGCCGTTAGACAAATATCGCAAAGAATTTGCAAATAATACATATTTACTCGTTCGAACGAACGTAATTCTATTAAATTCGGATGAATTTTATTTTTAATTCGATCAAATTCATTCGAGCTTTAATTAATGTGTTTATCTCGAGACGATCGTTACGATTATACTATATTCGGGGTTATTTTATCGATATCTCATTGGTTCGCGTTGCGTGACGAGAATTTTATCATTTCAATTAATTGAAATCTCGAGAGGGATGTTAAAAGTTGGTGAAGCGTGTAAATTCTCGCATGAAACATTCGTGGCGCACAATGTGATGGAGAAAAGGGGATGAAGAGTGAGAGGGTGACAGAGAGAAAACGAAAAGAGAGAGAGAGAGAGGAAGGGAGGGAGAGAGAGCGAGAAAGGAAGCTAAGCGAGACATAACGACCCCGTACGCCGGGGGTTACGCCAGCGCGACAACGTAGAACGACGACGACTAAAAGGGGCGAGCGTGCGCTCAGACTTTACTCCCCGTTTCCACCACCTCCACTTTCCGCTCTGTCCCGCTCTCTCGCTCTCACTCTCTCTCTCTCTCTCTCTCTCTCTCTCTCTCTCTCGCAGGAGTGAGAGTTAACAAACACCTAAATCCTCGTGGCGGATAACACCTCGTAAATCTGGCACTAATTTCGGCCTCTCGAAATTGGCCTCAGGCCAAAAGGCGACTGAAAAAAAGGCCAAAAAAAAGTAAAGTTTGAAGCCAGGAGGATGACGGCAACGACAACGTAACACACACATATGTATGTACATATACAATATGTATGTATATTAGTTGTTACGTAAATCGAGAGGTCACCTCGCGGTCTGTGCCCACCAGGATTAGGTGGACAAGCTAGGAAAACGCTCAACTGCGGCCACTTACATGTACGGGGCGGTAGCTTCACCCCTCTCCCTTTATCACAGGGTGCACCAAATATGGCAGATAAAGATTTTTCACTGCTCACTTATCTGCACGTATTGTACATAATGTGTACGAAAGTGGAGCAACGAGAGAAATTAAAGACAAAAATCCAATTGGCCCTTCGCCCTCTCCGGCCGCCACCCTGCGCCCTCTTAGCCGTTTTTCCCCCATCAACAATCAACCCTTTCTCGCCAAAAACCGGTTCAGTGTTGATTATTACAACGTAATAGTACTCTCCCGACACACGACACTTCTCTCGAGTCGGTAAATATTATCTCAGTACCGGATCCTCCACGAGGAGAGTGGCTTGAAATTTTCAGCCATATCGATACTCGAAGGGTTTGTTCGAGGTTCGAGAAGGCGAGAATATGCACAAAACTTGATAGTATAGACAATTATGTTCGAGGTATGAGTTTGACACTCGTAGAAATCTTTGTATGCAGAAAGTGAAATTGGATGTATTTGAGTTCGGAAAAATATTGATTCAATAATTGAATGACTATTGAGAAAAGTCACTAGATTTGTTTACGAAGGCATCGATTCTTTGTTATCATTCCCCGTTGCTTCCTATAGAAACCCTTCTGTCTTCCCAATGTGCCTTTGTTTAGCAGAAGTTAGGTAAAAAAGTTAGACCGGATCAGTCGGAAGGGGTTGAAGGAAGAGGCCTCTTTCAGCTTCATTTCTCGTTCACGTTACTTCCAGGTTTTCTGTAATTGAATTTCGTTAAAAATCCGCATCTACGGAGAATAGCAGATTTTTGCTTTGTCCCGCTAGAAAGTTTCTTTAGATCGTGCGACCCTCCGCCCTACTTGTCAGGATGACTTTTGTAAGAAGATGGCAAGAAAGTAAGATGAAAAAAGAAACGAGTTTCGCAAAATATATTGTTTTAAACTATGAAAAATGTTCTGTTTATATAAGTTTCAATAATTCGTAAAGAATTCAATACAATATATGAAATTAACGAATATGATGATACTATAATTGTTTTAAGGGGATTCAAAATATTATTGGTTTACTCATTAATTAATCATCAATCCTGGAATATAGATATATATTTATATTTACGTATGATACTATTCTATAGTATCGTATAGAAATTATATGTATATAGCATGAATGGTGTTAACCTTATTGCATTAATTAATCTTCGGTACCGCGACGTCATTCGACGCCCAACAAATGACCATCGGTGTACAGATATACATATAGAGTCACAGCGGGTTCAGCGGTCTAGACGCACCCGGGCGTTGACCACTAGACGATTTCGCAGACGCCACGAATAAGCTTCTACATAGATATCGTTAGCGAAGAATTTGTTCTGTTTCTCCAAGCTCTTTACGTAGTCTTTCAACGGCTAAAAAATAATTAAATCGCTGATAACGAAGGAAATCCTTGACCGAAACATGTTTTTAATTTTTAGTCGTGAATTGACTTATTAATTATGAACATATTAATTGGTTGATTATAATTAATTCAACTCACTTTGTAATTATGACGTGAAATATCGGTAAAAGCTTTCATCGAATCATTAATAACGACAAAAGCTTGAAACACCTCTCGTGTTATAATTATAGCCATAATTATTATGAAATATACGATATCGAGTTAAACTATACGAATAAGTATAGATTTTTGAACGACCGGTAGGTACGTAAAACATTTCTCTTTCAGCCTCCTTCGCTCGCTCCACCACCATGCTTTTCCAAACTGCTAGGCTCGAGAGCACAACCTCATTGGTCGAGTGTTCTCTCCACGTTCGCTCCCTCGTATTCTCGACTGAGTGTGCACCTCGAAAGCTCTCACCTTCTCCCTCTCACTCCCACCCTCCCTCCCTCTCTCTCTCTCTCTCTCTCTCTCTCTCTCTCTCTCTCTTTCTCTCTCTCTTTCTCTCTCCTTACCCCCACTCTCTCACGTCACTCTTTCTCCCAGTCGTGCGCGAATTTTCGGCCAACTTAGAGAGGTTGGCAATGTCGCCTACCCACTAGTCAAGCATGAGGTCTATGTATAGGTCTGTGTGTGTTTCATTCGTTCTGTGGCAGCTTGGGCGTCTCGACGAAAGATAAATATCAAAGAAGGCAAGATAAATAGATCTTTGAGGGAAGACACCGGCAAACGAGAGGAGGTGAAATGCTAACTGCACTCTCGACCATTCATATTTTCCACTTGCCATTTTCTCAAAATATGAAAACGAAGTTATCCCAAGATTGGAACATTATTGACGCAAAATTTCATTGTAACCAAGAAAATTTATAAGAATTAAACACAAACCCGTAACTGGAAAAAAAACAATGTTTCAAAATTAAAGTAAAATAATGACGTTGTATGGAGTAATCTCACCCACCACGATATATACTGATAATAATTTTGTTTCCAAAAGTTAGAACGGACGAAAGATAGAACTGCTTTTAGAGTTACAGGATATGGCTGAGGGAAAATTGTAAGTTATTATCTGTTGGTAGCAGAAGGCGAGAGCGGCCAGTGCTGGCACGAAGTACATGAAAAAAAGTCCATATTCGCGAATGCACGTAGGGCACGGATTTGTATGTGTTTATTTGTATCCATATCCTGCTTATTTGTTTGCGTTTTTTGTATATGCATGTGTGCGTAAATGCGTAATAATGAGCGTGCGCATAACATACACAGAGAGAGAGAGAGAGAAAAAAGGTTTCAGGAATAACTTTCTCTCTCTCTTTCGTTTTCATCTTTTCTCTCTTACTTCTTATTTGAAATTTCGTACCGAACTTATAATCGGTACGGCCTCGGGACTTGAACGGAGCCAGTATAAGCAATAATAGGATCTAGGGGCGGGGGAGAGGACTGTGAAGAAGTCTGAAACTGCCGGAGAATCGCCAGAGAGAAATGCCGGTGGCACGAAACAACTTACATCACTTCTTCACTCTCTCCCCCGTTTCATTCTCCCTTTCGCTTGCTCAGACTGTTAGGTAGAAAACGTAACGGCAACATAGAGACAAGGGATGATAATAATTGCCGCTCGTTAAGAATAGCCCGTATATACGAACAAGAGACAGGAGAGACAAATGAATTTCACGAGGAAAGGTTTTTGAGACCTATACAGCTCTTCTCTGTGGTTCGCTCTTACGAACAGCCCAAGGTCTGTCGAGGTTCGATACTCCGAAAAAAAGCTCATCCTCTAACCTCGATTCGATCCGCGGCTATATCATCTCATCTCTCTTTCTCGCTCTGCTCTCTCCTTCTCTCAGCCGATTACTTCGCTAAATAACCACACTTTTGTTAATTGTTTTGGGGTCTCCGCTGTTCCGGCACGGCTGCTATCTACGTAGCCATTTGTCTCTTTAAATCCGAACGCCCCTACTTTTTAAAATTGAAATCCGCACCCTCGCACAGTAATTTGCTAATACACTGTTGGTCCGTACTTTGTATGGCTATTTGTTTCATAAAAGTTGAATTTGTTTTCATTGGGGCAATGTAAGTCGAGCCGCATAATCCCCTCGCACTGAGGTAATTTTAGAATTACTTGTGGTTCCACCATATAACAAAATCATGTGAGAATCATGACGAACGATGGTGAACAAGGTTGAAAGATAGTTTATTGTGTAACAAACAGAGATAGATTATCCAGATCAGTTTTATAATCGCATCAGTAATATTGAAGAACCTTCTACAGTTGCCTCGAGCTGAATAATTAAAAACAAATCCTGCTAGATCTGGGGCAAGTATAAAAATCTCGGCCATGGGTAAATTTTCCCTTTCTATTTCCTGAGGCTTGAGAATGCAACCAATTGGCCAAACAAAATTATGAATTTTTGATTTTTTTTTTAACATTTAGGAATCACATTTACCTCGGATTATTCTCAGCACTATACTCACGTGAAATCCGATACGCGTTCAGTACTGAAACAGATGCAGCTTGATATTGAAATTGATAGCGCAAACAATATTTATTCAAAGATTTACCTTGCTTTATAAATTGATATTTTAACAAGAAGGTTTTCGCATTGAAACAAGGGAATTCGCTGCAGTCGTTTCCTCCATGATACAAAAGGACATCTTGCGGAAAAGGCGATTCCTATCATAAGTGATCACCATTGATTCACGTTACAGGTGTTAAAGCGTTGATTAATAACGATTTCAGGCCTTCTGGTGGAATTACATTTAATTGAGTCCAATATGTTATGACACGCATCAAGACAGCACATTGTCACACATACAATTCTTTGTTCACTCTCTCCGTTCTTGCATCCTCTTCGGTCATCGTGGTCATCGTCTTCATACTCGAGTCATATCTACACTTACCATTCGAGGGGCCGTAATAATTCTGGAAATTCCCAAGTAAAAGTATAATTGAAAACTACCAGGCAATGCAATTGGATAGATAATTTGTTGAAATTTTACATGTGGAATGAAGTTGTCAACGCGCCGTTCTCCCAGTGACCAGAAGCGGTCCACGATAAATTAATAATGGCACACTGTTTGGTTGGCTGGTACCGGCTGGTGTTGGTGGTGATGATGATGGTGGTGGTGGTGGTGCTGGTGGCAGCAGCGTCGACGAACGCGGGGTGCAGGCAGCAGATTTCCCAGGTGACGTTTCGCGTGCTGTGGTCATAAATACGCTTACAATAATTATTATCGCCACCGGTACGTACGTCTGTGTGCTAAAATGTACACCAACGAGGCTAGGAAGGGTATGAGGGACCGCGCTTTGACACATATTTGTCCGTAAGCACATACGAGATACGAGAAAACCACAAGGGCGAGGTGCAAGTGGAAAATTAATTAACCGCGCATCTCAAAAATAATGACGGATGCGACAACGATGTTCCCTTGCTCCTACTTTACCTTCTCGTCCCAGTACTTGTACGAACTTCTATTAATCCGGATAATTATTAATTAAACTTTATTTCTAAGCTTGAAATACGTGATTTCTCAAAGTAGAATGAGATCACCACAAATAAGTCCTCGATAATCGTGCCAAGGTCATCGGTAATGACTAATTCACTCATTGATCCCTTTGTGCCCAATTAAAACGTCCGAAAATAAATCTCGCCCTGTCGTTCTCTACATTCGTGACCTTTCGACTTCTTCGATGATACTTTCCTTTTTTTTCTATAATTATTTCCACGCCCGAGCTCCCTTGGCGCCGGTCTCGTTGCGATTTCTTCTTTGAGACGTTGAAGCATATGGTGGAAGTTACTCCGGACTAATTCAAGTACGTCAATACGATCGCTTGGTATCCGTAATGCCGATGAAGCGAGTATTTCCACTTTCCACTCCAAGAAATTCTGGCACGAGTCGAATAGTATAATTGCCAATCCAAGACTTCTTACGTAATTCTTCTTCATCACTTAACGTCCGCCACATTCCATTGTATTCCTTGTTTCATTACTCACAATACAGTAAGAAGTAGTGAGTATACACTCCTCTTTTCTCCGAGAAAGAATCTTGTGTACACACCCGCCCAGAGTATACAGGCGTATATATACGTCTCACGCTGAAACAATCAAGTTTAGGTGCTTTGCTCTGTCACTCTCGACACTCTTGATCGTTGGTTTTCGCGTTTTTCTCCTAGAGTTCTTGAAATATCGGAGGAAAAACAACATAATATTTTTCATCGAGAAATATATCCTCCTGAAATCATTTTTGAAAAAATATTTGAATTTTCTTGCTATTTTCGGACTTTTTTCTGGGCATATGTCCTTCACAAATTTGTAATTTTTGTTCCACCAACTTCGGCATGGTCTTATAAAATCACAAATTTGACACTGATCACGAATATCGTGGTTGATTCCCTCTCGCATGAGAATTGATTGGTAAAATATCGATATAACGTGTTACAATTGAGTTTCGTTTAACCAATTGTTCTTCAATAATTTCTACATAACTAATTTCTACATGTTATTTAATGTTTGACATTTAGATTTCGACATGGTTGATGAATTTTCAATTGACACGATAATGTTTTCTTATGGGAAATATTTTCTTGAAATAAATTTATATTGATACATACCACTTTCATACAATCACACATATACACACTATTTCACGCGCAATAGATATACATTGTAACGTTATACAATATCTCCCCTGCACCCGGCTCGTCCCAAAGGCAGCCGTCCCCTCGGAAAGGCCCAAAACAGGCAAGTGGGTGAAATATATATTTTTTTTCTTTTCCTTTTTCTCAAATATTGTAAGGTCCGTGCAACGCTTATCGTCAAGAGGACCGACCCGCCAGCCCCGCGGTCATCGCCGTCACCATCATGCCCGTCCACATCATCACACTCGCACAACACGCACTCCGTCATCTATTGAGGAAATTCATCCGTCCGTCCCCGCCCCGACGCCATCCATCGGCTGACCGGCAATAAGAGAGGACGAAGACGGCAGCAGCGCACGGAGACTCCCAAAAATACCAATTACCCACAATCATAAACTCCCGTCCGCAAATACTCTAAATTACCGACCGATCTACTTACCTGCCTGTTCCGATAAATCCCGCCCGCGATGATCTCGTATCGATCATACGCTTGACCCTTCCCCTATCGATCCGTGACGCTGCTGCCCAATGATCAAGCCCGAGAATCAGCAAAGGAGGAGAGGTCACTTTGCGACGAGCCACCGAACAGGCATCCTATTAGCGGAAACGAAATTTGAGAAATTGAGAGATATAAGTAGCGTACAAAGGAAAGTTTGCGGAAAATTGAAGGTCAAAGAAGGAAAGGAGTGAGTGCGAGTGGAGTGTGAGTGTATGGATCGAGAGAGGTAGATGAAAGGACAAACAGGAGAAAAGCGAAAGCAGAGGAAAATAGGAAAGGAGCGAGGACGAAAATCCTTCAGGAAAACGTAAGTGTTTGCACAGGCCATCATTACCGGCACACTTAAAACAATCTATTCACCCTTTGTTGAATTGTATAGAGTACCCCCCCCCCCCTTTTATATTGCTTGCGTCACCCCTTTTTGACCATTTTTTCTTTTGCTTCTTTTTACATTAAATAGTCGTCTGGCTGTGAGAATTATAGAAATTAAAAGCGCGAATATTATAATTGCCCGAGTAACGGTCATCCTTCCCCGCGTGACCCGCCCTCCCATCCTTGCCAACTACCATCGTCGAACGAGCGAGAACATTCGGTCGCGCGAGTGGCGCGATCGAGCTACACACGACCGACCTTCTCCTGTCCACAAAGTCACCAAACCAAAACATCTCCCCTGCTTTCCGTCTACCCCTCTCCCTGCGACAGACCGTAGTGCTGTTAGTATTGAGCAGCGATATCGAATGCGTATCTGATTGTGAGAGTGAAATTAAGCCAGTGGTAATAATTAAGAGGCCGTTGAGTCGGCGAATTTCACCCTGGGAATCTTTCCCGTCTGACCCTTTCCCTTACCTATACGCTAGCCCTTCCCTTCAGTTTAGTTATAGATTTTGTTTTTTTGTTACTAGTTGAGTTAATTTTTGTCTTATTAAAAATTAACTGGCCCCCAAAATCGGAAATATTTTTGTTATTTGTTATCTACTCCGGAGATAGTCCGCCATTAGTAATAGCATAGTAATAAAGGTTTTATTTGAGTTCTTAATTTTTTTTTTTCTTATTACCATTGAAACTCCCTACCCCTCTCCCAACGGCGTGACAACATATATACACATATATGGGGCATTCCGCGACAAATGAACAAGTTTAAAAAACTTTTTTTTTATTTTCTCAATGTAAAAAAATATTTTTTAGTGTCCATCGAAAAACTCTTCGTAGAAAATTTTGAGATTTTTTTGATTATGAGTTCAAAAGATATCGAATTCTCAAAAAATCGCTCTTTTTGGGCGTTTTTGCTCATAACTTCTTTAATAGTGGCCAAATTGAATATTTTTTGCAAATTTTCGTTTTTGAATGTACGGTTAGGAGGAGATTTCTGGCCTAATCTATTGTTAATTTTCTATTTTATTTGCGCTCGGATATGTCAGGATTCCGGCGGGTGGATCCCTGTTCTGTTTAAAGTGGGTATTCACCTCACCTAGTATTGTGTCTGCGTACGTGTGTGTGTATGTGCTGACGCCGCTGGATGCATGTGTGGGTCGGGAGAATGAAATTAGAGTTGCCTCGGTGTTTCTTCTATACGCCGCCTCAGGTATTCAGTGGTTCGTTTATTTCTTTTACTTCGCCTTACACACATATAATTCTCAATCACACTATGGTGCGCGTACACAGATACGGCGACTGCTACGCTCGCGGTAGCTCAGTCGCCAGGAATTACTGTCTAGACGCACGCGTTGTGCGATTCGATAATTTGTATTTTGGTTGATTGAAGAATTGACTCGATATTTCCGACGTGCAATGTTACGATGATAATTAGCACGGTACGAGAGGATATCGAATTGCGATTGATCCCCGCTAAGGATCGGTTAATCGCGAGAGTTCTTAATTATGTTCACACGGTTCCGCGAAACTCTGGTATCACCCACGAACCTATAAGTACGTGGAATGTACACACCGCTAAGGGACGAGTACCGGTAGACCGAGGGCGATGTCGGTCGAGACAGAGAAATCAATTAAGACTGGTGATGGTTCGGTCGATCCGGATCCTCGTTGCCCTGGGGTGAAGGTGTTCGAAGGTCTCGCGGGGGTTACCAAGAACAATATTTCGGTCGTCGATTGGGAAGTTGATCTGTCGTAATCGAGTCAACTTCCGAATCGGCAGTTGCATTTTGAGAAGAGTTCACGGGGCCGACGTTACCGAAAGGTGTTTTCCGTGAAGCTGAAGTGTGTTGCTGATGCAGCGTGCTGGCCGTTTCCACATACGAGAGCTACGCGCCGATGTGGAATGCGCTGATCGCGTTGGGTCGAATACGGATTGCTAAACCTGGCCGTTGCCAGGTTGATCGGTCCGGAACAGTACTTTTAAACAAATATATAGTAAAATGTTTTGAGGTGTTTTTAATATGATTTTTAAGCTTTAAAATTAATTTTTTTTAAGTGAGTGCATATTTTGATTGTTTGAAAATTTGTTATTTTACACTTCTATTAATTTAACAACTTTTAATCTTTTTTCAATTATGAATAAATTTGTATACTTTTTTGTTGTTAACAGGCGTCTAAAATTAATAATAAGTCATTATAAGTATGTTTGTAAATAATAGTAAGAAAGATTTTAACAGCCACGGCTTATCGGGTAGCGAGCGAGTTTAGTAAGTAGTAAGAAAGATTTTTATTTAGTTGGGTATTCCTTTAAAAATGTTACATATACCATCATTCTTTGAACTAGAATACCCTTTAGCTCATATGTTTTCGGTATCTATTGAAATAACTGATTGTGAGTTAAATTTTTGTGTCCCTGTGATTGACTTATTTTAAGTCAATCATAGGTACACAAATATTTCACTCAGCTAAAACATACAAGCTAAACGGTATTCTAGTTCAAATAATTTATTCATAATAATTGAAAAGAGATTGTATAGTTATAAAAAACGGTTTTAATAGTTATATTGAAAAAAAAACAATTTTTCACACGTTCAAAAATCAACAAAAAATAGTAATTATAGGCAGGCCATGATCTACCCAGGCTTAAATTGATAGAAGTTTAAAATAAAAAATTTTCAAAAAAATCCAAATATGCACTTTAAAAAAATGATTTAAGGTTTAAAACTTAAAACTCACATTCAAAAACACCACAAATAATTTTTTTATATTGTTTTTTTAATGCACATTCAAAAACGAAAATTTGCAAACAAAATATTCATTTCGGCCTACTATCAAAGAAGTTATCAGCAAAAAAGCGGAAAAAGAATGAGTTTTTGAAAATTCGATATGTTTTCGCGGGCAATCAAAAAATCTCAAAATTTACTACGAAGAGTTTTTCGATGGGCACTGAAAAATATCAAAATATTGAGAAAATAAAAAAAAAGTTTTTGAAAACTGTCCCTTTGTCGTGGAATGCCCCATATATATACATATATAGATAGACAATTTACGACATTGCTCGGGGAGCCATTTATGGTTTGATTGTCATTACGATCATGTTGTGATCTTGTCAAAATTAAAGATAGTTTTTAATATTTTTATCTTATGCTTGTGTTTTTTATCCCTCGTTGGCTCTTTCACGGTCCGGGGCTTCTTCGCCCATTAGATCTCGTAGTCCATGAACATCGATGGCCACTCCGATGCCGATCCGTCGATGGGATTATGATAAATTCCCTCGATGAGGAGAGTCCCAAAATGGTGTTCACACCTCGACGACTGCGGAACGAAAGAGAGCGAGAATTGTCGTTGGCTCTGCAATTCGACGTTTGATCGATAGAACTGCGCATTGATTTATCGACCAAACGGGGAGAAGCATGTGATTCAGCAAAGCGCGCGTAGATTTTTAAAATATTTGGGCGAAAGCATATGTCAAATTATCGAAGAAATGATTATAATTTTCATGAACTGCGGGATATTTCTGATGGAAGTAAGATGTTTTAAAATGTTTCTGCAAAAACATCCCTCTCCCGAAGACCTTCTTGGCCGTCGGATCGAAAAATCACGATTTTAAATCTTCGCCATGGTAACAAAAATTAAGCTATCCTGATGATCTTGGGCTCATTCGTCGCGTCTCGACGAGACCTTAAAAGAGTTATAGAATAAAGTTCCTGTCTAACTAGCGAGAACGGAGATGCAGCGTTGTGAATAGTCGATTTTTTGAGTTTTCGCGATACCCATCGAAGTTAACGATAACTTTCTTGCATTCCAGTGAATTTTAATCTCTCTTTTAGTCGCTTTTCTAGTTTCGAACTTCCACTCGCACTTTTCTCGTCTATTTTCATTCCTCGTTTTCACAAACCATTGAGCCGAGAGTTCTACAGATACCAAACTAGTACTTACTCTCGTTCGAAACCTCTTTTCCATTCGACAATTAATATAATCGAATACATAATGTACCATTCCGATTTGTGGATAATGAAAAGATGTAAAATTTGTAAATTTATTTCGAATAATATAAGCAACGATCCGTTAATATCGTGAACTGCTTGATACAACAAATGTTTTGAGGATGAAGGAAAGGGCGGAAAATGAAAAATTAACGACGGTTGAGAAAGGAGATGCGGTCCGCCATTGGTAATGAAAAGCTCGTCAAGGATTCTTCTTAAGAACGAGTATTAAAGAGCGTAAGTAACCTGGTGAAACTTTAACTACCGATTCTTATCATATGAGCCACGAGAGCTGCGGTAATTTTTCACTATCTCCTACTTCGTAGTTCTCTGTTACTGGACGGTATTCCATTCAATTTGTTTTACTCTCACGAAGCTTCTTCGA
This sequence comes from Netelia fuscicornis, assembly GCA_946811545.1. NCBI lineage: Eukaryota > Metazoa > Arthropoda > Insecta > Hymenoptera > Ichneumonidae > Netelia > Netelia fuscicornis. Next base: position 22,243,916 of record OX328011.1, on the reverse strand, counting down.
TAGTTATCCGGACTTTAGGATGGTTTCGTTTTTTTATAGGACGCTTCTTTTCCAACCGTATTGTGATCGTCTCTGCAGATTCCGTTCTTTGTTCCCCGGAAATTTCGAAGAGCTTAATTCTCGTACTTATAAGTCTTTGGGAACGACCACAACTGCGACGATACACAAAGACTATCGGTGTTCGCTGGTTCTTCGCTATTAAGATTGAGAGCAGAGTTTTTTTAATAAATTGAGCGACGAGTGGAGAAAAAAATCGAGGGCTCCTCCAGGGCTTCACTGTCCCGGGAGTTGAACGGTTAAACGCTAGAAAGAAAAAAAACCGATGAAGAGAAGACGCGGATGTCGCCCTGAATGTTCGATTTTATCGACTTGCCCGGAGCTAGCGCGGATAGAAAGAAATTGTCGCGGACGTGAAAGAAAAAAGAATTCAATGTTTCCCCCGTGACGATTCTCGTTCGTGCATCTGTATGCTTCTCGAGAAGGAAGAAAAAACTACGTAAAATTGTCTCGAGACTACGACTATAGTCGTGAAAGAAAAGTGAAGCTATCGCCGTATTCTTTATCTCCCAGTGCTGAAGAAGAAAAAAAGGGTCTTTGAGGCTCGAATACGTTTCATGGCACGACTCTCGTTTCACCCACTTTGTGAATTCCACCTTGAATCTTTTTTTATATGTTCCTCGTACTCGCGGATATCGAAATGCACGCGATTATGTTAATTCTAAGAATCGTATCATTATACTTTCAACTGATTAAATAATTATATTATTCGTTATTTACGATTAATTAGTTTTTACATAACACTTAGAGATAAACGTCAGTTAATTTCTAGTACCTACATTTTTCTTTTAAATATATTCTTGCACTTTCTCAAATGGGAAGAACGAAATTCCTTTATTCAGTAAGTATTACAGTAGTCCATATCTATAACTGGTCAGACCGACCCTCGACTACTTTAGTTGTTTCACAAAATCCTTCAAACTTCGCTACTACCACCACGGTATTTGCACAATCAAAATGAGCAGATAACATTCGAATGAGAAAAGGAGAAAATTCCCAGCATTAATCGTCTCAACTTTCCAGCTTAAACGTAATAGTCAAGACAGAACGAGAACATTGTATATAGGGGTTATATATATCGCGTCTCCACCAACGGAGCGCGATTCACATGAAAAGGAACGAAAGTGCATTGATAGAGAGACCAAGAGAGACTTTAACGTCTTGTTGTCACTTTCGAAAGTTTCCTTAGCCCCGTGGGCGTGCGGGACTCTTGTTCCTCCTCTTCCAACCTTCAAGCTTCGAGAGATCACCCTTGCTTTCCTATCGGACTGTTCCGGAACATTTCGGTCTATTTTCACTCTACCACTGCAAACGTACACCTCTGGCCAGACGCGTTCGAATCACCGAAGTGTCACGCCCTGGAGCGCAGAAATCTCACGAAAATCTTACCTCCGGGTTCGTGTACCTTTCTGACGGTGCATCCACGCAACCCTGCTATTCGAGCATACAACGGGAATTTCAAACTCGTTTGCCTCTCGTATATATCGTTATCCATATCTGGTATTTTATTTTATGTTGGATAGTTTTCTCGAACTCGATATAGTTGCCGTTAAAACTTGAAGAGTTTCGTTCGAGAGGGTGAACGAAAAGAAATATAAGAGCCAAGAGCGTGCAAAGATAGAAGGGAAGATATCGTATTATACGAAAAAAGCTGCCACTCTTGCAACTTTCGAGCAGTTATTTGATATTTCCTTACTTCAAGAAGGAGAGAAGCTGGACGAGCCAAAGCTGAAGACATGGTGTATTGCGATCAGGTGTGCTTCCCTCATGGCTTTGATTTCTACATATATATACATATATATATATATATATATATGTCCGCATATCCGGAGATTTGTTCCATATATCGCTTTTTGTTCCTCTCTCTTCCTCGATCTCTCGAAATCCCCTCAAAGCCAACAGCGAGCAGCATCAACTCCCCGTGCGAGCCTGGACAGGGATGAAGCTTATATATACCTACTCTTCTGGCTCGTTCCTGGCTGAATGTCAAGTCCCTCGATCTTTCCTGGGATTTGCTCAGTTCTGTTGTACGAGACTCTATGAGAAATTCGGCTTCGAGTGGATCACAAGCATTTCCTTCTTCTCCATTTGCCAATTCGTTTCATATCTTCGGGGGAAAACATGCCCTCTGTGACGCTGACCGGTAGCTTTGTCCATTTGAAATCCGCTCGATAACCACCGTGCGTGTTCTTCAAGCTCTATACTTTATCCACAAGTCGTTTTATCATTGTGGATGTGCTACACTATTTTTTCTCATCTTCTTTTAATATTTATGCTAATAATTATGAACCCTCCAGTGTTACCGATAAAAAGCTAGGAAATTTCTTTCCATTTACCCGTTTATATCGTGTTTTCTTTCCTCCCAGTAGTAATAAAACATAGTCTTCGGTGTGACATTGCTTCACTCGTCCACCCTCTCTCTTTCTTTCTGGCCAAAGGGAAGGGAAGGGAGTTGAAGTTTATATTCGAATCTTAAAGGTTTATCGGTGCTAAGAAACGACACCAGTGAATCCGTAACCGCGAAGCTCTTCGTTCTCCTCCCTTGGGTCAGAAAGAAAAGATAAGATACGGGGATTCGAGGAAGAGCCGAGAAGGAGGAGAAGAAGAAGGAAACGGAGCCGGAAAAGGTATAAATGCAAGGACGACCAGGAGGCGCACGTCAGGCCGTAAAGAATCTCAATCATCATGTGGGCAGAGAGAGGGATAAAGGACTAGAGAGTGAGAAAAAGAGAAAAAAGAAGCAAGGTTTCTCGGCTGGGCGAGGCTCAAAGAACGTTATTGGAAGTCGTTTCTCCATCCCTGTCCAATCTTCTTCATTGTCTTTTCCCCCTTCTTACCACCGTTTGCAATCCTCCATTCTATTCTCGACTTATCCCCGCTGCAAAAAATGATATTTTATAACAGTCGCGCATTAAGGATTTATTTTTATATATTTTCTCGTTCGTCCTGAAACGCTTTCGCGATATAACGCGCCATCCTTGATGGCGACATCGTTCCCGTTAAACGTTATCGCGACTTGCGGACTTGACGTTTTAACAAATCCCTACGTGCTTCGCTCACGAGAATAGTTTTTATATGTATTTTTTTTCTTATAATTTATTTGTTTACAATTATCTCTGAGTGACAGCTCTCTCTTGTGACGGAAAGAACTGAGGTAACGCGTTTCAGGAAATATTCCCAGCGTCCTGAGAAGATACGGTGCACAAAGTTTGAAGTTGGGTCGAAAATTCGTACAACGGAAACAAAAGCCTATCTCGCGAACATGCCAGGTCGCACAACGTTTCCGTTTCTCTTTTCTTTCTATATGTACGCTCTACTCGTTTCATTGAAATTCCTGTATACATACGAAGAGGTAGGGCTCATGCGGAGACCGGCAGGAGGCAATTCACCTTTGTCTCGCATACTTGTATGTTTTAATACGCAACAATGAGTCAAGACAGACAGTTAAATTTTCATATCTCCTTCCCCCCCCCCCTCTCTTTCTCTCTCTTCCACGTGTCTTTTTCGTTGTTTCATTATTCATTTTTGACAACACTCCGCTGACATAGTTTCTTTCGGGATTCGAAAAGATCCGCTGTACTAAATAAAGCACGGCTTATCTATAAGACGGGGATTAAATAGCTTGTATCAAAAGTGCTAGATCGGTAAAAGTACGATAAAATCTAGAATGAGAAAAAAAAATGATGGTCCAATGACGTTGAGACGATGTCGAGAAGTAGAAGCAGAGTGGAAGGCTGTTTAAAACTTTTCCCGGAGAAGGTGAACTGATTTTTATTCCTATACAGATCTAGCCATGTAGAAAAAAGTGATCGCAGAAGGAGGGGAGGTATGAGACAGGTCCCTGGAAATTGTTATACGTTCGTGAAAAAGCACTCGAAACTTTCTCGTGTTCGTTAAGAGCTATGAAATACGATTTTATGAGAATTTCCATCACGTATTCCACTCCAAGCTTCCCTCGAGTCAAAGATTTTATAACTATACAACAGCACCACCTATTTTATGTCCACTTTATTTTCGGTCCTTACGAAACTTCGTTTCACGTTTTCCTATACGCTGATTTACTAGCAATGAGGAAATAAATGGCAATGAGACAATCGCTGAAATAGGAAGTACATTTTATTAATGCAGGCGAGCGTACAATGAATGCGTGCAGAGCTTTCGAGAGGAACAATTGTTTGGTTAACGAGGTTTAGGCAACGTAAACAATCAACTTTTGATGAAAGGCAAGCTCGAGGCGTATCCTCACAGAGAGCAAAGTAAAAACACAAACATTAACGTACATTAAATATATTAAATTATCATCAACGTAATTATCAAAAAATTAATATTAGGTATATCAAAATGTTTAAACCCATAAAAACCTTATTACATCCGCTTTAGCGGGTAAGTTTGCTCAGGACTACCTCCTCCTAATTTTCGGCTCGAGTAATCTCATAAATATTACGGAAGTCCACGACAGAAGTGATTCAGTACAATGGGGCGATTCAAATGGGTTACGTCTGACTGGTCAAAGTTGCACTAGACCGCTGCTGATGTGGCTATCGTGGCATTCGAATATACCTAGAGAACGTACCCTCCATTCTACCGACGTCCCTATAGAACTGCTTCTATGGTTACTCCTGCGTGCAAGGGACACTGGCCCGTTCTAATCGCAGCAACATAGGAAAGCTATTATGTCGTGCGCACACCGAAGATCGTAGCGAAGTTATATCTTACTGGTGGGCTTTGTGAAAAAAAAATAATAATCCGGAGCTCGCTTTGAAACGGTTTACGGAGGCATGAACGAGGTAAAAAAGCAAACAAATAAAAAAAAGGTGCGTAACACACCACAGGACCACGTAGCGTTTTACGAGCTTTCTGTGACCGATAATCTCAACGTTGCGGAAAAAGGGCGGTAGGAACACCGATGGGTTGCAGGAGTCGCGGTGAACCAGGGGTGGGGGTGCAGGAGCGAGACAGAAATGAATTGGACGGGAAATAGCGTGGCGCCGGTGCTGCAGTAAACCACAAATCATTGTTTTATGAATATTCACGAAAGTAGGAAGCAAGAAAAGAAGAGAGGGAGTGAGAGCGAGAGAAAGAGAAGGAGAAAGAGCGAGGAAGAAGGAGAATGGGGGTGGGAGAGAGGAGACTCGAGGCGCAAAAATAACGTCGTACGAGCAGCTCTGAGGTCAGATCGATCGGCATTTCCTTTCCACCTTCGTCCTTATGCCGTTCTCTCCACAATTCCTAAACTCTCCCTCTCTCCTTCTCTCTTACTTTCTTCGTCTCCCTTGCTTTCTCGTTTCCATCCCCTTCTTTCGTCTTATGCAAAATTGCAGGTTCCGCACTGTGGGCCCTTGCAAGAGGCCCGAGCTCGACGCTTTCTCACGTTACTTCTCTCTTCCTCTCCGGCGTCTCACTACGGAACTGACACGTTTTGTCTATAATGAATTATTCCGAGGTTTTCCTTTTTTTTGTTGCCCTTGTTATTTTCAACCGTTCTTTCTACTGTCTTCGGCGTTTAGAGCAACGCGGAGCTTTTAGGTAGACGCCACCACTGTCACCCTCGATTCTCCTGGGCAAGGACGAAAAAAAGAGCCGAGATACACTGTTTACTATAGTTCTCTACGAAAAAAGAACTCTGACTTCGAAGGGTATCAGCGAGATTTAAATAATAGAATGAAAGTCGCCGGTGTGAAGAAAGTATATTCTGTACGACGAAGTTACCGTGAGAGGAAAGATAAAGTAAGAGATGGTATAACACTACACGAGAAGAAAGGAAACTAAGAGAGGTTATAGTTCCGTGTTCGCTTCTACTTTTCCATCTCTCTATGTCTCTCCCCGTCTCACTCGCTCTTCCTGACTGCATTTGTTTTTGAACGGATTTTACCGTGCAAGCTTTATGCGAAATCTTCCGTTTCCCTTGCCTCGTACTCCACGATATTCTTTTTCTTTTTTTCTTCACGTCGGTAAAAGAAATCCTTTTGGGTATACTCTCGACGCCAGAATCATAAATATGGCTCTTGGTGATTCTGGCATTTTTCACCAATGGTAAATAATAAGCGTCGTTGTGGGTCCATGGCATTCGTAAAAACATGCTTCGCTCGGATTTCCGTAGAACAAACTTTGCCAACTAATACAGCGTATTTTTTTAGATAAATTTACCGTATTCTCAAATTCTTTTTACGAGACGTGTATCGAGTCTTCGAGTAAATTGAAATGTTTCAATCATTATTTTAATTTTTTTCGAAGCACCGATAGTTAAAATAGAAAGTACGGCAAAGCTGCTGAGTCATATAGTCCATAGAATTCGCATTTTATATGTTATGTCCCCACTCATCAGAGTTCTCGTTATTTGTATACGTCTCACTGATTTCTACTCGTTGCTCTCGAGCCTTTGAGACCCCTCCTCCTTGCTCCTTCATAGTGTACCACCCTGTATCTCGTTTCTCACTCTTTCCGTATGCCTCTAAATTTCTCTATGTACATGTACACGCCAGGCACACACAGTCTCGCCGAACTTCACGCTCTAATTATACCGCCAGCAGTTGCGAGCTGGTGGCGTCGCCGAAGCAATTATTCCTGCAATGGCCACCGAGAGGTGATGAGAAAGAGAGAGAGAGAGAGAGAGAGAGAGAGGGAGAGAAAGGTGATGATGAAGCCATTACCCGCACGACACAGGCTAAGAGAGTAAAAATAAACTTTCCTCGCAACCCAGAACCGATAACCGTACACCAATTTTACCGTGATTGGTTTATGATCGTTCTGTACATACTTGAGTAGAATACAATTAAAAAAAGGTTTTCTCTTTAATGTAACACGAAGAAAGATTACTATATTACACAGATTAAAGTGGAAAATTGCTGGGTTAAATTAAAATACGCCTTTCTTGTCCATCTGGCAAGCGCACATACACGAGACATTTTTTATAAATATGTTCAAGACAGAAAGATAATCGTGATCGGCTAGAATTTTCTTATCAAAGGATTTGCCTAGAAAAACAGTTTTTTATAATTAGGTTTTGTTATATCTGTCATAATTATCAAAGGTTATTATGACTCGCCCTTTACACGTCGCGCCAATCCTCACGGATTAACTCGCGAATGCCCTCATTGGGACATTGATGACCCACACAACTAGGAACTCGAGCATTCAAAATTTCGTTTTGTCACTTGAATGGCATCGAGAGCGTCCTCGAATGATTTCGAGTGGTTGGTATTATTTTTGTTTTTATTACACAAGGAATGTTTTTTAAATAATGATTTTTATTGGAGAATATAGAAACATCGATAATGCAGAAATAAATCAACGGGGAAAAGTAAACAAGTAAACGTTGAAAAGCAACCATTGTTCTTCTATTCTATTTCAAATGCCTATTCGAGTGGTGCCAGAGCACACGAATGAAACTCGACGCGGGCTAATGGAATTTGCAGTGAGGGCTTGCGAAGTGTACGTCATGCGGACACGCATTGATTGCGAGAGTTCGGTTCTCATTTGTTCGTCATTTGATCACGAGCATTGGATTCATCGATTACTTGCATTCACGCGCACGTCGTCGACGCTCACACGCTCCACTGCATCTCTAATTTATCTAGGCCCTAGGCATACCCTTTCTATTTGAATCTCTACGGATCAAAAAATCTAAATTTTCAAATGTTCAATACGGCCACAAAAATTGAGATATCTGGATAAATCTCAGGTTCTTTTTTTAGACTGTGGCCATCGTTTTAATAAGTTTGCGATTTATTTCGCATCTGACGAAGGAAAACCGAATGACAGTTCCGTGAAACGTAGTACATTACGATTTTCGCGAAACCTGTCGAAGAGACATGTTGTACTATGGGAAATTAAAATTATTTCTCAAGCTATATACAACACGAAAATTATACTCTTACTTTCAATGTTTAGAAATTTATCAGCCATAAAAACTGTAATTTCAAGTTTTGGGATTTTCTCCCAGGATTCTTAAGATTTGCTAAAAGATAACGCTCTTTCAGAGTAAAATGGTCGGTCGACCATTGTCCTGATGTTAGCATAGATTAGCTTTGACTAAAATTTAATTTCACTTCCCCCAAAAACCGCGTTTTTTTCACAATTCCAATATTAGGGCTGAAAATTGTACTGAGAAAAAAATTGTTCTCGAAGGGGGAAAAAGTTTTCCGCGTATCAATTTACATACCAAAAATCGGAAAAACCGAGGGGTTAGTCACTCGAGAAATCAGTGAACCATTTCATCTGAAATCAGGCTAGGAATTACTAAAAACGGCGTGAATTCATAGGTTATCTTGATTCGGAAACTACGTGAATCGCAGTAGAAATTACAAGAAATCGATTCCTTTTGGAAATCGTTGTACCACCGAATCTGCGAGTGACAAACCCCTCGGGAAAAACGCAATTTCCGGTTCAGTTTTTCGCGTTTTAACTGCGAAATATCGCAGGAATGACTATGTTTTTTTCGAGGTATGGAAAATAACTAACAAAAATTTATCCTTTAAGAGTCGTTTTTAAGAAAATAAAAAGACCGTCCTCCCGTGGCTCTAGAAATACTCTGGGCACTCTTTACCAATAATAGGAAGAGCACGGGGGTCGAGAGCCATCAGAGAAAATTAGCTTGGAGAGTGAATAACATCTCCGTTAAAATCAATGGATCCGTGACTATGGAAGGATATCAGATCTTATCGAAAACACATCCCTCAGGACAAGATTAGAAGCCCGACCGGTGTGAACAGACCAAAAAAAGCACATTAGAGATAATGCGAATCGGGAACGCCGAACAATCCGTCGCTGATAAAACGAAATCGATGAATAATTTCCAGGTCGACGAACCTCTGTGGATTTCGTTTTGGTGAAGAGGTATCACGAATTCTCTCTACGCCAGATCAAACCTCTCTCGCACTTTTTTTCCTTCTCGATTCGATCACCTTCCACTGGACGCGAATAAAAAAGGTTTCTTCGAGAACCCCCACGAGCAAGCTTATAGTAGTGATCCGGTTACAAGCTCCCCTTTGGTTTCTCCGGCTGAAGGGTGTTGGGAAATCCTACAGCAAATATCCATCGATACGTTAGCGAAGGCAGAGAAAGAAAGAGAGAGTAAGAGAGAAGAAATAAGACATTTCTCGCCTTGATTGTTGGCCTCTTAAGCCACGTGTTTTAGAATAATCGCAATCAATTAATCGAGGCTATAGTGATCGCGTGACCTCACCAATGTCATTTAATTTACGTATCGTTGTTTTTTTTCATCTGATTTATAAGAGTTTTTATCTCATAAAAAGAAAAAAATAATTCAAGAGACGTGGGAAAACGGTTGGAAAAATACGATGCAGCCTCTCGAACATTTGAAATACCAAGCCTGTCTCAGGCTTTCTTTCTGCTGAAAATTTCCTGGCGCATATGTCAACCTCGTCGTGGAAAGTGGTTTCTCGTGCCACGAGCCATGGAAGCTTTCGCGCCTCTCCCTTATTTTTCTCTCGGTCTCCTGGAATGTCTCTGAAACATTATCATTTTTTATTATTCAAGCCCTGACGTATATGCCACCTCGACCGACGCGCGATCATTTATTCCGTTGACGGAAGAACACTTTGAGGGGTAGGACGAAAGAATAAACATAAGAATAAAAAAAAAGAATAAAATCGTCCAAGAGTTATTGTCATGCGTGGACGTATGTGTGTATACGTATTGCGTGAGAAACATGTGTAAATCGGAAGTACAAGTAGAATTTTCATCCTAGAAGGCCGGAAAAATATAGCGGAAGGAAGACCGTTCGATAAAAAAACATTTTCAATTTTATCAAGTGGAACGAAGTCAAAACTACAGCTACAAATCGTATCGAGCCCGACGACTAATGTAAGAAAAATATCACGAAATATTTACTTGACTCTTCGAAGTTTTATTCGTTACGTAAAATGTCACGAATGTACTCTCGCGACAAGACCGAAGATCCTGCGAAAAAGGATCGGTCTCTTGACCATCAGCTTCGAAAATGCTCGAGAAATTCTCGCCGTTCTCAATACGAGAAAAGTCTCGAACGAGAGGGCAAAAAGTAAACAATCGTATGGACAAGCCCCCTTATATTGGAAGTTTGGATGTTCTCAATTGTTCGCCTACGCTGTCTGCATCTCCGATACAACTGGCCAACACCGATTCGAGCTCTCACCGCACCGATCTCGAAGGAGGTGTTCCATGCTGAATCAACTATATATATATAAACGAAAAAGGAAAGAGAAACCATCTCAATGTTACGACATATATAAAAGTTGGTCGCGTCCAATCTCAGGGGTGCGAAAATCCGTTGAATCGCTTCGCACGAATATCTTTTCTTACGTTTAAAAAGTTTCACATAGAAATGTGTTTGTTGTATTTACGATCTACACACATATACAGAACTGGCATGGTCTTAAAAGGACTAAGGGCGATGGTGCAGAGATCGTGCCCAAGAGACTCGAGACCTCCAGAAGGAAGAATTGACAGCCAGTTACCACGTGCCTTCCCCGTTCCCTCTTTGTCCCTTTCACTCTCTCCCTCTGGTTGTTCCATTGATACCCTATATAGCTCAAGAGGGTGCGAAGTGACATCCGAAAACGGATGTTTTTCCCTTATTCTTTACGCCACAGTGCCTATAAGCGAGAGGGGCGACACGATAGTAGTGGCGCGGAATACAGGAAGGGTCGAAATATACCGTTATGTCTTGACAAAGGTTCAATGTTGTGCGTGATACACAGGGCGCACAGTTATAGTCAATTCACCATTTCCAAGCTATTCCCCAGATACCTCTATTTTTCTCCGTCTATGATTAAGAACCGAGAAAAGCCCCGATAAACTGGAAAGGAATATAACTGAATCTTGAGAAATCAATCGACTAGATACAAAATAGTCCAACAATTTTAGAACACAAGCCCCTGCAATAGTGTTTTCTTAATCTATCGATGCTCGAAACTTTGCACAAGGTTGTGAGAACACTTTGTTTTTTGCCAACGTGATATGAAGAATGTGGAGTGATGGGTTGAAAGCATTCTCGTTTCCCGGTTTGATATACGCGCCAGTAGCAATGAACGAGAGGATGACAGGAAAGCGATGATACGGAACAAAAGAAGGATCGTAATACATCCCTATCCTAGTCTGAAAGGTTGAATGCCTTGGGTGTGTGCAGCGTGTGGGACAAGCGTTCAGAGCTCGTCGGTGAGCTCTGTAAGTGAGAAAAGCAAAAAGATACATACTATATATAGGCAGAGAGGAAAGGGGGGCGAGAGAAAGCGTGACAAAAAGACAGAGAAATGTTACAGTGAATATATGGCAGTGAGTATCAATTACACGGGTATCCCGTTAGAGTTTTCAGGAAATTCGCGTAGTAAGTCAAGTCCGTGGGGTACACTGCTGGGGAAACTCGGTGCGAACAATGCCTCGAGGTCGGTGCTTTTCATTTGCATATGAATTGCTCGGGAGGGTTTTTGGCGAGGAGGGTTGGAGAGGGACAGGCCCGCGCGAGCACGAGCTGGTGGTACCTAGCCTGTAGGACAGTCGGGGTGTTGAGGGCGTCGAAAGAGGATGAGGGAGAGTTTCGTGAACGCGAGAGCTTCGAACAGGGGGAGGGTTCGAGAGCTGGGCAAGGGATGAGGAAAGAGCGAAACGGCGAGAGAGAATGAGAGAGAGAGAGAGAGAGAGAGAGAGAGAGAGAGAGAGAGAGAGAGAACTAGCTAGTAGTAACAGCAGTAGTAATACCACCTTCGGAGCTCCTTGTGCATCGGCGAACCGGCTCCGGTGCTTGTCCACGAGGGTACTACCTCGGATAGTTCGAATTACTATTCTCAAACCCGCTTGCCAGACTCTGTAGATGCTTGCTCGCACGGATGCTGGTCTATTATACATCTAGCTCTCTATGCTGTCGCTCCTCTGCCTTCTGTCCTTTTCTCTTTTGGCGTATACGTATAGCTATGTATACGTGACATAACTCGAGGGAGAGACGGAGAAAGCTGCGTCCTTAAATTACGGCTTAATTAAAGTGCAATTACAATTCGGGATAGGAGTCTTCCCTCTCCTTCTCCCTCTTGCACCACTTCAAGGCCAAACGCGAGCATCTCCTTCGCTTTGCCACACGTTTCCTCTTCCTACCCCTTCTCGTAGAGGAGGAGCACATACAACGCTTGAGGTACTTCTTGAACGTCGAATGTAAGTTTAAGCCTCTTTCTCTCTCACTCTCTCTCTCTCCCTCTCTATCTCTCTATATGTCTCGCACACCTTCGTCTTGTCTTACTACCAGCTAGAGGCTTCTCGTTGAACTACCCTACGGCGGAACGGGCACGGTCGCACTAGTAGAATGGACTTTACTGCTGCTGTAAGAGACTCGAAGTAACCAGTAGAAATCGATGTATGCGGTGTACTATCGTATGTATATCGTGTGTAATACCACACGAAAGAGATGTCATGGAACGAAGGGTAATAAGCAATCCACCCCTTTGCTTTATATAAACGAATTATTCCACCTTCCTTCAATCGCTCGAAAAATATCTTTACCTGAAAAAGATTCCAGGAATTGTGTTATTATGACTATGAACATTTGATATGCTTTCAAGGTCAATCTAATGTGAACGAAAAAATTCATATTCGACGTTCGAATTAAGGGAGGAAAACTCATTAAAAGACTCGGTTTCATTGATGTTTTAGAATTTTTTAGGGTGGGAAGCATTATTTAGAATTCAATCAAATTTTGGCATCATTTTATTCATATTTCGAACAAGAATTCTGAATTTTTTTGAATAATTTCAATCAACAATAACAAAATTACGTACTGATGTCCGCTGAAGGTCCTAACTAGAGTTTTCCAATTGCGGGACGTGTAGTCATTGTAATTTTTATTTGAAATTAAAAAGGTTTTTGTTTTATATTAATAACTTATTTTCTAAGAATATGAACCTCAATATAGGTTAAAATAATGAAAACCAAAAATTCTGCAGGTGTTGGACAAATTTACTTCAAATTTCACGATTTTTTTCACTAATGATGCAAAACGCACCCTTAAATTTCCTAAACAATCATACTATCAATTTTCATAATGTTCGATTCATTACTTTGGAATTATTGCCCACAAATGTGAAAAATGTCAGTTTGACAAAACTTACCTGCTGTGCGCTCGAGTCTGTACCCGGTGAGCGCTCGGTTCTATGCTGATAAAATCAATGTTGACAGCCTCTTTAAATACTTAAGCTAACGATTTATGCAATAAAAAATCGATTTTTTGAACCCCCTAATGTCGTTTCCCCCTTAATCTAGAATGTTACCCGGTCTTTCCTATTATATTTATTCACGTGTGTGCCCGAGTCTAAAAACAAAGATGTGGTCGACCGGATACGAAATAAGAGCTGAGAGTGATTTATCAATTACATACATTTGATTTCGATGTTTTCCATGAAATCAAAGTTCTACTTTGTTAATGTACATGTACTATGCGTATGGATAATTATCGAGTCGAGCTATGCCGAATAATTTCCATCAGTTTCGTCGCCGGATCGCATGTATGGGTATACGTCGGATATAGAGCGGAAGAGATACCTCGAAATTTTCACGTATGTACTCAAATTAATCAAGGTGCAACGGGAAAATATTGGTAGGTAGCTTCGGGTGAAAGAGCCGAGTCGTTGTATTGTTATACTCGCTTCTGTTTCGCTATAATCTATGAGAGAATTCGTTAACGGGTCCGCATATGGATCTCCAAAATTCCATGTGTTTCATCGCCTCGCTCGGATTTAGAATTTTTCGAAGAAAAGTTCATGTTTGCACTAACTTTTATTATTTTTTCGTTGACGATAATAAAAACTTGTTACGAACATAACCGACGTTAATTTAAATAAATTTCGTATTAAATTGAACGTTTCCTTTTATCGAAAAAGATTTTTTTAAATAAAAATAAAACGTGACCGAATACAAAACTATACGATTGCATGTAATTGCGATCGATTTGGAATTCCTACGGATTATTTAAATGGAATCGGAATGGCGTTCGAATGTCATTGCTATTAATATACGCAATGGTAATCGGTTTTCGATGAATTATCATCGCTTCAGGTGATTTCTAGTAATCGCGATTATTGATCGAGCAAGCGAGCGTGGCACGCGGGGTCCCGTTTTAACTCGACCATTCGGCACGTGGTTCTGTCTGGTGCGCTATAACGACCAAACGCGTAGACTCGTTTTAATAAAATTTGGCAGGCTGCAGTACTCAACTCGATGACCTGTACTAAAGAAAATTGAATTGGACGATAATTCACCAGCTAAATCGACATCACTAACCAAAAATATAAGCGAAATTCAGTAATCTTAAAATGCCGTGAAAAATCGAGATACAAAAACAAGCTAAATTTATAATGTGTTAGATTTAATATTTGCGTGTATCTATATTAATTTCATGGTGATAGGAAAACTAAATCGACAGGATTTACCACTGCAAGCTCCACGCTCTGCTAGTAGGTAAAAACGACCGTTTAGGTAGGAATTTGCAATTTTTCTCGAGTGAGTGCCCCGCCACGGCGTACGTTTTAGGGTCAAGTACATAATGTAGAAGACTTGACTTGGAAATAAAATGTATGCGCATTAACAAATAGTGAAGTTGCAATTTTTTTTATGTAATATTTACCACCCGCATTTCCACCATAAAAATATGTTGATATAAATTCTTGATAAAACCAAAGAATTATAGGAAGTCTGACTGTACTATTTTTGCAGCGAGGAGAATCTCCGCACGGTTGTTATGAAACCACGTCTCTCGCGCTCTTAAAACCAGCACTGTTTACAACGTAATCCCGCAGTGACACTACGTACAGCTATATGTATGTGTGTGTAACTATATATGTATGTATAGAGAGAGAGAGAGAGGATGAACTGAAGCCAGGAGCTAACGTGAAATCCTTTACGCCACACATAGACTGGGGTCGAGCGGGAGAGAGAGAGAAAGAGAGAGAGAGAGAGAGAGAGAGAGAGAGAGAGAGAAAGAGTGAGAGGGAGTGAGAGAGAGAGGGAGCGAGAGAGGGAGCGGGAGTGCGATGAAGAGGGGTAGACGGTGCGCGGGCCGAAAACCAATTAACTCCCGCGACGTCCCAGCTATATCAGCTCGCGCTCCTTCACCCTCATCACTTCTTGGCTCTGTTGGCTTCCATCCGAAAGCGTTCACCCTTCCTCTCTTGCTCTTGTAGCATCCCGAGAAAGCTATCAACCTTTGATCAGAAGACACTTTCTATCTCCCTCTTCCTCTACTCTTTGTAAACACGCAGTCTAATGTATAGCTTACCTTGGATATTTACAGTAAACAACGAGTAGATAAATGAGAACATCGAGTTACAATCTAGGGGTTGAGCATCGTTAGAACCGAAAGACGTGCAAGGATATTTCAGTACGAAATAATTGTTAATTTTGTTTGTAATTATGTAAATTAATGCTTGACACATTAGGTTGGTGCTTCTTTAATACTTCAATTTTTGACTCGAAAGTTTAAGGATAAAAACAGGAGTTAAAGTATTTTCAAAATATGTTGATAATTTAAAAAAAAAGAGGTTTCGCGAAGGAAAAGTGGCTTTCATTTATTCCTTTTCCAGGACCTGACAATAATTTCAATTGTTATTTGGTCCATGCGAAAAAAATGATGCGGTCCTTTAAAAATTATTAAGATGCCCGCAAAATTAATAACTGCAGGCTCTCGACATCGCTTATTTGGAACGATCAATATTTTCAATTCTTTTATCATAATTTAAAACTTTCATTCAGGTTTCAGATCTAAAAGAACCGAAAGACGCTCAAAGATATTTCAGTACGAAATAATTGTTAATTTTGTTTGAAATTATATAAATTAATATTTGACACGTTAGATTGGAGTTTCCTTAATACGTCAAATTTTGATTCGAAAGTTTAAATGTACAACACGAGTTAAAGTATTTTCGAAATATTGCGATAATTAAAAAAAAATCATTTCACGAATGAAAACGGTATCCCATTTATTCCTCGTCAAGTCACTGACAATAATTTTCAATCGTTACTCTATTTACGTGAAAAATAAGTGAAGCGGCCGTTTAAAAATTAGAAAGATGCCTGAGTGGTTTAAAAAATGGTAACATCAGGTTCTCGACATCGCTTACTTGGAACGATCAATACTTTTAATTAATTTATCAAAATTAAAAACTTTCATCCGAGTCCCGGATCTAAAAGAAGTTACCGACGAGATTCTTCGACAAACAGAACTATTCGTCTCTCATCGTAAGCGGGGTTAGGTGGTGAAATGGAGCTGCTAGCGGGCACGTGCGAACGGTAAAAGTTCAGCGAGAAAGGAATTTATACCAGGGATATTCTTCAAGATTCGTGGTAGAGGAGAGAGCGCGAGAGGTTGAGTTTCGCGGTTAGAGAATAAAAGGAAAACCCGTGAGGGCCCTCTCGCGAGAACAGAGTAAAACAATGGAACAGTCGTTACGTACAGTATAGTAGAGTCTCAACTGCAGTTTTCGGGGGATACGGTTAAATGGTATAACGGTGTGAGTAGTTGCCCCGAAATTCACCTTACCAAGAGACATTAATCTCTCGAACGAGAATTTATCATCGGGTTGTGGTAACACTTCATCGTCGATTTTGTTTGCTGTACGATTTTTGCCATTGGCCAATATAGTTTCAGGAAGGAAAACAATTAAAAAAAAAAAATTTTCTTCGCATCATTTTGTATACACTTTTTCCAATTGGTCGAATTAGTTTTTCGTATGAAGGAAACAGCTCAGGACTAGAAGACATATGTCCCTTCGAATTCTGTTACAGCAGACATTTATTAAAAAAAAAAACATGTAATTTTCAAAATGGAAACCGTTCCACTCGATATCCGGTTGGAATTTGAACCAGGAGGGCGCTTGGAAAAGCGTCGAAGAACGATGGAAAGAGAAAATGCATAATTTACACCCATCGGATGGGCCTACTTTGGGCATTTATTCGTTTCGTACAAGAGAACTCGAAAGCCACTTCGCTCCGATTCGTAATTCATGAAACGTTCGCGAATAGATAAGGTCTTAACAGGATGCGGAGGAAAACAACAACACAAAAAAAAGAAAACACCATTACGAGGTTAGGAATTCTGAGTCACACGCGGCAATAAATTGCATGATTTCTTCACCAATCCTTTTCTGACGGCCCCTCTTTCCCTTGAATTCGCAAAGGATCCGGGCACCAACAGACTCCAGGCACATTTCGTAGAAACCTCGACATACATCGTTGCTGTGTCTTCTGAAATATATAGTAACCGAGGGACGCACCCTGGTAATCCCAGCAAGCATTATTACACTGAATAATTTATCACCGTAATCCACGCTTCGGATACTTCTTCGTGCTGCGCGCCGCCACCGTCGCCATTGCAAAGTCCGCGAGTCTCGGCGTTGCATATACTCTAGTAGTGGTTATTACATAGAAACGACTAACAAGGGACACGAGTATTCTCAAGCATTGGCTCCTGTGTTTTTAACGACTGTACGATTTTTATAATTCTGTAATTTTCGTTATGATTATTATTGAGAAACCATAAAATCTTTGTAGCTGACGGATTCAGGAATTCTGACGGTATGACGATGTTGGCGATGCAAATTTCTTGCATTCGCAATAGCAAGAATTTCATAGCTTTGCATATGGATGTGTGAAGTCGTTAAAAGTCAAACGGCAGTTTCATTGATTACGAGTGGAATGAAAATTTCAATTTTTATAGCTGATACAATAATCACAATTAACGTTATCTAACGAAGCATGAAATATTTATGATAACTTTATAAACATTTCTTAATTATTCTCAAATCATTATCATGTCCAATCTTTATTGTTTCAGCATTGTCGAAAATTGAAATGTTAATAATGTCTGCCGTTATTATGAAATTAACTGAGAATATTATTTTAATTCGATGAAGCGATAGGAAAAAAATGTCGATTAAATTCTAACCATAAAATAAGTAGCCGATAAGTTTTCGCCAGAGTTCGTATTTTACTTTCTTGGCTCATCACCCCAGCGAAATATGGAATGAAAGGGGGAGGGACTGAATTTTTATTTTTCTTCGTCTCACTCTCTCCTTCTCGTTGTGTCCGAAACGACAAATCTCGGTTAAGTGAGATTTGTAGTCGCAGACGCCGGTGAGAACCGAGAGGTAGAAAGAAGAGAACTTCCCGCGGATCTCGCGACAGAAGAGGGGAAGCCCAGAGAAGGAAAACGACGTTGCGCGCCTTCTCGGACCCGGATGTGCTTTTCTCCGCGGATGCAACGATTCCTATTCTCTCATTCTATATTTTCCTCTCTCCCTCTCTCTCTCTCTCTCTTCGCGCTTTCTCACTTACTCTCATGGGCAGAACGGTGCTGATGTCGGGACTCAGAAAGTCTCATAACTCAAAACGGGCGCTCGCACGTAAAGCGACGGAGGAAGGGACACGTGCGACTGTGAGCCATGTATCGGTGTGTGTATACGTGCACGGTGACTATTCTTTGAGCACTTCCGGTGTTCTCGCGAGTTTCATCTCGCAGCTTTATACGTACACATTCCGTGCCAGGATTCACCCTCGTTTTCTCGTTGCATCCCTCCTACCCCTTTACTCCGTCTCGTATACTTCCAAAAGCGCACCGGTTCTCCTATGTACTACTCTTTAAAATTTATATATATATTCCATTTCCACTCGCGCGAGATGGCTTTTTTAATGTTCAAAATTGCTCTCATTCATACGACGAATTCAACATAAATATTGAAAATTTTTATACGCTCCGTATTTGTAATCAAATATTACGAATCTCCGAGTCTGTAATATTTGAGATTATTCTTTTTAGACTCGATGATTAATTTCCATGGTTAGTTTTGTACGAAACGTTTTTATCGAACGAACAAAATGTTTGAAAAACGTTTGAAGAATGTCGCAACAAGGACGAAGATCGATGGATTCTCGAGACCGTGAAAATAAGAAAAAGCATTTCCTAAATTTTTTGTTAGATCTTATAGCCCAGAAGGAGAAGAAGAAGGAGAGAGAGATCGAATTGAGAATCACCGTTATTATTCTCAGCTCTCAGTTTCGCTCCGATGAACGCGCTCGCGCCCTTTTTTGCATCCTCTCTTTCACTCTCTTACCATATTCTTCCAACTCTTCCACGGTCTCGAACGTTAAATAATTCGTGTTTTGTAACGTGATTGATCTACGAGAAATTGGGCAAAGGGAAATCTCTCTTTATCGAGAGAGCTCTCACGTTGCTATATAAAGAACGTTCATCGTTGAATTGCTTCAGTTTCCTCATCGAACTTTCTTTCGAGTCTCGTGTACCGTTTGGAAGATTCTGGTGTTCGCCCTCTTCGCGATATCTTATCAACACGATGGCTTCCTGCAAAGTCAGTGTCTCTCATTGTGGGAAAAACTCTCCTATCTTAACAAATTTATATATTTAATTAATCCAATCCTAATTAATTCTTCCATTAAAATCAGTTGTTACAATTGTTTAAGAAAATTTTTCTCATTGACAAAATCTGTCGTTGCTGTTTTTATTCGACATTAAAAAAAATTGTTTTCCTTGTTTCTTCGCTACTCAGTTTTTGGCGTTATCGCTAGTCTCAACGATGTGCTTCGTTCACACGTCGAGGGGTGAAGATTACGCTCACTCGTTCCAACACTTTCACGGTCCTACGATCGGGGATGCCAAAGAAGTCACGTGGGAGGACAAAAAAGGTCATCATCATCAGGACTACGTAGCCCACCCACATTATGAGTTCGCTTACGGTGTCGAGGATCGTCATACCGGTGATTATCACGGACAGAAAGAACATCGCGACGGTGAGTCGAGGAAAAAAAATATATCGATCCGTACCCTTGCCTGTGGCATTTGCGACAGAAAAAAAATCGTCGATTTTATCTCGGTGTATTGTCGCTTGTCTCGATACAAAAATTCTTCTCTATCACCAGGCAAAGATGTAGCTGGCGAATACACGGTAAAAGAGCCAACCGGCAATGTCAGGACCGTCAAATATTACGCCGACAAGACGGGATTCCACGCTCAAGTGCACAACAGCAACGGTAACGAACACGAGCAGCATGGAAACGACGATGACTGACGACAATCTGTAGCGTAATAAATTGAGGGATAACGAGGAATGAAGTGTAATCCGTGTGTTTCGTTAAAAATTAATCCATTGTCGAGATAAGAGGCGAAGGAAAAAACAATAAAAATAATTGTATAATAAAAATTGACAAATGAAACGAAAAGACAAAAACTTAATACCCATTGCTAGATTACTTTTTAATTACACTTAATTCCAATCAAAAAGGTCTTTGACCATTTTACAGATTGCAGTTTATTTATCTCTCTACCTGTATGATAGTTAAATTTCATCGAAAACACTACTGTGTTCACTATTTGACGAGTGCGCGAGTTCGAGCTTAGTTTCGTGCCGCTCGTAAGGATGTGTGGGAAGAGCTTTCGGGCTCGAAGCGCTCCAGATGTATAAACCGAATAATCATCTTATCCCTTTCAATTGTACACTAACTATGATAGAACCGTTATACATCTAATGCTCTGTAATACATTCCGGGCCTAGAGACTGGAGAACTGCGGTGAGCTCATTCGTGCATACCACATAAGTTCGATCTAGTCTTCTGGAAGGGCTTTTGCCTCTCGCACTACCGAAGTAATCCTTTGTTGAAGGAACATACTGGACTGCTCGCACAGCCAAATGTAGAAGAGGGATAGTGAGACAAAGAGAGATAGGGGGGGGTGGGGGAGGAGGCTGATTGTTCGCTTTCGTCCCTGAAACAATTAGGATGGCTACTACATGCACGTACGTTCCGCTTGTTCTCATCTGATTCTCTCTCGTCCCAATCTACGCGCATGTACCATCGTCGTGGAGAACAGGCCGAAAGACGTCTCGCACAGAGGATTCGAGTTTCATTGCAAGCACGGTGTATCGTGTACAAAGTTTATCCACGATTCAAGGAAGGTCTGAGCACCATTGAGGATATCGGATCAAGGCGCTTACGAGTCTAGTTTCGAGCTATCAGTTAGCCTTTACTGGACATCTTACGTAGTTTCCTCGATCGATCGATTTTCGATTTAATGATTCGAACGGTACGATATAAACTCTACCAGTACGAGGGATGGTTCTTTTTCGTATAAAAACAAATTTGTGAATTACGTCGGCTGCTGATATCGTATGATTTTTGCATAAAGTTTAATGGCCAAAAATTGAAATCGAATTCGCATTATTCAGACAAGCGTTTCTACTCAGAGTCGGTGAAAGGTAGTTTTCCCACGGTATAATATTTTATCGGCATATCATTATACGAGGGATGGAAGCGAAAACGTGCTACGTAGGAAACGCTTTGGAAGTTTCTCTGAAAACTCTCTCCGTCCCTCTCGAGCGTGTCGATACGCGCCTTCGCGCATTCAAATGATCCGCTTCCGAGCCAGAGCTCCAACGTTCTCGTGTTTCCTCGTTCGAAGGATGGGAAAAATGGAGAAGCGACGAGGGCACGCGAGTGAAATGGTAAAGAAAAAATAACGAGTTCCGAGGAAGGAAGGGTACGATCAAGGCTGGCGCAAGCCAACGCTAAAATCTCGGTAGAGCATCGTCGCGATGTCTCATTGCGATATCGTTCCCATTTTTCCAAGCGGTCAACGAAGAAACGAGGAATCATCCTGCGGCGTTGTATCGCATCTCTTGGTTCGGTGGTAGATTCAATTCTCACAATCCCATTCCGCCACGTGCCTCTTCACTCGCACACTCGTATCCTCAAACGAATTCAATATCTGCTTGGCTACAGTCACGTTTCTTCGGGGGGCTCGGGGCAGAATTGAAGCCGAGGGGATGATAACAGTTGAGTGGCAACCGACCCACGCACGGGGGTCGAAAAAAATACGTAAACAGGAAAAAAAGACGAACCGGGTCAAAATGTATTTTTCCCCGGATATGTGAGTGCCGAGAGGTTGAAAAAAAATCCTTGAAATATACGACGGGTACGATCGCGCACGCGTAAAATTGTTCCGAAACGGGAAGAGTATGTCACTGAGCAATCAAAAAAAAATATATATATTTCATTTCGCGCCCGTGTAAACCTTCCGCGAAAATTGAGCTTGTCGGGTGGCAAGCACGTTCCGGTTATGTTGGCTATCTATGTATACACAGCGGGGATGGTGGTTAGTGCATATATATACATATATCTATATATATATATATATATATGGCTGTTCGTGTGGTATATATTTGTATCGATAGATCGGACGGTTGGTTGGTCGAAAGCGTCGATTCGGAGGAAAACAGTCGGGCGCCCGACGGTTTTATGGTGGAATCATTGTCAAGCCTGCGGCATTGGTGACGGCCCTATGCCAGCAGACGCGCGAGAGGGATGGAGCGAGAGAGTGAGAGAGGCCGGAGAGGATAGCTTTTGGCGGATCTCTCCCCCAGATCGGTCCTATTTCCGTCGCTTTTATCCGCGTACCCGACCAACTCACCCCCTTGCATCCCTCTCGCGCTTTCGCTCTATCTCTATCTCTTCACCCCTTCGCGTCCCAACCCCCTCTGAACCATATCGATATACGCTGTTACATACGTATATGCGCTTTGTAGACGACACAACACCAACCTTCCAAATCGTTTCGCACTGATGTTTTTCGATCCTTCTTTGCCCGAGCGCTCTCCCTCTTGCTCTGGGCGAAAAGGGATGCGGGGTCACCCCTGCGACGACAAGGTATACCTTACGAGGTTGGAGAAAATAGATTGGTGGTAAAGAAGGGAACTGATCGAGGAGACTCCGGGGATTCTCACTTTCTTCCTTCGTAACCGTGGATCTATTTTTTTCCCGAGACCTGAAAAGAGATTTTTCTTCTAGGCTTGAAAAACGAAACGTTCCCGCGCGTGTGAAGGTCGTAAAACGGATGCGGCTTGCTGGCTTTCGCACAAAAACTACCCACGTAGTACAAACATACGATGTGTATACGCAGGGGCGGGGAAAAGGAAGCGAGAAAGAGAATGCTGGAGGCAAAATCATCCACTTAGGAAGCAACTCGCGTGTTCCAACTATTCCCAGAATATTATACGATTCCTGCAACAGATTTGGTAACCTCTACGCCCTTTTCCGCTCTCTTTACCTTTTAGCATTTCTACTTTGCCTTGTTGTTCACACGTGCTCACATTCCCCGTAGATATTGGCTAAGGGAAAGGGGAGATTTAAAAAACATACCCCATCGTTTCCTATCAACTCGAGGGCGGGATTTCGCAAGCTTTAATCCACGAGGTAATTTACGAGGCAAAATTGCAGAAGCTACTGCATCACGATGGTGGCTTAGCATGGGCAGGAAATATACGGGTTTATCTGTTGGTAAGCAATGCGTTAAGCTTCAATATCCGCGCCCTCGCGGCACACGGATCTCAAACCAGAAAGAGAACCTTTCATCCATCTCGCCTTCATGCCCTAATTAGTCTCTACCCTACCATTAAATCTCATTATACACGTCGTTGCTTTGATTATCGTCTACATGATTATCAAGTACGTATATATTTTATATCCATGAACTTCATATCATCACTGGTACACGTTTATACGTGTACCTGATAAGTGATGCAACGATGCGTATGACGAGATTAAACGGTGGGATAGAGGCTAATAAGGGTATAAAGCGAAAGACAGATGAAAGGCTTTCTTTTACGGATTTGCTCGGGTATGAGAATGAATTTAGAGAAAACTTCGTGTTTCTGGTTTGGAGAGGTCGGAAAATGTCGTTGAGGGCCGGAGAGAAGAACGGATAAAGGAATTCTGTGGTGGCTCTCCCTTTCTCATTCTCTCTCTCTCTCTCTCTCTCTCTCTCTCTCTCTCTCTCTGGCTGGATCTCTGCATTGTAGACTGCATGACGAAAATCTGCGATGTTGGCCAGTACCCGGTGCCGTTTCTCTCCGCGCATGACTTAATTCATATTACGTACGACGTTCTTGTGCCCAGGAGAGTACCTGCGTCTTTCACTTGTCGAAGCCTAAGCAACGTAAATGAGGAGTCGCTTTGCAGCGACCTGGCGGCCGTAAATTGGGACCGATTCTACGAAACGGAATCCGTGGATGATAAGGCAGGCTACCTCGGCGCTGCTATCCTGGGCGAGTTCGACAAACTTGCTCCGGTCAAGCGGGTCGTCATTAAGCGGCTACCTGCGCCGTGGATAACTGCGGAGTTGCGTGAACTGATTCGGCGGAGGGATCGGCTTCGACAGGCTTGCGATAAGCGGAAAATTTGGCCGCAGCACCTACGGGAGAGGTTCGTTGTTCTCCGAAACCTAGTTAAGGAGGCGTTATCGTCGGCGCGTGATAACTATTACCGGACCTGCTTTGAAGCTGAAACGAACAACGCATCGAAAACCTGGACAAGACTACGCGAGCTGGGCCTTGTACCAACGACGAAGTCGCAACTCGCGCCAGCTTTTTCCCTGGAGGAGCTGAATCTCCAGTTTCTGTCGGCGGGAAGTGCATCCACGCCGCTAGAGCCTGGTCCGACTCCCACTCTGGACAGAGAGGCGGCCTTCTCTTTTAGACCTGTAACACGCACTGCACTCCACTCGGCGTTGCGTATGGCATCGTCAAACGTGGCAGGTTGTGACGGCATATCGCTCAGGATGCTTCGGCTCGCGCTGCCGGCCGTGGAGGAAAATATCCTCCACCTTTTCAACTTCTCGTTGGACAACTCGTCATATCCAGCGGTATGGAAAAAAGCCTACGTCTGCCCGATACCCAAGGTCAAGACACCGCGCGCCGTTTCCGACTTTCGGCCCATCTCGCTGCTCTGCGTATTGTCGAAGGTGCTTGAGCGCGTTGTTGCAAAACAAATCTCCATGTATATGGATGCAAGTGGCCTACGAGACCCCTACCAGTCGGCTTTCCGTGCCCACCATAGCACGCAGTCGGCACTGCTCCGAATTATTGACGATGCCCGGCTAGCGATCGACAAGCGCATGGTAACGGTCGTTGTCCTGTTTGACCTCTCGAAGGCGTTCGATTGCGTTCGACACGACCTACTGCTTAATAAGCTTGTTGCGCTGAATTTCTCCGACCGTGCAGTGAGGTGGTTTTCCGCATACCTCGTAGGGCGCACCCAGGCAGTCTGCGACCGGGAGGGGAGACAGTCATCGTGGAGGCCGCTGCGGTCAGGTGTTCCGCAGGGGTCCGTGCTAGGTCCTCTGTTGTTCTCCATCTTCATCAGCGACTTTTCCGGAGTGCTGTCTCATTGCAAGTACAGCTTCTACGCGGACGATTTGCAAATATATCTGTCGGGCCGTCCCTCTGAAGTCGGTGACTGCATCGCCAAAATAAATAGCGATATCCTAGCGATATGCGCTTGGGTGGACGGGTGTGGGCTGCGCCTTAATTCCTCTAAGACCACGGCTATTGCGGTTGGAACAGCGCGCTATCTAAATACGCTGTGCGCGGCCACACTTCCGCAAATTCAGGTTCGGGAAGCCATCGTCCCGCTATCCACATCCGTCTCCTGGCTAGGAGTCACGGTGACCAGCACCCTGAGTTGGCGGGAACAGGTCACGCGAGCCACGCGCAAGGCGAATCAAATTGTTCACCGGCTTAAGACGTGTCGCAGGCGATTGCCACGTGACGTCAGAACCACGTTGGTTAGGTCACTGGTGCTGCCGCAGCTAGACTACTGCTGTCTTCTGTTCACGGACATCTCGATCGAGCTGGACCTAAGGATGCAACGGGCACTAAATCGTGGAGTGCGATTCATCTTCGATGTGCGCAGGGATGCGCATGTCACACCTTATTTCCAGCGGTTGGGGTGGCTGAAGATCGCGGATCGGAGGGAGTACTTGCTGGGGTCGTTCGTGTTTGGCTGCCGAATGCGTGGCGAGCCCAGCTACTTGCTCCAGCGCATTACGCAACCGGTGCCAACGGGGAACCACGACACGCGGCGGCAGCACTCGACGGCGGACTGCCTTGTTCCGGCCTTTCGCACGGAGAAATACAGAGGCTCTTTCGCGGTGACGGCAAGCATCCTCTGGAACGCGCTGCCTGATACCCTGAAGCGTCAAGTATCGATAGGCGGCTTCAAGGGAGCCTTTCGAGCTCTGATACTGGCGCGAGGCACGCGGCAGTGACTGGCTGAATGGGTCGGGCTCGGCCTCTTTCAAGTCCCTATTTACTTATTATTTATCATTTTATTACTTATTATTTATTATTTATTATTTATTATTTACTTATTTATTATTTATTTATTATTTATTATTACTTTCTCGCCTATTGTTACTATTATTACTATTATTATTAGTTATTACTAGTATTAGAGTACTTTTTATTGTTATTATTAATTTACTCTTATTATTCATTTGGTATTCTTTATCTTAGCTATTACGGCTCAGTTTTTTCTGTCCTGATGTACACTTCTGGCACGGTGCTCTTAGGGGACGCGGTCTCAGAGCACGAAATAAACGTATCTCTCTCTCTCTCTCTCTCTCTCTCTCTCCCTCTCTCTCTTTCTCTCCCTTCATCTCGCTCCTTCTCACTGTTCCTCCATATCTTTCGCTCTTTGTCTCTTGACCCGCTCGCAGATTGAACCAAGCCACGACGACGAGACGCGGTCTATGGGTATTATTTAATCAGGTGATATCACCTCGTACCCGAGTTCTCGAAAACCCGAGACGCTCTTTTGCCGGCTGTAACACTGTATATATATCGTTATATTCCGCTTCGTCTCTATCCTTCCGGTATTACTCTTTAACGTTTTCGCCAAAGTGCTCGTAGAAACGACTCTGCTGTATAGCGATAGCTCTCTCCCTCTTTCTCTCTGTCTCTCTTCCTCCATCTTTTTCTTTCTGTTTCTTCTTTTCTCGCGTCCCTTCGATCTTCTCTCTTAGCTCTGTTTTCCGTCTTCTATGAGACTCCCGAGCGTTACGACGAACAGAATTAATTGTGGTGATTCGCTCGCTCTCCTCGTCCTCCACCTCCTCCTGCCCTTCTTCGTCCGTTAGCAGCGAGCGATAGAAGCGCGCCGCACGGAGATTAAACGAGGAACCGTGGAACGAGATGGTGGCGTCCCTCCTCCCTTTGCAACCCGTGTATTACACGTATATAGAATACACAGTTGGGCTAACCGAATAGAGGCAAAGTGAAACAAATCGACGGGAAAAGGAGTTTTAGTGAGAGGGATTTTCCTGCTTTCGTGCTGACGTCAAAGCTCGGGGGGGTCATTCGCAATTTTTTTGTCGTCGAGATTTTTCAGGGTAACGAGCAAAGGAAGAAATGTGAGTGAATAAAGAAAACTAACTCGTCCTTAATCTGATTAAAATTCGACAAATAAATCCAACCCTTTTCATTCCCCCATCAATCGTTAGAATATTTATTGTCATATTTTCGACACTTGGTATTCTTTTTCACTCAATAATTATTTCTTCTTTTTCCTTTTGTTTACACACGCTTGATGAAATATCTTTATCTTAATATTCCGTTTAAATCTTTCTAGACCGATAACGGTGCTACTCGAGGATCGTGGAAGAAGGAGGATGGTCGCGTACGTACCGAAACTGTAATCTCTTCGGAATTGATACGCTCTTTATCTTTTGTACCCCGCGCGAAGGATATATAAGAAACTTCTATGAATCTAGCTGGTCGCTTCTAGAGGACCAGTCGGATTGGATAATCTCGATAAGAGAGAGAGAGAAAGAGAGGAAGAGAACATGAGAATGGATGGACGTACGAAAAAGAGATATAGCGTATATGTCGGGGTAAGTAAGTACTCAGCCTCGCGGGCACATACACGTAGAACCGTCGGACGGTCGTTATTCATGCTCTCACCGAGATTGAGAGGAAGCAAGGAGCGAGAGGCTTTCCAGTTGATACCGCTATATTCGCCCATACACGGGAAAAGGATGAAGCGAATTGTAGAAAGCAAAAAATCGTTGGAGAATAAAGAAAACGGGAGCTCGTACTACGAAATGAAAAATCGTCGGTTCTGTTATTATAATCCTGGAAGGGCTTCGGATATAATGAAACGTATATTCACTCCGTCGACCTAATTAGTTTCCCGTGTAACATCAAATAATTTCTACGAACTACAAAAGCTTCAATTTCTATTTCCCCTTTCCTTTGATCATTTACAAAATTAATGAACGTTCGCCATTTCTTTTTCGCCAAACTACAATTTTTTTCTACGCGCACGAAAAATGTCGTAAAATGTTTACTCGAGAATCCAGGACACGTAGATCATATAAATTTTTAACAAATATTCCTGTTCCAATGTTTGCGCGATAAAAAATTTGTCTGTCTCTCTTTCGCTCAGTCTTACTGCCTCACGATATGGCAAGTGGAAAACTTATTGTTGGAATATAATACCAGGGGGAGGGGGGACGGGTACTCTCGATATTATGGCGAGGATGAAAAAGCTGTATTTTTGCCCCTATCGAAAGAGTCATGCAGCGAAAAAGTCGGAGCGTATGGAAAGTAGGTACAACTTTCGTCGAGTCATATATAAAGTTACCTGCGTGAAAATAAATGAAACACCAAACGTCAACTCATGCCAGAATATGAGAGTGAGAAGAATTTCGTTCGTTCGCTCTTTCCCCTCCGCGATCCTCCCTCCTTCCTCGTTTCATTCCACCGTATATTATATATACATATATAGAGCCGAATCATGAACCGGTCCGTTCTCCATTTCACCGTGTGACACGTCCGAAGAAATAAAAATATTTCCCCAGGGTACGAGAACGAGAGAAAGAAAGAAGAAAATGAGAGAAAGAGGGGTGGGGGGTGAGAGATAGGACGAGTGCGTAAGAGAGCAAAATGCAGTCGACGACGACGTCCGTTCCCCCGTGGCTTTATGCCGCAGTAAGCAAGCAACGGTAGCGCCACCTGCGGATCCTTCTTAATTTAATATTTGATCTCCGGAGAAGGTTTTTCGACCAAATACGTCACAGGAGAGTAAAAAAATGTTAGAAAAAAGGAAATTCACGGTGGTTGAAAATAAGCGGTATGGCAAGATAAAACAACGTCCTGACAACAACAAAAAAATAATACGCAAGCGATTTCATCACGATATATTTTATCGGTTTATGTTTTTCTCGAACGTTCGAATTGTACGTACTGCGAGAATTGTTTCCGTTGTTACGTATATCGTTCTCCATTGCACTCGCGATTTGGCGCGATACGTATCTACATAGAAAACATCCACATGGCAAAATGCGGGAAATCGCGAACGACGATATGGTTATCGCGCTCGTCGAGACGAAAAGTTCATTGTACATAACATTTTGTTCAAAAATATTCGTGAGATAAACCGGAAACAACTCTGACGTGATGAATATTTCCTGGGTTCGCGCGTGTCGTAAATAAACGTGGAACAACGAACAGCCCGGTATGCGCCGGATCTCTCGTTGCAACTATGACGTGCGTCACGATCGAATGATCCTCATTTATATCCGCTCACGTACGATTGGACAATTAGTGAATATTGTTCTTCCGTCGAATGCGCTGGATGGATTGATCAATGTGAACAAATCGAATATACGACGCGAACAGGGCGAAATTCAGTTGGGCGAGCTATAAGACCCTTGGCGGCGTAAACCATCACCCCTTATCGCTACGATTGGGAAATGCATTATGTAATTAACGAGATGAACGTAGCGTTACTTGTGTTATAACAGGAACAACTAGCGATATTACAGATAGATAGTAAACTTGGCGCACAGCTCTCGGAACGGGGTGACTATATGGACAAGCTGCAATGTACGGCGTACTTCGCTTTTTTACCATCTTTTGTAATACACATCTCCACAGAAAGAAAAATGCAAGCAAAGAAAAAACACAGAAAAATTTCGTTGATGACGGCGGGAATCGAACCGTTGACCCACCACGTGTGAGTCGGAAACGTTACGGCCTATACCACTGCCTCTCTTTCCAGCAATAATACGTTTACACTGTATTCATATTTTAAATGCAACGTGCTTTTTCACTAGAGTAAAGAGAAGTTGATGACATCAACATGTCACGATGTAGAGACAAACGAGGAAATTCCATGGGAGGATGAACGCAAACTTTAAATGGAAGTTTGTACATTGACGTTCGGTAATTTGAATCAAAACATGTAAATTACGAAGCTCGACTAAACAATGTTGCGGCTGGTATTGCCGGGTGCATCCTCATTTTAGAAGCAAAATCACATTTGCAAATCATGGATTCGCCCGCACGTCAAAGTTGGTAGAAATGCAAATCGTTATTGCAAGGCGGAGAATGCGAAGTCACGGTTGACCCGCGCAGCAAACGATGCGAGAGCCAAGAATCATTCCCTGACCGAGCAACGTTGCTCCTGAAGACGGTGTATCCGCGTTTCCGGACTTCTCATATGGCTCTGAAGCAAACGATTAAAGATACAATATTCATATATATATAAATAATAATAATAATAACAATAATAATAACAATAATAATAATAATACTAATAATATAAATTGGCAAGATTAGAAATGTCAAAATGGCTCGACCATGCTACTTACAATTTCCAGGTGAAATTCTTAAACGCACTTATTGTTAGTTTGTTCGTTTTTCAATAAATATGGGCGTCAAATCGACATCTGTTACGACGAATCTAGAATCAATTTTAAATAGTCACCGATTTATGAATTAGTATGTTTTTTTTATTCTTTACGTGGAGAAAATAGAAACATAATGAGGCACGAAATTCTTAGATTCATTGTTGACTCTGTATATCAAAAACTCACGATCGATTAGATAAGAAAATATCTATACACATAACTGATTTATTTTTTTTATCTTCCCCGAACTTATCATTCGAGGCTGTTTATCAGAAGTAAAAAATTCGGCTCTACGATACGAATCAGTTCAGTTTTGGTATTACTGCGAAACGTTGATTAATCATGGTAAATCGAAGTTTATCGTATTTCCTTTTGGCGATTTTCGCGGGTGTCTGTTTAGCTGACAATCGCGTTGGAACGACTCAGGTAAGGTGGAATAAATATAACATCTCACAATCGTTAAAAAATCATCGTACTTTTCGCCAACATTACCATCGTTACGAGGTGCACACAGCCTTACAGACTTCTTCAAAGTTCAGACCCTCTTTCTCTCTCTCGAGCCAGCTAAAACTTTTTGCTCAGACCCTCCTGGACGTCGAGTAAGTTTTAATTTTCATTAACTCGATCACGTCTTTCTTTTTTTTAATATGTTTTGTGCGTGTAGCTCATTTCACGTACAACCTCGTACGTGTATATGTGAAAAAAATTTTAATATTTCGTTAATCATTTTTTCACTTGTTTCTACGAATTGTCGAATGATTAATATTCCTCGTAAAAGTATAAAACTCAACTTTTCGCGTTGGGATCAGTACCGAGACAATAACATGCAACGAAGGAGCGTTTGCGCGGAAAAAAATATCTCTCTCACGGAAAAGTTTTAATAAAAACACTTCGAGCGTTCGATAAAAACTCGGTTGATATAATATTCTTCAACTCTTCGATCCTGGCAATCGTTTCTCTTTTGTCCATCGAAGAAAACGAAGTATCCTTTCTCGAACGAGAAACACTTTTATACTGTTATTAATCAAAAAATTGCCTCGGTATTTACACTGTCGTTTCCTTTCAGTTTTTTCCATAACGTCGAGTTGTAATTTTTCCTCTCTCTCTTTTCTTTCATAATCAAAGAAATCGGAACTAGCTGTGTAACGAAGGCTCTTCCGCGAATCTTGATACATAGACTAATTATCTCTTTAGAATTTATCAGCTTCGTTAGGGTCGATATGTATTTTTAATTCCTCTGCTCCCTTTCTTTCTCTCTTCCTCGATCTTTCTCTCTGTCAATCTCGTTAAAAATGTTGTTTCTTTCGAGACTCTTAATACCTTTCGATCTGACAGATTCTAAAAAAAAATATTAAAAATCTGCTCAACATTTCAAAGCAAACGATGTTATCATAAATCACTCATTACTGTAATTAGTTTTATAAATCTGTGGATGAAACAGCTTGCCTTACTGTGACGTTAATTACAGCAACCTTATGTGAAGGAGGGCACACCCCTTGAGATTGCGATCGTACTCGGGGAAATACTGGCTGCAACCACGCTGGTTGTAACTGTTGTACTCGTGCCGACAATTATTTACCAGTAAGTAAAAATATAGAGAAGTGATTTAATCAAAATGTTCACTACGATTTTTGATCAATCTGTCACGGAACTTTGCTTCGTCATAATATGGAAAAACTTATACAAAGTTAATCGGGTTAATTATATTTGAATTAATTAATGAGTGTGTCGAATTTCAAAGCCTGCGAAAGTGATCAACGTCAAACGTAATACGATTACTGGAGTATTTAAACAGTTGACTATATATAATTGATCTCCGTTATTTTGGTGAAACCGAGAGTTGGGGTGGGTGTGACCCAACGTGCTGGAGGAATTACCGCGATATATGGTTCACTTCACCCCTAACCACCAACTCATTAGTCATGGAATTCTTTATTTCTCTGCCATTTTTCCATCTTAAAATATTGACATAAATTATTTCAAAATTTGAATACTGTTAATTCGATGAATTTTCTCGGAATTTGAACCTGAATTGTTTTTATCTTGAGAAAAATAAATATTGCTCGTTTATTAATCGTGAATCGAGCTATACACATTTTGCACACATCGATGCTTGACTGCGATTTTACGATCGCGGAAATGAAGCCAGAGAGGTTAGGTGGCAGAGCTCACCGCGAAGGAAGAGATAGAAGGTAGGTGTGAGGGAAAGAGGGAGATAGAGAAAGAACCTGAGGTGAAATTGTGCGGTAGTAAATTGAAAACTTGGAGCGTTGGGCGGTACGAATTTCTGGTGGCCGAGTTGGATCGTGCTCCCCTCGCACCGCGGGGGCCCAACTAAACGGGGTAAAAGTAGAAGAAAAAGAAATTGAAAACTCTTGCTATAGCCTGGAGTACGTTGCGGTAAGAGGTGACTATATAAATATACAGTGTATATATATATATACATTGTATATGTTGGGAGGGATGAAAACTCTCTCGAGTACACTCTCGGTCTACCAGGAGGAAAGGAAACCCCTGCACGTACCAACTTCTTATTTGCATCTGATGCTGATCTTAAGTAGACACCACCAGCTTCAAAATTGAGTATCCGCAGTTTGATGCAAAATGAGAAAAAGAATTATTTATTTAATCTTTAGAACTGGAGTGCAGATTTACGTTTAATTGTTTCTTTATGCATTTGTGCAGCTTACGTATTTATTCATTTACTTATGTATTTACAGCAATTATAACAACAAGCAGGGAGATGACAGCGTGTCAGCCATGATCCATTAAAAACAGAAATTCTGAATTCGCCCAAAACGTCTAGGAAGACGAATGATTTGGAATAATATCAAAATGTTTCCGTAAATTTCATCAAAAGTGTGGAACCACTAATTGGAAGAATAATGCAGTCAAATGGATGATTGTTTAATTAAGCGGACCTGTTGCGTTACGGAGGTTCCAACAAAGATCCAAACTATTGAAAATTCTCGATTTTGCTGTAATAACTAAATGAAAATAAAACACTTTTTTTGAAGCAATATTATATACCTTTCATGAGTTGCTTTGTCATCGCCGTGAACAATAATAGTTCTCACTGAGCTTCTTTACCAGGAAACTTCCTCCATTCTTCACACTTTCTACGTAATGTTTTGTAGAACAATTCCTTCTTTAATATGGACTTATTGTGAATTCTTCGTGTAATAAAAACCTTATAACTAGTATATAACAACAGCAAGCTTTTCATATCGTAATAATTAAGGAGTGGAGAATGCGAGAACACCGACACGAACGTAATAATTTATGTGAAAATATACTTTTCAGAACCAAATCGATGAAAATAACTTAAAATATTCCAAGGACGTACCGCAAGCGAGATACAAATTTCTAGGTAGCGCAATATGTCTATGTGCACTGTTCCATGCGTCTTCAAATATTTGTACATTGCATCAACGACAACTTTTATAGATTTTTGACACTGCATCGTAGCGTACTATGATTCGATCTGTTGGAAACAGCAGTACCAAGAACTGGGTTTTTCCTTTATGAGCAGTTCAACTTTTCCTATCTCCGCACCATCTATGTTTTTCCTTCTCGTATATATATTTGCTTAGCATTTTTCCTACGACTTCTTGGTCAATCCCTTCGTTTTCTGCATTCAAAGATCGCAGCGACAGGATTTTGTCCATTTCATCGATGAAAACATTTTACAATTTTCGATAGATGGTCTTAGACTGGATTTTTACCTTTCTCCGCCACTGTTTGCCCACTGATCAAAGTTTTCATTCTCATGGATACGTATGGACTGAACAATGCATACAAAACATAATTTTTGTTATACGATAAAAATAAAGTTCTCTTCGTGATATACATAGTCTTTCATTAATCATTCGCTCTATCTAGTCAATTATTCATGGGAGATTATACGTTGGCAAAGGAGCAACGAAGTATTCCAAGTATTAACCAATATCGACGAGCTACGGATCTACAAATAATCTATAAATGGCGATCTCGAATACGAATAGAAATCACTCTCGACGAATTGGCGTATACGTACTAGAATATTAAATATATAGAAACATTGTTAAACGAATGAGAGCACAATTTCGGTGCTCTCCTGCTACATAAAAAATCCCATATTTTTATATTTTAACAAACGATGATATGTAGACATCGCTTGTACTCCAGAGTGTGAAAAATGAATTACGAGAATTCCATATATTTTCACGACTAATCGAAGTGTCCATGCGTTCTTGTTTGTTTGATTTGACTTTACCGTACTTGAAGTTACTTCATAAATTTCTCGAAAAGATTGAAACCATCATCGATATGTCAAGTATGTGTCGATCAATCCCAGTCATCCGATCGTTCATTGAAGAGATTTCGCCTCTTGTTTCGTCACATCAATGAGTATAATAATTGACAACCGTGGTCGCGAATACGCGTCTCTTTATCTAAAGCACGTCGAGAATTATCCTCGCGCGATGCAACATCATGTTTATATTACCTTTTTAACCGTAACTCACCGTTACTTCTGTCCGGTTTGATGGCTTAAAAAAATAAATAAAAAGATTTATTATGGCCGAGCAGAACGAAACGTCACTCGTAAATTTGCAGTCGTAACTTTTGGACGCGTGCCCGTATAAAATCGGTCAGCAGTGCGTAGCGGACTGGGGATTCACGTGTAGGCATGCCGGTGCTATAAAGAACACGCGCCCCTATCCGCCACGGGTTTAACTTTTGCGCTCTTTCATCCGAATGTTTCACCATTCGTGAAACGATACGAAACAAATTTTTTATAACACTCGCGGAGTCAAGTTTTTTTAAATCCTTTTTGTCCGATCGTGTGAGCACGAAAGATCCGGTTGGATATTTTAGCTCAACATTGCTCGGTCTTCTTCGAAATAAATCTTTCACCGAAAAGACAGTCGGTAAGGCTCAAATCCCATTATTACCTCAAGCTCCTCAGGGCTTAAGGGCTTATTCGATCGACTCGTTTCTAAGGGATACTTGAATTCTATCGTTTCAGTGAAGCTTATCCATTCTCGGTACAACCGGTATCTAGCTTATCGCAGGTTGGTCCGTTATTCATCGCCGGGTCGATCGTTTCTGTTTAAAATAGAAATTCCGATCGGTATTACCCTTCGCTGCGTAAGAAACTGAATCATGATATAATCGTTCTTAAATTTGCACGTTTCCTTAAAAAGTCTTTGTACCATCGGAAGAAATTGTAACGGAGAAGAAAACTTTGGTAAGGGCGATTATAAGTGTAACGAGTTACAATCGCCAGCGTACGTAGGAATCGATGGCGTGGGCACAAATTGTTCTTCATTGTTTTACAATATACCTGATAATGGGGATGGTTATTAAATTATAACAAGGTATATATGTATTTCAATGCCAAAAATGCCTGGAAATTTTTGAGGCGCGTTTGAGAAAATTAACACTTCACTAAAATAAATATTAATATTGAAATAGAGATGTTACCGTACAATTATTTTAAAACACAAACCCAAAATTCATTGTTTACAAAGTATATTTTGTATTTTATAGAAGATTTTTGGGTTATAGGAAATCCACTGTGTGATAAAAAATTCCTTATTTAATAAAACGCTATTATTATTTGGAAATATGAAAAAATGGTATAACTGACTCGCTTCGAACTTGGATCCCTTGTGGTACCCAATGTGAGGTATCAACGTACCACCAACAACCCCTCGATAATTCGAGCAATCATTTTTCTACGCCGAGGCACCGCGTATTTACCCCTCGGCGATAGAATTTTATTCGCTAAACGAGTCATCATGGGATAACGTATTCCACGATAATAATGCACGTCTCGCTCGAAATACGCTATATGATACCGATTAGCCGATAAAACGCGAAAATTGCTATGTAATCGTGTTTTTTCCAAGGTATAGCAAAATCATTTTCTCTCGTAACAATCGTGGAAAATAAATGGAACGTACATTCTTGCCTGTTCTATTTGTGAAAAATATATCGTTTGCGGAGGAAGGGATAATAAAGAATTGTATGAAAGAAAAAAAATTGCAGTTTTCCTATCCAATGAAAATATCGAGTTATTTTCTTGGTAAAGCGTTATCAAGACCGATGTTTTCCCAAGGTTCATATCGATGTACGGACTGGTCGGGAAGTGAAGGGGATCAGCGTTTGAAAATGAAATTCAATCCAACTCCGGAGTCTGCCGTAGCATTTGTTAAAGCGAGTGTATTTTTGGTTTGCTCGTGGCCACCTAAAATCGGAGCAACTAAACTCGAGCTTCTACGTTTTCGAATTCGCTGGTGGTTCGTCTTTGTTCTACTCGTGACACTTTTTTTACCTTTGTTAAACGGCGTCTGGATATTTCGTCATGATTCGGTCGTAGTGGTAAAAGGAGTTTTGATGGCGACTGCCACTATCCAGGCTCTCATAAAAATCATCGTGTGCAGATATCAACGCGATAATCTACAGGTCAAATTTGATTAAATTT
Organism: Netelia fuscicornis; assembly: GCA_946811545.1. Taxonomy (NCBI): domain Eukaryota; kingdom Metazoa; phylum Arthropoda; class Insecta; order Hymenoptera; family Ichneumonidae; genus Netelia; species Netelia fuscicornis. Next base: position 22,206,882 of record OX328011.1, on the reverse strand, counting down.
CGCTTATCAATTATCGATTACAATTCCACCTAAAAGGACGATATGTTTGTCACAATACTAATTATTGATTGCCCGTGTACAAGCGGGCGGCCGCTTTGGGGAACGATGCAAATTACTTTTAATCTCTGAGAGTAGTCCTGCGGGATTTGGAATCGATACTGAAAAATTTATCGATGTAGGACTCAAACATTTAACAATTCAATTTTTTGTTCCATATTTGCTAGAAATCATTTGCATTTCATCCCCACGGAAATAAAATATACAGTGTACATATTTCGATATATCAAATGTGTAAGGTAAGTTCGGGCATTATGGCAGCCCATAAATTTTTTTTTGGCAATAAAACTCGAACTATACGAGATCCAGCAGTTTTATCGAGCATATCACTCGTTCAACTTAATGGGTAATCAATAATTAAAAAATTAATGCAATATAACTTCAAATAATAAAAAATAAAAAATTTCGATAAAGTGAAGAACCCCGGTGGTTTCTGAAAATTGTCGGGTGTTATGACTATCCTTTCGTAAGTTGTTGAACTTATCAGTAATTAATAATTAGAAGCTTAAGGTGATATAATTTCAAAGAATAACTGAAATTAGAAGTTTTAATAAAATTGAACAATCGTTCAAATCTAAACATGGCTGGGTATTATGGCCTACGGACATATTGGCCATAAATGCAGTTAGCCATATTGTCAACCAAAGTAAATAATATACACAACAAATTTTACGCTATTGTGGGGAATAAAATTCACAGAGACAATGTCAGTATTCACTTCTGAGCATTCTTCGTGAGCTCACAGCTTGCAACATTGGCATTGAGCATAAACCTGTAAAAGACTGATATTTTTAACGCTATTGTCAGTTAGTTTCGGAGAAATAGCAATAGGCCACATTATCCAACTAGGCCATAATACCCGAACTTACCCTATATGAGATATTTATTACAAACAAAAATTAGTCATCTGCAGAAAAAAAGTTACGACAATAATGTGCGTTTTTTTAATTTATTTACGTAGGTTTGTCGTAGTGACCAAGAAACTATCCAGGAATTCGTTAATTTATTTTCGCAATGATTATTTCTCAAAAAAAATTAAACGATAATTCGTTAATACCAAAAGATTTCAATTTTCTTTTTGAAAAAGCAAAAAATACTACGCAAAAAAAAGAAACAAAAGTCATTAAAATTATAATCAAATACTCGTTTGTTCATAGAGCGAACGGGGATATTTGCCAAGCAAATAAACTTTTTTTTTTTACAAAAATAGCACCTAATAATGGCGAGTGCCATCATACGCGGAACAGCCTCTCGATCATAACTGGCCACTTTTCGACTCCTGATTCCCATTTTATTTTTTGTTATTAACAAATTAGTGGAAAAAAACACCACATTTTTTTCGTTTTTTACTTATAAAACAAAAAATAATAAAGGAATCTGTTTGGTCCCAATGGACGAATTGTAGATAATTGAAATACATATAAAATGAGCGTTGAAAGAAGCCGATCGGTCAATAATTAAGGGAGATACACTGAAAAACCCGAGAAAAAAGAAGTTTTTTTCAAAAATGTATAACTCCGCCATTTTTTAAGTTGTAGGCCAGGCTCTTTGCGAGATAGTAGGTATTGGCACGTACTTTTTGTGTGCGAAACCTGGGTGCTGTCGGATAATTAGTTATTGCAATGAACATTTAATTGTGCCATATTTTGCGGAGAGGCTCGATGCTCTGGACGTCGTCCGATTTAAATTTAACAAGCGCCTTTTGAAACTAGAACTGCGCTCATTTTATGTGTATTTCAATTCCCTACAATTCGTCCATTGGGACCAAACATATTCCTTCATTATTTTTTGTTTTATAAGCAAAAAACGAAAAAATGTGGTGTTCTTTTTCATTAATTTGTTAATAACAAAAAATAAAATAGGAATCAGGAGTCGAAAAGTGGTCAGTTATGATCGGGAGGCTGTTCCGCGTCTGATGGCACTCGCCGTTATCGGTTACTATATTTGTCAAAAACTGGTGATTTTAGAGCTCTATTGCTTGGACTAATAAAGTTCTGCTTGTTAGAAATAAAAAATTATTGATACAGGTATTGCATGAGCAAATGGAGATTTTTTTGCAAAACGCAAAACCATTCGAGCGCCACATACTCGAACGTTACGTCCAGAGATGCAGCAAGCTTTACGGTTTCGTAATTATCTGCGTTTACCTCGCCTGTTTCGGATTTATCCTCGAGCCACTGATGCTCCCACAGCCATTTCCCACAGACTCGGCATTTCCTTTTTCCGTTGAATTTCATCCGATCTACGAGATGATATATATCCAACAGAGTATCGCTATTTTTCATATCGCCGCTGCGCTCGCAATCGACAGTCAAGTAGCCATGCTATTCTGGTACATAAGTGCCAGATTCGAGATGCTCGGTCAAGAAATCGAAAATGCCTACAACGAAATTCACCTTCGACGTTGTATCATGGTGCATCAAAATATATTAGCCGATGCGAGTAAAATTACTGCAGCTACTCGCCTGATAGTACTAGCGACGGTTACAACAACAACGATTGGAATAATTTGTGGTGGACTCACGCTCATTAGTGTAAGTGATATTGAATTTTTCCACTGATTGTGAGTAAAAAAAACGCAAAAGAAATCAATCTACCAATAACCAAGCTTGTGGTTGACCCACATTTATCGGTAAAAATATCGTTAATTTCTTTCGGCAAAAAACGCGTCGTACCAAATTTTTTAATTACTCTAATGGAAATGCGTTATATCCGTTCGTTTCAATTTTGTTTGTTTACGCTCGCTATCGCAATTTCAAAGAATAATAATATTCGATTCACCGCAGTATCAGCCGATCTCCGTGAAGCTACGAGTTGGTAACATGGTCTTAAACGCCAGCGTGGAACTCTTCGTTTACGCTTGGCCAGCTGACAATCTCATACAAATGGTGAGTCGCCGTCGATCATAAAATTTCCAATCGTCTGTAATTTTTCTCGAGATCGTTCATTCCATGACGCACAAACAAATCGTTGAATCTAGAGCTGCGCTATAGGGAATCGAGCTTACAACTGTCTCTGGCATGGAAATTCAAAGTCGATGCAGACAAGTGTCGTGAACGTTATTCACAGATCGCAGAAGCCCGTGACAATATCCGTCAGTGGATTTCTTCCAACTCTGTCGCTCTACTATTACTCCTCTGTAAGTTCTTTTGTATTATATTTTTTCGAAACGCCGATACGGTATTATAACTGTCGGTTTGATCTGTTGAATCTTTCACGTGAAACGTGTCTACGCAGGTTCTTTCCTCGGCGTTCTCGTATTTCACGACACTGCGCAGAGTCTACAGCACCGAGCAATACACGTAGTATGAAACTAAATGCGCCATGAGCCATTTTGCTAACGTGCGGGATGCGAATGTATATTTTGTCTAGAAAAATTCTAATGAGTTATTAATTTTCCAACTTCGGGAAGCTCCTAGGGAAAATAGTTTATTGAACGTTCTGTGGTAGGGCCGAGGGTGTTATTAAAGTCTAAAATATTAAACGACGTTGATCCGGTTCGAATGTATTTCATTTGGAAGGCGTGGCGGCGCTGTGCCATACAAACCTCGCTTAGGGACAAACGGCAATTATTGGTAGGGTGATTAATCCTCTCCCTCTCCCTCTCCCACAAACATCCACGAGAGACTTAATAACTCGAAGCAGCAGGATGGAATCGACTCGCAGGTGTCGATGTACCCACGGTCGATTATTAATCGAGTCTAGGATATTTTATGCAAACGTCGATATACCTCCAAAGATATGCCACGCGGGCAGTGGCTGACAAGTGTTCTGTCACGGTGTACCCACAATCGACTCTAGGAGGTAGCTTGTTTTTTTTTCAATTCACAATTAAAGATTTCACGATGGTAACGAATTAAGCGAGATGAAAATGAAGAGGCAACTGACGGACGTGAGATGGATCGTGACATTCATCCGAAAGTGCGGAAGATTGACTTCTACTTGGCCACCTAAGGTCGATGCTTCTAGAAGTGAGAGAATTCTCAGGGAACTCCTATGGTGGTTCTCGTTTATCAACGTCATTGGTCTTCTCGTACCCCTGATACTGGCGGTTTATCACTATCGTTACGATCTCGGTGTCGTGATGAAGTCCTTGTCCGAATTGACCGCATTGTGCGAGGTCTTCTGCAATCTCCTTCTCTGCAAATTTCAACGACGTCGGTTAGAGGTAAATATGAGATTCTTTTTTCTCAACTATTTATGATATAGTTTGCGATATTTTGGACACTGTAATTTCCAATATCGCGTAATGGCTACGACAATAATTAAAATACATTATAAATGTTATTTTGTTCTTTTACATAGATGATATTCCCTCAACTATTTGTGACACATACATTACTTAGCAAGATTATGTATTTTTCTTTTTTTCCTATAATAATTACATAGATGTGTTTTTATCAATGAAACACGAATCTTCTATTTTATTTTGTATATTTGTCTATGGTGGTATATGACAAAGCGATGAATAATTGAGATAATATATAAAATCTCCGAAAATACAAGTCTACTCAGAAATCATTAATGTGTTAAAGTAACTAAAAGAAAAACAAAAAGAAAATCAAAACGCTACAAATTGAAGCAATTTTTATACTGTAATGCAAAAAATTAAAACAATTTGTATATTTTCACGTAAAAACCGCCGAAATAATCGGCAATGTGTACAAAAAAACTGCATTTTGTACTGCATTCAGTACAAAAAAAAAATAGATTTAACCAGTAATAATAAAAAATCGACAGCAGAAAAGAATATGAAAACACTTTGAGAATTGCGGCGGCCAATAATCCGTGAAATATCTTATGCGTATCGACATAATATTAATTTTTATTATCCAGATTCTGCTGTCGGAAGTGATGAATTACGTAAAAAATGCACAAAGTAGTGACAGAGCAGTGCTTCAAAAATACGTCGATCGTTACTTTCCATTTTGCATCACCGTCGGAACGTCGTACTTCCTTACGGCCATTGCATTTTCCTGCGGTCCCTTGGTGATGTCAACCAAGCTGCCAGCCGATGCTTGGTATCCTTTTTCGATCGACCAGCCACTGATCCGATATAGCCTGTACGTTTTCCAGGTTCTTGCGATCCTCCAAACAGGACTCTGCCTCACGGTTGACTTCATGGTCGGCATGATGCTCTGGTACACGACCGCGAGATTAGAAATTCTAAGCACCAAAATAAACAACAGCGTTAACGATGAGCAGTTGAGTCGATGCATCTACGAGCATCAAAAATTAATCGCGTAAGTAATTGACTTTAAAACTAAACACTCATCCGCATTCAATACACGTGATTATATTTTTTCGTGTGAAATCGCAAGTTTTGCTAGGGAGACGGCCTACACCGTACGCTTTATGATTCTCAAGGGTAATGTCACAATGGCATTAGCTGCAATTTGCGGTGCATTTCCTCTAATACACGTGAGTCATTAGAAAAAACTTTCACTAATTTCATAATCGATAATCGCACTTTTTTATATTTTAATCAACAGCACGAACCCTTTCTCGTCGTGTCACAATTTATTCTCATGGTCGCTGGTGGTTTACTGAGATTGTACGTGAGCGCCTGGCCAGCTGACGATTTGAGAAACATGGTGAGTTTATCTATTCGATCTTCGAGAAATTTTAATTACAGTTCGATCGTATTCATAATAAAAAATTAATCAATCGATAAGAGTGAGGATATCGCCTGGATGGTTTACTGTACTCGCTGGATCGATGGATCGCGAAAAATGCGTAGGAACGTTTTATTCATGATACAGAGAAGTCAAAAAGCCCTCGTGATCTCGGTAACCGGAGTCCTTCCTGCTCTTACTCTAACATTTTATGCATCTGTGAGTGATCGCTGAGAGTGTTAACAAAACTTCTTTGCTATAAATGGTCAGTTAATTCCCTTTGTATATTTTTTAGTTTGTATCAACGACTTTGTCATACTTCATGACATTACGCGCTATAATTGGTGATTAAAGAAATATAACGTGAGACGTTATTCTTATATTTGCCTGATATGCGACAGCGACGTTGCTATTGTAAGCATTTGCGAAAGAATGTTTGTATCGTGATAAATGGTTGGAGTATACGTGTCGCTTTTACGAGTATTTGAAACACCGTCTACCATTGTAATCCAATGTTCAAATGGTGGAACAACGATGAACATATTATGGGAATGGCCTGAAAAAACTATTCCTCTCATGTTGTAAGAAACGTCAACGCTTGAGGTGGAAATAAAATATTCATTCGTACGATAAGTGTCTTGTAAAAAGTCGTCCGATGCACAGTTATTGTTCGCCATTATCATCGTTGAACGATGCAGGTAAATGTGTTTAAATATACCCAGCGTAAAATCGATATCTTGCATTTCTGGTGATATCATTTCGTATTATTGCACCGTCCACTTACAATTAGTTAGAGATTGTTACGTTTCAAGCCTGTCACGAACGTAAATTGGATCAACAGTTGGAACAGTAGGGTGGTGAAATATTTAAAGGGAATCCAGAAATCGCTGTCCAATACACGAAATTCCGTGTTATCGTAATGTTTACCATCCTGGCCACAGGCGGGAAAATTCAAAATGAATTTGTAATAATTGTATTTTAATACATAAATTAAATAAATAAATTTGTATTTTATCACGGATTTTCATAAGTTTCCTATTACTGCTTTTAATTACACTCTATAACGATTATCTAAAGGTTACGAAGACTATTTTCCTCGCCGTTTCATGCGCTCAAGTTTTTGCCAAAATGCTGATTTGCAAAAAACAACGTCCTCGACTTGAGGACGTTGAATTTATTTCCTATCCAGATAAACCCTGCAAATGTCAAAATATTGTACATATAGCTTATTCCGAGATGCTCATGTATATAACAAAGTAATGTCACAAATTTCAAAATTCTATCAGTGTAGTGATTTCTTGTAATTTTACGATTGGGAGATGAGAATAAAATTATTATGAACGTTCAGCTAAGAAAATGAAACTTGATCTAATGAAAGAATAAATCTCTATCAAATTTCATACAGATGCATTGTTAAATCAGAGATTTTTTGAAAAATATGACCGATCGCGAAAGAGAAATGCGCTATGTGAATCGATGCGGTCCTGTTCATTTTACTTTTATTATTTGCACCATCGCAGCGGCACTAGCAATGATTTGCGGTCCCTCGGTGCTCCCGCAATCATATCACACACAGTTGCAAAATATCCTTTTTTTATGGAAAGTCATCCAGCCAGAGACGTACCACATATACATCAGACAATCGTTGGACTGCACAGGGCAGGAATGGGTTCCGTTGATTGCCACATGGCTTTTCTCACATGGTTCGCTGGAGCGAGACTTGAGTTACCGATAAATCATTTCCAAAATGTGACGAATCATCGTGATTTCAATACATACATCAGCATACATAACGTTTTACCTGAGTAGATAAAAAAACAATTTTACTACTTAAATGCAATTATTTTTTATGATGTTTTTGCATCGATGAAATTTCAGAAATACAGGAATACGAGGGAGATAGTGCCTGCTGTGCATTTCATAATTGTAACCACCTCTAACACGACCTCTCTGCCAATAATCACTTGTGGTATACACATTATAAGCGTAAGTTTCTTGATTCAAGTAATTAGTTAGGACCGTTTATCGACAAACATGAAGCAATATTGATACACAAATAAATATTATTATGACAGTAAGAGTCACTAATTATGAAATTTCAATTTCTGATAATCTATTTTACTTTTGCATGTATACCTTTTATAACTGCTTGGTCAGCTGTGAACCTGAAAGATATGATAAGTTTTTCCGAAGATTCAGATCTTATTCGATTTAAAAAAAGAATTTATCCTGGATACTTTGAGTTAAACTGAACATAGCGATTCCACAGTGTAACGCAGTTGGACAAGGAGCATACAATTCTCCGTGGACACAATCATCGCACGAGTTTTCTTTTGTGTGTATTGCATAAGTCTCAGAAGCCTGGTACTATTTCCGTTCCAGCTATAATTCCCAAAGATTCTCTCACTTATTACTCATAGTTGCGTATGAGATTTTTTTCTATACTTTTCATGCAGATTTTTCAAATTTGTTCACAGTTTCTGTCACAGGCGTTCGCTTTCCTTGCAACTTCACGTATCGTTATTAGCAAAGTGGAAGAAGGGTCTTAGCCTAAGATCGTCCAGAAGACTCTATTGAGAAAAATCTCAAAACGAAATTGCTCTTAAAAAATTCTCGGGACAACAACCATTACTAAAGGATATTGGTGTGAGCAATTTTACTTTACGATAATTATAATAGTCATTTTCATCAGTCGACTCTTTCATACACATAAGAGCCACCTCGTCTCGACGAAACAATTTGTTTAAATTTATTTTTACGAGAATCCATCCCGATCACTGGCAGTACATTTGTTCTTTTTAGAAATACGTCCTTTACTGTAGCTTATTTAAAAGGCTTGAAATAAATAAAGATTTCAAACTGCACACGTATAATATTTTACAAGTATTTCAAATCCATCCATCCTTCAGTCTTAGAATATGTTTACTCAATATTTAATATATTTCAATAATAACATTTTGTTAAATGTTCAACGAGATTCAAATTCCATTTGTAGTTTTTCACTGGTCACGAACTCGTCACTATACGTGGAAAAACTATGATTGTTCCTCTGGGAACGGAGCTGAAATTTGTAACTTTATGACTCGGGCCACGGGTACCCATACACTACAGTATATTTCCCAGCGCGAAACAGTTTCAAAAGTGTCTAATGACGATGAAATTGCACTTTTCGAAGGGGTAAAATAAAGTTTTCTTGAATCACAAGAGGAGGGTAGTTCCTCTGGCCGCGCAACGTTCACAGTAGTAATAAATTATTCATTCGTGCGGTTCGATAATATGCAGAGTATATTTGCCTCCGTAGATAAGAATCATTATCTATAATTACCATCCGAGTTCTGCTCGATTGTCGGAATTCGAACAGCTGGTAAATGCTGCGTAGTGAATCGAGCACTTTGCAGATCCAATCGCAGAATACTGTCTAACGAATCGAACGTTTTATTACATTTTATCGTAACTACATAAACTGGAGCGCTGAGATGCTTAAAGTTAGTCCTGAAACTGCCCTAGCATACACAAAATTTTGTGTTATTCTCATGTTCACCTGGCCTCCATGGCCGGAGGCAACCAAGCTTGAAAAAAATCTTTTTAATATTTTCTCATGGATTTTCTTAAGTATACCGTTTCTTCTATTCCTCGCACTCTGCAACGCTGCTTATTATCAGTGGGACGATTATCTGACGTTCACGAAAACCATTTGTTTGGCGGTATCGTGTTCTCAGGCATTCGTGAAAATGCTCATTTGCATGGAGCAACGGCCGCGACTCGAGGTTCGATCAATTTCTTATATCCTTTTAATCCACACTTTGTAAAATACAATTTTACTTAAGAAAAATCTAGTGATACGTTGATCCATGTTCCAAATTAATTCGACTTAAACTTCCGCTTTGAACGATCAACGAGTATTAGAGATTTGTATGTTGTGACAGATGTTGCACAGTGAAGTCAAGAATTTTTTAAAAAACGCGAGTTCGTGCGAGAGACAAATGCTTCAGCGTTATGTGGACCGATGCGCACCTGTTCATTTCGCTTTTAATATTTGCTGCATTGCTGCGGCACTCGCGATGATTTGCGGTCCATTGGTGCTTCCGCAATCGTCACCCACTGACGCGCGATATCCTTTCTCGGTGGAGAATCATCCTGCGAAAGATATAGCTTACCTGCACCAGGTTATCGCTGGATTGCAATGTGCAGGAATGGGCTCGGTTGATTGCCATGCAGCTTTTCTCATATGGTTCGCTGGCGCTCGATTCGAGCTGTTGGCGAATGAATTTGAAAATGTTACAAGCTCCCGTCAATTCAGCATTTGTATCAGAAAGCATCAAATGTTACTCAAGTAAAAAACAGACCGGCGGTTTGATTGGTACAATGTAATAACAGTTAATTAGAACTTTCAATCAAATCATTTTCACACATACAGAAGTGCCGAAAATGTGGTACTGGCGGTACGTTTTGTACTTCTTACCACCACGATCACGACCACACTGTCGATTATTACTGGAGGTATTCACATCATCAGTGTAAGTGTTTATTAATTTCTAAGAATTCAATCGAGAAACAACAATAATAACATTGCATGTATTCTTCGGAACAGCAACAACCACTCATGGTCAAGTCTCAGTTTTTGATAATCGATATTGGTTTTGCAAGTGTACTTTTTCTGAGTGCATGGGCCGCAGAGAATCTCATAAACATGGTAAGTTTTCTCGGTATGACGTAAGTTCGGGTATGTAGGATCAACTCTGCATATAACTTCTTGTTTAGTCCACTGCGATAGGACAGGGGGCGTACAATTCTCCTTGGACCCAAGGTGTTTCCGAATTTCGCAGGAATACACTATTTGTATTGCAACGATCTCAGACACCAGTTACCATTTCCGTGCCGAGTATACTTCCCGAATTGTCACTCAGTTATTATTCATCGGTAGGTGTAACATTATTTCTCAAAGTCATTATCACAATTGTTTTAACCAACATCTCACTTTTTTGCAGTTTTTGTCGAAAACCTTTTCCTTCTTCACGACTCTTCGTATTCTTATTGAGAAAATAAAAGATTAGATTTCGCGGTATTAGCCTGAAATGAAACGAGCTTTTGTTTTCATCCTTATTTAGTATTTTGCAACATCGACGATACTATATATTGTGAATAAACAATTTATAGCGAGGCAAAATGATGACGCTTTGTCCTTACTCACATTCGATTATGACATACATGACTTGTGGCTTTATCAGCGACTTTATTCCCTCACCCGATCGTTTTTTATAAACTGGAAAGGCATCGAATTTTCGGGGGAAGTTTTGATAGATTTCAATGAACTCTAATTAAATCTTCGTTGTATAAATTATACTTCAGTGTCGAGGAATACTATTCTACAACATTCTCAATATCTCGAAAAGTAATTGAGAAGAGATGGAACATTTGAGTAAATACGTTTATATCGCCTGTTTAAAAAACGACATGGCACATCAATTGAAATAAAATAAAACCATGGCAATGTAAGAGGCCAAGTATTTTTTCACAATCGAAAATTTGCAACAGATCCGTCAAACAGACGATTATTAAGCATTCACTCGCCGCTCGCAGTTGAAAATGAAGAAAGTATTACATTTCAACCAAGGATCATATTGATACGTCCAATCTCACGTAAACACTGTACTCGCGCAAAATAATAATGATTCTTGGCAGAGTGACCAAAATGAAAACGATTATCTAAAACGGCGATAAATTTACAAACGTGTCTATTAGATATGAAATTACCTTTGATAAAGTGTAGAATTGAAGGGTTTTCGGATCGTAGAAGAAACGAAGTTGTTCCGTGGCGTCGCCGCTCACAATATTGATCAATCATTCATTCCCTTTGCTAGCAAAATGTGGAGAGCCTCCGTATTCATACATAAGAATAATAACCCGTAATCATCATTATAATACGAGAGAAGTGAATTTACAGAACAAGGCCAATTTTAAAACCAACTTTAAAACCAACGTTATTCCTAGGAATGAGAATAACCAATGTTACGTTTGCCGAAGAATATACATTACTTCAGTCGTGTAAACTAACGAGTAACGAGATGCTCAAAGTTAGCCCAGAGGGTGCCCTGGACTTCACAAGATTCTGTGTTTTGTTCGTGTTTACTTGGCCACCATGGCCAACCGCGAGTCAATTAGTTAAACGACTTTTCGATATTTGTTCCTGGATTTTTATCGCTTTCCCATTGCTCCTAACAGTTTTGCTGTGCAACGTGGCACGCTACCAATTGGACGATTATCTGAAATTCACGAAGTCCATTTGTTTAGCGGTATCGTGCTCGCAAGCGTTCATCAAAATGTTGGTTTGCAAGGGCCAACGTTCACGACTCGAGGTTCCATCAATATGATCTGAGAATTATGTTTTTAATATATCATGAACTAGCTGTCAATAGATGAAAATATGTTAATGCGTGAACAAAAATATTGTACGTACTTCCACCAGATGTTGCATGGTCACGTAAAGGATTTTTTGAAAACTGCGACTGATCGAGAGAGAGCGATGCTTCAACATTACGCGGATCGCTGTACGCCCGTTCACTTGTCCATCAACGTTTGCTCCCTCGTCGCTAGTTTAGCGATGATTTGCGGACCCTTGGTGCTTCCTCAAACCTTGCCCACTGATGCAAAATATCCGTTTTCGGTGGAGAATCATCCTGCTAGAGATATAGCTTATTTGCATCAAGCTATAGCTGGCTTGCAGTGCGCATCAATCGGGAGTATCGATTGCCAAGCGGCTCTTCTCATGTGGTTCGCCGGTGCTCGATTGGAGTTACTCGCAACCGAATTCGAAAGTATTAAGAATCTACGGGAATTTAATGATTGCGTGAGGAAGCATCAAGTTTTGCTCGAGTAAAAAAAATATTGAACATTTCGCTTTTTGTTTCAATAGGGACGATATTCGGATTAATCGCTAAATATATTTCGTATTTGCAGACATACCAGAGAGATGGTACGCGCTGTACGTTTCATAATTTTAACAACCACGATCATGACCACCTTATCGATAATTACGGGTGGTATTCACATAGTAAGCGTAAGTTTCTCGTGGTTCATACAGAATACCAGCCACGGCCATATAAATTTACCGTTCGACAATAACAAATTTTGGTAAAAAATTATTTATTTAAATACTTGATCAAAAATTGTTATAACGTTCATTAAAGATTCCTTACTTAACCTTAAAGATTTTTTAACTCTAACGACTTATCTCAAAAAGTTTAAGTTGTCCAATAAAAAGTTCATGAAAATCCTAAAATTTCAGATAATTTTCCTAATTATTTTCAAAAAATGAGATTTTTAGTTTTTTGCCTTAGTTTTTTTTAATTCAAAATACGCATCTGCAAAAAAAATATTGTTTTCTATTTAACAAAAGAAATTGACCTTAACATAATCTTGAAAACCTCCACTTAAGATAAAAAACGTAATGCAATTTAAAGCCTTCTTCAAACCTTAAAATTTGTGTGCAAGACATTTATAAAAATGCTTTTGCTAAAGATATTTATGTCGAGGTTTTAAAATGAGGCATCCTATGTATACCAAACGTTTCTGTTAACGTGTACATCCTATTTAAATACAACAAAACCAGTTACTTTGAAAAATGTCTCACACAAAAAAAGCCAGGTATAAAGTATAAAGTAATACATTTCATGGGCGGGAATGATCCATCTTGGGCGGCGTTGTGAGGATCATGCCATGATGATGACATGCATATTTGTATAGTCAACGTGGAGGTTGCATCTTCCAAATATGATGGCGATCCATTTCTCATTATCAGTAAGGTTTAACTTGCCACTAATAATTACAAACCAAAAGGTGTTAATCCGATCGTGCAGTTTCAGCGCGGTACATCTCGGTCGATATTAATGCTGACGGTTAACTCAACTTAACAGGTCTATAACCAATGTTTCGAAAATACATCAACGTCAGCTATAAAGTATACTTTCTCATTTGTAAAATTGAAATCGACCTTGACACCAGTCCTATCTAAGATTAATCGTATCTGTTCATGATATGGATTAAATTATCACTAAGAATTTTTGTCCGAAACATTTTTGGAATAACCATTTCCCTTGTATTTAAAGAGGGTGTATGAATGGTCTGAAACTCCCGGTATTCATTTATCTCTGATACATGAAATAGCAAAATTTTCTAAATTTTCAAATATAATTAGTGCATCCAAAATATTTATTCCGAATATATTGAATTGGCATCTATAACGCTCTAGTAATAATTATATGTACGTATATTTGTGTAACAGCAAGAGCCACTAATGGTGAAGTCTCAATTTGTAATGATTGACATCGGATTCATCGGTATACTTTTTGTGACGGCTTGGCCCGCTGAAAATTTGATAAACGCAGTGAGCTTTATGAAAAAAATAGTTTGCTATTCGGGGGTTCGAGTTAGTTAAGAACTTATTTTTCAGGGCACCGCAGTCGGATGGGGAGCGTACAATTCTCCCTGGACCAAAGGATCGGATAAAATCTATAAAAATGTTGCGATTGTTTTGCAAAGGTCTCAGAATCCCATAGTCATCTCTGTGTCTGGTATGATACCGGAACTTTCACTCACTTATTATACCTCGGTATGTATTAATTTTTTTTGGGAAACATTGTTGTCATTTTCTCTACCAATTTCTCTCATATTTTGCAGTTTTTATCAAAGACATTCTCCTTCTTTACGACCTTACGTATTGTGATTGACAACATTGAGAGCGAAACTTAAACCAAACTGGATAAAATACCATGATACACTCTCATCAAGCATTTTGCCACATTGGTTTAGAAAGGTTCTACTGTCGTTTCTATTTTCATACAGTGTACGATTTCATAGAATTTATTATTTGAGCTACTTCATTATTGAAACAAATTTCCTTTAAACATGTAGCATGGACTAAAGTTCTTTTCAATACCAGACCTGAAAATTCGGTGTCCATAAAATGTATTGTTCACGCGAAAAAAGCTGGAGTTATGTATTTGTGGCTTCGTAATATATCGTTAATGTAAGAGTGGACATGTATTGGATCTTATTTTATTGGTTTAATTGCCATTAGATTCACATACCTCTAAAAACTTTCCTTCCCAGTTACGAGGGAATGAACTATTTCTTCCACTCGGTACAATCCTTATAGCATATAATGATAATTTCTTTCGCCTCACAATGCTTCATCCAAACCGTTACAATAAACTCTCATATGGAGATGCACTTTTCCCCGAATAGGTTACACGCCTGAGATCTTCAATTTTTTTCTGTAGCCTCGCAGCAAGGAACCTACCCTCCTATGTAATTTCATTCGTTTCCTCGAATAAAAAATTCATAAAAAAATGCTACCTTCGAAAATTGAGCAACCCCCCCCCCCCCCCCCCCCCCCCCCCAATGATATCTTACACAAGAGAGTAAGATAATGATCATATCGCAGAAAGAAGAGTGCTAATGTTCGGTCAATTTGCGTAATACCTAATATTATTCTTATATCGAATCGCGGGTGAATTGCAAGCGAAGAAATTTTTTCTCGAAAAAATAGGCTGTTGAATTATCCGTCAATAGCAATCTTACGTTGTTAATACAACGGAACCCGCCGCGTCGACGGTCAGACACTTTCTCGACCTCGGTCATTTTATTTTACCAAGTTTCATTTACCAGTAAAAAAGAACATTCAATAATGCTTTTTCACGCGACACCCGAATCTGTGGTGGCCTTTACGAAGAGGAGTGTGACTCTAGTATGTTCATGGCCACCTGCATCGAGCGCTACCCCGTCTGAACATCTGCGCTTTCGAATTTACTGGTGGATCGCTCTCTTTCTATTGATACAACTTTTCATACCACTTTTGAATGGAATTTGGGTATTTCAAAATAACATAGTGATAGTAGTGGAGACGATTCTTCTCAGCAGTGCGACCGCTCAGGCTCTCATTAAGATCATAGTGTGCAGATATCAACGGGATCGTCTCCGGGTAAACTTCAACGTCGCATAATCCTTGGTATTCGTTTCATTTTTTTTTCTCATGTTACTTTAGTTTCGACAAGTAACGCTACTGAGAACTTTAACCAGTGCAGGTCTTATTCGAGGAAATGGAGATCTTCTTCAAGAAGGCAAAACCATTCGAACGTCTTATACTGCAACGTTACGTGGATAGATCCATCCACTTTTACGGATTAGTCGGTATCTGCATTTACCTGGCTTGTCTAGGATTTGTTCTCGAGCCCATAATACTGTCGCATCCATTTCCAACACGCGCCGCATATCCTTTTCCCGTAACATTTTATCCTACACATGTGATTCTCTATGCCCTGCAGAGCATAGCAATATTTCATGTCGCCTCGGCTCTCTTCATCGACACTCAGGTAGCTATCCTACTGTGGTTTACTAGTGCGAGGTTCGAAATGTTGGGCGAAGAATTTGAGAGTATTTGCACAAACGACGAACTTAACTATTGCATTCGAAAGCATCAAAATCTTCTTAACTACGCCAGTGAAGTGAGTCGTGCTACTCGTTTCATAGCTCTAGCAACGATGGCAACAACTACAATTGGTATTCTTTGCGGAGGTCTTACTCTAATCAGTGTGAGTCATATCCTCGATTCTTGACTCTTCTAGAACTTATAATCACGCGATACGTTTTTTTTTTATATTTTTCAGCGTCAACCACTTTCTGTAAAGCTGCGCGTGGGAAATGTCGTTATTAACGCTGTTGTTGAACTCTTCGCGTACGCTTGGCCAGCCGATAATCTCATCGAAATGGTTAAATAAATTGCATTGAACTTATAAAAATATAGAAGGTGAGAGTGGAGGTCATTGCACAACTGTTCATTTAAAATTAAACGCATACACAAGTGATTTTAAAGTGACATTATGCCAAGTACAATGGAAGGAATATCTTCTTTCTCTTCTTCTTCCCCTTTAGCGTTAGATTTCTTGACCAAGTTCCAGTGGAAGAAATGTGAAAGGATAGAAATCTTGTTTGAATAACTAACAATAAGTAGGGTGCAAAAATTCGCATCTACGGGGATGGACGGTGATTTGAGGATGCAATCATCCCCACTCTTTCCAATATATTAATATCAAAATACATTAGATGCTGATTGATTAATAACTCTTCATTAAAAATAGAGCAAAAGCATAGGAAATCGAGCTTATTACTCAACGTGGCTGGGGCAGCCAATTTCAACACTCAAAAATCTTATCACCATCATTCATAGATCACAGAAACCTGTAATTATCGCGGTCGGTGGATTTCTTCCAGGTCTTTCACTGTATTATTACGTTTCCGTAAGTATGCATTACTCTACATAACACATACTTTGTTAAATTCTAACATACGTTGTGCAATTTATGTTTTAGTTTCTCTCCTCGTCTTTATCTTATTTCACGACGCTTCGTATAGTATATGGCTCAGAATCTGACGAACCATGATATTACTTGCCTGCGATGATTTTTGAAAAATATATTTTAAACACGCAATATACGAGTCCAAGAATTACATCATGCAATTTCAATCACACTCTTACCCGACCTGAAAATATTTAAAAAAAATCAATCTTCTACGGTGGACTGTTCAGATAAAAGATTAACATAAATTCCTGTCCGTTTATTTTTTAACTTTTGGGCTGTTATATAATTCTACTAATACCTGTTTTCATGTCACGTTATCTCCCATATTCCAATTATAATTAAATGAGAACCATAACGGGAGAAAAATTTTATATCATCAAACGTCGTAAATTCTAAATGGCGATCGAAATCTTTAATACCGGGTCGAAATCCCATGGAACACGTCGTATACCATACGTCAGGTATGTTCTTATACATATATGCCATGCGTATAAAGTTGTAGTCTACTGTTCACACTGTTGGCGAAACACGACTAATTGCGACACCACGAAGTGCACACTTTATCGACCCAGCTTTCCTAGAGTTATGTTAGTTTTACGAAAAATACAATACCGAGGGGAAAGTTCCAGCTGCAGCCATACAAGAAAGCGGTTGGCGGGGGGAGATCCATAAAACCAATTAAGCTGATATGCTATAGACATAATTTGGATAAGTCGGAGAAGTGGAGGAAGAACTTTTCACGGCTTTACTGAATAATTCGACCATCGCAATCTCGAAGACAATGTACGTCTTGCAGATTGTCTGTTCTCACGCTAAGCTACCTCATGCTGCTAGTTCTACCCGCATTAATGGGGCTACGCTATTTACTCGAATGAATATATCGTCTTTTCTGCATGGATCTAATCTTGCTATTAAGGGTGTAAAAGCAAATTGGAAATTCTGCACTGGCCATCAGTATTAAAAGAACCACCGAGGCTTCTGGTTATTTAGCTAAAAAACTCGTCGAATACATAGAAATTTTATTTATTTGAAGCAATCGTTGTGTTTCATTCATTTGAAATATTTGTATTGTTTTATTTGTGTGACGGAATGAGTCTCGAGAAAGCTATTAAATTTACAAAGCTGAGCGTTTATCTAGCTTACTGTTGGCCACTACCGCCAGACTCAACCAAGTGGCAAAATATACAATTCGACATTTGCTGGTTTTTTTCGTTGTTGAGTTCACTCGCGCTCTTGGTTCCTCTTCTTATGTCTATTTACACATTTCGGGATAATCCTCTAATTATTACGAAATCATCAATTTTCGTTATAGCGATTTCCAATTTCACGATTAAGATAATTGTCTGTAGAGCTTACCGACAACGAACGCAGGTATACCAACATATTACTGGTTTTTATTAATTTTGCACTAAACATTTTTTCAGCCGCTATACCTGTATCAGTATGTGAAGTGTGAAGCGCCTATCTCTCATGAAATTTTTTTGCGGAACAAGGTGTTGATCTACGAAATGGTGGCGTTTTTAAAAGAGGCAGCACCAGAGGAGCGAGCAACCCTCCAACGCTACATGAAGAGGTGCTCAGGCTTCCACGTAACTCTGACGATGGTCTACTACTTAACAACATCGGTCATGATCTGTGGGCCTGTGATACTACCACAACCATTTCCAACAGATGCGGTTTATCCATTTTCTGTTAGCTCGCCATTAATTAAATACATAATTTTCGCTCATCAGGCATTCGTAGGATTTCAGTGCTCGACAGGTCTCACTCTTGACTTCCAACCTGCCCTTCTACTATGGTACGCTGGAGCAAGGCTTGAGCTTCTCGCTTCTGAGGCCAACAAGATTCGTAGTAAACAAATGTTCGATGCGTTCGTAAAGAAACATCAGTATTTATTATGGTGAGCATTTTTATAGTTGTTGAGTATTATAGCGGTGTCTTTTGTATTTAGAATTTCACGGTAGTCAGGTATGCCGATGAGGTGAAAAATATCATTCGCTATGTGTCACTGACAACTGCTGCCATCACTGGCATAGGAACCGCTTTTGGTCTCTTGCAGTTAATAACCGTGAGTAATTTCTATTTGCTTGAAAATGAGACAAAATATAAAAAATTGTGGTAATGCACAAAGAATATCCATTGTGTAGCCTCAGCCATTTCTTGTCAAGCTTCAATTTGCCGGGGTTGTAATAAGCTCGGGTATGAATCTATACACTTGTGCCTGGCCGGCTGACAACTTGTCCGTAGTTGTGAGCATCTGATAGCACTAAGTTCCACCAATCTCCGTTACATAGTTTTTTTTTTTTATCAAAATCCTTGCATCATAATGATTTTCATAATTTCTCTAGTGTCACTTAGTGGGACAGCAAATTTACAATTCGCCATGGCCAGAAATGTCTGCTAAGATGATGAGGGACTATGTCATAGTGCTGCGGAGATGTCAGATGCCCGTTATCGTTTCCGTTGTCGGTTTCATTCCAATGTTATCGTTGCAATACTACGGATCGGTGAGATTAACAAGGAAAATCAACATCCCCGCGCAATGCTTAAATCTTTTTTTTCAGTTTCTCTCAAAAGCGTTCTCCTATTTCACAACTCTTCGTATCACCATGGGCATGGATTCTGTGAATTGAACTACCTGCCCCTCTTGAAATACGACAATTTGTGCATACGATATCGATTACTATATTCGTGACTGGATTATCGATGCTACTAAAATATTATTAAGCTTGTCAGAGTATCAAGGGCAGGGAACGTGGCAAGACTGAAATGGCCTTAAGTGGCCATATCATTAGGTGATATACTGTTGCCCCTGTACATCTTTCTAGAAATGTTTACCAGAGCATTCTCCTTAGTAAACCTACATTTAGGCAAACAAATGTATAGCAAAGGAAGTAGTCTCATCGAAATTACTTTTATTGCCGCCCTCGTCTTCTCCCAAATCCCTCTTCAGTATTCGATGTGATATATGACGTTATATGCGTCAATAACGAACCAATTTATTAGTTTCCAGGCATATTTTAATGTCACGAATGATAAATAGACTAATCTCTTCCTTTCATAATTTACGTTACTCCAGGGTGGTGACGTATTGTTACAATGTGTGATAGAAAAAAATCTTATATACACAAAATTTCGCTGGTTCGAGAAAGGTAGAGGTAAGTCAATTCTCGATGCAATGGTTTTGCTATTGACCCATAAGACAGTAAAAATCGAACATTATAGAGATGAAATGAATAACATAAATATATTCTGCGTTCAACTAACTGTCGTATTATTACAAATAACCTAAAAGACTTCCGGCACGCTAACTTACAATCATTGTCAATCGACAATGAACACACGTTTATGTGGTCAAATATAACTACAATAAAAGAATCGATGAAATTCGTCGTTTCCGGTATCACGTGCAGTAAATGTGTTTCATTGAATGTCTACTCGAAACGTTATAAGTTAGGTAGCCCGAGCTTGAAGCTTGAATATGGACACGACAGTTTGACAGAAACATCGAATAGAGGATGTTGTTCGATCGTATCGACCCTCAACGTTTTGTGAGCTACTTGCAAATCATCGCCAAGCTAACACTTATTTGGCTTCCCGATCCAGGAGCTCCGTTTTTACAAATATTGTTCAACCATTGTGCGCGTTGCGTCGTATTTATCTTAAATTTTTGCGGGTTCATCTTGATCTTGTTTAATATTATAATACAGAAAGACGACCCGATAATTCTGGTGAAAGCATTCTTACTAGTTTGTATAATTGCTGACTGTGTTGGTCACTTGATGCTCATTATGATCCAGTGGCCACGTTTTCGGGCGAGTATTTAGAACTGAGACAGAACATTGCATTGTCAAATAAACATTTACCTAATATTAATCATGTATTTTCAGAAGCTCATTGACGAAGTCACGACCTTTTTTAAAACTGCTACTAGTGATGAAAAAGTAGTCTGCCGAAAATACATCAGGCGTTACATCGTCTTTCAGATGTTTTTAGCTATCTTCTTTATCTGTGCAGTTGGAGCTTTTGCATTAGGACCTGTGATACTGGGCGAACCTTTCCCTATCTATCAGATTCGGTATCCTTTCTCCCTCGATATACTGAGAAATCGCATTTTTGTTTATGTCCTTCAGTATTTCATAATACTGCAGCCTCTGTGCATATTAGCTGGAGATTGCATAATTATAATGCTGATATGGTACGCGTCCACTCAAATGAAGCTTCTGGGTTTAGCAATGTCCGATGTCAACAGTGCTGTCGAACTTCGTAAATGCGTAGAAAAACACGTGCATATTATAAGGTACACGAGGAACGTAAATATGCCCTCTTTTAAATCGAATAATACCTTATTCGCTGACAGTTATGTTGCAGAAACCAACCGCGCTATAGAGCTAATACTTGCCAAAAATCTCACTGTTATTTCTATCACCATTTTATCCACAAACCTTCAATTGACGTACGTGAGTACAAAACACTGTTTCAATTATTTAGTTGCTTCATAAAATCGTTTCTGTATCATTTTCTAGGACAGATCAATAGCAGTTTTCCTCCAGATCTTACTGATCAGTTGTGTAGCAAGCATGAGAATCTTTATTTACATTTTGGCAGGCGATGATCTCGTAGAAGTGGTAAGTTATGGGAGACCGTATTAATTGCAAACAATAATATCAAATCATATTTACATATTATTTAACTTAGGCTCAGAAACTTTCGTGGTCAATCTATCAATCACCATTGGTCGTAAGGTCACCGCATTTCAGAAAGAGTGCATCGATTATAATGCAGAGGAGTCAGAAATCTATCATCATAACCATATGGGGAACGAGTCTCAGGTTATCGTTAGAATTCTTTACCACGGTGAGACTTATGTACTATGGAAGTTCGGTGCATGATAATTTTTATCCACAAAGCCTATGAATCGAAAATTAAGTTTCGTTAACGCGATCTCATGTCATCTTCGTATCAGACGCAGTATAAGTTACCCGAATATTTTAATAATGAAATATGTGAGGTATATTTTATTTTCATTTTCAGTACGCGCTCAGAGTCATGTCTTTGTTTATGGCACTGCGAGTCATCGTTGACAAAAGCATTTAGCCATTATGGCCATTTCAAATATTATATAAGACAATGGTCTGGCAAAATTCAATAAATTACAATCAGCTTACGAACACAATGACTCCAAAAGCAAGGACGAACACTGCTGGAGGACACCTAAAGCAATTGAACACTGGCACTGTTGCAGAATCTTCTAACATCTGTCGACGAAGCGAAATCGAAGCGGCTTATTCGGTACGCTAACCATCAAGTATTTGCTCTCGATGTCTGCGTAGTCATACTCGATCCTGTACTCCCGAATCAGCTGGAAAAAAAATTAATGAATGGCTTGTACTCAGTGAATCACATTAAAATGTTGCATCACTCACCTTTGCTGTGAGTAGAAGTATTTGCGTTTCTGCAATGTTCTTGCCGAGGCAAGAACGCAATCCATGGCCAAACGGAAGGAAACTAAATTTTTGCAACGTTTTGTCATCCGATTGTTCGTTAAGCCATCTCTCAGGTCTGAATTTTTCGGAATCTTCGAAATTTTCCTCTCTTCGAGACGATATTTCGTTGGCCATTATCAAGTAAGTCTTGAATAACAATCAGTGGAATGGTTTAAAGTACGTGTAACAAATGAATAAACTATGAAAGAAAGTACTTACACCCTTGGGAATTATGTAGCCATGAAGTGTCATAGTCTTGGGCAGTAATCTACTTATGTAAGGGAATGCGGGCCGTAGTCTCAGACATTCTTTTAGACAGGCCTTCAGATACTTCATTTGCTCCAGGCTCTCTTCTGTAAGTGAAGACCCTATCATCGGTAGAATCGAAGACACTTCCTCGTGAAGTTTTCTTTGAATTCTTGGATTCTTCGCCAGGAAGTACAAAAGAAAAGCTTGG
Organism: Netelia fuscicornis; assembly: GCA_946811545.1. Classification (NCBI taxonomy): domain Eukaryota; kingdom Metazoa; phylum Arthropoda; class Insecta; order Hymenoptera; family Ichneumonidae; genus Netelia; species Netelia fuscicornis. The sequence continues at coordinate 22,183,910 of OX328011.1, read as the reverse complement.
GTATTCGCAGTCTAAAAAGAAAAACAACAAAGAAAGAAAATTATTGATTATTTGCAGAATCTGAAACACTTGTTTTCGAAAAACTTACGGCTTGAACCCCCAAAATGAGCATATCCATCAACAATGCTGAAATATCATCAGGATGCATCCGCTGAATTATCAAGAGTTTTTCGAGAATTGGTGAGTCCTGTTCAGCAATATAGTTATCTTGATTCTCCGGATTTGTTAACGATTTAATGCTCAATTGATTTTGAACTTGGCGTATGTATTTGCTGGTAAACCTGAGATTTCATCATTTAGAAAGTAGTAATTCTATGTGAAAAGCAAACTTGAATTAAAATAACTCACTCATCAATAACATCACAAGCCTCGAAAAGTTTCCTCACATACGGAGTCTCGAAAAATCGCCAAACTTGAAAACCTGTTTCACATTTACTCAGATAAAGATGAGCTTTCATTAACGCCTCGATAATTCTTGTCTGTTCCGATGAGGGATTCGTTCCAATCGAATCGAGAAACCCCAGTCTTTTATTGAAAACGAAAGTGGAGAAACATTCGATGCCCCAACGCGACAACTCTTTGTCGAAATTTCCGGATACCTAGATCCATCTCAGTTTGATGAATTGAATACTTGAACAATAATTTATTTTCAAAAACTTACTTCGTCCTGCCGATTGCGCATCGTTCCGATTCTCTGTGTAAACTGGTCGCATATTTGATCAAGTTTCAATAAATATCTTGATACTTGCTCGGTAAAAGGTTTCTCAAGTTTGGATTTAATCTCGAGCCACTCGGGGCCTTGCCTGAACAAAAACATTAAATTGATATGATACAAATATGTAATTTCTAGTTGAAATTTCTTTAATAATATCTTGTAACTAACATGGAAAACGGGCCGGCCAATCGTTGCTTTCGGTAATTCACGCGATAATGCTGAAGTACATCGATCCCACTTCGTGTCGGACTGGTGCCTTCCTGCTTCAACACTTCAGCGATGTGCTCAGGTCTATGAATCATTACGATGTCATCGATCATCGGACCATTTATTCTGACGATCGGGCCGTACTCGTTGAAGAGATATTTCAAAGGGGTCACGTTTCTGTTCCAGGTTAATCGTCCTAGTTCGATAAATTATGTCAATGATCGATGTAAACTCGAGTGGCGGCTACGAGCATAAGATCGTTAATTTTTTTAACATATTTGACGAAGAAGCATGAAATCAAATTGCCGAGATTTACGTTCATTTTATCGACTGCGAGTTAAATTAATGCAGGCGAGAAATTGGGGTCGGACGAGAAGACTTGATGAAATTTTCGGTTGGTTATAAGAGAACTATCTTACATTCATTTCGAGATATTGAAATTATTAGTTGACTTTCATTTATATTTTCTGTACTCCGACAAAATCGTCGTACCCTGAGTAAGATTGTTGATAAGCAGACTGTAAACCAGTTGCGTACCAAGGATAGGCACGTGTTTCCAGTACTTCTCCCAAATTTTGAGCACAGCTGGACCTGGAATCTCCTCGAATGTAAGCGGACTTTTGTCCAGTTTAGTTTTCTTTTCCTTCTCGTCTATGTCCATAACTGTACACGAAATCTCTGCTCCCGTCGACTCAAGCGCTGGTACTGTTTCTGTGTGACTAGCTTCGCGCGTTCTAACCATTGATAAAGCTGAAAATTCCACAAATGATCTGATTTACAACTGAATCTAGTTTTTGAATGGACATTTTCATGATAAAAACTTACGGATAAAATCATCAGCGGCGAATTCCAGGCGCTTCTGTTTGGTCTCCACAGCGCCAAGGGAGTCGGTGAATTTCGTCAGAGAGCGAACATCGATATTCCCAATCATCACTCTCCTGATTCGCCATACGGAGCGCGTCAGATATCTGAACATTTTTTTTCTTTAGACACGTTTGCGTCAATGCCGGATGTTATTTACCAATTTTATGCAGAGTTTGCTGTTTGACAACGACGTTAAACAAAAGCGAGGGTGTTGCTGCGTATGATGCGCACATAACTTCATGTGTATAAGCGGGCGAATTCAAATTGAATGCGCTACCTGCGGAGCAGAGTTGTGGGGTCGCTGCGGGACGATACTTGTTGCAGAGATTGCCTGCGTCGGCGATGCAGTGACGCAACTGTTTCTGATTCTTTACGATCGTTGTTCCAACAGTAATACAGCTTCGGATATATTCTAACATACCATTTCGTTCATAGACTACGATACTAATAATCACATTGAGGAGAGCATCTTGAATGAGTACAAAGTTTTAGTATTCTACAATTTCTTTCGAGACGTACGTATTATTGTAACTCTCTGCATAGTCGCAAAGGCGAAATATGGGTTGGGATTCCATCTTTCGCTTACGCGACTGCACAAAAAATCGAACAATTTTGATACTTTCGGAATAACTGAGAAGTTATTGTGCGAGTAATGTATCGTGAAGACCAAATATGTAAGATCTGACGACAGGTGGAGGGCGAAGTAGAATGGAGGCGTTGATTGGAAAATAAACTTGCTTTTATTCGCTCTCTACGTCGTCAATTCTAGTGAAAAAATATCTTTCGGGACTTGGTCCAAGTAATGTAGATAATGTGTATGTTTTTCAGAGGGCAATCTCATTAAGACATTGCTCATATAAGATTTTATAACCGACATAAAAGATTCCACTTTATACATTAAAATTGTCAATTTATATTTACAATACACAATACAAGGATACTTAATTGAATGCAAGAGTATTCGTGAACATCAGGTCAAACATCGACCTCGATCTCTTCATCTTCTTCGTTCTCTCCTGGAATTTCTTTTGTACTTTCTATCAATGATTTTCGTGGAGTATCCTGCTGTGTGGAATCAGGACCGGATGTTCCTATGCTCTCACCATCTTTCGTGTGTCGCCATTTCATTCGCCTATTTTGAAACCACACCTTTACCTATAGGAAGACAATTTATTAGATCCACGGTAATGTTAAAAAAGGGTGGATGTGATATTGACGTTGACTCAATTTTTCTTTTACCTGTGCGTCTGTGAGTCCCAGAGTAGCTGCAAGCTGCCTTCGGTCGGGTTTCGTGATATATTTTTGCAAAGAGAATCTTCTCTCAAGACCCTTGCGTTGTAAAGAACTAAAAACGGCCCTTGACCATGATCTCTTTCTTCTTGCCCCAATCTCCGCCGGGACCGTTGTATTAGAGGGTTGTAAAATCGGCACTGAAAGTTTGTCTTCGATTAGTGACAAAACTCCTAAACGGATTTGATAAATCATGACATATTAAATAGCTGGTAAATACAAGAATCCATCATTTTTGGGAGGTCCAAGGGTACTTAAACTAATGAGGTAAGAGACGTAAGGGTGAGTAAGTATAAAAGAGAAAGAAAGAGAAATAGAGAGAAAAAGCGACGATAGGATAGAATATAGCCTTCGCCTATTTCGAAAAGTAAACACCCTCGTGGAAGGCAATTTGAAGGAAGAACAAGACTGGCGGCAATGATCAGCGAAGGAACATTTCGAGAGATAGACAGAGAGAGAAGAGCTGTTCAAACGCCTGTTTAAACAGATATTCTCGAAACTCCTTAGACCCCAAAATGCTCGACTGATTCCACAGTGCACTTCTGACTGATTTACAACTGCGCCCCCGCGCCCACTACTGTATACAACACGTGTACCAACACTCGAATACTCTGCGGTTTGCCCAGCCTCGTAGCAAAACGATCCTACATTAAACGTTTCATATTAACAAATCGATTCGATACTTTATTGAACGATATTGCAATTCGTAAAGATTGTTATCAATTCTCGTTATGTAATACAAAATGCTATGCCATTATGCAATTTCCATATTTTCGAATACCTGTAAATGTCATATTCGTGAGTAATATATTGGAGATGTTTGGGTTTATCAACATTGTTTTGTATTTCCACGAGCAATTGCTTGGCTGTATAAGCAAATGTTAATTACCTGAAAATGAAACGGAAATTTCAAAAACCTATTATACACAAATGTGTTCCTGGTACGATATAACCTGACCGCTTAATTTAATTAAATTGGGATCGATAATCAATTTTATACTCTGCAATTTGGATATCCGTCGCTTTCAGTTTATGAACAATTTTGTTTCAAAATGCGTTATGGCACTGCATATTTGTTCCTGTGGATAATGAAAACGCTTGCCATTTTCTCTGAACTATAAACACTTTTATGAAAAACTTTCAAAACTGATATTCTCTTTTTTAAACATTCTTGCAAAAATAAAAAAATTACTGTTGGAGGTTTACTTCAAGTCGTTTAGAAAAAGAGAGAGACATGTGATAATTCTTCTACATTGGGCTCACCCCGGTCTTTAACGATCCGGGAAAATGCACCGAACAAACCGCGGTGTTTACCACTACCGTAAACTCCACGGTGGCACTTAAGATGTCGTTTAAACGGAGGCAGGAAACACGAGAATACACTGGTACGTAAATATTATGCCCTACTTGCCATGGGTAGGCATATCTTTCGGGGTTCGGGAACGACTTGGTGGACAAGACACACGACGGTCTTCGGTCCCATATGGTCTCGTTTACCAAAGACGTAATCCAGTAGGACCGTAAAAGTGACGGATGGAAAACCCTTTTCTATTATTTTCGAACCATTTGTATTTGGCAAGATATTCTAATTTGACTTGACTCGAATCAGTTCTTTCATTCAACCGGCTACATAAAATTAATTACCATATGGGAACGAAGATCTTTGCGCGGGAAATAGAAATAACGGTACATTAAATAGTCTAGAATATTACATGATTCGTTGAATGGAAGAATTGATTTAATTAAATTCGAATTAGAACACATGGTGATGATTAAAATTTAGAAAAAACTTACCTCTCGGTACAGGTCGTACAGGTGCAGGTCTGTAGAAATTGCCAAAGTTATCCATCGATCCTGAATAATTAAAATTGTGATTCGTTGTGGCTGAAGACGATTGCGATAGGGATAAACTCGAGATGTCTGGATAGGATTCGCAACGCGTTCCACTCCCCGCACAGTCATAATACGAATAAATAATTCTCGATTCACATTTCCTAGGTGATATGTCATTCGACAATATTCTATCTATACCGAACTTGAGAGAAGATGAGTTAGAAGGATTGAGATGCGTGTCGTAGCTTTCCATACCGTCGAACAAAACACAATTTTTCACAATATTGCACCATTGATTCGCAAATTACTCAATTGAATAATTTTAATTAATTATAACAGGGCACACTTTTTCTTATATAATTGGTACAAGAACTTCTCTAACTTCGTTTAAGTGACAGGATCGAAACTAGCGTCGAAGGATGAAAAGAGTAAGAGGTTTCCCTCGTTCGCAGTTAAGGCACTTTAAGAAATTTAATGTTTCGAGGGAAACGAAAAATCGTCATTGCGCCAGAAGGCGCCAAAGTGGTAATTCTGGTCCACGATTCGTTAGTCGTCTGAGAGTCGGGCGTGGCCTCGGTTAAAGATTGGTCGGAGGGAGCCAACAGTGTAATCACGAGATCTCGGAAGCTGCGAAAATAAATATCGGTAGATCATTGTTTCGAGGAAGCTGTGCTTCCCTTTCCTCTCTCTCTCTCTCGCTCTCTCTCTCTCTCTCTCTCTCTATCTATCTCTCGCTGCTTAACTCAGTTACTTTTGAGCAACCGAGCATGAGAGCGGTGCTAATTTCGTCTTTCGTATATTTTTATACGATCCATGAATCCTCGGAAACAAATCGATAATCCGATCGATATTTGCGGAAATGGTTTATTCGACTAATAATTAGTTTTCGGCGTCATTGCATATCGCCAGTGCCTTTGTATCACGATAAACTCGACAAATTTACGAATATCTTTGCAGATGGATTGCAATTTGGTTCGATTCAAAGTTAATTCCAAGTTTATTTAAATCCTCAATTTGTTTACTCAATGGTAAAGCTTTTTTTAGTTTTAACAAAATTTTAATTTTAGATCAATTGATGCGTGATTTTTTTTGGTAAATTCGATCGTAAAGGTATTGCGTCTTGGAAAAAATCATTAATACTTCGAAAAATAGGCGATGGCAAAGATTTGATGTCTACAAGCCATATGGTCATCATCGTACTCAGCTTGTGGCTTGTATACAGTCACTTAGGTGTTTATTTGTACAGGGAATGTATACTCTCCTCAATTCCTCCGCCCACCACGACGAGAATATTCTTTCGGGGATATATGTACACAACGCAAGGAACTATTCGATTTTATTAGGTTTTAGGATTTGCATGGTTCGATCAAGCAAGCGATATATTCTGGATACTTATAGCCATCGATTCATTCCATAAGCAATATCATCCATCGATACAGGATATTATTATAAGAATATTTTAATCACTTGGCGATATACTGGACGTAACCCTCTGACAGCATTATCATTCCTCTATACATTTTGTCTGTGTCGAAATTATGTTCCAATGGATCGATTATCCAAGCCCGTCGTTTCGGTCTCTTGAACTTTTGTGCACTTTGAAGATTCTGAAAATGGATTGCGTTATTGTTTTCACTCGATGATGAACTTTTCAAAGATTTCAAAAAAATATATTGAACTAGAATACTTGAGATGATGTAATGCAAATTCACAATTAAAGTAGTGCCTTACCTTTTGAATTTTATTTTTCATTTAAACTTTACCTCAACACCTTGTACTCGTCAGTGAAAACTATTCTTTCGTTGGGTATTTTTTTATTAATTTATTTTGAAATTTTTGGCAGATAGAAAATATCCGATATTCTAAATGCAAAATTATTCATGCTTTCTTGACGATATGACGAATTATTGAATTTTGTTGTTATATAAATATTGGGTGACAAATTTACAATATGAAAAAACAACAAAATTGGTAACATTTTGCTCAAGTTTACAATAAACTGTTTTTTCTTACCGAAAAAACTATAACGTTTCCCATAGCTGGATTAAGCTGATTTCGTCTCATGGCAGCGACGATCAAACTTAGGAGATAGCCACCGAAGGCGAGAAAAGACAGTGCAGTAATAGTCAATTGAAAAATTTTCGATATTTTTGTATCTTTTCCCTTCTCGTCCCAATAATCCTCGTGTCGTCTTATCGATTTTTTCGTGCTCATTCTCTTGAATGGCAGAGCCATTGGTAGTGATAGTGCAGTCGATCTCTCTTTGTCACGAGAACTCTTAATTTCCTCTTCCACTGCGATAATTACTATTATAATTATAGTTATCAAAAATATAAAGAAATTCAACAAATCGACACAACTCGTTATAAAATTCATTCTCACTCACCATTGTTTTCCATCAAATTCGATTTAATTTGTATCAGACGTTCCAAGGGCAACTCGCTCAGACTGCGAACTTCATCTGTTAACAAATCCACACGGTCGTTCGTCACTGTTGTCACATTATAAAACGCGAATAATAAAAGAAATATAAACTTTTCACGAGACATCGAGTGAAGACAAAGTCGCGTTAAGAACGGAGCTCCGAAATTCGTCTGATGCGCGACACAATTTTCAGTCGTATGAGAACACGTTCAGACCTTCTCGCATGACCAACGGAGCGAGATAAAATGACTTTGGTGTCCCCGACTGTCACTCTACCTTATTTTTTTTTAATATACTTCCTCGAAATAATGACGTTTAATTACCTGTCATGGTGCCCCGTTATGTGTCGAGAAACGCGTGAATTATTTTAGTTTTCAGTGCCGAACGAAACGTCGTGACGTAAACATGTACTCTTCTCTGCTTGGTGTTTTTATCATCTCGGTGTGTGTTACAGTGCACGCTGATGAAAAAGATGGTAAAAAATCGAATTATCCATCTTGTGTATATTAAACTTTTCTCCAAGGTTATTAATCATTTGTTTAAATATTAATCGAATCGTGTTTCCACTATTTTTGTTAAAGGAGTATTCGAAAAGCTCAAATCGGGATTGCAGTATGCTAAAAATTATCTGGAAACTGTGAAAAAAATAACGGATCTTGTGTCGAAGAGTCTAGGACATTCTGATAATAGACAAAATAACAAAAAACGTGGCGATGACGATGGTGCGAAGCATCGCAGGGTTCCAAAACATCCCGAGATACCGAATATCGTTTCCGTATTTTTTCGACTTTTTGGCTTAGATTCGTCGAAAACCGCCGCAATCGCCGTCAACAGTGTTATATTTCTTGCGCAAATGGTTATTTTTTATTATTTGCTTTTAAGATCAGTGTACCAAAAAAATAATGTATAATAATTTTGAGAAAACATAAGATTTTTTATTTTCATTATTGCCGGCAGATAAGTTCATTGTTTGACATAAAACCAAAAATGGAAGAGGTCGAAGGACGAGATGACGATGTACTCTTTGATCCTGTAGAATTCATCATGAAAACTAAAAATGAACGGGTAAATATCGCTTGAAATTGAGCGTTTTTTTATTTATTGTTAACCTTCGATTTCATTTTTAGGTTCAAAATTTATTGCGTCAAGCTCATGATCCAAATTTGCCGAATCAATTGATCGACAGATTAGACGGTTTGGATTCTGCTTGTGTCAAGCTTCTTATGTGCAAAACTTCACCAATAATTCTAGCAGCGCAGAATTCACTGGAAAACCAAACGAGAGGTCCGAAATTTGACTTGACTTCGTGGCTTCCAACGAAGGAGGATTTTGAGGACAATGGAGATAGATGCGAAGAAAAGCATCACGACTGCCAGTTATTTCCTGAAACGACATAACGAACGATCCAGTAAAAATAACAATCCTCAGAGATGATCGGTAAATCCAATTTATTGCACAACGAATTATATTAAAAAAATAAATAAATAACACGAACGAATAACAAGAAAATTTCCCTTCCAGGTAATCACCGATACATTATAGGAAACTATGCATCATTGTTAGAACAAACTTGTTTTGCAAAGCATCTAAAATTTCTTGATTAGAGGTACAATTTTTCGGAAATTTTTGATTATAAGTTCTTTTTTTTTGTACGGGAGCGTTCCAGAAAAACTGCGATCACGTTGTAATTCATGCGCTTGCAATTTTCGCAAGTAATAATATGTTAAAGCGATTCGACATTGGGGAAAGTTTACTAATGATATACGTTTTACAATCTAGAGGACGGTTCACTACTGTTTACCTAAGTACAATCATAAAATCTTGAATACTGTCCATGGGGTATTCCACGTCCTTTCAACCGTTTTCGGACTTTAACATCTTGTATCTTTTCGTTTGACGTGCAATACTGTACAGCTATTTTTACACAAATCATCTACACAGACTGTCTATAAGAGGTTCTTGTCTATCTACCTTGATTTTATGTTTTTCTTTCTTAATAATCAGTACAATCAGGTAATCATGGATTATTTCGATGCGATCGGTTTGGCAATTTAAGTTCATTTCATAACTTTCTCCTTTGTCATATAATCAATATTCAACCTGTTTCATATTATTATAATCCTGATTAAGTTTGGCTATCGAGATTATATGTACATATATGTATACGTACGTACAATCGCATGTATATAATAATATGTTTTGTCTACTCGATCGACGAACCTGAGATAGTTATCGAGACTTGAAGAATATTAATCGAAACTCTGTTCAATTTCCTATAAACAATCAGAAATATATATATATATATATATATATGTATATATATATGGCGGTGTGTGGGTGTGTGTGTATGTTTGTGTATGTGTGTGTGGGTGTACGTGTGTCTCGATTAATATATTATAGTTTGTTTGTAATAAAAATTAATCTCGACAAATTTCACAGGGTTGTATAACATTCTCACTACGTCGAGACGCGGTCCACTTTACGATTTTGGGAGCTCACGACTATTTACAAAAAACAAATTTCTTGCTGTTGTACTTATTATTGAATATATGTATTAATAGGGTGTGAGTAGAGAATGTGTGTATCATCAGAAAAATACACGCTCGGCTTGTTCACCGTTTCAGACCCTGAGAAAAAATCGTCTTTGGTTACGCGAGGAGAAGAGTCGATACACGAGTTTTTTTCAGTATTGTTTGTTCTGCTTTTCACTGGGGATAAATCGTCGATCTATAAGTTGTAATAATCGGCCAACAACGATCGAATATTTGAATCTTAATATGTATAAATTATAAGTGAATTGTAGAAACGAAAAGTAAAAAAAAAGGAAACGAAATACACAAAATCTTGGAACGACTTAGAGAGTCGCTTGACCGGGACTTATAAGATCTGTGCTCTCGATTCTTGCTTGTCTCAGCCAATCCCTCATGTGTCTCGTTCTCTCGATGAGACTGGATGCTCCACGCTCGACCGTGCCAACACTCGTTGTGAATCCGCTATTCGGACCGTACTGAGCGATTATGTTCTGGGTTGTCGTCGTCGGTGGATGAGACGCTGTCAATTGGGACAGAATGTTCGATTGGATATTCGGTGTGCCAAATCCTGAAAAAAATATATAATTCAGAAATATAGTGACGTGCATAATCGTCATTCGATCTTCTAAATTGTAAACAAAATTTAATTATATAAACAGTAAAGTCACATCTAGTTATTCAACCATCCCATGCCTGTAATTTGCTATTGTTCAACAAAGAAAAATTGAGTTTTAAAAAATGTTGTATCTAATGCTTTGCCCTAGTCGATAGCTAGTACATTGATGAACAACTAGGAAAATTAAGTAGAGGTCTTAATCTCGTTACCGAATATAAAAACCTGTGCAAATTAAAACGTGCCGATACTTGTTCCTCACAGTTTTTCCTTTTTCGTAAAGCTCGTATTATGAAGTGAATAATATTCACTTCATTTATATTTTCGTTGTAAAGAAATCATTGCAAATGAAACGAAATTATCAGAAACAATCGCATAAGTTTAAATAGATAGTTTTAATTCGCATGTTTTGTTTTCGTTTGTTTTGAAAGTGCATAAGCAAGAAAATGATACGAGTTACGACAATCCTTTCAGAAATAGATTGAAAGTACGTTTTCTCTACCTTGAGTGTTGCTTGATTGCGTAGTCAAATGTTGAAAAGGAAGCCAACCAAGATCGGAATACATGAGGGTAGGCGGTGGAGGAATATTGTTGTCCTGTCGTTTGTTCAAGACTCCCCATATTTCGCGAATCTCCGAATTGAGATTCTCCAAGCTGGCTATTATTTCCGTGGACTCTTGATAATGATCCGGCTTATCTGCTCCATGAACAGTCCTGTTAATTTTTTCGATCGAAACATTTTCCTTAAAACTAGAAATAAGAATCGTTCAGGTTGTCAAAACCCACCAATGAAAGTGTCAGTACCGAGATCGGTAGAACTAAATCCGCTGCTCGCACTGGACATGTCGCTCAAAGTCATTTCATCATTTTTTAATGGCACAGATTCACTCTCGTTCCGCTTCGCGCTGGCAACCCTCTCAAGCGACTGTTCCAGATGTCTCAGATAGATGACTTTTTCTCCGAGAAGACTTCTCGTACGATGAAGACTGACTTCCATGTCGGAGAGTTCGCGTTCCTCCTTCGATTAAAAAAAGTTAATTGTACGTTTTATTACAGAATCAAGTATACTGCTCGAAGTAAAAGTTGTGATAAAAAGCGTCAAATGAAAACGTTGATTACTTTCAACGATGTATTTGAAAATACCTGGACAAGCTGTTCCAGGGTAGCCCTCGCACTTCGCTGCTTCCAGGCCCTCTGTCGACTCTGAAATGCGCTTCTTTGAACTCTGAGAGCTTCCCTGGCTCGCTTCACCGAATCTCTCTCGACGTGGATGCGATGCCTGAAGAATTCCAGCTCCGAGGAAGCATTCGTTGGAGCTGAACAATAGAAAAGAGCGAAAAAGGTAATGAATTCTTCTTTTCGATAAAGTTCGTATCGGCCTCGGTACAATAATTCACCTTTGTCCTGGAATGGATAGCGCAGAGTATAAGCAGTCTCGTTGCTCGGCAATTGATCACCAAGATCCTCGAGTTTCTCCAATTGCTTTCGAATATTTTCCACGGGATTATCAGTGCCGTTGACGTTGTTATTGTTGTACGATTGCTTGACGGAACTGGATGCCCTTCTGGCAAAGGTTTTTCTCTTGTTCTTGAGAACATTCGAGTTGACGGTCTCACTGGCGGTCGTTGCGTCGTCGGATTCAAATTTTGCCGATGATCTCGACGAGCAATCACCGGCAACAGCAGACCCGTGACAGCCAGTCGAGGACCTCGGAAATCCCGCCGTTGACCTCTGACCTCCTTCCGAGTCCTCGGCCCGGGACTGATTGGGATTCGACGTTTCGGGTGGTACCTGTTGAGTCCTTCCGTATCCGGTGTTCGCGATCGAGCTCGAGCGTGTATTCGTGGGCGATGCCCTGAAGATACGAGTTAAGGCCTATAGCCAGACATTAGGGCGAATCGCATGGGCATGAACTCAGTATCTTTACGGTCGAGTTACGTTTCTTTGCACATTTACTTGAAATATTTGAAATTGTTTTGGTGTCGATTTTATCGTTCGATGAGAAGTGAACGAGCAGTTAAGCGTATTAGCAATTGGAATATGTATGTGAGAATTATCGATATTTATCAGTGATGGATGTAAGTGACCGTGAAGATACTACGACGATATGTCTCCGGAATGGTGGTGCAATGTTTTTCTTTTTTAAATATCTATTAGCGCGCGTTAACACCTCGCTGACCTGTTATTTCGACCCAAAACCTTCTCGTGCGACCAGGTGTATTCAGCTGCACGGGAAAAATATGGGTATACTCGTGACCAGTCGGCAAGGTGCTAATATTAATTATTATTAATATTAATTACAATTAACTAACATTAAAATTGGCTGTTTATTATAATATGACTATACAATGATTGTTATAACTATTTACAAAAATTATCTATTTGGTTCGTCTTGAAAGTGAGAATGAGAAGAAAAAATCGGTGAACAATTTGATCAAACATGCAATACGTGTATCGTACAAGCTCGAAACGTAATTGAACTCACTTTTGATCCGGCGGATCGGTACGATCGGTCCTCGTTCTCGCTGACGTTGATTTTTCCGTCTCCGAAGTCGTTGCGTTGCCCTCTTTCCTCTTGCTGCGTCTCTCCACCGCCAGCCGTACATCGTTTTTCAGCTTCGAGTATTTATCCTTGAGGGTCTTATACTTGTCCTCCAGAAGACGCTTCTCGCATCGTATTTTTTCAAAGTCAGCGGTCTCCTGACGCGAGACTCGCTCGGCTTGTTTCTTCGCTTCTTTTTCCGTGTCCCTCGAAAAGTCCGATCGTATTTCTTCCAGTCTTTGCTTGTACACTTTTCGCGCCATGCCCTCCTGTAATTTCAGCAATTAATTAGTCGACGTGGCCGATCACTCGAACGATCGATCAATTATCGATACTCACTTCCATTCTGAAATCTTTCAGGATTTCAGCGAGGCACTTTTCATGATCTTCGGTGATCTTCGTTACTTTTTCTCGCTGCTGTATCCTCAGCTCGTTTCTCAGATCGTCGAATTCCTTTTCCAATTCTCTCTTCATCTCTTCGATTTTCTCGTTGTGTTGCATGCTCATCTCGTGTTCGGCCAGCTTGACGATTCTCTCCTCGGCTAATTCCTTCTCGTGTTCGGACTGCAATTTCTCCATTTCCTGATTTCGCAATTCTAACAACTCGCGCTTGCGCTGATCGAGCTCCGTCTTCAGGTTCTCCAATATGTCCTGTCGCTCTTTCTCGTAACAAATCTCAAGGTCGTTTCTAACCTTCTTTAGATTTTCCGTGCGCATCTCGTCCATCTCACTGATCAATTTCGCAACTTCCTCCTCACTTTTCTTCGTCAATTCTCTCTTCAGCTTTTCCAGTTTCATATCAAGGTCACGCTCGAGCTCGGCTTTCTCCGCAGCAAAATTCTCCTCCATTTCCCGCCTCGCGGTTTCAAGATTCATCTCCAGTTCCCTTTTGAATGACGCTATTTCACGATCGTGCTGTTTGCTCATGAGGGTCCTGACGTCGCTGGAATTTCTTCTCGTGACGCGGGCGCGTTGTTCATGACTCACCGTCTCAAGGTCGTGTCGTAGTTTCACCATGTGATAAACCTCGTCTCTTTCCCTCTGTTTATCGCGCTTGACGCGTTGATCCGATCTCTTCATGTTCTCGAGCATCTTTTCCTTACTCCGACGAATCTCGTCGAGGAGACTCGACCTCGTGTCTTCCTGAAGACTACTCCTACCGCCGATACTGTCAGTCTCGCTCTTCGAGAACAGATCAATATTTTTCACGTTACTGAATTTGTTCCTTGGCATGTTATCCGTATCGTTCGAATCGTTTCTCACTAGTTGACTTAGGTGCTCCTTTTCCGTAATGTTCTCCACGACGAATCTGTGACCTATGACCTTCGATCTCGTCGGCAATTCTTCGGTTCTTCTTCCCAACGATTCTTTCGCATCTTCACCATCGTTTACATCCTCCTTGCTCTTGTCTTCTTTCTCATCGAAATTTTCCTCTTTCTCTTCGTGTTCGCTCGCGACCTCTTCGGGTTCCGACTCAATTTGAAATTTAACCTCGGTCGAGTCTCTCTCCTTGTCCTCGGTGTCATCTGGATCTTCCTTAGTCTCGGACCCGTCGTCGTCGAAATGTTTCTCTTCTTCGTCGTTGACCACCGAGTCAAGATCCAGAAGACGAGAATTTCGTAACCCTTGACCTTGTCCGACTCGCGGCTGTGTTTCGACTCTTCGCAAATTCGCGTAAAAGGACTCGCTTTTCTTCAAACCCACGTCCCGACGTTCCACCGACTCGGAATCGGAATTCTCGACTTGTTCCTCGTCGTTGTCATCGTCGAAACGGGAAAACGAGAATTTGATGTCGTGGGGATCTTTCTCGAGAACGAAACGTACGCTCTTGCGTTCCTCGTCCATTGGCCTCTCTTCTGCAATAGTTTGTACTCATGATTGGAACATATGGTTTTTTTTAAGTAACAAACAAAAACAAGTCATTCACCCACGAATACCCAATTTCCATAATCATTTTTATTTTATAACTGTTATCACTCGTGCGTTTATTCTTCTACGATTTGGAACAAAAACAGTACAACGTTTCTTAGCGTGCACTCTACGGTTTCTTTCTTTCTTTTAAACTTTATTTACAGTCAATTAATTCGTACTCTTCGTTATCGAACACTAAGCGTACAGTATTAGGGTTACGTGCGGAGCAAGGTCGGTCTCGGGGCATTCATAATTATTTATTTGTCATTATCATTTGCTAACGACATTTTCATCATAGATCTATAGATTTATTAATTTGTAGATACTTGTGGACGAGTCGAAGAAATGCCGAGAGACCGCGCATGAAGTAACTTTGTTTTTTTTGTGCACGCGATTACCGGTTTATTTTTTTTTTTTTTTAATTTTTTCACTCACCGTCTTCAGCAGGTTTTTCCCGTAGAATCGATTTTGGTCTTTCACCGGGAGGATTTCCGAGAATTTCGCCACCGATACAAGCCAAATTGAAGGCCTGTTGGAAGTCTTCGATCCTTCCGGTCTCCTGACAGGGTGTCGCGTCTCTGCTTCGGTTGCTCTTCAGAAACATCGAACCACCTCCGCTCAAAGTTAGTTCCTTCTGTTGACTCAAATTCCTCGGATGTTTTTCTTTGTCGAATTTCTCGACGGACTCGCGTCTCGTTTCCGAGCGGGCCAACGAGCTCGCGCTCAATTTGTCGATATCGATGACGTTTTCGTCGGTTAAAAATTTGCTCGACAATTGTTCCCAATCTTTCTCGTATCGCGGACTCATCGATTCCGATCTCTTAACGATCTCTTTCAGTCTAATTTCTCTCTCGGGACTGTCGAGCATGCGCGGCATCTCGTAAAATTGCGGATCTTGAAATACGACGTTCGTGTAATCGCGGGCCGCACGATCGGTCATCAAATTTGCACCGTAATTTTCCGATCTCGATGTATCGGCCGTGCTTCTTCTATGTTGACGATCGATACTCGTCTCCTTCCGGCGAAACATCGGTTCGAGCACCGATTTTCTCAACGGCGCCAATTTCGTTGGAATTTTCGTAAATCCGATCGGAAGTTTTGTTCCGGGACTTGTCTCTTTTGGTAACGTAGCTTCCTCGTGAGAATCCAATTCTTTCGCCGTCGTCTTCGAGTCATCGTCTGCGCATAAATATACAGTGTTTTTTTCTTTCTTTCTTTTCATCATAATACGACGCGAATACGATGTCTCTCGTTGCTCGAGGAACGAAGAAAGTCGATGCAAATTGAGATGGCGAGGGAGTGACAGAGACGGAAGCTGCTCGGATTTCCCTTTGATGTCAGCGGGAGATCCAAATGAGAGTAAAAAAAAGCTGCTTCTATCCTCGTTCAGGAAAAAATTCGTTAGAAAGCTGATACGCTCAAAATAATCTTTTACGAGTGAACTCTCTCAATTTGCCAAGTGCTAAAATTCATTTTAATATTAATAACATTAAATAAATAATGATGATGCAGACAACAGCAAAAAGGTGACAGCTGATTACGCCTTCCACAATGTCCAGTACACAATGTGAAAATTGAATTCAGTGTTTTTATTTCTCATGATTTTTTTTTTAATTTCACAGAATTTACCCATTTTCTGTTTCTATTTGATTAATTTTGTGAGTTTCATTAATTTCGTGGATTGTTTATTTGCTTTATAAAATAGCGAAAATATAATGTTTTTTTTTATTCGTTTTACCAATTTATGTTCATTACCGATATATATGCAATATCATGCGGGCAGCAAATCAAAATGTCGAGAATCGCGCTCGCTTTTGACAATTATTCGATAATTACAAATTCTAAAAATCCGTCTTACAGCGCAAGAATGTGCCATGAATGTTATTAAATTAAATCAATTATTATCCCTTGACCAACAATAAAATTTTATCTCAGACCATAAAAGTACAGACGGATTAGATATGATTAAGTGGACAATTAGACAAGATTTGGAAAAAATATAATATCATAAGTTATTTTCTGCAGTAAAAAAATTGTCCAAGAATGAAAACCTCGTATTACAGAAGAGCTACGATGTAAATCGGCAAGAGTCGAGCTGCAACGAATCGATAATTGGGCAAGCTCATCGGTCGATTACTCGTCGTTCGATCTCGCAGTACTTTGACACCTGATATAGCACCAAACATCGTTCTAGCGACCAACGGGACGATGTTCCGAGGGCAAGTCTCCCTGGCTTAAATCCGATTCAAGAATATACGCCGTCGAAAGGTGGTTTCAGGGACCGACGATGTAGGTAATACATGCTGTAACAAACGTGACGCTTCGACGAACATTCGAGAACCCCCAGGTACCTCGCTATACATACTCTCCTTCCCTCTCACGCCGCTACCTGCATAACAACATAGGTGTGCGCTCGTATGTGTTCACCAGCTGGTGGACAAATTCGTATAATTCACTTCCGCAATTCGTTATACATATGCGAGTAAAACCGAAACTTATTTCAAATCGCCCACGTGGCTTGTTAAAATTGAATGTTTCTTGAATTTGGTAAAAAGAAATCTTTCCCTTGGAAATTACGTCGTATTATCATTAGGAATTGGGAAATTGTGCAGTTAATTGAAAAAAATTACAACAGCGTCAGCTTCTTTCCCAGTGAAACTGGCACGGTGCCAAGTATTGGAGGTGCAAGGATCTGCTGTTCGATATAAGAACAGTACATACGAAACAACGAACATATCCTACAAACTCTTTCGCATTACAGCGTTCTTCTCGAACGAGGGTGTAAAATAAAAATCAACATTACGGTACTAAAATAGGTTTGAAACTAATGCCAGGCTTGTGGGAATAATAACCAAGACTTATTAATGTCCCTACTCGTTGGGCTTTTCGATAGATATTGAACATGAATGAAATTACTTTAGACGTTATACTCTACAATATTCTCATCTTTATTACATTATATATATGTTTTCATATATATATGGTATTTATATATATCTATATGGATAAATATATAAATGTGCATTTGTGTATTCTGTTTGTGAATTGAAATACTATTATCGAATGCATGAATTACTTCGTACCAAGACTCTGTTGACGAGTTCCGGGATCGTTTCTGGCACGCTCGACAAGGGCCCGATGCCTCGCGTCGAGTGGATGCTCCCAGGTGGTGGTTTGCGTGCTAGCTTGATAATAGTACCAGGCACCCGTAGCCTCATCGTGACAAGGTGTCCAGCCCTTCGGCAAGGGTGCCATGAGGCCCTCGCGAGCGAGATCGAGAAGATGTGGTTCCGCATCGGGATCGATTCCCAATCGTCTGGCGTAATCAAGTACCTCTGCGAACATACGAGCACACGCTTCGAGTCACGATTCCCCAGGGGCTTGCAACGCAGCGTAGAAATCTAGATCAACCGCTCTCTCCCCCGGATGACCTGAATACTTTGTTCTATTCGTACCAATGGTCCCTCGGTGCACCTTGCAACCATGAGAGTGTTAATCAATCACTTTTTGACGTTGTAATTAAGATTGTTACTTTAATGGTTAAAATTACAAAGGTAATATTAGTTTTGTACTCGAAAAAATATCATCTTGGTAAAAATAACATAAATAAATTATATTTCATTCGATATAAAGAAATTATTGTACAAGAATATTCGTAATTGCAAGATTTTATAAATAATCTTAGTATAAAACAGCGTTAAACAATTCAATTTGATCAGAAAAATAAATTAACTAAAATATTTCATATTTGTTTGTCGACAATACCAACAATTTTTTTTTCACGACAATTATTTATAATTATTTCGTTGTAAAATCATTTTCCATTATCCTGGGTTATAAAATCCATCCCCCATCTTCGAGCGATTAAGATCATTCTCAAGAAATATAAAGGAATACAAAAATATGAAAACTACCATCTACGAGTCATCTATCGAGTACGGTACACGAAAAATAATGATTCTTTGAAGTACACGAAGGAGAGTTGTTTGGATTTTTAAGGGCACACGCTCGCGCTTTATATTAGTCGAAAAATAATTTAAGAATCTTCCCCCTCGAGTCTCGAGTGAATAGTGAGCAAAGCAAAGTATTATGGTAGAGAAGGAAGATTGTGAAAAAAAGACAAATACGGAGAAGAGAGACGAGAGGCTTGGCTAGTGCTCGCGATTAAAAATTCCATCAAGGCCCGCTTTGACAGGTGTTGGCTCGGTGTGCGTAATGCTGAGGGCGCAGCAACGAGCTATTCATACATATATATATATATATATATATATATACATAAAAACATACACACATATACATATATATATCAACATCGAGCCTACACCGGTGATACCAGCAGCTGTCTATCGGGAATAAAGTTTCAACCGACCGAGTCGAATCCTCCCGCACTGTACGTAATAACGCGGAGTGTGCGAGTTATTCAGGCTGTCAGACTCACGCGACGAGACCTCCCGTTGCCATCAATCAAACAAATATATATATAACGGAAAAAATAGTCCGAGCGAGAAACGAACGGAAATATTCGCACGTCCGAGGTCTCGACGATGGTTTTTCCAAGAACGAGAAAAAATTGCGAATTCCGTAGAGGCATATTATGCACAAAGAAACGGGACAGACGACAAAATTTTCGCCGCACTGCGGACCCTATTGATTTTCCCGCTGAGCACCGGAGCACGCCGGAAGAGGCCTCGGCTGTCCTCAGTACGTAGCTATATACATTGCCGCTTGTGGTGTAAATAAACAAGAAAATTTGGAGCAGCCATGCGATCCGAAGCTTGACATTTTGTTTTTCATCCCCTGTACGTCATCAAAGATTGTGACGGAAAAGCTGACGAAAGATCGGACAAGTGGAAAAACGTATAGTGCGATTGCTTTTACACTTTTGCCACAGGAACGACATCGCTGTTAATGGACTTTTCCATAAAAATTTTAAAGCTATATTTATCGAATTAAACTGTTTCCTTTTAACGTGAACCTGAGAGAAAAAAATAGTTCTTTGTTAATAAATGTCAATAATATCAATGCGACTATTCCCGCGTACGCTTGTTGAACTTTTTCAATCTTCTAAATTCGAAATTTTGGCAGTATGCGCTCATGGTATGATGGAACGATTCGAGAGCAATGGGAGATAAAATTATAGAGTCGTCATGCTGGATTTATAATTGTGACGAGATTTATATATACTTAGATGTTTCGAGGTCGTTCGTGCGCGCAAAACGTGATGTAATTTTCCATGTTTAATTCGTGAAGCATAAAGATTTTTTTTTTAATATCGTTATTAATTAAACAAGGCGATCTTACCTTCGTTCGAAGGTTGAGAAGCTTCGTCGAACACCTCCCTACAGACTATGACAGCTCCGCTGTCCTGGGATATGCTCATTTTTATTTTGGATCTTTTTTTTATTTCCGTTCACTCACTTCGTTCATTCGAATTATTACATCATCGTATCAACGCTATCGTTACCGTGACGCGAAAAACGTACGGAAAATTTGCGTGTAAACGTCATTTTTTTATTTGAAATTGGCAATGCGTGGTAGCCCGCGATTGCTCCCGCGGCCCGAACACTTCGACGGTCAATGTCGAATTCAACTTGAACGTAGGGGTAGAAATAGTCCGGGGTTGTTCATAGCGCTCATGACAGCATTCACGGGCAAGACTAGGAAACAATTGACGGATTTGGATAAAGAGTGTTGTAGAACGATTTACCTATCGTCGGTAAAGGAGAAATTACCAGGTGAATCTACCTTATCAGCTGCCAAGAACTAACCCGTAACCTATATACATTCTCCTTGCTGACGAATGGCAATAATGAGAATTCCTACGTAATCGACATATCTTGAAAAATTAATCTAAAAGTAAATTTTGTTATGAAAAAAAAAAAAATGAATTTGTTTGATAAATTCTTTGATTAATATTTATAAAAAAAACGTTTTTGTTTTAGTATCGACCGTTCTTCCGTAAAACGACCAAAGTGCGCGCGAATTCTCCTAGATGGAACCATTTTGATAATATGGTCTTATTTCTTTACGAACCAGAAGTAATGTTTTTTTCATCAATTGACGAACAATTCAGATCTCTCAATTCCCTTAGGACACTGAAAAAAATGACATTTATATTTTTTAATCATTCAACAGAGATTAACAAAACGATAATAATTTTTTACTAACGCAGATCAGTGAGAGGTTCGTCGTAGACCAACTTTGGTAACAAAGAAAAGAGTAAAGCAACGTGTGATATTAAAATTAATAATGTTCGATCGCCCGCCTGCGGCCACGATAATTTCACTCTTATGAGAGAGAGAGAGAGCTCAAAAAAAAAAAGAGAGGAAAAGGTTCTCGTTATAAATTGATAGCGGTTAATCCAGAGGGTATAAGATTTAACGACTTGAAAATTCATGGTGACCAAGGGCGCGTGAACACGAAAATTAAATGATAATGATATCCCTCCTGAAGAAAATCCCTAAGGAGGTCGCTTACGCCGAGGACCACAAAAAAGAGTTTCCTCCTTCCTCTGACTCTTGCCAGCTCGGTCCGTCTCTCGTGGTCCCCTTATTTTATTCTTATTTATTTTTATTCCTTGCTCCTACCTCGACGTCTCTTATTATTTTTACGTTCGCTTATTTATTTATATATATATATTTTTTTAATTTTCGTTCGTACCTCGAAGAAAATTGTATTCCTCGTTAGGTGATTTGAGAGCAAGCGATCAGAACAAGGAATCGGCGTGCCAGCCGATTCATATATTCAATCTCATTTTTTCTCTCGCCCGGTGTTCTCGTTTTCACTCGGCGTAATTCGGCGTTTCTAACGGTGAAAAATAAATCGTTATGAGAGCTTTCCAATTGTCTAGGATTTGAGCTAATGGTCCCTCCGTCCGCACCTTTTCTCGGGGGTTGTTATCATACAGCCCCTATATTTAATACATTTCTTCGCTCGAGAACATCGATGATAGAAATATCATCCTCCTGAAACATTTTCATGAAACATACAATTTCGAGAATCGCTTCATCCATTCCCGAAAATAGTTGTGAAGTTTAATCACCAAATATGACAATACTAAACGACTAAAAAAAAAAATTGAAAAACGCAACCGAGGAAATTTGCTCTGATTTATGATAAATATTCAGCTTAAAGAAATATAAACAGAAATATTTTGTAACATGTTAGTCTTCGTTTTCTGCCATAATGGTTTGGAGAATAAATAATGGAACATTAAAAAAAAAAACGTTACGAAACATCGCAACAAAAGTCGGAGCACGGAATTATGTAATTAGAGAGAGAGAAAGAAGTTTTCATCGTCCCTAAAAATTCTATTGGTCGTTAGATGCTCTCCAGAGCGTGGCAGGGTTTTCTGGTGCGCCCGGGGGTCTCGGCCCCCTAATCTACCCTTAACAATATAACGGCGTTACCTTGTTAAATAAATGTCACGGGGTGAGTGCAGCAAGAGAATGCGAAAGAGAGAGAAAGAGAGAGAAAAGAGGGGTGGCTGCAGTGTGTACAGAATAGAGCAGCGAGGTCGGCGAATCTCTGTCGTGGAAAGCCAAACCCACCCCTAAAAGTGGGCCAACGTTCGAACGAATCAAAATGGTGGCTACTCCGCAACGTACCAAAGTTCCGCACATGCGTTCTTCATCCTCTCTTACAACACACGCGTACACACACAGACTCGTTCAAAGAATGAATGATAATAATAACAAACACTAAAAAGAATGCAAAATGAAACTGAAAAAGTTTGTATGCGCGTGCGAGACGCACATTGTTCGTGAATCGCGTGTGAACGTCCAATCGACGCTCGTTCTGTGAGAGTTTCTATGATCCCGTGACGTTTTTACATTGTAACCGTTCTGGTCCGCGCATTCGAGGCCATCGAAACGTTCCTATCCCAGGCGGCTCGCTGGTGTCATTTCAATTATTATAGAGACACTCTCGTGTTCTCTGTTCTCGAATCTATTGAAAGAAGTTATTGCCGACTCTCATTGACTCTCGTGCGAAACGTTGACAACATTCTCCTACCCTCAGTGGCCAAAAGTTCGAGTCGTTGGAAGGATCAAATAATCCTTAAAAAGAATTTTTTTAGGGGACATGAACACAAATTTTTGGATTAACAATGCAATGAGTAGTTAGCTGGTGATAATTCGATATTAGTTATTGGTAGAGAGTATTAGGACGAAAAATTTATCAAATCTGAAGATTTTTATATTTCGTAAAAAAACTAATTTTCTTAGTAAATTGAAAGGGTATTTTATACTTTATGTATTTTTTTGTTTTACGATTGATTTTACTGTTTAAAAATAAATTGCAGAGCCTAATGTTCGCTTTCAACTCCTGATATGATATCTGAAAATATCGAGTCGTACAAAATTTGCTCTCTCCGAATTGCAATTTTGTAACACTAAATACTTTTTTATGGCAATAAAAAATGTGTCGCATTTCCATTCATTCCACGGACTCTCTTGCTTGAACTTCGCGCGAAATATTCGTTTTATAACTAAACAATTTGGTAGGAAAAGAAAAAGGCAATATATAAATGTTCTACTTTGTTAATTTATGAAAATTACGAAAGCGAACTTTCGCAATAGATCGTAAATTGTATTGTGACATTTCAATTATTATCAACAGGTTTATAATTTCGTAAGATAACTAAATACAAGTGTGACCTTTTAGAAACTCACGTTTTTAAAACTTATATAAATAATTATTTCCATAAAATATTATTATTCAACGATATTTAGTACGTCGAAAGGCTTGAAAAGGTCACAAAAGGAAACAACGACGAAAGAGCGCCATTCCGACGCGCGGAGAAAACGCGACGCGTCGGGATGGATGCAAGATATGCCGAAGAGTAATATCGAAGACTTCCAACCCCTATTAGTTTATCATTTAACAATCAGGCATTATGCACAATCGAAAGAAAAATCGCTGACGCAATTCGAGAACCCGTTGAAACGTAACTTCCGGCCCGATGAATTTATATCGTCGGACATCTTGAGGGGAGGAATGAGACGCGTCTTTCCTTTTACCACAGGAATGCTTCGCGTTAGCGTGAAAAAAGGTGGGATCCTTCTTGATTCGTCGTAGATTCTAATCGTGACGAACGTAACGAACGCAGATGGCTTTTTCTCACACGGAGCAAAAATTGAGCCAACGAGTTTTCGAGATTTCTATCTATAAACACCTCTCCCGTTTAGACATCAGGTAAGCTCGAGATTCTTTCATGAGATAAGCTCTCTCCTCTCTTTAACCGCCATATTTATCTAGATCCTCGACACTTTTATACATTGACATCCCTTTCGCAAAATAAAAATTAATAGTCTTGAGTCTTGAAACTCCCAATAATTTGAATATTTTGTTAATAAATTTACTCTACCTGCATAATCACGAGTTACATATCTCGACCCAAAACTGATTATTGTTCTTCATCAACTCCTGCATCGTCGTTCGGAAAGAAATAATACTCTGGTGTTTATTTTCACGTGCGACGACAATCGCAGGAAAATCCGTCTTGTATTCTCCACTGCGCTATTTTTTTCATAAACTCGAATTTTCTCTATCGTCTACTCTCGTCGTCCTA
Organism: Netelia fuscicornis; assembly: GCA_946811545.1. Taxonomy (NCBI): domain Eukaryota; kingdom Metazoa; phylum Arthropoda; class Insecta; order Hymenoptera; family Ichneumonidae; genus Netelia; species Netelia fuscicornis. The sequence goes on along the minus strand of OX328011.1, from coordinate 22,159,409 downwards.
ATGTTGGCCCGGAGCCAAGGATGAAGACGATGAAACAAGCATGAAAAAGGAAAAAAGAGAAATGACGGAAATTGCGCGAGAAACTGATCTAGCGTAAGAGAAAAAGGAATAAAGATAAGAGAGAATGGGACAGAGTCGTGGGACGATATAATGGCTAAGCCAGTAGAAAAAAACGGGAGTATCAGACAGAAAGTGCGAACTCGCTATACGTCAGAGACCCGAGAGAGGGAGAGAGAGATTACGAGAGCTTCATGAAAGAAAATAATAATTCACACAGCAACAATTCACAAGGAACGCGCGAAAATAATTGCGAGTCCCGTGCGCAGAATTTTTTTTTCTTACTCTCTCTCTCTCTCTCTCTCTGCCTCACTCTCGCCAATACCTTCACGTTTATTTCACGGGGTTGCAAGGAAACGTGGGAGGCTGTACGATGACTGTTAGGGGTTGCCCTGGCCTTACCAGGGGGGTAGTCGACGTCGGGAGGACTCTCACACGCACACATCCCACGAGGTGCCCGCAAGAGAGCAAGAGAGAGCGAGATCCAATTAAAAATATTACACATTACCCGCTACAGGACGCTAAAATGTATTTACTGTTTTAAAAGCGGCGAAAGCTGGAAAAGGACAGGGGAACCACTCGTCCATACATCATATATAGTTTTTCCATCCCTCTTTCTCTCTCGTAGTGTGGGTTTCATACAGACGAAGAATTTACTATTATATGGGCCATTTTACGTGTAACGAAACGATTTAGGTAAATAATAATAAGAAAAAACAAAGTGAAAAGAAATCGGCTAGCAGAATTTCAGAAATCAATACCGTTTTAGTAGAGGAATTTACACCTCGAATACGTTTACAAAATTATCTGCAAATAGATGTTTCGTTTTATTCAAAATATATGATTTTTATCAAAAAAATGTACAATCCTACACTTACATACGTAATTGTTTGCTTACGTAGTGTAGAATTGGAGGAGTATGAATCATAGGTGTGTATTATTTCTCGAAAATATTAAACTATCTGGTTTATTTTTTTCAGATATGAAACAGCACCTAAAAATGACTATTTTCCTCTATATTTGGATTTTTCTTACAAATATTAGAAAATTAAAATACTAGAAACGAATTGCAGACAAAAATTATAGTTTTTTGGTTCGAATATTATGAACTTGTATGCAGGTTGACGAAATTTGAAATATTTATAGCTTTTTTTCCAAATGTGAAATTTCATCATGGAGATTATCAGTCTGTGCTCCAATTTAACAAAATACTAGAAGAAAATGAATGTAAAAAGATCAGTCTAAAAGTAATATCAGAAACTCATTTTTGGGTAATGAAAAGTTTTTGCAATGAAAAGTCGTCTGATTTCACGTGGAACGTTCCGTACGTACGAAAAATCGCAAAATTTTGTATATAAATACTTATGTGTGTCTTGATCATGTACTTTTTCGAGAAGCTTATGTAGGTATGGTTTGTACATAGATGCCGAGTTCGTTGTAGTGTATGGAAATTTCATCTTGATGGTCGTCGTTATTTATGTATGTACTTGAGAGATTTTCGTTGCAGCCTTTCCTACTCATTTCCGCCCACGACGACGATGACGACGGCGACGACGACGTTGAGAACGAGACAGAGAAGAGAGTTTCGCCCGCCACCCGCATTAATTGGTCAGCCCGTAATTGATCACTCGTAATTATCTTGCCCCTTCCTCCTTTTCCCTCTACCCACGCAACTTTACGCTTCAGCCTGTTTGACTCGACTCCTATCGCTTTTCAACGACGAGGAGGTTCGATGCCCAAGCAGGAGGCTTCTCAAAGTGACTTTTTGTCTTCGATTCGGGTGATTTGGACACGAACTACGGATCGTTCGAGTGCATCCCGTCGGAGGAGGGAAGACCAGAGATAGGAGAGAAGCAGATTTGAGGAGCAGTTGAAGGAGCGTTAATCACGGTGAATTCGAACTGACGAAGTGGATAAAAATTTGACTTTGTAGAAAAGCGTTTCAATGTGCAAATATCAAATAAAGAATCGAGACGTTACGAATCGGCTGAAGAAATTTTGGAATCAGCGTTATCCAGCTGAAGCAAACGCGTCAACCAAGATAATGTTTTTAATACACTGTTTACTTCTTCTTTTGTAACCAATTCGGAGAGAGATCGCCAATTTCACAGCGTTTTACTACCAAAACTATATTTGTATATGTACTTCCATAATAATTTAACATTCGATATTTTTCTGTTAATTACAAGACTTTTTTATTTTTATAGGTCATACCCGATATTAAAATAATAATCCTAACTCTCTGCTGTGAATTTCATGATATATTATTTGCTATGTGGAAAGAAATTGTTATCGACGTACGTTTGAGAAAAACGAGTTATTTTTTAATTATTTTTGTCATTTTCGTCGTCAATTTAGAATAATTTGTCAGCGGAAAGTCTGAGGTGATGTTATTTTCGATTTTGCAATGTTTCCGACGGATTCACAACATGAGTTATTTAACTAGCAGCGATATTCAGAAAATATATAATTATTTATTATTTATGAAAGATGTTGAATAATTGAATGATTAAAGAAATGTCTACTAAATCCACGTAAAAATTGTTCACGTTCTTTAACTCTGTATTCATTAAACAATTCCAATTCTAATGAATTTTTATTAATTTAAATAAATATATTCTCTTATGTTCCACGAACTATTCAAGAAACATCAAATATTGAAATTCATCCTCGCATCCAGGAAATTCTCAATTTTTCACTTCCGCGTCTCGATTTCAAACATCGTTGAAGACAAGAGCCCAAAAATCATTTCCTCGCTCATTCTGTTGAAGGGACATCGGGGGAACAAAATTGAGTTTGACAACGAACGACACCGAAAGAACTTGCGAAGCAACACGTTTGTGTACCAAACGATTCAGGTGAATGATCTCCGTTATTCGATAATTGAAACTGATGGAGACGCAACAAGATCCTGACGGTAACGGGAGAGCTTGAAGTTCGCAGAAATGAGTCGAGAAAAGGCGAGAAACGGAGAAAGGGTGAGTGAGAGAGACTGAGAGAGAAAGACAGACAGACAGAGAAAGTGAGAGAGAAAGACAGAGAGAGAGCGAGAAAGAGAGAAGGCGAAGAAGAGATCGATCCTCATCACCGATATATTGAACGTGACATGTTTTGAAACACACCCCTTTCATGAACATTTTCAATTTCTATGAGTGTATATTTAATGCCCACGTATATTTCTTCCCACGTGTGTGCAGTCCAAGGTATAGAACGCGTTCTCGTGTTACTTGGCCATTCTCTCGTTCGCCTCGCGAGCGGGGGCATTGAAACCGAAGAAATGTTGACCACGAAACCCGAACCCGTCTCACGAATCGTTCCCAAAAATCCCTCCTAGATCAAGAATTATTCATCGATCGGTATTCTCAAATCGTTGTTCCAAAAATCATTTTCTCATTTCCGAGTAGGGAATTTTGTTTTCTTCACGAATGACTATTTTTTTACGAGTAAATAGAAATGAAAAATATTCAATATTTCTTTAAAATAGTTGCTCGAAGCTGATGATAAAAAAAACAAATATTTTCATGAAGTAATTCACGTTGCTCAACATCACAGGAATAAACGATTGCAACTGGTTTCGCTCTGTCGTCGATCGCACGGTGGACATAAGATTTCCCGTCTTAGGGTATCCGTATTTGAATAAGTTAATTAGAACAGGTAGGGCTTTCAGTTTGTCCCGAAGACAAAAGAACGTCCTGTCAAACCGAACCAAAATAAGACGCATTCAAGAAACTCTGAGCGAGAGAGAAGGAATGAGGGAGCTCTATATGTGCCTCTTCCATACACTGACATCTATATTTAATTTATTTTGAGATGAAAAAACTCCATTACGTTTTTTCAATCGTATTCGAGAGAATCTTTGTTGATTCAATTTCTCGAAATTTCGCACCATCGTTATGTATACATTTTTTTTCTTCAAATTTTCTAGAATTCATGTTGGTTGCTGTTTTGTTTGCCTCCCTGCCTCTTCTTTCAGTGTTAACCCTTGGTCAGTCGATGGGAATAAGAAGTTCTCAATCCCTTTATGCAGCTAGGCCACGTATTAATTATTGGCTTGTTGTAGGAAGAACAATTCTCACGCGTGATGTAAATATATTATCAGCAAATACGCGGTTCTTTACGCATCTACTGGATTTAATGATCTTTAACTCGTTCGAGGGTCATTAGGGTTGAACATTTTATAAATTACAGGAGAAAGACAAAACGTTTCGGTTTTTCCGAATTTTATAAAATCTCCAATCTTCACGATCTTCAAGCAAGTTAGTAATATCGTTTACAGGCAGTGAAAATAATCAGAAATTGACGACACATTTGTCATCAATGAATTCAACGATTTTTGTATCACAAGTGGTGCTTTCGCTTGATTAAAAAGTAGGTCGTAAAATATCATTCATCAAAAAACTTTCCAACAACACAGAAACGGTGTATTTTAAATGTAAGAAAAAGATAAAACAATAAGACCCCCAGGCGTTTAGGTTAGAGAGGGTTTTAGGAGAACGCCAGCCCCTAATTTTCGTGAAAAATACCCCTGTGGGGCATTTTTCAAGGCCATGTCGCCTGCATACCTTATTTTCTGCAGATTGAACGTGCTTGTTCATCCACTGTTATTACCAATTAACATTTTATATAAAAACAGTTTCATTATATTTTGTAGGATTCCAAGACGGTTAATGAATTTACTTGACGTTCCTGAACATAAAGATTGTATACAGCAAATAAAATGCCAGACTACCCGAATGATAGAAAGGGTGTAATGTCCACAAGCTTAAAAGCCTTTTTTTAATTCATATTGTCAATAAGTACAACTGTGTACTCGTCAATGAAAATATTTATTGTTCAGTAATTTATTATGTCATAATTAACGAATAGATGGAAATGAATCGTTGTCCCAAGCTTGAATCAAAACGTACGTTTGTAAAAATTTAATGGAATTCTTTTGGTGATTTTCAAATAAAAATTCGATTTTAAGGTGTTCGTATGATGACGTTTGTGTTTAAGTTTTTTATACATATCTCATGGCAATCGATGCATTCAGATGAAGATTGTATCAAGAGGCCAAGTCCGAGGATAACACGGAAAAACTGATAATTTGATTAATCGTATAGTTTCGCCTAACGTCTTCTCCGCGGGAGTTTATGTTTTATTTTTACAGTGGTAAAATTACTTTTCATAACAGTGATACTAATGTTACTCGGCGTTATGTTTGCTTATATGTTTATTAAGAAATGAGATTAATGTTCGATTGCAGCAGCTGTGATAACTACTTAACATTTCTCTAGGCGTGCAAAAATAAACGATTGGCAATTGCTGCTGAAGATGAATAGCTCAGTAATGACTGATTTACCAGATGTCGGATAAAACCGACGATATTTTCATTAGTAATAATACATTCATTATAACGATTATTCACATGTGCAGCTATGCGGATATCGAACATTTAGATCGATCCAAATATTATAAAAGCTGCTACTGAATATTTACAGGTTGTTAATTAATGAACGACTAACGAGGCTGAACAGAGTCGCTATAAGTATCGAGTTATCTTTACATTCCCTCTCAATATTCAGAAAATCATAAAATCTTCCGCAGCCTTTCGAGTGTAACCACGTCTATCAATTTACTCATAGCCGGTCCCAGCAAGGAACTTCGTAACCGTGTATTTGCGATATTTATTTCGTCATTGAGTTTCTCGTACAACTATTTCAACCGTTACAGCACAAGTAAGACCGGAACGCGCCTGAATATGAAATATATAAATGAGAAAAATAGATAGATAAACATTCTCGAATCAGTAGTCGAGTAAAAAGTGCTTCGAAGCGATTCTATGATCGCAGGTAAAACCGCATACAGACTGTTGCGGGGGTGATAAGGAAAACGCGGAGTACAGTCATGGGGTGGTTGGGAGCGAGAGGACCGTCGCGAAGGGGTTGTTGGGTGTAGCAGAAAGAGAGCCCGGGGCAGCTCTCGATAGAAAGAGAAGAAACGAGAGAGACGAGGAACGGGTTACATTTCGCTCTCCGCAATCCGACGTGTGTTTCGACGTGTCGCTGCATACATTATCTCCCCGCGGGCGCTCATCCTCCGCCCTAGCCACCCCCCCCCCGTGTACATTCGCGTTCACCCAGAGCTCGGAGAGCACACACAACCGCGGACACGGAGTGTGGGCGAGATGCAGTATATGTGTGCAACGCACGAGAGAGCCCGGGCAAAGAAAAATGCACGCTGATATAAAAGGGAGGAAGAAATAAAAAGAATTTTCTTCGCCCTCTGATTGGCGGTTGCCGTGGCAACACCCGGGTGGCGCCCTCTCGCCATCCTTCCCTCTTGCTTCTCTGCTCTTCCACAGGGCCTCTAATTATTTCCAGACACTGAGAATCGAACGAGAGAGCACCAACACCAGCTTCTGTCATGGCTTGCCCGTGCTAGAAGTGAACGACACCGACGGTATTCGTGTACCACTACGCGCAAGGGTTGAAAATGAGTAAAAGATAGATAAGAGCTCTATAGTTATACTTTATTTATGTGTGTATACGAACGCGGATACAAATACACATGTACGTCGACAACGCGCATCTTGGCCATCGCACAGACGTACCATTTATGAAACGAATACACGAGAATTCATAAATCTCTCAGCTACCCCGTTATATCCTCTGTAATATTGCATCCTGGTAGCTATAGCGATGGCCATGAAATCGTTCGTTTCGACCGTTGCTTTTTTTCGCTGACTTGTTATTGTTTTCATAGGGCGATGGAAGTTAACAATTACTCGGACTTTTCAATCTTGAAACAGGACTGCACATTTTTTGAATACTTTTTTGTCGACGTACTGAAAAACTTGTTGATACTGTGTTTCTTATAAAAGTATTCTATGAAGAAGAAAAGTCAAAATAGGGCTGTTGAGTTTCCTCAGACCTTATTTAGTTCTTATCTAGATGGTTTTAAGGAGAAACAGTGGAATATACGAAGCTGGGTTTGTTTTCGAATTTCTAGGATTTTGTCGAATTGTCTTGTTTCGTTCGGAACGATTTAGTTAAAGTACTTGATGCGTTGATTGATGTTTCTTCACTAATTTTGGTCTGGGTTTTATCATGGTTTCGTTCTATAAAAGGATCGCCTTATCGTCGTACTCTTAGCTGGACTCATTCAGGCGATCAATTCATGTTTTGTCGAATTATTTTTATTTGACTTTCCAAATATCTCGTTTAGATCGTCAATCTAAAGCCTCCCAATTCTGATTCCCTTCTTTTATTCTCTGACGTACGTAAATTGCGAATACGTAGGAGATTGAAGTTATTACGATAGTAGGTGAATTTTAAATGAAATAATGAGAATGAGATATATCAATTGATGAGTAATTCTAATAAAATAAACAAATAAGTAAGTCAACGGCAGCCGACATTTTGATGACGCAGCTAGAATGTGCTACGAAGAACTTAAGAATGAAACACCTGGGCATTAACCTTATTAAATCAAGAATTGGCTATGTCACTGTATTTTTTTTAGCGAGTACGGCAAATATTTTGAGTAAGTATGCTCGTCTAACGAGCATGAACATTTTATGAGACATAGAGTTCTGGTATATTGCTATATTTCTAACCAGTCATCGTACGAATCCATAAATAGTGAGAAAAACGTATTGCTAATATCGCGATTTATACTTTGCTCTTTTATTTCTCATCATGAACATTAATACTACTTATATCGTCGATGAATACGCAAATTCTAATAGTTTCTGGGTTTTATTATTAAGTAATATTCTCGTCAGTTTTTCGCATTATCCGATGAATCGAATAAACTGGATGGTACCAACCCTAGCTCACTGTAACTGTCTTAACGCAATTCCGTTTTACGTATAGAACGTTTTTCTAGTATTTCATTTCGATAAATTTACTTGACATTTCGAATTTTCTTTTTAGTACAAATGCGAGATATTCTTTTGGTTAGACCGATGCACAACGAGATCGAGAGGCTATGGTTGTGTCAGGACTTAGCACGAGATCCAGAAAAGTAAACTAAAAAAGGCGGAGAGAGATAGACTACGAGGCTACGATTATACCTCGTATAATGGACATTTTACCTCTCTCTGGACTCTCATTGTACGACCCACAGCCTCTCGTCAAATGCCGCGAGAAACGACGAGCGAGATAGTCTTTTCCTAGGGTTTGCCAAGTGCCAAAGGCAATTTGCCCATTTCAAGGGTGGGCGAACACATTGTCAAACGAAGAATAATAAATGTCAAATGTTCTTGCCTCTGTTCAACTTTAGTTTCACGTAGTAGTCTTTTTAATTTTGCTGACACAATTCTTTTGCAAAATTGTACATTTTTTTATAATTGCAAACACGAATAATTGACAATTCCTTGATTACAAATAAACGTTTACATTCCCACATATCGATCCAAATACTGAAAACTCACATTTCTTTTACAATAATTCATCGACGAGAAAAAAACTTCCTCGCATAATAAATCGATACGTGTTTACTGTCGTTCGCTTGTAACTCGAGAAATTCTCAAAATAATTTAGACACGCGGCTAGCCGCAGTATTGAACATCGAATACAATAATCCTCAGGCATACAAGCGTAAGCTTACGAGATTCAACACATATCTCGTTTCTTTTCACTGCGTGTATCGTATTTTGGACAACTTAAAAGCATGTGCGAGGTGTTTTGGTAGGCAGTAAAATTTTACCAACAAACCGTCCATGAACGACTTCTATTCACACAATTTCATCGCCACTTAAACATTTCAATGAAAATGTTCTCATACTCTACCCACAGATTTTGCGTTGCTTTCTTCCGATATTTTTCGATCAATCTCAAATTTCTATACCGCTGCGTGAAGGAAAAACATTTTTTTTTCTCGTAAAATAGAAAACCGATGAAGATATGGTCGGTTCGGGGATACCCGAAGAAAAATTCTCCGTCGATCCCCGATAAACACCGAGAGAACGAGGAGGACCGTTTGACAAAACGTGTTCACGATGAATAGATCGCAAGGCGTGAAAAGGCGAATGGAGCAAATTGTTTGGTGACGAGAAAATCTTCTCGTTCGCTAAGGCTCGAGTTTCAGAAACTCGCCTTCGTCACGCGACAAATTAGCTCTTGGACGCCTTTTATATAAATATCGAATTCGCATTTTCTCAGTCAGTTTTGAATGCTTACAGAAAAGTGTTTGCGATGCAACGGGGCGACGGACGATTAAATTTAGAGGGAAGAACGAGATGCGAGCGCCTCGGGCAAGGTGCTGAAAAATTTGTATTTCAACTTGTTACTATTACCCTAAATGCTTGAATATTTGATACGCTAAATCTTGAGAACCACGTCGACGATCCCGACATCGAAGCCCCGAAGGTAAAATTTTTTTTATTCCAACTTTTGAACCCTTACGCCAGGAGAGTGACGTGACGGCGAAGGAACGCCGCCGTGAATTTGAGGTAAATCGGAAAATTGCTTTTTCGCATGGATCGTAACTCGCGGTGATAAGACGTGAAAAAATCGAAGAGATATGCAAAAGTTATGTGGACCGATTTAAGCGAGTAAGGACTTATGTACATAGCGAAGCGTAAATAAAAATTGCCGATTTATTTCGATAACTTCCGTGAAATCGAGTCAGATTTTGTTTTATTCGGATAAATTTGTTTCTTACTGTAGAAAAAAAAACCTCGCAATGTTTGGTTTGAATTAAGATTTTAAATTTGCGTTGGTCTCACCCAGCAATTCCGGAATTTACAAAATGTGTTGATTCTTCGGTCGATTTTTGGAAAAGATTACATCGATGTGTCTGGGTTATGTTTCAATAATTTTTCAGTGAAAAATGAGGTAAATAAATGTACGGAAAAAGTTTTAGGCCTACGTGCCGTCGGATCGTGACTATAAGCAGCGAATCGTTCCGTCGCGTCGCGAATATTTCACCGTCGCGGCTTTTTGATCCCAAAGATTTTGAGATTTGTCTCGTCGCACCAAAAGTTCATGATTTCACGTGCTCGAGAGGGATGAAATCGAACTACATTTTTTTTATTCTCGCGAAGAAGTCCAAACGAGTTCTTGAAATAAAAGAGACCCGTGCAGTACAATAACGTACAAGCCGCGATCACTCGCGGGTTCCGTATCAAATAGAAAACCGGTTCTTCGGCGTGGGAGATTTCTTTTTTGTAATCGAGAAACGATGACAACAATTCGTTCATTCTCTCTACCGATAAAAGACTGTTTATCATCGACCACGTTGGCAAGCGTCGACGATTGATTTCTTTTCAACATTATTTATCAAATCTTTAATAACATACAGCAAGAGTATAAACCGTGTGAAAAAAGTTTGTGAAAAATGAAGCGAATGCAAACAAAAATGTAAATTTTGGGAATAAAATCTAATTGTAAGAATTTATTTATCGTATGGAAAATGATCTGAAAATTCTTGGCGTCTCGCGTCGATCCCATCTATTCTATTTTTATATTTACGAGATTTTCCATTATGCTCGCAAAAGTTTCGAGGTCTGAATTCAAATCCCGAGTGGACCGAGGTTGTCGGCCGTGAGACATGTATGGAGGATGGGTAAGGGGCTGACAGTGTCCGCAAATATTGTCGTGGGCAGATGTTATCCCAAAACTCGTCGAGAAAAGCAATGCTGCGCTTTTACTTTGGCGCGGAAAGCGAGAGAGAGAGAGAGAGAGAGAGAGAGAGAGAGAGAGAGAGAGAGAGACAGACAGAGAAAGAAGGATAGGGCTAAAGCGAGGCAGAGATAGAGAAAAAGAGAGAAAGAGAGCTTTCCTCGAGCTAACATATACTAGTGTACAGCATACACGACTGGAGGTCGACAAAACTTTTTCAAATTTCGCATGAGTAGAAAATCCATTTCCACGCTGTGGAGAGGGATGAAAAGTATTCTCAATGCAAACTTCCCATCATTCTTACATATATAATTCACCCTTTACCCTATAAATTTCTCGAGGAAGTAAGCTAAACGAAAAAAATTACGAAAACCCAAAAAAAGAAAAAGAAAATCATAACATACCGGATGTAATAACAAGATGAAGAGGTGGACCGTGACTTATATATGTTCTGCGAGTAATCCGACCCCACGAACTGGTGTCAAAAAACTAATGCCTCGAAGAGCGTACGTGATCCCGCTAAAATCTCTCTCGAATGTTCTTTTTTTTAGTACTGATATTTCGTTCTTTTTTCGTCGCTTTCTTACTCCATCCAATTTTTCTGGTGGCTACCAATATTACACGGCTACGAAATAGGGGTGTCTTTTCAGCCCGCCTTCTCGTGAATTATTTTTCATTATACACACGCGGTCGGTAACTACGTACATGTACATATACGCGAAGGAGGAAACTCGAGCGGGCGAGGAGGTGAGTCTCGCTAATGTTCTCACCAGCCGTTTTTTTCAGGGTGTTTCGCGAGTAAGGGGAGGGGGTTGAACATGTACGCAGTGGGCCGGCAGGTTGCCCGGAGCTCGTTCGTATAGTCTATGTTATATATACATATATATATATATAACCTCAGGTTGAATTTCGTACATCCAGCGAGCCTCGAGGCCTCTGACGACGGCGAAATCATTAAAAAAAATCCGAAAACAAAGGTGAGGGGCGTGTCCGATTCCAAGATGGCCGTAAACGCGAATACGGGCAGCCCGCCGGAGGCTGGAGCTTTTAATTAATGCAAAAAACGTCTAGTCCCACTCCTTCTCCTCTCACGACGTTTCATCCACCCCACTAAAAGGGGTGGAATGGCTCGTTTTCCCATATATATATATATATGCATGTTTACATTCATATATACGTATTTATATATACATTACTGTACTGCACTCGTTCGCAATGGTATCGTGATTTTGTCCATATTATCTTCGATTTTTTACCAAACAATTGGCATTTCGGAAAATTGTATCGATGCCAGAATTTGTTTATCTATCGACTGCAATGAAAATTCCGGCAATTTTCGACGTCCTCTCGCACGCAAAGATTTTTATTTACGAATGTAAGTACTTATTTCGCACTCTTAAATTTAGCGTGGATGTGTGTCCGATTGAAATTGTTTTTAGGAGTTGGTTTTTGGAACGGAGTGGGGTGTGAGTTCGAAAAGTGGGAAAGAAAAGGAACGAAATTATTAGTTGGATAATTTTTGGGGTAGCGCAATTGTTGAAGGTCGATGAACTCGACGAATTTTGTTGAGAAATTGCAACGTATCGTGGAAGCATGCGTGACGGTTCAACCATTCACGTGCCGAGCGCATGCAACGCTAACATCAACATGGCATACGCGAGAGACGAGAGTGAAAAATGGCGGCCACACCGCGGGTCTTCATCGTTGAAGCTGCCGTAGCGTAGCGCAAAAACGCGGCACCCCCGGTTCTGAGAAATGTGATTATACGATATAAATATTTAAATCATCTCTACAACGACCCACGGATTTTGTTGAGGAAAACTCGGTGGAAAACTATGAGCAACCGTCTGAATCCACGACTAAATAAACGTTACTAACGAGCTGAATTAAGCGATTTTCCTATACAGTGAGGAGAGTGACGAGGTCGTGCCTCGTTCACGTCGTTCAACGCGAATTTGCATGCATTTATTTAACCACCGTCTCTCATCCGAGACCTTTACAACTTTGCTCTTCGTTATACGTTGTAACAATGTGTAGAAAATTTTCCATTCACGACTTACTCTTAGCTAACAGAGCTGACAAATTGTTCCATTGAGTTTGCTCGTAATTTCCTCGGTTTCATAATCTTCGTTCAATTCGGAAAAGTCATAACAGACTATATCGATTTTATTCATGCATTCATTAAGACTAGACGAGAAATCCAACGGCAATTTCTTTATATCAAATTGGAATTATTTATTTCGTAGGTTAAACCAAGCTCCCTTTTTTCCTTCCCCTATTTATTATACAAAATAAATTACTTATTTGAACTGTTTATTTGCCACAATCGTCACTCAATTATTCGGATATTGCAAATTATTTTATTACTCTGATTGACAAATAAAAATGGTCGTCGTTTGACTCCTGCAGGTTAGAAAATCTATAGCATTTTTTTCACTTTGAGTTTAGTTGTCAGACATCTTGATTGCACTATAAATAAAATTTACTTCTATTAAGTGGAATTCGTTCCGGCATAGGCCAAAATAATTTGACATTTTTGTATCTTAGTGCTGGCACAGTCTTTTCTTAGTATTAAGCTGAGGATTATTACAGTATTAACAAAAAGGGCTTGTCCCTGAATACGAATACTGTCTAATATGGTACATGAATACGAATGATTATAATACTTTTTTCAACACGTCGTCATTTCACCCCTACTTGAGATTACTTTCGAAAAATGAGGTACAGATCTGATGATTCCCATTGTCAAAAAATGACACAACTTCCTAAATACATAACGACCATCCATGCAGAACTATCTCGTATGTTTTCTTCCGAATAAGGAAAGCAAAAAAACTTTTCAAATTCAAAACACTCACGAGGATTTCCGGTTGATGAAGAAGATAAGATGCGCGTCGTTTGCGCCTATCTCTTTTCGCTTCGTCTCACACGAGAACGGCGAAGGAGCGTTCAATTATTTTAGAGGCACTAGAGTAAAGGAAGGACGAAGACGGAAGGGAATGGGACGTTTTTCAGATGCAGCGGATATGGACAAGAAGAAAGCTCGAGTCTACAGCATGCACATAGAGCCGGTATCGCGTACACACACTCCGCCATTGCCATTGCTCGGTTATACTATAGAAGTGCCTGTACACGAGGGACCATGGGAAGAGTCGAGGGGGTCGAAACGAGAGAACGAGATGGGTTTGGGAGAGCCATTAGTAGAAAAATGTTTTCCAAAGGGCTCGAGTGTACTGAGTTTTGCCGCTACCATCAACACATCGTCGGCATCCACACCCGACGAGCCTGCACAAAAACCCCTTTAGGGGGTGTTCTAAACGGCAAAAACGAGAGATGAGAGAGCTTACGCGACAACGAGCCGACTATATAAACGACTTAAGTTTTGTCGGGATTGAAACGTTAATGACAAAATGGCGACGTTGGATATCGTTTAATCCCCCGCAAGCCAAACGGAAGGACACGAGGAGAGGGTGCGAAAGAAAGAGAGTTAGAGAACGAACGTAGGAATGGCTCGATGGGCATTGAAAAAGCCCCAGCAATTAGAACAAAAAATCACGGAAGTCTTTATTTTCTTCAGCGAAAGACAAATATAAAGGCCATTTTGAAAGTGTCCGGAGGGATCGGATGGTGCAGTCTCTTCGTCATATTTTCAACTTTTTTTCCTTCGTTTTTTCTTCATTTTGCTCAATGTAAATGAGAGCAATGTCGGAAACGAGAATGGCGAAGCATGGCTAACGATATACCTATAGTATAGTGAATAAGAAGGGTAGATTTTTGCGTGTAATGTTAGGGCTGGGGGGGTGAAAAAGGGGGCAAGATTTTAAAGCCGTCATCATCACTCGAACGGTACCAGTAGCAGTAGAAGCAACACCAGAGAAAGATGGAAGGGGGAGGAATCAGAACGATGATAGATACCATTATCTAAAGTCCCCGCTCCGTACTCTCACTCTCTCTCTCTCGCACGCCCTTCGTACGCTCTCGAATAATAATGCGTAGAATACAGTATACGAACGACTCGATGTCTGGTTTTGGCTGACGAAACGTCGTCGACGGTGGATATATAATAATGACAGGGTGACTTAACATATGCGCATAAATCCATTATTGAGATTTCACAGGCTTTGTGTTAAAGCCGCAAGAGAGACCCGATGTAGCCTCTCTAACTCGCCTGCCACGTGAAAAACGGCCGACATTTTTATCTCGCGGACCCTTCGCATGTGCGAGACAGCCCGCCCGTAAGCCCGCTCTCTCGGCCGTACATATGGAGAACCTGACGCCCGCGATACCGGAGAGCCTGTCGCGCCGCAACAGCTTTCTTCTCGATCGCATATGCCCATTAAAAACATACATACGCAGACAAAATAGAAAGGAAAATAATAATAATTTATTCGCGGTAAATCGTGAATACGACTAAAACAGATGCAAGAGCCTTTATGTAACGAGGGAGGGTTGGAATTGTTTAAAAAAAAAAGCTTTGCATTTGACCTTCTAAATATCTAGTCGTACATTCCCGGGGTCATGGATTACCGAACATAGAAATGTGATTTGAAAACAAGTGGTTCGTTAAAAAAAAAACAATTGTTTTTAAACTGGAGCATAAATGCGATTTGTTTTTTAACTTTCTTACTTATGACAGTTTGGAGCGATATTCTTTTAGGAATTTCTTGCCGATTGCGTATTGATGATACAAAATTTTCATCAGAAATATTACATACAATTACTAATGCTCAAATAAATAAAATACACTTTTGACAACCATTGAATTTTCGAAACTTGACGCGCTTGCAAGATTATTCAAAATATCTTCGCAGTCGGGCAGTAAAGCTGTTTTCCAAGGAAAAATTCAATGCGCTTTTTAGAATCTGATTAAAAAATTTAGTAATGAGGGATTTGTTTGTAAATACCTATCAGTGCGATAAGATGAAAGATTAAAGATTTGCGATGCTCGAAATAATTACAAACAGGAAATAATCGTCGTTATCGAATCTCGTAACTACGTTTTTAGTCAGATTCGCTAGCCCATGCTTCAAATATAATTGTTGAATTCAATCAATAACAGCGTGGTTATCTCACTCGTTAATGTCGTCTTAAATATTAAATAACAATAACAATGCCAATAATAGTAATATAATGTTATCTTTATAGACTAATGTGTGCCCAAACATTATTTCCTAATATATCATTCAAGACAAATGTGAAAACGTCCAAAGACCCAGCGACATTTTTATTTTTTGAAAAATACAAGGAGCATGATAACCCCCTACTATAACGTATAACTTATATACTTACTCTGATAACGTAATCATCTTCAGGTTCATTCGTCGTTTCGTTCACGAACGAGATCTCTTTAGGAGATGAGGAGATAGACGAAGCAGAGGAAATACAGGGGATAAAAAGCGAAGGGAAAGCTAGTGCGCTGGACGCTTTCGTTCGTAAGATATCGTAGAAGAGAGTACGACACACAATTTTCCCTGGACGACTAGCTCACTACAAAAGATGTCTTCTGGTCCTGACAAGCATTCAGAGTGAGGAGACCCCTTCTATCTAGGGGGAGATGAGGGAGGAGAATAGAGAGTACCGACAGCAAGGGAGAAAGAGATAGAAAAAGGGAGAAACATCTTTGGTCCGTGAAAAAAGGCGTCGTGAAAAGCCCCGCGAGTCCTCACGATTCTCGGTGTGGCATCTGAGAGTTCACCTCGCTTCCTCGCGAGTACAATGCCATCGCGGAAACGACTTTTTCCAACGTCCTCGGACCTTTTCATCGATGAACAAGAATAAATCCAGCAATGAAGACGATCAACTACACATACACTTATAGAAATATCATATATGTATATATGTATACCACGATATCGAAGAATGGGAACTACCCCTTGGGCAACCCTCGCCAAATCGCCTGATAGAAATTTGAGCAATTCCCCAAATGGATCCTTTTCTTGAAGGAAATCGAGCGGTCAATTAAACCACCCCCTGCGAACCGCCTTACATCCCAAATACATAAGACGATTGCGACGTGTAGGTATATTTGACTCGATCTCGAATGAAATGGGCTCGTGTCATTCGTATTTCAGCAATTCCAACAATTTCTTTCGAATTATTTCCAGATCCCCGAATCGTTAAGAGTTGTGGAATATTTTAAATATTTTTGGGAGTGGTGGAAAAGTTTTGTAGTTTTATAAATTTTGGAAAAAGGGAAGAAAGGGAGAGTTTCAAAAATTTGACAAGGAGAGAAACATAAAGGGGATCAAGGAGAATACAGACAATAAATTACTTTACCGTTTGCAGCTAACGGACCATACAGCCATTTTCTATCGCTGATGGAGAGTTAGCTTGTTAGTGTTAAACGTAATTGCGTCAATCGCTAACTGCTCTGTGTTACCCCCAAGGGTTCTTTCCGACCCTCTCTTCCTCATATTCCGTTTGTGTGCGTGTGTATGGGTAGTTATTGTCTGTATGTGTAATGGTGCGCTCGTCGCGCGTGAGTCATTTTGATTGGATCGAAAAATTAAGGGTCGTAAAATGGCGGACGAAAGCAAGAAGTCTTTATGGTTCTCGCTCTATCGTTCGGAAAATATGCACGCCTAAGCTCCGAGGACCTTTTTATTTACCGTTTGATTTAAAAATCGTGAACAAAGCGAACGTCGTTCAATTAGAAAAAAGAACAAGGAAGAGAAGCTGCGAACTGAGAAGTGAATTTTCGTGATGAATAAAGTAAAATAATGTACCTGCTAGCGTTACCAATATCAATATAAGATTGCGGGGCTTAATGTCATCCGATTATCGTAATACGAGAGGGAGAGAGAAGGTGCGCGAGGAACGCGGACATTTATCGAATTTATTATCAATTTCTCGGCTAACGGCAATTTCCCTGATGCTTTCCATCTAAGCGAAAGAGAGGAAGAGAGAGAGAGAAAAAACACCCTTCGTTGCTCTTCGTGGGACCTCAACCATCGTAGCTTTCCCCTCTCTATCTCTGAGAAATAAGAGAGACCTCCTGCTGACTCCATTTCTATCTCCAGTCGACCGGAAGTCTCGAACGAATGGCTTCTCCAGCCATTTCCGTACCTACGACTCGATCATCTCGAACGAAGAAATCAAATAAGGGTGCGAAATGGTTGACGTGAGAGTGGCACGGAGAGAGAGAGAAAGAGAGAGAGAGAGAGAGAGAGAGAGAGAGAGAGAGCGCAAGATAGGAAGGGATACAAAGTAACGCCAGGGGTTGATTTGCCAAAAGTCAAATACCACGCAAAATAGTTACACGAGAGATGAATGCTGGAACATCCTTCGACAATAAAATATGACACATATACGAAAATATTAGTTTTCATTCATATTCGTCATGTATTTTTTATTCTATGCGAACAATTGTTGCGTACTTTTTTGTTATTTGTACCTCGTTATAATATCGACCCTTGAAAAATTCAGCCCGTTCGAAGGAAATTCATTTTTGACGAGACATATATATATATGGATATATATATATATATTATTCCATGCATTCTTCGTTGAACCGAGACCCTTAGTGACAGGGGATGTTGAAATTCATATATCCGTATAAAGTTCTATACTTATCGTGGAATCGATACTCGAACAACGATCGTAATTTCTCTTTCAAATATCTTTCCACTACTCCTATCGTATTCACGATTTATTTAATGGTATAAATATAAATTATTTGAAAATTTGTATCCCTTTAAGATTATACATTTATCAGACAATTAAGATTGAACCGATTTTATCTGCAATCTAATTAACATTCTATCATCAGGTTCTGAAATAATATTTGTTTAAAAATTACTGGTGTTGATGTCAACAGTGACAACCGATGGAACGCGATTTTCATGCGCGCAAAAAAATATAATCGTTAAATTCGTTACAATTTACGAGTTAAAGGTTGTGAACTAACCCACTTATTTTTATAATATAAAAATACATTGTGAAAATAACGTCAGATCCGAAGATCCGTTATCTGGATAATTCGATGATTACTCGTGAATTAACCCTGAGTTTCCTCTGTATTATAAAAATATGTTTCCACCGTTGTACACGATAGTTTAGGGGTAGAAAGGGGTAAAATGGTACCGACAGAGTGGAATAAAGGTTCTGATATGCCGGGTGTTCGAATTGACCCCGCTCTAGCCCCAAACGGTCGTAGACGAATAAGAAGAGGGTACATATAGTCCCATACGAATCTCCGGTACATACACGCATGCATACAGAGATTTTTGACTATCCTATTGAGACTCGTTGCGTACAACTGCAGAGGAGAGATCCTTACCCGGAGAGTTTGTCGAAAGGGGGTTGATGCAAAGACGAAGAGACATTGAGGACGGAGAGATGGAAAATCTGGATGGAAAATCTCGCCTCTTCTTTTCACACTTTTCACTTTTCATACATATAGATACAAATGTACATAGATAGCTATAGATATATAAAAACCAATGCAACCGTGAATTTATGACAAAAATTGCGTTACGTTGGAGAGGGCAGAGATGATCGAGTCGACCATCAACGAGAGTCGCGCATCGGTTGGTTGCGAAAAAGAGGGTTGTCCACAAAACGTTAGTTCGTAATGCACGAAAATATGTATATTGTCAGGGTGGCGCAATATGCACTGCCCTGCTTTTTTCCCCCGGGAGGGATAGAGGAAAAAGAGAAAGACAGTGAATATTCCGATGCAACCACCCCTTAGCCAGAATCCGAAGTGAAAGAGAGAGAAAGAGTACGAGAGGCCGGTGGTGTTGATCCAACTCCGTACGGGTCGCACTCGCGGGTAGGGAGAAAAAGTCTCGACAATGCAACGAGGGTTGCGATTCAAATGCAGTCGAAGCTGATTCGTGGAGCTACGGGGTTGGTAGGCGGGGCCTGAAATAGACGCCTTATGATTTTATATATCTGTATATAGATATATGAATATATACATGGAAAGAGTGAGAGAGAGAGAGAGAGAGAGAGAGAGAGAGAGAGAGAGAGAGAGACTTTTGATGCTAGGGAGACCCTTTCCCATCTCGCTTCGTGGTTCTCTCTTACTCCCCCATTTTTTCCATCTCTCACCCTATCCTTCTTTTCGAAGGGTTCGGATACGTCCTTCCTTATTTCGCGTCTATGCTTCGTAGCTATATTCGTCCTTATGAATTCTCGTTCTTTATTAGATTTCATCATTTTTTTCTTATTTTGTTGTCAATGCGTTAAACAAAATATCGCTGGGCTCGTATGTCACGTTAAGGTACTGACACGATCTTGGTCAAACTTTGTTTTGGTCGTCTTTATGTATCCTTGTTTTTTATTATTGTAGATTTCATTATTGTTTTCTTATTTTGTTGTTAATGCGTTAAACAAAATATCGCTGGGCTCATATGTCATGTTAAGGTACGGGCAGGATCTTAAGGTCAAACTTTGTTTTCCACTTATATTGTTGATAAATCAATATGTACGTTGACAAATAACCTTGAATCTTTCGATGCCTGAACATTAAAACAAGCTTATAAGAAAGCTTGCATCCAACTCGACACGGAATTTGGTTGGTAATAAAAATTAAAAGTTAAATTCGAGTACGATTAAAGAATTCAAGAACCGGGTCAGATTTTAATTTTAATTCGGACTTAAGGTCCGAATTTGAATTTTGGTAGGAGTTTGAATTAAGACGGAAGTTGGAGTTTATGATTCAATTTCATTTCCTGGTAACGACTTCCGATTCAGATCTAGGGTGCGGCTAGATTATTATTAATCTGAATCACGCCGAGAGGAAGCTTTGAGTCTGAAGAGAATAATGATTTGAAGTTATAGAAAGTTATAGAATGAGGGTTGTATTTCGTATGAGTTGAAACTATTTTCACTAATGACAATTTTACACGATGATTCACTGTCCAAGAGTATTTATGTTTATATATATATCAAATTCCACAATCCTTTATCATGATAATTAAATTCACAAAAGTAACCTATTTTCTCAGTATTCGTATCGGATACCTTACATAAAATTTGTCCTTTTTCCAGGTTGGATTTGAGTGATTTATCAATTTTTTTTTCTATAATTCGTCGTGCAGAAATGTAAGGTAAGTTCATGAGTAATACAGATAACCCATGCAGATGACGAGAGAAATAATTCGAGGAGAGTGTGGGGTCGAGCATATTTAAGAGGCCTTTCTTCTCTTGCTTTCTCTTTCTCCTCATCGCCGCCGAGCGTTTAGCCGTCTCAGCACATTAATATTCATAATCTCGTGGTTGGTTTGCTATCTCTGGTCCCCCAGGAGTCTTCTAAGTATGGAAATCAACCATCACTACCACCAACGAGATTTTTTTAAAGATTACAATCGCACGAGCGTTCGATGAAAAAGCGACGAAGCTGCCAGGAAATGTCGGGCATACTTCGTGCCGAATCATTTTTTCTTTTTTTTTTCGTTACTGACAATACGATCGAGCCACTAATATCGCCGTGAGCTTGATTTTCCAGAATTTTGATAAACCGTGCTAGATGTGTCGAGTGTCTGAGAAACTCTCGAGGCACAAACCAGCGAGGGTGAAAGTGGGAACGATACTCGAGAGTGCAGTTTATGCTGATTCGCAACCAGAATATTTATACGATACTCGTCTAGTCTCGTAAGTACGATAGGTATTCATATATTTTATCTAGATCTTATAAAGAATAATTTGACATATATTATGATGAATATTTATCTTTTTTAGGAATAATTATTCATCATTGATACATTAGAAAATCGTTCGAAATGATTTTTTTCATACTGGTGATGGTTCACAGAATGCATGTTCTTTGGGACGATACAACAATAAATGTATGTTATTTAGTTAAGGCGAAAAGCAATAGATTTTGCAATGCCAATCCACCTTGTTATATCTAACTGATGATTAATTATAACATCAATTAATAATATTATTGTAATGCGACAATTGATAATATTTGATTCATTTAACGTTAGATTTGTGTACCCTCCCCCTTGCCGTACAAAGTCTGAATTTTTTTAAACAACTTTTAGTGCATTAAAATATATTCATCTATGCTACAAATAAATGAACAAAATGTAATATATAATTGAACATATATATTTCTATTTTTATTCAACAGATATTTTCTGATAGAAATCAATAATTAGAGCACCTCAACTTACTTCGAATAAAATACTTACATTTTTTCTGGTAAACTAAAATTTAACGTATTTTAATGGTGGATATCTGCATTTTTTGTAACTGGTACTTCCTACCAGACTTCAGGACTAGTAGCAATGTACATCACTCGAGCACTACCTTGGCACCCCCGCTTTGGCTACGGGCTTTCCTCTCTTCTTTATATTTATATACACATATATATATATATGTATCTTGACAGAGTTATTCTTCTCGTCTCCTCTTTTTTTTGTATTCCATGCACTCTGCGTCTCGTTGTAAAGGGTCACGTAAAGCCTCGTACCTTCGTCTAACTAGCTATCTTTCCATGTATGACCCTACACAATGTGGAGGTGTCGAGCGGCCACTAGAGGCGAAGTGCCAGATTCTCTCGGCGAGTTGCTTCGGGACAGTTCTTCGCACAGTTTGTTAGTAGGGGCCTGTTGCATCTTTTCTAGCCTGGGGCCATTCGCGGACTACCCTTCCGCTCTTTCTATCGCCCTTGCACACATTTCTATTCGCATACTCTTGCAAAAAATTCTATGTCGACAAGTCCACTCCTTGACTGCCGAGAGGCGTGCCGGATTTTCCGTAACACATTCCAGAGGTAAGAGAAAAAACGGCACTCGCTCAAATATTCTTCAACACATCCGAGAACTAATATTGTTTTCTTTACTCGCAGACGACTCGGCTCTTCCACTTGGCGACGTACGAGCATGACGACACTCGTGTCTCTCACTCTTTTTTTTGGTTAATTAAAATACTGACTTTTTCTTCTTTTTGTCTAGTCTGGGTATTACAATTAGGGCTGACTAGTCACTCTGTAGTGACTCTCTGACTCGTTGAAACAAAATCTTGCGAAATGTCTCGAGAGACGCTGTAGTTAATAGAAATGAAATTTTATGTTGACAGTCTCACGACGGAGCTCAAGCTGTTCCATGTTTGTGGATCCGACGATTCTGCACGACTGAAAAATTTACAATTTTTGTCAGTGTTCCAAGATATCAGTAAAACAACAGCCAGAACCTCAAAAATATTAGATTCGCAAACATACATTGGTATACGTGTTTGTCATCTTGGATATTTTTAGTTTAATAACATTAAGGAATTGAAATACAATATTGTCTTTTCACAGATAAAATAACAGTTTGGTGTTTGATTTTATAGAATGTTAAGTTGATAAAAAATGTTGATAACCATAATACTTACACAGATATCGACAGAAAAATACGCAAACGTAAAACGCTGCAAACCAAAACAAGCACATTGATCCTAAGAAATTACGAGAAACCAACATGCGCTCTAGAAGTAATTTTTATATCAGATACAATTTAATAATGTCAATACCATTACATATTTCAAATTCCAAAATTTCCCAAAATTCACAAAAATTTACTTTTCCAAGTCGTCTGTAGTAATTTTTAATATTTTTGCCATTAAGAAATATTTGTTTGCCATTGCTGTATTTCACTCGGTATCGTTTCATAAAGAATTTTTGATTCTAGTAATAATTCCCAAGTTTTTACCTGGACAAAAAACTCATTTTTCAATATTTTCAAACGTAACAAACGTCTCCTCAAGGTGTCATTTTCTCATAAAACCCACCCCCGATTTGTTTCATATTATACCTATATCCTTCAACCCTTCCTTCCCTTAACGCGTTCTTCTTTCGTATCGCTACTATCGGAGACTTCAACTTTATCTCAAGATATTTTGATCCTATTACCGTAACAACGATCGGATCTTCCATCACGTCAAAGTTTTATCGTCACCTCTCGACTCTTGGATGTATCTCGTTACACACCTTACCACGATCTCGTTATAACGAGCACGAAACTACATGGTCATTGTCGCCTCGATCCGTATTTCAATATTCTTGTTATATTTATGCGTACAATTTTTTATCGGATCGTAAAATTCCGTCAGTAAGAACGTATACGATCAAAACCAATATTTCGATAAATTGTACTTTCACAGATATTGAGCGTCGTATACATATATACTAGAGGGAACTACGTAATAAAATATATATCGAGTAAATGCGAGAAAATTGTGAATTTTTTTAACGAGCGTAGCAGTCGTGACTACGTTTCTCGTCGAGAAAATGGGAGAGAGAGTAGAATCGACGAATGATTTCGTTGCCCTGGTGCCAAACGCCCAGAGGCATTCGAGCGTATATAGAGATATAGATACACGTATATAGATCTGGGAAATACGCGTTGTCTCCGAATATGGCCAATATAGTAACCCAATAGGACATAGCTTGCTGTCTCCCTCTTTCGAACCGATGACCGTGTTCAAACGTTCGAGATAGCGTGACTGTTGCCCTTTAGTGTTCCAACCATAATTGGATCCACGCGATGAGCGAATGGTGAGGAACAAGGCGATTTCCAACGAGCCAATAATGGTATCGTTGTCAACGTGGGGATGTGAATCCGACGTGCTTAGACCGAGATTTGACATCGATGGAACGACAAATCAAGCCATTATAACATCCTCCTGCTGTGGGCTATAGGCGATTATGCTACTAGGAATCTTTCGACGTCCTTACCCAGATATCTATATATTTTTTTATTACATGAAAGAAATATACCTCTCGCTTTGACCGATCGACAATTTATGGTATTTGAATAAACGGAATTGTTCGGATGTGTAATTATAAATATTAATTTATTAAATCTTTCTGACAAAACAAGGATAATAAATACTAAATAATTCCCAGTTCTTACTGCGACGTTATAGTTTCTTTAAATACTGAAAAAAAAAGTTTCAATATGTAAAGTAATTGCAGTGTCATAGTAATTATTGATAATTTTTCAATATTTGCATGAACCGATGCATTTTGCACCGATGTACGTCGATGTCTCAGCGACGTAGGGACACGATTTCCAACAAGAATTGAGAGATTATGGAAGCAGGCCACAAATTGGCATAATCTCTCAAATGTCTCGTCTCTCAAGAGCTATGCTTCGCAAGAGATCGTTAATGCTCAAGGAAAAGTTATCAGGCAGTGAAACGAGGGTGGAAGGAAGAGGACAGAGAGAGAAAGAGAGAGAGAGAGAGAGAGAGAGAGAGAGAGAAAGAAAGAGAGAGAGAAAATAAAAGTTGAAAAATGAAGGACGAGATGATAAAAAGCAGTAGTGTTTCTGAGTCGTATCGATCGGAAGACTTTTAAATTTAATATTTAACAAGGTTGTAAAGGGAGAGGAATATTCTCCAGAAGCTTCAAAGACTACGACGAAGACAAGAAAAAAATCGCAGTCGCAGATCCCTTTTGAAGTCGTATTTTATTCTCGCGTTTTCCCTCGTCGCGAACGTCTTGTAGCGTAGCAAGACATCGACAGCCATGAGTAAGATCAGATGTCACCGAGCTATCGCGAAATGACGTTAAAAAAAAACGATCTTTTAAATATTGTTGATATTTTATGCTTTAGCCAAAATCTTGAATAGATCAAAATTATTATAAATGTGATTTATGAATAATAATTTATGTGCAAAAAGTCACGACCTTATTACGCATAAAAACTGATCCGGGCGTTATGAATATAAAACTATGAACTATTGACCGAACTCGAGTTCGAGGGGACGCAAGTAGACGGCAGCACGTCCGGTATTACCGGCATCAACCCGACTGCCATCTATTGAAAATCGCGTCAACTCTCATCGGAAATGTCGTGACTGATTTGAAAAAAATTCTTATTTCCTATTGTCCCTCAATTTATACACAAATATGAAATAATTTTTAAACATGAAAAATTACAAAATTTTGATTTCTCGATCATAAATTAATATGCTATACTATAATATCGAATAATAATTTTTCAATAATGAAAATTTTCAAATCATCAATATTACATACCGTTCAAAATAAATATGTTCATCCCCAACAATAATTAAAATATTAAACATAAACGTTGCATTTTGCCTCATTTCTGACAATAGTCGAATAAGATATTCTTCCAAGATCCAGCATTGTGATCGAGATGGAAGAAGGGCTCTCCGTGAAATTACAAGTTTAACGAGATGTCTAAGGGACTGGGAGGAGCGGGGATTATACATGAGAATCTCGAGTGGTACGACGTCCGGCAGGAGAGCGGACCAACTCGCGCGCGAGGTCCGTCGATGGTGGTAGTAGTAGTAGGTAGTAGTGGTCGTGGTGGTGGTGGTGATGGTGGCGATGGTAGTGGTGGTCGTGGTGGTGATGGTGGTGGTACTCGAAGTCATCTCGAGTGGAGATTAAAAGAAAGACTACCAGTTAGAACCGATGACTCGGTGACTTTTTTTTTCTCGACGATTTTTTTCTCCTTTCGAGAGCAGAAATTATCCTGTCGTGATAATTTTTCGTTCCTTTCCCTGGGTGGTCCTGCGCTAGCGTTGGCGCTCGGTGAATAATAAAATTCTTCATCACGTAACAAAATACCGAAAATACTACAACGATATATAAATAGAATAATAGATAAATTATCGATCGGAGAAGAAGCTGTTCAATTAATTTTCGTCGCTTACGTACGAGATGAGGTAATAATAACGGTATATCGCGATGAATCGCGATAAATCGCAAGTCAGCATTTTTCTCATAGTCCAGAACTAGAATATCGAAAGATAAAGAAAGGGCGAATTCAAAAAATCGCTTTTTGCAATAATATGGAGGACGGATGGTGTGCAGTTCGCTCCTCGTGCCCTGCTATATATTTTTTATCAACTCGAGCCAAGGATAAAACATATATATGTATGTGTGTGTGTGTGCGCGCGCGCGCGCGCGTGTGTGTGTGTGTGTGTGTGTGTGTGTATCCACGATTAATCACAGAGCACTGTAATTGAATTTAACGTTCCGATTGAGCATTTTCGCTTACAAAGAGCAAGAGCGGGGTTCACTGTGAGACAGTGTGGGAAAAGTGAAGGAAACGAGGCGAGTGTAACGGAGAAAGAAAGATCTGGGAGGTTCGAGCGTAATTGGAAAAGCTTTAGGATTTAACAGTTTTGCAAGGATAGGCGAAAGCCTTCGGCCTCTCTTATATATACCTATAAGTCTCTTGAGTTGATTGGATTTATCTCGATTTTATCATAAAAGTTATATAATTCATAACATTATATGGATGTTATTCACTTTGGAATTAAATTATATTTAGGAAATAACAGAATTATTGATTATATTGAATAAGTTTAAATATTTTATTTATTTGTTGCACATTATCATTTGTGAGTTTATTAATAATGTTTGTTGTTATTAATTTTCAATCGTTTGGAAGATTGATTTTTTACGATTCTATTCGTACGTCTAATATTATATTACAAATTATTAAAAGTTTCTTTTGTAATATTTGTTTCCTTACCCTCTTATATATACGTATAAGTCTCGTTAGTTGATTGAATTTATCTCGATTTTATCATAAAAGTTACGTAATTAATAACATTATATGTATGTTATTCACTTTGGAATTAAATTATATTGAGGATATAACGGAATTATTGATTATATTGAATAAGTTTTTATATTTTATTTTTTTAGCGCATTGACATTTGTAGGTTTATTAATAATTTTGTTTTTATTAATTTTCGATCGTTTGGGAGAGTAATTTTTTACAATTCTATTCGTACGTCCAATATTGTATACCAAATTATAAAAAGTTTCTTTTGTAACGTTTGTTTCGTTCAAATTATTTCGTGTATTCTCGTAATTTTTATTATTTTCTCCTGTGACGAGAATTTGGCGACCTAAATTTTACAATGGTCGGAGAAATGGAGACTCTCGGTAGCGGTATGAACTAATTTTGCGTTTACTATTGGCCTGAGAAACGGTACGAGTGAACACGTTTTAAGTGCCCGAGTTATCGCATCGCCTATATATGTAAACGAGTACCGCTCAAAATTTCGTCGTTTCTATGGTATCGCAGTTAATTTTTTAATGTACTTTAATACACGACAGACTGCAAACTCCTCGAAAGCGAAGAGAGTGCAACGGAGGAGAGTTCACTAAACTACCAACTTCCGGATTTTAAGCGACTTCGCGGAGCGTGAACCGTTCCCTTCTATCTTTCTCAAAGAACGGTTTTTTTCGTGTTTTTTTGTTTTCTTTTCTTTTTTATCGTGGAGAAAAAAAACCCGCGTCACAGCAAAATTCATCGGAACTACGAACCCTCGAGAGGCACCAATTTCTCTGGGAATGAACAAAACTCTCTCGGGAAACTGCCGAAATGATTTGACTTTTATCAAGTGCTACAACCGTTCCTTAGGTCTTGCGAGACTTTTGAAAAAATGATAGCCGGAAAACCCTTCGAATGGCCGAATCACTCAAAGTGATGACAGGGCAATTATAAATAATTACTTTTGTAAATAATGATTTTCGAACATTTTATCCATCATATTTTGTAATTTTAATCAAAAAATATTATAGCTCTTCATAGACACATGGTAGTGAGATTGCACAAATATCGACACTTTCCTGCAAACTTTGTGGCCGAAAAAGTGACAGGCATGACCCAAAAAAATTCAAAAATCGTAAATTTTATAACGATTATAATTCCGAATTTGTAAATATTTTTTATCGGCAAGTAAAAAATAAAAGAACCTTCTTTAAAACTGTAAACTAACTTGCAAACAATGTACAATTTTTTATTACGTATCATTTTCATATCGATTATACGTACTTTGCTTGTCAGATTATTTTAAAAGCTTTATCACTCAATGTGTTTCCATCTCTGATCGCAACTGGCCAAGAGCGTAGTTTTACTACGAGAAAAAGACGAGAAGCTTAAAAACTCGCTCTGTCCGGGAGAAAGTCTTTTAGTCACTCGCGTGGCTATTCGCAAGAATACACGTAGAAGATATTTGAAAACAGTGAGTACGAAGACAATGGAAGGAAAATATGAGAAATTAAAAAATGGTTAATGATAATCTGGATGAAACCGCGCATTCGACCACGAGCCATTCATTTTTTTTTTTTTTTTTTTTGGTAAGGGCATTAGGAAGATTGCAGTCTCAGATTTTGGTATTACGAAGAGGGACAAAAAAAAGCCACGATTTTGAGTGCCACCACTGCTTGTGTGTAT
This sequence comes from Netelia fuscicornis, assembly GCA_946811545.1. Classification (NCBI taxonomy): domain Eukaryota; kingdom Metazoa; phylum Arthropoda; class Insecta; order Hymenoptera; family Ichneumonidae; genus Netelia; species Netelia fuscicornis. The sequence goes on along the minus strand of OX328011.1, from coordinate 22,130,575 downwards.
GTGTGTGGGTTGAAGGGAGAATTTTAACTCGAGGATATGCGAGCCTCGTGACAAGAGGAGCGATTAATATTTATTATTATTATTGCCGGTAGGCTTGTAGTGTCCACTTGTCTGTCGTCTGCTCAATTCGGAGTGGTGCGCAGAACATATACGAGCTCGGCTCTCTTGCTCCTTCTTTTTCTACATTGTATACGATAATCTCTCAAGACAAGTAGCAAACAAGAGAGAAGCCACAAGGCGCGCGTTTCTGTCCCAGTAGGGTTAAGACACGAAGGGGTTGACTGAATGATCCTCCTGTATATTTCCCGAACATCCCCCTTCAACCCTCTCGCATCCTCAAGATAATGCCCGCACGATTTGAATAAATTTCAATCTCTCGAAAAAATGCCACGATAATAACAAGCTCCTACCCCGGAGTTGCATTTTATAATGAAACCTGCATCGAGATTTGTATAATCAAAATATAAAATGTGCGCTTCAACATTCAATATCGAATGCCGATGAATTTTATTATAGTAAAGATATGTCGTTGGTGCTTGAAACAGAGTTTTCATTGTTTTATTGATTTCAAATTTTTAAAGTAAATCAGAATAACCAAATTAAACGCGTGCATTGGGTTTCGTTTTTATAAAGCATTGATTTTAAAACAGGGGGCTGTAATTATAGACACAAAGAAAAAGTTTTGAATCGGTTGAAAAATGAAACATTGTATTCAAATTTTGTCTTCGATTTGATTTTGTTGATTTAACCGAACGAGCAAGAGATAATTGAATTTATATTCGATGGATTATATTGTTAAATGATGCAAAATGAATCTGTTAATGATTATCTATAAAGCAAGGATACATATGGCCATTTGCGTAACGACTTTGCAGCGTTACAAATTTTGCGTACTATTGATTTTGGGCATTGTCGCAAGACACGCAAAGAGCCATTCATTTTATCCCTGATGCATTTCCATTAAACAATAAACTGACAACCGAGAGTTCTTTTTTTTATATTTTTGGGTAAATTGTTTCGGCGGCGTAAAATCATCCGAAACGAAGAATGAGAGATTACGAAGTGTTGGAATCGGGAGAAAAGAAGAAAATAGGAAATGCTCAATCCTGGCAAATGCGGCGGGAGTCTGAAAAACTTTTATAGAGCTCGTTTTCGATTCTCGGGAATGTGCGAATTCTCTCTTTCTCTCTCTTGCCTCTATCGTCGACGAGAGTTTCCAATACCACCACCAGAGGAATCGTCGCCTCGTTGTACCGAATTGGCGGTGTGAAATTCTCACGATATCGGGAAATTCGGCTTTACGTCGAGACTCGATAAGGGCTGAATTTGGTGGATACGCAAAATAGGGGTGAGTTTTAAATCGATTTGCGTCTCGGCCAATGAGCGCCGAAAGTGGCGGTTTCTGATTGGCCCGCAGCCAAGCCACTCCCACATCGTTAACAGCGACGACCAGACAAAGCCCGTTTTACACAGCTTAAAATGTTCTCAATTCCACTTCTTGACGATCGTAGCAGTTTTTTTTTATTAATCTAATGGAAAAAAAATATTGTTGAAACAATATTAATAATAATATTCATTGTAAAATAAGAAAGCTTTTTTTTTATGGGAAATAACAATATAAGTTTTGAAAACTTATTAACGAAAAATCAAAATATTTGATTGTAACCAATTTTTTATTAGGTTACTGGAAATAAAATATTATTGGATCAATATTAATAACGATATTTATTGGAGAATACGCAAAATGTTTTTGAGCGGAAATAAAAATATAAGTTTTAAAAACTCATTAACGAAAAATCAAGATATTTGATTGTAAAAATTGGTTATGCTTGATTTAATTAATACCGTTACAAGATCGTTAATCATAATTAAATTCTATTAAAGTTTTCATTAAAAACTTACGAATACAAATACCTGTTATAAAAACAAGGATCATAACTCCGTTTCCGTTTAATCGTACAAAAAAAATAAACATAACGATTATTGTCTGAAAATTTCGTATCCAGTTCTTGTGCGTTAAACTCAAGAACTTAAAACCACCAGTAGTTTTCGTGCGTGATACGGACTCGTTCGTAGGCGTAGCCCGAACAGGCGTGAACTACAAACGGACCAACCTACCGCGTTAACTAGGGCTATGTCTGTCCCGACTCGTGTATAAAAAACCGACCAATCGGGTGATTCGAGACGGCCACTGTCGTAGCGTCGTTGGGAAAAAAATATCACAGCGGGGCAAAGTTCTACCCATTTTGTCTGTTGTACCGGGCAAAATGTGTGCGTGTATCTTCTCGAACGTCGGGTGGAGGGTTGCCACCATGTAAATGTGTCCGTAAGTGCGTTTGCGAGTGTGCAAGAACGTTGTTGAATGCAAATGTGACACGGTGGGCGCGTTTTCGACTATATCGGGGTGTGTTGCACAGTCGGTAATGGAGGGAGGGCTGCGCGAGTTGCTTTCGAAGACTTTTGGGCACCCCCGCAGGGTCCGTTTGTTGCTCTCGCACGGTGATGTGAGAGATGCAAGGCGGGAGTAATTCCAGTAAGCTCCAGGGAAGCTCGTATACCCCGCCTCCATGTCTCTCTCTTTTTCTCCCTCTGGTCGTTGCCCCTCCACCAATTCTTCCATTTCATCCCTCTCGCTCTTTCTATGTCTCACACACATAGGCGCGCGGCCGATTCGCAACGCTGGAAAGTTGCGACGGAGGGACAAGAGAGAGAGAGAGAGAGAGAGAGGGAGATAAAAAGAGGGAGAGAGTCCGATCTTTCTCCTTCTCCCTCCCGCGCTTTTTTCATCTCGTGCTCACACGCACCGTGACGAAAACTCGCCCTCTAGCTTTCTCCCTCTCCTTCCCCCCGCTAATCACCCTCGCTTATGAATATACGTACATACTCCTCGCACCCTCTCTCTCTCTCGCGCGCTCTCTCTCTCTCTTTCTCTCTCTCTCTCTCACTGTCTCTCTCCCTCTCTCACTTAGCCCCGACGCCCCTTGACCCACCCCCAAAGACAGAGACGGAGCGAGTGAGAGCACGCTTGCATCTCTCACCGTAGTTTACGTGGTGTGGTCTCGGGCGCGTCTCCTCTGCTTATTCCACGAGTCACCCCCGTCAGCGGCCTCAGTTGCCGATCGCACCGACGACGAAACGGTACACATAATACGCGCGCACCACTTAGAGAGTCCGTCGTTGTTATCGTCGTCGTTCGCGAAAAATAAATAAAAAAATAAGAAAACATTACACACTGTGGCCTAAATTATATTGTAACAACGAAATAAATATCAATGTCTCGGCCATGAAACAAAAAATAATAGTAAAAACAAATTGCCAAAAATTTGTAAACGTCGTTGTCAATCCCGTTCATAATTGAAGATTAAGGAATATTCGTCATCGGAAGAATTTTATTTTTCCTCTATTGAAAAAGAAAAAGAACTGTGCGGGTCAAAGCAGAGGATTGTGTTTCGATTCCTGATAATCGAGGGAAAGAGATAGAGAGAGAGACAGACGAACGATTCAGTGACGTGATTTCGTGCTTACTATCGCTAGTATACACAGGTATACACCAATATATATATATACACGTGTCGTTAAGGAAATAGTGAAGAATAATCGAGGAGAGGGAAATAGAGATAGAGAGAGAGAGAGAGAGAGAGAGAGAGAGAGAGAGAGAGAGGGAGAGAGAGAGAAAGAGAGAGCAAAAAGTTCCAAAAGGCTCGCAAAGAAGAGTGAATGGACCCAGGACACACCGAAGGGCCTCGTTCCAGGTAACCCGATCGCACCGATCTTTCAGTGAGTAAGAAATATAAAAGCAGCCAAAGATTCCGCGCTCTCGCCGGGCCGAAAATGGGACCGTGAATTATCCTTTGCCAGTGGAGAGTCGCGAATGAGAAGGAGAAGCGAAAACGTGCGAGATACAATTCCGTACATCGAGAAATAACGATAAGCGATGGTGTAACGAATCGGCTTAACGATAAATGCATAATTTAACTGTAATTAAAACCTGAAATTGAAATTGACGAAAAAACAAATCATTAACTAAAACGGAACGGGTGTCGAGACATCGAAGATGAAATTAATAAGTTTTAGCGTAATAATTCACTTGATCATATTCGATTAATAAAAACAATCGAGAAATAATAACGAAATAAAAAAATTGCAGGTTTGGCCCGGCCGTCGCACAGAGCAAAATTCGCATATCGCGATTTTGCACTTTGTCGCTCGTCGTGCTCGGTCGTTCGCCGTCGCATCGAGTTTCCGCAGTAGCGACTCGAGCAATATTCGCTCATACGTACGAAACGATAAATAAATTCGATCGTATCCGATATCATTTTAATCAAATCGATAATGGAGATTTGTGAGAATACTTAGGACCCGCCGAAGGTCTCAGCTACGCGCATTTTTTGTCCGCAACATCGCGGGACGCGGTTCGGTTTCTTCCACGTCCGTCGGGAAAGAAACGCACAAAGCAATACGCATACGGGGCCCGATTTTCGTTGAACGAGAGATTACGAAAAGTTCAACGGTCGATACGAATCGTGATCGAAAAGTCCCTCGCGTATAACAGCGATTTATCAACGCATCGATAACATCGACATTACTTCGAACTCGTCAAAAAACAACGAGGATTTAACCAAACAACGTACATCGAATTCTACGATCGAAAATTTCTTGTTAGAGGGAAGAATACAGTCGGTTTTATTAACATTATTTATTATTTCATTGTTAAACGACCCGCGCGCATTGAAGCCTCTTCAATTTGGAAACGATGCAATATTGAAATAATTCACGATTCAGCCGAAGAAGGAGCCCAAGATGCCGCAGCGATCGCCATTCGCGATCCAGGAACTTCTGGGCCTAAATGGCACCGGAAACGGAAGTGGCGGTGGCGGGGGCGGTGATCGGGGCTCGCCCCAGTGCTCACCGCCGGCCGGTGTATCCGCGGTCTCTTACGCCCCGACGGCGCCGCATCACAAGCTATGGGAATACATGCCGAGTCTTACGAACCATCTTGGAAATTTGGGAAATTTGGGAAATTTGGGAAATCTTACGGCCTCGAGAATGGCTTATTTGAATGCGCAGGCAGCTGTTGCCGCGGCATTTTTGCCACCTCCACATCCACATCCGGCGCATCACGTACCTCATCATCAGGTACATCAGCCTGGCCAGCTCACCGGCTCCTCTGGGGTTAACGTTCATCCAACCGCTCATGGACAACACGTACTTCCCGGTACAGCCGCCTCCTCCAATCATCATCAGCACAGTCCGAATCAACACACGACCTCTCATGGTGAGTGTGGCATCGACGCTATCCCAAACAATTATATTTTTAACGTATATTTCAATATTTATCGTGAAATAATTATTTGCCAAATCGGGACGAATAACCGGGTTGGCGTTTCTTAAGATCGCGTCGTAAAAGAAGAGAAATAATTAAGCTGAAAGTATATTCGAGTTCGTTCGAGATAACAAATATTCTATTATTGCTTTCGTGATAATTACGATCATTGCGAAAACAAATTTTCGACTTCTCAATAATAATTATTCGTTCGTTCTAACATATCTCATTAACTTCGTATTTGGAACAAGGTGTAAAGAAACTGCGTCAAAAAATTCAACGGTTACGATAATGATTCGTTCTTTCAATTTCATCTACTATTGATTTCGCAAACAATCTCGAAACATTGTCAGAATCTTTTGGGGCGATAGCGGTTAAAGTAAATTAATAGCCCTACTATCGGCTGTGGTGTAAGGTGCGAAGCGAGCACTTAACGGCAAACTGCCCGAGTCTATCACTTAAGGGGCGGGGTGAGATATGTACTACATATGTTTCACGTATATTTGGAGATACATATGTATATACTTATGTGCGTAAGTGTGAGAAGGAGGGGGAATGGCCACTCAAGATCGCGTTACCGTAAATCGATACACTTCTCGTTGAGAGACCTCGTTGTACGACTACTTTTGGCAAAACCATATATTCTATATTGTCCTGGGGACTCGTTCTATTGTACACTAACCATGAAAATAATCCGTTTTTACGGGAAAATTGTACGTCGACGACAACTTCGTGCCGGCTGTGACGAGAGAGACTTTTTCTCGTCGACGATTAGGCATCGTCCATTATTACATTCTTCCTAAATCATAGAAACTCATTCTTGATTGAATTGATTATTGATGATTAGCTCTCAGCTAATTACGAATTATTTCGAATATTCGTATGTAAATATAATATTTCGATGGACATTATTTTCTTTAGTCGCATCATCGCGTCATATCTTGATTTATTACGGTATTTTTTCTTTGTGCGTTAGTGACAATGAATATCATTGTCATTGATAATATTGCGATAATTGTTGTTAAAAGTCAATCAATTTAAAAGTGTTGTTAAAACTCGTTAATTACGGTAAATTGTTGTTGTTAAAAGTCAGCATGGAAAAGTTATTTTGTATGGCATCTTAATTTGTATCTTGTTAACCGTTGTTTTTCCCCAATTAAACGATAGCGACGTGATCTTTTTACTTTTTCATTCCTTTTGCCTCGATTCGAAGCATTGTCCGGTTAGCATCGATCCAAACCTTTTTACGAATCTATTGAAAATTAGCAAAATTGTATAAGCCCCTCTGGCGAAAACCTAATAAAAATACGATTTAAGGAACGATTTTCTCCCTCTCTCTCTCTGTCTCACACACACACACACAGTCTTTGTATATAAATTGAATATTTTCTTTAAAATATATTTCTCGCCCTCGTCCTTCTCTCTTTTAGCGTTATGAATAATTAGTAATATAATGAGTTGAGTGTTAGGCAGAACTGAAATGTCTCACCAACGACACAAAGGAAATAAAAAACGTAAAAATGGCCGCTTCTCTCGTCTCGTGCGATTCAAAATGGGTTCTCAACCACTTTCAATTCTCTATCTTCGTTTACCCTCGGACCCTTTCCGTTTCTACCCTTCTCCAGGCCTTTAATCTCATTAATATCTCCCTCTCTCTCCTACCATCTCTCCTTCCTCTCCCTCTCCTCTAAAACGAGTCAATTTGCCAAGAAGATACCAGACAAATTCTCAAGGGTGGCTATTCCGTTCACGAACCAGGCTTAATCCAAATATACAAAAATACATGATCTATTAGTTGAAAAGATTTATCACAAGAAAATTGAAAACGATGTAAAGTAATCGATACCTTGAAAAATTCGAGGAATACAACGAGATCGGGGGTTTTAATCGCTAAATGGCATGGATATACTCTCATCGTTGAAGAAGGCGATACGGAGGAGTTGGTGAATTTTGAGAACGATTTTGAGATATCGTGTTACCTTCACTGACGAGTCGAACAAAGCTCGTGGGCCCTTCCATTCAAACGTCACTCTGGCACCTCGTCTTACCACGTTTTACTACATGTATGTACACACACACACACACACGCACACCCGCACCCACACACGCGCACATATATATATACAAGCGAAGGTATGGAACATGCGTATTTTTATTTCCCCATGAGCATTTTTCGACGTCCCAGATCGTTTGCCCTTTCCCTCTCCTTCTCCCGTTCTCTCGATTTTATTTGCGTTGAAAAAAAAAACTTGGCTCTGGACACATGGGCAAACTTTCGCTGCTCGAATCGCGTTTTCGCCACGAACGAGCTAAACTGGCTGGAAATAATTATTCCGAATCACCCCTCACCTCCCATCCCCCTGGTGCCATCGATCCTTCGTTCATTTCCGTCACGCTCTTCCATCGCCTTTTTTTCTCTCTCACTCGTGGATTCGGCTTGCAACGGTCGATGGTGACTCACTCAATCGACTAAACTGCTTAGAACCTTCTCGCTAGCTTCATTGTTTTCTAAGTCAAGTCAGAAGAGCCCATTTCATGAGTACCGATCACAATTCTTTTCCAAGCTTGTAGTGCACATGTGTGGAGAAATAAAAGAAAAAAACAGGATTATCGATTTGATCAATTTGACGAAAGGTCGTGAATGTTTACCACAAACAATTATTTTTATTGCTGCAATTATCCCTGGAATTGGAAGAAAAACAACAAAGTTTACTGGAGACATTTGTAAAAATTCATCTCGGCTTGTTTTTGTTATTTTTATAAACGCCACAAATTTTGAATTTTGAGTAAATTGTTTTTAGACGTTGAACTAAGTGCGACTTCATGGGGATGAAACTTTACTCGTAAAGTGTACAAATATATACGAATGTAGTACGCACACTGTACACCGTGACGAAGCTTGAGTACTTTAGAATCGCGAGCAAGTGAGTGAGCATATAGCACATCAGGAGCTTTCTCGGTACGTTTGAAGTTGGCAATCAACGAGATTGCCTATCAACCCCTGAGAAACCCGGGCAGCTTTCCCTTCTAGGCAGTCACAGCCCCATCTACCACACGCCTTCCTCCCTCCCTTGCCCCATCCGTCAGCGTGCCACCGTTTCAACCCTCTCACTTGCACCCTTCCGCACTATTTCTAACTTGTACTTCTCTCATTCGATCCTACACGCACACACACACGTGCTCACACATATCGTACTCTCTTTTTTTCGCACTTTCTCGCCTTTCCGAGTCCGCAAGTACAGAAAACGTTTGTACAAAACGTACCACATTCGCCCCCTAGTTACCCGCGCTGTTGTTGCATTTTTCCTTCTCCATCCAACGGCCTACTCGAGCCTCGTTATTTGTTACAAACGTCAAGTTACACACTCCTTGAAACGTGCACGGGCAATTGTAAGATGCATTGTTACGGGAGAAGCACAAAAACGCTTCTTGGCTAGAATTGAAAATCTCTTGATTCAAACAGGAGCATTTGAGTTAATTAACGATTTATCGTGCGATTCGAATCGAGTCAAGGCGAACACATTTTTGTCGTATTTTATTATAAATTTTACAAATTATTGCTCAGCGTGATTGATAGTAGGCAAGATACTGCACCTACGGGATCGTGGGATTTCATTTTAAGTTTGAAAATCCTTGATATATCGTGATGATTCGATCGTGAAAAAGAAGCTTGAGAAAATTAGCGAATTATGAATTCTCGCGAACGATAAGCATTGTTCTCGAGCGAGAAAAGCTCCGAAGTGCTTGAACGAAGCTGCATATCAACGTATTGAATATGCACATGCACGTGGGGTAAGGGTGGGTCTCGAATGTGTAGGATCGCCGCCACTCTCTGGATATTGAACTCTTTGCCTCGCGTTTTATCGGTGCAGCACGTTTTTTCCTCTCTTCAGACGTTTTCTTCCACCACCTTAATTGCCACTTGCTCCCTATATTAAACTGTATATGTTCGTGGCATACACTTGTGAAGTTGCTGTACAATCGAAATTAGCCTTGTTCACTGCGATCTCGATGGCCGATGAAAAAAAAAAAACATCCACGTTTCCGAGCGTTTTCGATAAAACTTTGTTGTTTCCACTTATCTTATTCAGAGAACTATCGATGGATTAGAGGAAATGATATATTATTAGACGAACTAGCGATTTTTGTTGACTCGAGATTAAAATAATGAAATCCGAATGAACAAATTCAAATCGGCTAACGAAAAATGCAATAATCCTTTAAGATTACGATTTCTAGATTTGTTTATCGAAATGTTTATTTCCAATTAGGAATTACATTTAACTGGAGATGTAATTTTCTGACTGGAAATCCAGTCGCCAGGGACAATAATTAATTACTCGAAAATGAAGAAAAAGGATCTTGGCGTCAATTGTTTCTGGTGAAAAACGTCAGGGCTTTGTCTCAGAGTGAGGCTGGACCTTGTAAGCTCTCTCGCATTTGCGATTTGCGCGAATGCAAATTAAACGAAATTAAACAGTTAATTAAAGCTCCAGGGAGAGAAGCAGTAAGAGTGGGATGGGCTAGAGTAGGTCTCGGCGTGCACGCTCTCTCTCTCTCTCTCTCTCTCTCTCTCTCTCGCCCTCCCTCTCTCACTCTCTCTCTCACTCTCTCGCCAAGTTAATTGAGATTCTTGGGAGATTTGTCGCGTGGAATGTCTTAATTTAGTCCCTTAAACGTCGCTGACGCGCGCCTTAACAACTTTGAATAATTGGATAACACTACGGCGCACGTCAAGGTGGAGAGTACAGCGTGAGAAAAGAAGCCGCGCCGAAGCACAGAACTCCAATCTCTTGTTCCGTACCAATATAATATAACATCGCGGTATTCTCTCGTACCTAGCTCCCTTCGTCGCTCTTCCAACACCTTCTCTTTATTTACATTTATTCTCCACACACTGTACACTTTCCTAATTTCAATAACGTCAAAACTTTCAAATTTCGAATCCAAATTGAAAATTATAACTCGACTCTCTTATATCAATTCGATTCAACTCCACGATTATGGAACTCAGAAATTCTAACAATCTTTATTGATGTCAGGATTGGAGGAAATAGAAATGCAAGTATACCGATCTTGATAAATAATTTGAAGAAACGACGAGGCGTTAAAGGGGTTGGAAAAATATTCACCGTGACCTTCCACGAGTTTGGGGTAAAATGAGCAATCGAAGTATTCTCATTCTCTTCCCTCGAAGGAAAAAAGATCGAGGGAGAAGGAAAAGGGGTGAGAGAATTATTTCCCAAGAACACGGGAGTGGTGGCGCGTGTACGAACGACAGTCCCGACCGAAGATAACCAATTTTTCTCGCACGGGTCAATCGCCCTTATTACGCTACCAGTCCCATTCTCTCGTTCTCGTCATGCTCGTCGCGATGTCAATCACGCGTGTCGCGTATACACACATCCGGTCGCACGAGGGCGGAAAATACAAGGAACACCTCCTAATCGCATAATCCGCTTTGACAAATCAATTTTTTCCATGACGAGCCAGAAGCACCGAGAGAGAGAGAGAGAGAAAGAGAAACTCGTCTCGATAGTACAAACGAGTTGAATTGTTCGTTGGCTTGTAATAATCCTTCCTGTGATCGACAAACATTCTTATTATCTCCGACATGTCCGAAAATGAAAAAGATAAAATAGAAAAACAATTAATCGAGTACGAACGATTAAATAATTTGGTTGCAATAGCAATTGTATTTTTAATACTTGCAGACATTTATATCCGATTAACTGATCGAATTATTGTTCTCATTCTTATCGAATCATGTATTAATAGTTTTATATTATTTCATATTTAATTAGTATTGATCGATAATTAAAAAATATTTCAAAAAATCGAGATCTCATATCCCGTCTCTTGTCTCGAGCTCTTCGAATGTGTCAACGAACGTTGCAATAATTATTCAAGTTTTCAGGGTCAATTTGACGCGTATAGAGTGCGATGGGGCGATCGAGAGTCGCTCGGGGGTTGCTCCCGTAGTATAGTACCTAAAAACTACATTCGTATTTTTTTTTTGCTCGCACACGGACAATTTATCGAAATATATACCACACGAGGTGCACGCACACCCGCGAGTATATTATCGATCCACTCGAGACAACGGTATACCACGCGCTCTCCTGCAACGTCAGGGTCTCGATGCACCTCTCCTGGCAGCTAACCAAGCTCTCCGAGTGCATAGCCCATGGTACGAGCGCACGCTCCATGTTCGCCACTGTCGTGAACTCGTGGTTTAAACTCGGACGACTAGACATGTTGCACCATAGCATAAACTCCTCGCATTACTTCCAGTTACATACCGACTATCAATCGGCGGCTTTCTCGCCGTCACTCAGTTGTACATGTAGTATACTTTCTGGATCCTGCCTCGTACCTCTCTGTCTATATATGTATACATAGGCGTGTAAATGGAGTTTGCCGGTACGGTATAGGGAAAGTACTCGTTCGTCTCGCCACCGACGAGAGCGCGCCCGGCACCTCGTAAATTTTGCACCCCCTTTGACACGCGCCTAATACAGTGAGCCCGCAAAGGGAGAATGACGAGGAAGGAGAGAGAGAAATATAGAGCAAGAGAGGGAGAGAAAACTGCTCGTTGGAGGGGGTGGCCATGCGCCTGCGTCGCTGATGGCAGTTTTAAGCAAAACTGGTATATTTATTGGCCACTCCAACGGTCGTTGGCAGTTTGTCTAAACAACCTTAAATAAGAAGAAAAATTAACAGGGACAGTACGGGACGTGTGCAAAGTACGTCATTTTTATAAGTTTCGATACGTAGCAGCCGTTATAAAATTAATTTATTCGTAAATTAGTCCCTTTTGATTGAATTCGAATCGAAAAAAATTTACAAATTTCTAACTCGCGCAAATTTGTCGATATTAAGAATATATAATAGTGTTGTTGAAAACATGTTCGCTGCAGAACTTTAACGTATGTGAATCAATCAAAATGAGCGAAATAAAATCGGGCGCGTCTTTTTTTAATTTTGTGAAATTATTTTGTTGCGTTCCCTTTGTTTGTCCGGTGGCCAATGACGGTATTGTCCTCAAGCTTCGATATATCATTGGTGCCGTGCTTGTCTCTCTATCTATCTCTCTCTCTTTCTCTCTCTCTCTCTCTCTCTGTCTCATTCCTCGTTGTTAGAGGGAGAAACGGTTCTGGATGTAGTGGTGGATAACACGCCGCACAACCCGAGACTTGTACATAGATGGCAAGAGCAGAACACCCACCAGGCACCTCTCTCCTAACCCCTCTGGGACCTGCGGGACGTTAATGAAATAACACGGGAATTAGTCTCGGACATTACCGGCAAACTATGTCCATTATCGTGGTCCCGCGCGCGCGAGCGTACCATCCCCCTTTTCTCTCATACTCCCGGTGGTGCTTCATCCCCCTCGCGTACAGCAGTAGAGCATGAAAGTTTGGCCAGCTTTATGTAGCTCCACAGGCTCATCCCCTCTCTACTCCTATTCGTTCCAACTCAATATTGAACAAAGTCATATAGGATGAATAATTTCACAGCTTTTCACATCGAGAAATTCTTACTCTCCGATATTATTATTCTATCGATAAAACAAAAAAATTAAACAAACCTCTTGAATATCGATCAACAAATACGTTTCCAAAATAAAATAGCTTATGTTTCAAAACACATATTGTATTATTTATAATTGAATCGATATAATTAAAAAGTGACGATAAATGTTATGAAAATCGTCACGTTAATTTGCCCTACAACGTGCATGACCGCGAAAGCTCAAACTTTAATTAGTACGAGATGAGTTTAAAAAAATGGTGGATTATATACAGCCCGAGACCGGAATTTCCGGTGCCGCCCTTCGCGTTCACTGAATCATCGACAAGAAAAATACATTTAAAAAAGAACCTCAAAGAACATATACACGTATCCAATCGAGTCCTTACTCTCCCTTCCTCTCTCTTTCTCATTCTCGTATATACATATAAACGTAAAAACTCCATGACAGAGCCATGTAGATATTTGCATTATATATATATATATATGTATGTATACATTACGCCGAAGAAGAGGGAGATTATTGTACGTCGTTACGTATATACGTACGCAATGTATGCAAAATTTTTTTTTGGTATACGTGCGTTTCAAGCGAGCGAGCGTAAGTCGCTCAAATTGCTATATGGATTTCCAGTCCAACACCTCGATTGTCCCCCGCATGAAGAGTACTTCGCCCTGGTATACATGAATTCACGCCTCGACACCATCGTTCATATGCATATATATGTATATCTTACATATATATATATATATATATATATGTGTGCATATATATGCATGGAGCTGTTTTCTGTCCCTCCTCCACAAAATCGCGCCTTTTCCCTCGCTCTCTCGCTCTCGTTTCTTGAATGTTGGTATATAAGCACGACGCTCTTCGTGGCATACCGTCGGGGTAGCGTCAGAATTGCAGCATCCCCACTACATCGTAACTCACTCTGGAGCCTCATCTCTCTTATCCTTTCGTCGTCGTCATCGTAGTCGTCGTCGCTCTCTCCCTCACTCTCACTCTCTCTCTGTCTTTCTCTTTCTCGTCCCGCCTCACTGTTTCTATGACGTTCTCTTAAACGTCACACCTATATTCTCACATATTCATGGTTATGTACACTAGATGACCGTCATGATCGTGAGAGAAAGCCCCTACTCTGAATACCTTATTTCATCCAGGGGTTTCCTCTAAGTAGCAGCTTATATCGCGAGCTGTTCTCCCTTTGAGTTCGCGTGTTTCTTCGAATTGCTAAACAAATGTTGGAGCCCGAGAGAGATAGAGGGATTGGGTTGGTGACATATCAAACGTTGAGAATGAAAATTTAGCTGTTTTTAAATGAAATAAAACGATATTTGGTTATGAAATAAAACATTTGAAATTTCCAAATGTCATTTAGAAATTTCAATAGTGATATTTTTCCGTTAGATTAGTGAATTTAGACAGATTCCCATTAAATTCACACTCGAAAATCTTGCTGGTTATTAAAGGACATGGTTTCTACATTTGTTCCTACCGATTATTTATTGCAAAATGAATTACCTATATTGACAAGAGACAATTTATAATCGCACTTTATAATAGAAATAAATATTGGAGAGCGAAAGAAAAATCACAAGGACAATTCCATCAACAATTTTAGGGATAATGAGCGGATCGAGTTTTCCTTCACTAGTAGGGGTGCTATTTCCGCCAGAATTGTTCACTTTACGGAAAAATAGAGAAAAACGCCCCTATTACTAACTATTGAAGGGCATCGTCTCTACATTTGTTTCTACCGAACATTTATTGCAAAATGAATAACATATAGTGACAAGAGAAAATTTATAATCGTACTTTATAATACAAATAAATATTGGAGAGCGAAAGAAACATCGCAGGGACAATTCCACCAACGATTTTAGGGATAATAGACGGATCGAGTTTTCATCCACTACCAGGGGTGCTATTTCCGCCAGAATTGTTCACTTTATGGAAAAAAAAGAACAAAAAACGCCCCGACGTGTATAATATAATATATAGCGCGCGTGGCAGTTGGACCGCGTATGAGAATCTCTCAATCCCATTCAAAAATCTTTTTTATTTTCTTCTTCCCGTTACCCGCGCTCACGGGGGTCTCGGCACGCACAGACGCACATACACGAAGTGAGACGAACGAAACTTAAACCTCAATCATCCCCGTGCCCTTCCGTCGACGTCGTCATCGTCGTCGCTCGATCTCTCTGAGTGGTTTCACATTTTTCCGAAAACCGCATAATGGGGCCCCACGACCTTTCGATCCAGCTCTCGGGCCTTGAACAACCACGAGGAAAGAGGACGAAGAAACGGACGGGAGAGAGGGAGAGAGAGAGAGAGAGAGAGAGAGAAAAGTGAAGAGAAATGGTGGCGCGAGGATCACGAGCCTCCCTATAAGAACCATTGAGAAAATCCACTTCCCCGGTTCTTCTCGTGTTACTCTCACGTATAACAGCAAGAGGAGAGTATTTTGACAAGGTCTTTATTGTCGCCTGTGCGAGAGCAGTGACGCTCGAGGCTCAGCCCTATTGACCCTATTATGTTCCTATTAGTATTATACGAGGATTTGCGGTTAATGCTATACTCGTACTATCCTTGAAAAAAGAGTAGGCGTGCGTTCTCCACACGTTCAAATCCTTGGATGTATATAGGTATGCCACAAGAGGGCTCTGTTATTCCTGGCTCGTAATCCAGAAGGTCCTTACTTCCTCGTCTTGACGTGGCAACTTCTTTTCATTCTCTTTTTCTAGCAACGATAATCGCATTAATCATTAATTTCGAATCCAGCAATTAAATTTATATTATAAATGATTTATTATTCAATGAGATGTCATAAATGCGTCAAGGTTAAAAAAGGGATGAAATATGTAATGTCAAGTTCAGCTCGCCAATTATTTAATCGGTCACCATAATTCTTTAATTCTCCTTAATGGGACTAGAATTTAAATTTGCAGAAATAAAATGACGCTTTTGTTCGATTTCTTTTTTAACCAACAGGAGCCAGCGTCGCGAATTTTTTTCGCCAGCTTTATCATACCCACCCCTATAAATTTTAGGACGCTGGCTCGTTAAAGTCGTTTTAGGGTAAATAGAGAAAGAGAGGGAGAGAGTGAGAGCGGCGGGAGGGAGGGAGAAGAGAGAAAGGGAAGCGATAGCCCACCCTTCGAGGAATAAACCACGTTCGTTCCAACTCTCTTCGCGGTCTCCGTCCCGTCGTCGCTGCCTCGAGGGTACGTAGGGGTTTGGCACCCCCGAAATTTCTTAGAAGCCCAAGAGTAGCGTACTATATAGAATGAAAGGAATCTCTTTTTCAGGCGATCTCCCCCTTGGCTTTTCGCGCTGTTTTTCCTTGCAATGCTTACTCATATACCCACTCCCGTTTTCCCGCTCGTTTTTCTCGGACCAAGTGCGCGAGGAAGGAAATAGGGGCGAGAGCGGGAGGTGAACTCGACGACTTTATTAGAAAATGGCGGCAACGTCTTAATATATAACGCAGAAAACTCTGAGAGGAAGAGAAAGAGAGAGATTTCTTCACCGCGGCACTGGTTTAGCCTCGTTCAATTTCACCGAGTTGTACAACACTTCTTGCTACCCCACGAAAGTTCAGGTCGAAGAAGAAGTCGAGAACATGCTCGTTAAAAAGGAGAAATAGTTGTCCCTCTCTCTTTCTCTCTCTCTCTCTCTCTCTTTCTCTCTGTCTGTCTTTCTCCTCAGATAAAAGACACAAGAACCGAGAACGAAATTGGGGTGTAGGGATTTTGACGAGATTTCGTAATTCCCTCGACCTGCTACATATATATATATATATTCAGGCTGCCTATTTACCTACCCATTGATCGTTATAATACTTAAACGTAAATTCACGAGCACAGTCCGATAAGAGAAACCCGATAGGAATTATTATTCTTTATTAAATTATAATATTTATCACGAAAGAGCACATCGAAGCAATTATTTTTAAAATCAATACAATTTTATTTTTATTTCAGGATTCTCGCAGTCGAAGAGCTCCTTCTCAAATTCGAGTCCCGGTAAGCGATAATACACAAATCATATGCATAATAGGCGCGTCACATAATATGTTAAAGAATTTTGATTCTTTCGAATTTTCAAGCTCGTGGCAGAATTAATTTTTTCAAATAAGACGAGCATCGATGCGAAAAGAAATTTTGGACGAACTCTCGTTCATGAATCGAGTTTGAAATTTGCCGATGAGGAAAATTTGATATTCGGGTCGTTAAGAATTGGCAAGCATCTCTTTCTCTTATTATATACGAGATTCTTTCTCTGTCATCCATTATATTCCTACGTAACCCAGACGTGGACTATTTATCGCGCGCTCTTCGAGTATGTCTCGAGTACAGATGGCATTTCATGCTCCACCATCGTCATAACCGAAACGCTTGGATATGACGTCATGGAGCGTCAGGAAAAAGCTCATTTCATATTCATACGCGCTCTCGCGAGACACCCGCGGATGATTCCGATTTTTCCGAGCCATTAACCGCCATGCTTAAACGTGTACTTTATACCAGGACGAGAGAGCTCCAGCCTGGCCAACTGATATTCCTCGAAACTAGGAACGACAGGTTGAAATACATTGCTCATCGCACAAACTACGATACATTATTATATCTTCGATTATACAAGAGGGAAAGTTTTTGTTCGTCATGCTTTCAGTCATCGACTATTCACGTTGACAGCTAGGAAAGTTGGCGAACTTTTCAGTCTGTATAATACATTTATCTACGGTCTTGGAACAATCTACAACTTGGGACGTTTTTAATTTATTTTTTTCCATATTCGGATTAATTTCGACACTTCGGTTAGAATAATCTGTTTATATACATATATTATTATTATTATTATTCGGTATAAGAAAGGTGTAATGTTCTCATTTTTTAGTTCTTTCCGCGAACCGGATGCTCTTTAGTTGGACGGAAATGTTGAAAACTCGCTAAACTATTCGTGTATTATTCGGCGTTGCAGCTAGCGAAATTGTTAAATATATATATCGTGTTTCCTGTCAAAACATTTCGAAAAAGCCGTTTTAGCGGATCCCAATGTCATCCTCTGCGGCGAACGGAGGAAACGCCCATCGATTTTATTCAGACTCTATTTAGACGCTAATCGGGTAACTGGAGACGATTTTTTCTTCTTCTTTCATCGGAGAGTAATTCGAAGCCATGCTTTTTCCTTTTACTGGCAATGCAAAGATCTTCGGGTGTACGATGGATCATTATTGTGGTATATTTTTAGTCTTTTCAATGCCGTCTAATTTCACCGGTGCAAAGCGCTGCTTTCGATTTCAGCTGACAAACGGAAAATGCGAATGTAGAAAAACAGGCCAGAAGGAAGAAACATACACTTCAGAGGCGTAATATTATGTGGTCCAATTTGTTGGCTAAACGAAAATACCGGAGAAACTCGGAGTAAAAGGAGTGACTCGCAGGGTGGTGAGTCTGATGCGAGCTCGAGGAAGTGGAAAATTGGAAAGGCAGCAAAGCCGTGAAACGCGGTAGAGGATATAATATGTATCGAGGAGAAACGAGGCGATGTTGAGCAACGATTGGTCACTGTGACAAAAGAGACAGTTTTTCTGAAAAAAAAATAATAATAATAGGTTTAAATCAAGGAATTATACAAACCATTGAAAATTATGAGAGACGAAGCTATAACAAAAATAAACTTATTTCCGGGTATTGTATTAATTTTATTTCGCGTCTTTCAAAAATTGATTAAAAATTAGTTATTCAATTTTGAAGATAACGTATGATCGAATTATTCTTTTTTTTTTTTATTTTTTGTTAGATGCAAATTTAAATTCAGCTTTTTCTCTCTCGAGTTTCTATAAAGCACGAGAAGGAGCGGAGGAATGTGGCGGAAATTGTGTACAGCGTCTCTACCTATTTCGTTTCACGTCGTAAGACGACTGCCTGCCGTATCCAATCATCTCATTTCTCGAGGTATCGATTTCGTTGAACCATCCACGGATATTCGAGCAGCTCTCTTCCTCTGTCTATCTCCCGTTGCATCCCCGGGATCGAAAAGAAACGCGCAAGACATCAGCTAACCGCGAAGAATATAGATATATAAAAGTCTTTAAAATAAGGGCTGCTTACGTGGATTTTAAAAATGGCAATATTGTTAAATCGTTCGACATGTGATAAATGCGGCAGTCTACCGCGATCTCCAGATAGCGACAGTGAAAGAAGTGATCAAACGATTTAGTGAAAATTACGAGAGAAAACTCGAAATCCATCCTAATAAATTGGCAACAAACTTACTCAATAGAAATTTAGCAGTAAAAAGATTTTTTAAAGATTAAAGATTTATATAGAAACAGAGGAGTGCGCAATTATTTATTATTATTTAAAATAACAGATTATAATTATTCACTCAGGATAAAACAAATCGATCATAACTAACATACGTCGAAACATCTGCGATAGCTTCGATATTTACAGACTTAATTATTGTTTTAATTCGATTGACTAAAGTGAATTGGATCTATTTGGGATTAACGAGTAAACTAAATTGAAAAATTGTACAAGCAAAAGCTCGTTCATATCGCATTGAGATTTATATTTCTAGAGAGCCAGTCTGAAGAGGGAATCAACTCGAAATTTTCAGCTCTCCCCAGTCACTCGAGAATTCTAATCTTGGAGTCGGCGGTCGAAGTTAGGCCGAAATTTTCTAATCGACATCGATCGTTCCCACCCTTCGAACGAGCCTCATCGAGACCTCTCCCCTCCAGCATTGGTATCACGGAGGGAATTAGACGAACGACTATTTGTAAGATGAGTGGCTCGAACGAATATTCCAAGGGGGTTCTCCCTCTCACTCTCTCTCTCTCTCGTCTATAGAATTTTCAAGTTATTCACGATTTTGAGCTACTTTGCTATATGCGACCTAGTAGAGTTCTCCTCAAAATCACAGACGAACGGCATTCTAATTCATGATATTCCTTTTTTTATTCACCAATTGTTTCCTCCCGCGGTCACGATTTTCTTTCGATCTTTCTCACACCATTACTGCAAAACAAAAATTCTGTTCGATTTTTATCTCATCCTCGAAGCTAATATATTTCTTTTTATCGTGTTTTCCCTTTTTATCACAGATGCTAAACATTTTTCTTTTTTTTTACAATGATTTTCCAACGAACGTTTGCCGATCTCTCACAATCAGACTGCTCCGACACACGTATACAAGGGTGAAAAATTCTTCCGGAAAAGAAGACGGAAGTCTCTAGGTAGTGAAATGAAAGTAATATGGGAGAGAGAGAGAGAGAGAGAGAGAGAGAGAGAGAGAGAGAGAGAGAGAGAGAGAGAGAGAAAGTGCGAAAAAGGAATGGGAATGGCGCGCGAGCACGCATAACGCGTCGCGTCGGAGGAAGGCGACAAAGATATTAATTAAGAATTAACACGGGTACGGCAGACCACCCTTAATTAGTAACAGTCAGCGCCTGGAGCACGTCTCTCGATCTCTCTCTCACCAGTCCCCCTCTTCCCATTTCTCTCTCTCTCTCGCTCTCTCTCTCTCTCTCTCTCCCTCCCTCTCTCGCTAGTGGTGTGAAAACATACATCAGCCCTCCGGGAGATTCACCCGAAACGAAATGTATAACCGTACTATATAGAATTATGTATATAATTTTTTTTGGCCTCGATGCGTACACTTTCACAATTTTAACGAATCAAATCCATCGTGAAATGTTCATCGAAAAAACTATTCTGATTTTTGTCCAAATAAAAAATAATTAATAGGAATATGAGTATTCTATTGCTGATTAATGTAATGGTTGAGGAAAGAGAGAATAGAGAATTTTGTCGGACCATTTCAAATCTATGAAACTTACGTAGGGAATTTTTTGTAATTTCATTGAGGCTGTAAAAAGCGATTAAAAAGTAATTAAAATTTTGACTTACAATTTGATAACTATTTCATTTATTATGTAGGATCAAGCTACAAGATTTTTGTGAACATAATTCATAACATCGTGAAATGTTGATCGAAAAAACTATTCTGATTTTTCCCTAAATAAAAAATAATTAATAGGAATATGAATATTCTATTGCTGATTAATATAATGTTTGAGGAAAGAGAGAATAGAGAATTTTATCGCAACTATTTCAAATCTATGAAACTTTCGGAGAGAGTTTTTTGCAATTTCTTCCAGGGTGTAAGAAGCGATTAAAAAGTAATTAAAATTCCGATTAAAAATGTGGTAACGATTTTATGTAAGATCAAGCTACAAGATTTTTCTAAGCATAATTCGATATATTCAGAGAGTCATCGAAACTTTGATTGTCTTAAATAATTCGCCAGGCTCGTGCTTCACGTATGTTTTTTGTTTTAATTTTCTTCTCGTCTATGATAAATTTTAATTAACTTTTGGTGCTTATACCGTCACGCGCGTGTCCCTTGCCGAGGATAGTTATGCGCGTTCACACATATCGAGACCTTGTGCGAGAGGGGCTGTCGGTGCGAAGAGTACGAAACCGTAACACGCCCGAAGGGACGGAGATGACGAGGAAAAGGGACGAGAGAAGCGAGAGTGTCGAGAAGTAGCTCAACCCTCAGCGAACACCACTGCACATATAAATACGGGCGCTAAAAATCCGAGCTGTAAAAAAGAAATTAAAATACTCGTGGATCTCTCGTGATGTAAATATCGATTAGCCGAGGACTCGGTAATTAATTAATCGAACGATTTTATTTTATTTTTTTTCGTTGAAACGTTCGAAGATGCAAAGCTTGGATTTATTTTTAATTCCGTTTAATTGCGGTTAATTGCGCAATGACAACGAGTAAAATTAATTTTTTTAATTTCATCGGATGTCGATAAATCTTAAAAAGTATCAACATTTTCAACAAATTTCTCTGTTTACATGTTTATCCTTATTTCTTCGTTCTAATCAACCGTATTCGTATAGTCGTCTCGACGTCGAGCTGAGGCTTTTCCACTATCACACATTTTTGTATTATGTCCCTGACAGTGTGTTTTCGCTATCTACTTACATCCTGTCGAGGTACACGAAAGCCACCCTGGCAAAATGAATCCATGCAATGGTATACGTGTATGTATACCATAACGTCGGGAAAGATGGCTCAGATCGTTAAAATTGACCACCATTTATTAATTTCGACCACACAATAATAGAACAAAAATCAGGACTCGTTACAGGGAGAGAATTTCTTATTAATTTTTACGATGAAATTTCGGTAAAAATAATTTTTATGCGCGCTACACAGAGCTCACGGATTACAGCCAGGTGACCTAGCTCTAAATGATTTTATTGTGAAGAACGTAAAAATTCTGGTGAAAGCATGAAAAATTTCGGGTTCCTTTTTTAAATTTTCAAGATAAACACGCAAATTTCTCAATGTGCACTGTACACTTTCATTTGTATCAGTCCTTTTTTAAACTTATTGTAGTAATGTTTACGTTTCACGAAAATTTACTGTTATTTACAGTAAAAATTCTTTAAAATATTTAAAATTTCTGTCACGCAACAGTAAATTTTTACTTATTTCCACTAAAATGTATAATTTATTTCCTAAAAATCTGAAGAATTGCACATTTGTCACTTAACTTGTCTACTGTGATTTCACGGTAAAAATTACTTAAAAATTCTTTCCGTGTAGCAATTACATTTTTTCCTGCATTAAATATTTTGATAAATGGTGATTGGAAATGCAACCAAAAACATGTGGTTTTCTGACATGCACAAAATTACATTTAAGTTTCTACAATCGATGTTACGTAAAAAAATGATTTGGCGGTTCGTACTACCATGGATTTATACACACGTGCTAAATTCATGACGTCATTCTCATGCCGTGGCCATTTTGGCTCAGCTGGTCTCGACAAAAGGAACCCCGCGACGATTGCGCGGTATACACCGAGTTCTGCCTGTGACCATGGTTCGAATATACATGTGCGAGAACACTCTAGGAGTCGCTATTGCTTCGTTGCTGAACCATTCGGAAGAGAACTCTGTACTATAGAATAGCAGAATCCCCCCTCCCTCGTTTAGATTGGAAAATGTTCTTGGCGCTGAGTATGTATGTTTGCCTGTCTGTATGCGCACTGATGCCAACAAATACCTGGAACACACACACACACACACACACACATACACACACACCCATATATATGTTATATCAATATGGATATATTTTATATGATTATATATTTACGTATCTGTACGCTGGTTTGCGTAGAGTCACATTGCATGTGGGCACAAAGTTGTTTTTTTTAATCCTTGGCGGCGTCCCAAGGAGTGAAGAATCTGTTAAAAAAAGGGGTTGGCACACTCGCGACAGAGAGAATATACGATCAAAAAAGGGAGCCAAGTGAAGAGAGCGCAAGAGAGAGAGAGAGAGAGAGAGAGAGAGTGAGAGAGACAGAGACAGAGACAGAGAAAGAGTAGTTCCACCCTCTAGGAGAAATATTTTGACATCGATGGGCGTGGTGAAAAAATTTCGGATTTGGATTTCAACCCGCTTCGAGGACTGAAAGGCATTTTAAGGTTCAATCTCTATTTGTGTATAAATGATAGAAGACGAAAGACATCGAAGTAGGTACTTTGAAAAGACATCTGTCAGCACTGGTGTAGGAATAAAGATTGCATCTCTAAAATTCTCTCAGCACCTTTTTGGATACATGCTGAATCATCTCGAACCTCGAATCCATCGAAGGGCGTTAGGGTTTAAGGGTTGAAAAATTTGCTACGAAGGGATGACTAAATATTATTTGCTATAACGGAATGATCCGCAAGTAGCTTATTCGTATACAACATACACCTATGCGAATAAGTAGGAGCATACAGGAAGAGGTGACAGATAAAAAAAGAAAATTTAAAGTCGAGTGGAAGAGGAAAGGGAGAGAGGCGACTGGAAGATCTGTGAGGGATGATCCTCCTCTTCGAGTCGTTCTCTTACTCTCGTTTCTCGATCTCTCTCTTTTTCTGGATGCCTCTGGGCTACTACGAAAAGAGAACAGCAATAAAGCATCATGCGATAAGGACTGCGAGAGAGCAAAGCTCTCCGGACGTGACTGTGTGTAAAATAGAGCAGAAAGATAGGAAAAGGAAAGAGCGTGGCGCGATGTGGTTGTGGCTTACATCGCGGATGTCAACTCCTCTGCCCTCTCGCAAGTAAAGTACACGAAAGAGTGCCAACGAGACAGAAAGACAGCGTACGGCAGAGGGAGTGGAGGAAAGGGAAAGAGAGAGAGAGTTCCATCGCGTATACATTGTGGGTTTAGGGTCTCATTGTGCGAGACGCCACCATGGGGCATTGTCACCTTTTCAACCACGGAGATTCACACCTTTTCATGGCCACGTCGGATTTTTCCACGAGAGAGATCATACCTGTGTATATAGTGCCAGCTATAGCTGAGTATACCCGAGTGCTATTGAGCGGAAGCAGAGGGCAAACCGAGCGACAAGAGAGGTGTGATAAAAAGCAGATGAAAAAAGAAATGTGGTTAAAGTCGAAGAGGGAGTGAATACAATTTTCGCAAACTATAACCGGTTTTTTTTCGATAGTTCCATCATCTTTAGCGAAACCCGACATGTTCATTCTTAAACGGTGAATCCATTATAAATATTTCGAATCTTTGAGTCGAAATCGCATGTACTTGTCGTACAAAACATTAAGAAAATCTGCACTTTTTCTTACATCATAACAGGAAATATTTTGTTCCTCGAAAAAGACTCGATATGATTTGTATAATTGGCAATAATCCTTGGCTTGCGTAGAATCTTTGAAACTATATATTGTTCAAATGAAAAAATAAATTTTCGTGAACTAGCCCAACAATATGTTTATTCGTTTTCAAACAGATACATCAATATTTCTGTACAGACTTTATCGATTTTGTAATGAGAAAATAGATTCCAATGACGGGTTCATGGTCGTCCCAAGTGCACCGGAAGATTCAAAAATTGACTTTTTTAAAGAAAGCAAAAACGAAAAAATAACAATAATAGCGCCATTTAGACCATTTCATGTGCCCGAGACGTTTTATATTTGGTGTTACATGGTGCACCCGGAGCATGTGCTCGGTTCCGGTGTCGAGAATGATGAGCGGAGATACAGAGTAGCGAAAGACGCACACGCGTCTGGCGCCAACGAGGGTTAACGCGCTGGAGTCTGCGCGTCTTTCCTCTCGCTCGGTGTGTCGCTCGGGCGCGTATTGAATTTACAAGCTTGCCTGGCGCCGGCGTTCGACAAGTTCAGGAATATTGGGTTACTCCACTAACAGGACCGACAGTCAACACCTACGTGAAACGTTACACGTGTTTTCGTAAGGCCGCGGAAGAGGCAACTGTAGTACAACACAGTTGTCTCCCAGGGTGTTAGGAATAAAGGAAGTCAAAGAAACAGACTCAGAAATGAAAACTGGGAACTTAGCTAGAGAATCGTCTATTAGATCTTTCACTTCCAGGACATAATAGGACAATTACGAGAGGAAAAAAGAAAACGACGAAAATCTCTGACATACCATACCTCCAGTATTTCATTTTTTGGTATTATTCTCTGGTCGTATCGCGAGTCTTGGGTTGGGTTGAAGAAAAAAAATATCATCTTCTCCTTAGCGCCCGTTTAAAACCATTTTCGCCGGTCATTCTCGTAAAGTCGATGCTCATTGTGTCCTCTCCAACGGACTGTGCGGGACTCGGAGAACGCTTCCAGCTCGTCCTCCGAACGAAGAACCGACGGACAGGAGAGCTTGGAGGTCACTACACTTAATTCCGCTATACCAGAAAAGGGTGATGTCACGTGTTCGGAGCTCGAAAGGTTAGAACGGGTAGGCGAGTTAATGGGAAGAGACTGTAGAATTGGCTGTTGGACAGAGGCTGAAGGCTGTAGATAGCGAATAGGAGAAACAGAGACGGCACAAAGAGGAAAACGGTACGAGGCTCGGCTGGGTGGTAGTCGCTTTAGGGACGGGGCCATTAAGCTTAATGACATAATGAAGTAAATGGCCGTTCCACAGGCCCCCGCGCCGCGGCTATAGCTTATAACGGCCCGAGAACGGGTGACTTCTACCTCCCACCCTCCCAAATCCCCCGGCTGCAACCCTTTGCTGCTAACCTCACCTCCCCACCTCGGCGCTTCCACCCCGTAGCGCAATATAACGCGTGCCCGGAATTCCTGACTTATGCCCTCAAAGTCCTGGGCACGAAGCTAGCAATGGAATAGAGCTCCACGAGCCCGAACCACCTACGAGGCTAGCCGTTCGAAGAAAGAGAGAGTCCCAGACAGTCAAAGAGATAGAGAGAATACTTTAAAGTAGGTGTCTGAAAGCTACTCTACAAATGTAACGCTTTGAAGCAACATTAATCGTAATTTTTAGCAGTGAGAAAAGACATTTCGAGATACTATTTATAATATATATGAAATTCAAATTATTTAACCTCACTCGACAATTCTCATCCGGTTTCAAGATATTTTTCGTCATGCTGAAAATTGGCGTTTAAACGAGCTTTTCCCCCTTTTTCGGTTTTCGTAAAAGTTTTCTATATCTTGTTGAACCATATTATATAAAAAAGGGAATTGGCTAATGAGATCATTCGAGATATAATTGATAACATTTTTGTTTTCATAATGAAAATAAAATTCTCGTTTTCTGACGCCTGGACCATCCACAGTTTCGATGTGCCAGTTGTGACCGAACACTTATAATATATATATATATATATATATATATATACATATACACGACAGAGAGAAGAGGAGTCCTTGAAGTGATCCTCGGGAGATTTCTCCAAGAGGAGTGAACGGGTAACATACCGAGAAGTGGGTAGTCAAAGTTGAAAAGAGAGAAAGAGAGGAAAGAGGCGAGAGTTCGCACAAGGCGTTGTCCCGTGCACATACAGCAACAAAAACAGCGAAAGAGAAGAGAGAACGAGGTCTCGCGTGACACTCTTTCTCTGCACAAGGCCCCCTCCCCCTAACCAAACTTACCCCAAAAGAAAAGTGTAAGGAAGAAGAAGAGGAAGAGGAAGAAAAAAATCTTGTTTTCGGGCAATCAACACTTCGCTCATTGTAAGCTGGTGACAGTTGAATGCTCGGCCATCATAATATTCACACCATTCTCGGTAGTTTCGGATTTCAATATGGCCACAAGCTCTTATGCGAATTTCACAGCAGCGGAGTGAACAGGACCAATGGCTCGCGCCTTTTCTATGCTCCTACCCTCTGACGTATATATACCTATACATATATATATAGGTATATATGTACGGGTGTGTCTGTGTGTTAATATTAAGTGTGAGGTCCGGATTCATTTAGGTAGCCAAACAAATTTTAGCCCGCTTACGTTCGAGACGTTCAAACTAACAACTTGCCAACTAACATAATTTTTTAATTTATGGGTATCAAACAAATGTGCAAAAGTTGATATGGATTATAAAAAATTATTATTTGAAGTAAGTAGAGAGTGTAAATATGTTGTATTCGCTTGAAATATTCATTCTTTCGTTAAGTAATTCAACGAGCAGGGGAAGGACCGGGTGTCGATCGGTAAACTTCATCCCTTATTCTCAAGAGCGAAAAGAACAAGAAGGTTGGGGTGGGTTGGTTGGTTGAACGATAGAATTGACCAAATTGATTCGACCCCAAAAACATCTAGTTCGATGTTCTACGGGCTACAAGCACACGAGAGGATAAGCGAAAATCCACACACGGCCCAGAACGGCTGTTTACAAGTGTTTTACATGGCGTGTTCGAGATGTAGCGAGCAAAGAGTCTGACAACGTAACTGAGGGTCCCTAATCTAGCGAAACATCCCTCGGGACCCGTTTTCGAGCCCCGTGTGTCTGCACTCGATACGCTCGATTCGACCCTGTTCTCCTGCTCACCAAGATGTGCATATAGATATATATGCAGCTACGAAACTACCCCTGCAACATTTCATCACCCCTCATCTGGACCTTCCCTCGAGTACGTGTGTAGACAAATCGAAGCACTGACTCGTTCACGGACCTTTTTCAATGCTTTTATTACAAGATATATACATTTTTTTCATCGAGGAAGTTTAATTGCAACTGAAATTATTGCAATATCGATACTACAACAGTTATAAAAAAAAAATTAAATTTTGTATGAAAAAATAAAAAATTTCAATAGGTGAATTTATACTAATATCCATACCTTCTGGGCATTTCTTGATGTACGATGAAAACAATACACCTTGACAAAATTGTATTAAAGTGAGAAATTTATTGTAAACATCGGTCACCATTTGCTTTCTAATTAATTTTTGATTTGTCGTGTAAAGGAATGATTGACGATGCTATTACTTTGATACAGAATGATAATGACAACACGGTTGGCAGAAAGGTATGACGAGAAAGTGCGTTTTGCAGATACTTGCGCGATGTGGTCCGACCAATCTAATATTCACAGGGATGCAAAACAGTTTGCGAAATGAGCTACTCGATATTCGTCAACGAACAAACCATCGATAGTTCGTAAATTATAATAATATGAAATCGATAAACTTGAATTTACAAAAAGGTGAATTTTTTTACATGTTGCAAGACGTCATAATCATCAAAAAAATAACCCTCAACATCGAGTGGCAGAAGAAAACGTCGAGGAGAGAATTTTTACGTCGCACCGTGGCCAACCAACAGTTCCACCATTGTATGGCGGGTAGTCGAAACAAATTTTCAATTACCTTATACAAAGCATCAATTCCCAGTCGAAATCATCATGTATGGGGATGTGCGAGGCTTTAACTGTGGATTTTGCGAGACCGGTTTTTGTCCATCAGCCATGTCGAGCCGAGTGAAAAGATTCACCAAATTAAATTTAGGGATTAGTAGGTATGGTCGATGAGACACGAGCGAGGAATGGGAGAGAGAGGGGGGCTCAGCGCCCTGAACACTGTACAAGTGGCGTCGCAAGACGTCCCGAGGGGGTGCTACGTGCTACCCGCACGGATATCTCGTTGTCGCCAATGTCTCGCGGGACATGCTATAGAGGCGATACACCCTGTCTCCCCGGGACAACGTGTGCCCTCCCACCTTCTTCTTTCCCTTTTTTCTTGCTCGAAGAAAAATCGCCTCTCATTTTCCCACTTTTACCACACAGTTTTTCAAAACCTCTTTGTATGAAATTTTACTACGAAGAGTTTCGACTTGTTCCTTGTCAACTGGACCTCGTCACTATGATGATTTAAATTAGTGACTGAATTAGTTCAGTGAAAAATCATGATATGATAAAATACACTCGAACGTTATTCGTATAAAAGGACAATTATCATTCCCCAGTGAATATCGAAACTCTTTCAAGACTAATAAATCATGTTTGCTTCTATTGGTTTTACGATTCTATCGATTTCGTTTCTGGAAAAGAGAGATGTGAGCTTAGAAAAAAGTTCTAAAAAGCTCGTGAAGAGAGAAAATATAAGGTTCTGCTGGACATTCAGTCAGTATAGAAGTAAACGAGTGGGAAGTGGAGAAAAGCCAAAAGAGAAAAAGCTCGAAAGCAGTCTAGTGCCGCGAGAGAGCGGTTGAGAAGAGAGAGAGAAACATCGGGAGAAGGAGAGTGCGGGAGAAAGACGGGGAAAGGCTTTAAGGCCTTAACAGCTACTAAAGCAAAAGCTTCTTCCGTCTCGCTCTTAAGCACGTAAAACAAGCCGCGTTAGACGAAGGGGTACTTCGAGGGCCGCCATTGGCTATCCAGTCTCCTTTATAACCCGGTTGCTTGGTAACCAGAGCACCACCAGCCACGGCTTACTCTACCATCCCAGAGGCCCCTGGGACAACGAGAATCGTATAAACTACCACCACCGCCATCACATCCCCCCCGCCCCTCTGTCCCTTTTTCGCCCGCGAGACTGTGTATCGCTACTTCGCAAATACACACCCTCATTTTCAGTACGCGTTTCCATCAGCCCTCTCTCTATTTCTCACTGACTCAAATTTTCTCACTCGTCCAGCCTTACAAGACTCTCTCGATTTTGCGACCGGACGTGCTCTTCTAATTACATACGATAACTATATTCATTAAATCTTGAATTTTATAGATAAATTATTCCACGATATTTCCCTCTCTTTGTGTACTTTTTTTTATTACAATAATGAGAATTATTCTAAAAAGTGTCAGTTCACGGAAATTTTGTGGCATAGTAAAATATCTTGTTTCTCTTCTTGAGCAAATATGAGTTATTTTAGTTAGTGATCGAGGAACATTTCTAAATTTTTCTCATATTTCTAAATCTAATAATTAGTGACGTATCAACTCTGACCAAGGTCCTTAAAAATGGTGAATCTTGAATTTAGTCACACATTTAATTCGACGAAGCTACCACTGAAGGGATGAAATATACAAGCTGTCAACACTAGTCGTTGAGTAGTGTGTATTATAGATATACATATATGAGAAACGTGAGGAAGCGAGAGCGTCTTAAAAACAATATTCATTCTCTCTCCTGTCTGGCAGTTTTGAATCTATCCTTGGGAGAGTCTGGCTGAGAAGAGTCGAGGGAAACGCACAGTGACCATATGGCAGGCGTCTAAAGAGGTGCTGCTCTCTATAACGCTCTTTCTCCCTCTCCGTCCGTTCCGGGACGCGGAAATTTTCTTCGAATATTTTTCTTAAGCTCTCTTTCTCCCCTTTTCTTTTTTCCTCAACGGCGCTGTAAGCTTCAACCTCTTCTCTCGAACTGCACCTTGCGCTTTATTTATATCCAAAAACTTTCGAAGCAGAAATCCTGATGGAAAAGTAACGTAGGTATTGAAATTTCACTTATACGATTACTTTTTATTCGTGTCAGGAATGGTAGCTGATATTTTGGCGAAAAAAATGCGATTGCGTTTTGATTATTCGGGAAATACGTAACGCATGTTTCA
Source organism: Netelia fuscicornis (assembly GCA_946811545.1). Taxonomy (NCBI): domain Eukaryota; kingdom Metazoa; phylum Arthropoda; class Insecta; order Hymenoptera; family Ichneumonidae; genus Netelia; species Netelia fuscicornis. Next base: position 22,099,848 of record OX328011.1, on the reverse strand, counting down.
GAGCCCAATTAGTTGGAGAAGTGCGTGCATATACAATTACAGCCTTTAATTAACAGTTAATTAGCTGAGAGGCCGCGACTATGTTGCAGAGAGAAAGGGGGAGAGAGAGCAAGAGAACCGACGTCTGTTTCTCTCTCTCTCTCTCTCTCCGCTCGTAACGCACCCGTCTCGCGTGTACCGCACACACGTTTTATTGTACAAAGTTCGCTTCCATCCCCCGACTCACCCTGGCCTGTATCACTTTCTCGCCACTTCGTTAATCCGCAATTAATTTATAATTGATAATTATTTTCAAACCAGCACGAAAATTTTGCGAACGTTCGCGGGAGAATAATAGAGAGCATTTTTCTAACGCTCGAAAAAGCGTTGCAATAGTTAAAAGATTTCGAATCATTTTTCAACGTTAATAACGATAAACGAAGTACTTCTTTCTCCACCAATTTGTGAAATATAAATTTGTTAGTTTCCAGAATTTATTCCAAGAAAAACATTACATTATTCTTTATTAAAATAAAACCATAGATGTTCATTAAAATAAAATCAACTGCGCATGATTAAAGTCAATTAATTTTGAAAAATGTTATTTGTTACGGCATGGCAAGGAAAGTTGCAATTAAATTCACTTAAATTAGTCAACGACTTGACGATAATTCGATCAAAAATTTCGTCTAATAATTATACATACTAAAGATCGTCGGGAGTTATAATTCATATTATTTTCGATGGAAAACTCAACGAAAGCGCTTGTGGAAAATATGTGTTTATCGTGTCAAAATGGCTGTGTGTGTGCATGAAAGCTAGAGAGACAGAGAGAGATAGAGAGAGCGAGAGAGAGTAAGAGTATGGGAGCGGGAGAGAGAGAGGACGAAGGAGTGGGAGAGGGCGACAGACAGAGGGAGCGACGGAACCAGAGAGAGAGAGAGAGGGAGAAGTGGGAACTATATATTGGCATGGTGGTTATGTATTGGCGTGGGGGTTTCCCGTGATCCGAAAAATTTCTATCATGCTCTCGCGGCGCTATTATAATAGGTAATTTGATACCCGAGGTGTACGTGTGCCTTCTTCGCGTTACGGATAGATAACCGTCGACAGAATTATACATATACATATATATTAGTGCATAGTGTACGTACATATATACTATCATGTTCAGCTTTCGCTCTTCCATTTAATCATTAATTATAAAAGGATCATACATATATATACATAAGTATAATTTTAATAAAGCAATACAGTTAATTCGACTCTCTCGACTTTATGAAGCGAAAAACTTCACCTATTCAAGCATACACTTGAATGAGTTATTCGCCATTCAAGTATACATTGCGAAAAATATGGATATTATATCGTTTTGATTTTCGTTTATATGTTTATATTAATTTTGAATAATTTACATTGGTCATTACATTTATAGCGTCGATGTTACAGGTGTCGGTCACAGCATCGAGTCCGGAAAGGACTTCACCGTCGATGGTCTCTCGGGTTTCAGTAAAAAAAAGAAGAAGAAACGTCGTCATAGGTGAGTCTCTGACGATAACTTTCTGCTTCGTTGTTACATAATTTTATAATACGATAGTGATGGATAGTTAAAGGAAACACCGATACATCAAAGATCGCGTATATTGTAGAAACATGAGAATAATTCATTGAATAATTATTCATAATTATTTGTTCGAGAGAAAAATCTTTTAAGTGCAGTTTTATTGATAAATGCGATTCGATGCTAATCCGACGACTAATTGTAACTTATTCGATTCGAACGAGAGAGAATGAGCCGGCGGCGCTCTCACGTTGCGCTCCTCGATTATCGCGAGGGCCGAGAGATGCCCTTCAGCCAGTAGAATAAATAATAAATCGGAAAGAATGAGAATACCTTCCATTGGGATTCTCTCGCGTATCTTAAATCAACAATGAAACGAGTCACGAAAAATAAGCAATCGCGCCAACTCGGATATTCGTCTTTTTTCTTTCACGAATTCTTCTCAGCCAAGTGATAATAAGGCATTGAGCCTAAAGAGCCCAATTAGATTACGGTGTAGAGCGAGAGGCAGGCAAGAGCGTGACGCAGATCCAAAGGGAAATACAATTATCAATGATCTCTCGATTGTGGGAGGCATGTGACTTGACGAGATGATTGTCGGTTGTTGAGAGCAGCTTTCTTTCTTCATCTTCGTGAAATTCTCACAATCAGTGGGATCGAAATCTCCCATTAAATATGACCAGATGCTGCTTAGCTTCCATCTTCAGCTATGAATGACAACGTAGTAATCATTTTATCAATAATCATCGAACTTCTTTTATTTCGCAGTATCGTTTGTTTTAATTTTATGTTTATTTATTATTATTATTATTATTATTATTAGGATTATTGCTTTTGGATTGCATTAATAGTAAATCATTCGAGAACAGAGACCATTTGGGTGCATCATTGAACGCCATTTTAAAATTACATCGTCATGTATATGCTGTGTATGAAAGTTTTTTCAACACTTTTTCTCAAAAATTGTGGCAAAATATTTAATAATTTATTTCAAAATTGATGTATTAGGAAATTAGTGTGCTTGCACTTCTCTGAAATCGGCTATTTTTTTTATATCGGATGAAACAAATTAGTAATACGAACTAAGGGAATAAAATTCGAATCTTTTTCTATACAACTATCCTCATTAGAAGGCAAATATTTTTAATTAAATGATTTGCTATAAAAAAAAGAAGGGAAGCACGAAGAACTTTCTACACTGCGAAGGGCTAAGCTGTGTCTCGTTTACTCTTCGTTATCTTAAATTATCATTCAATTCGACGTAATGATGTGGACAGTCTAATTATATACATCTACGTACCCACATACGAGAAAGAAAAAGAGAGGGAATGTGAATTCGGGGTCTAGGAATAACGATCGGGCTAAAAGACAGTCGGTCGCGGACATAAGTTGAGTAGAACGAGTATCGCATAAAGTGATGAAGATATATACTAACGAGATCCGTGTGGCTGACCAGGGGCGAGCCTCGCGTGTTGTCCGACGAAATGACTTTCGGTTTCTCGAAGATTTCGAGCCTCGGGTGTATTGGTGAAACATACCAGCAGGTGGATACGAACTTTAGCGTCTGAAAATTGCGTCACGGTTTTACTAGTCTGTGTTGCAGTCAAACCCAACTCTCTCTCTCTCTCTCTCTCTCTTTTGCTTTTTTAAGGTTCTAGATAATCTCTCAAATTCACGGTAATTTTCACGTCTTTTTCAATCATATGGTTAGGCGTCAAGAAACGCCCATCTTTTCGAGTTTTCTCTCTCCTCTTTCTATATATATATATATTCGTCCAGTTGTAGGTATAGTTCTTTCATTTTTTTACTTTTGATTGCCTGTATAATTCTTCCGTAAATAATCGGTTTTGAAAATAATATTTTTGCACACTTCAGAATTAATGAACTTCTTCCATCAACTTGTTCATTGAAAATTAGATACCTAAACATTAATTTGATGTAAATACGCGAATTTCGATTTAAAACCAAAGATATATATTTAATTCACAAAAACTATTTTAGTTTCATACAAAAAACTTTCGGTTCGTTTCGGCAAACACTTTTTCATAAAAAGTTTTCGTGGAAAAAAAAATGTTGTGGAAACATTTTTATAGAAAATATTATAGTTTTGCAGACAAAACATAAGGTTTTCTCGTAGTTAGCTATGTATAGTTTGCTTAAGATTATTATTAAGACAAAAGCTGTAATGGCATATAACTAGGTTCACGTGGTTGTTGCTCCAGGACGATCTTCACGTCCCAGCAGCTGGAGGCGCTGGAGGCAGCATTCAAGGACGCTCATTATCCGGACGTTTATGCACGTGAGATGTTGAGTCTCAGGACCGATCTTCCCGAGGACAGGATACAGGTGAGCTAGAGACACCTATATATCATTCCATCAAAGTTTAATTTACGAAAATAAAAAATTAAGTTTGCAAAAAAGAAACAAAGAAATATCGTAAGATGATTTAATTGGATCTAAGTCGTCAAAGGGCGAGGATAATGAGGCAACGTAAAAGAAAGTTCCATCGTCAACGACTTTGGGGCTTCTTATATACCATTGAAATCTTTTCTCTTAACGAAGTTTATATTGAAATGCAATTATACACAATAGCCAAGGACAATTGCGAAGAGACTGGTTAGGTCGGCTTCGTTTTCTTCATTCGCTCTCGCTGTCTTCTCGGACTCTATTTTTTCATCCCCTCAGTATTCGCTCGAATGCCCACGTATAATTATTTCTATATATTCATCAATTACTTTCGTTGCTCCTTCGCGCGCAATCTTCAAAAATAAATCCTCATCTCTCAAGGCACTTTGCACCGAGTGTCGCGACGTTTTATCCAAGTAACGTTTGCAAAATTAATTCCGACAGCGAGATTACCCTTACAAAATTCATCAACGCTGTATCCCGATTTATAAATTAAATCATCTACATCGATGAAAATAAAGTAAATAGCATTTCACATCGGATAAATTGCATATTTTTAATATTTCGATAAATCCGCGCCGGCTTTGCGGGGCCTTGGAAAACATTCACGAGGGATGGCAGAATGGCGGCGGGCCACGGATCGCACTGCCATCCCGTTAAAACGATGGCAAAACCGGGGGTAGTCGGATTGAAGGAGAATGGGGGTGTATGAAACGAGAAAAAAGCCAGAGACGCGACGATCGCGAGCCAGAGAAAGAGCGATTGCCTGCGACCGAGGACTTTGTGACGAGACTACATCGGGTGAGGAGCAGGGGCAGGAGAGGGGGGGGGGGGGGTTAGTGTGTATGGAAAGGGAGTAGAAAGAGGGATGACGGAAATGGCCGGAGAAAGGGCCAAAAAAGTGCGGAGTATAAAGGAAGAATTTTCCCGGGTTGACGGTTAGTTACAGCGAACAGCAGCCAAGCAATGTGCACATGCTTATACAAGAGAGTGCAGGAGGGAGCTAGGGTTGAATTGGGGGAGGGGAATAGAGAGAGAATTCTCCTAGTAGCCGTGGCGGAGTTGCGGCGACCGATTTCCGGATGGCGGCCCCGGAACAAAGTCAGTTTTCACTTTTTCCCCTTCCATTTCCCCATCCCCCCTTCCCCACATGCTCTCGAACGTATACGTGCTACCCGTTTACCATCGCAGGAAGAGAGGTGGTGTACTATAACTATAATATATATGTCATACGTACATATCGCAGATGAAAATTTTTCTTCGTCTCTCTCGATGCAAGAACGACGAGGCTAAATCATCGAAAGTGCACAATACTGAAGACTAAATGAGAAGTAGACGTTGATACGTCGTATATATTTATTGAGTGCTAACGACTAAAATCTATATACATATATATATGTACATAGCTGTTCCTTTTTATAAATTAATATATTTCAAATCTTTTAAAAATTATTTTGTGATCGAATCCATGAATCTCTGAGTCTCAAATTATAGAAGAAATAAAGTATTTTTAAAAAGTTGTAACGCGTAAAATTGGATATTAATTGAAATTATTTGCGAATATTAAAAGAACAATATAAATCAGGTGTATTGATCGATTAACGATCTATTCAATTGGCACAATTATGAGAACGCGAAGACAATAAGAAACAACAGGACAAGTACACTCGTAACTTAGTTTTAATCTCGGTTTAATTTTGTTGGTTGGGTATGAACGGGGCTTTGGCAAAAACCAATTCCAATGTATGAGCATAGGCAAAATATTTATGTGTTTACGCGCACACGCTCGTGCTCACGAGGGCCCCTCACATTCATAAACATCACGTATAACCGATCCTCCCTTTTTACAGGCTGGCATAGGGAGGACTGGGAGGGGAGAGAGGTGAGGTTCTTATAGTATTTTGATGTAATCGGGTTCGGATCTGTTTTAGAGGGGTAGTTGTGGAGGTTCAAGTCGGTGACAACGGGTATAACGAGCGAGAAAGGGGATGAAGAACCGAGGAGGAGAAGAGTGGAGAAAGAGAAAGAGGGTGGCTTGTACAGTGCATCAGCGGGGAAATTTATATGTATATTTACGGGACTAGGGAGCGTTATTGGGCGCGTACACACTGACAAAGCGGCCATTGCAGGGTGGGTGCGGTTCCGCGGGCCAATCAGGACCGCGAACTGCGAGCAACGTAGCCAATCAGAAGGGACGTCTCCCCTCTCTAGCCTCTCTCTCATCCCTCTTTTGGCTCATGCCCTCCCTTCAACCCTCCCCCCAGCCGGGCTTCCCGTTCAACCACCCCCTCGTGCGACAATCCGCCCGACGTTCGCGCAACGAGACTCCCCCGTTGTAGCTGTGCGTCCTTTGTTTCTAAGTGAGTCGAAGGGTCACAATATAACGAGCGAAAGGGATGAGAGATGAAGGTGGAAACGCGAGCTGGTGGACGAGAAGCTTCAAGGGGGTGGAGTGAGGTAGGGGGTAGCTCGGCGCCACGACGACCGGGCCGCCCGCGGAATCGTTAACGCGTACATATATATGTATATATATTTTTTTGTAGGGGAGACCGGTCTCTTCCTCTTTCTCTCTCTCTCTCTCTCTCTCTCTCTCTCTCTCTCTCTCTCTCTCTCTCTCTCTCTCTCTCTCTCTCTCTCTCTCTCTCTCCCCTCTCCTTCTCTCCCAGTACAATTTGGTATTCGAACCATAACCACCCTCAGAGTGATTGTTTACTACGCTACCATTACTAATTCTGATTTCTTTATTTTTTTCGCACCTATTTCCATATCATTTATAATCGAGATGGTAGCTATTTTGGCATTGTTAATTTTTCTTACAATTAGATGCGAGAAATTTATTAATGTCGCGAGAGCGGATGAACAAAAAAAAGTCAAAGGGCTACTCACGTAATTCTTGTGACAAAAATAATGATTAATTTCGAAACGTTCTTTAATCAAAAAATATCTACCTCCATTAATTTCAATTAATTGTATTTGAGGCGATCCGCATATTGATGTATCCAAAAAACATTGTTGTAATTAATTTCAAACTATTCCTTGGAAATGGATATATAAAAAAAAATTTCGTCGCTCCCCTCTATTTTCTTATTATTTTCTGTTTTTTTTTCGAAAATCTTTCATTCCGCGACGCGTGCACGAGCCCAATACGCGTCGCCGAACTCCAACCCTCATCGGCGAACGGGGGTTCTTACCCCTCGCGCGCACGCTCGCCCGCTCACACGCAGACTTTTTTGCTACCTCCCCGTTCTTGGATCTTTTGTAGATGTCGGTCGGTTGTTACGTCCGTTGCTCATTACGCGCGGCGAGTCTCTCGCGTTCTCTTTTCGTAGAGCGCTTTTCTTGTGCTTTTTTCTCCTGCGCTTTCTTCGTTCGCATCAAACCCTACCGCCCTGGCAGTGGCGTATGCACCCCTTCTAGAAACAAGAAAAAAAAGAAAATTCTCTCGTCCTCTCCCCCCGTGGTCTCGCCCTATTGCTTTCTCCACATGTCGAATACTTGGCCTAGAAGTTTCCAGTATTTTTTTAATGTGGGTATGCGACAATGGCAATACAGAGTGCAAAAAAACTTTCTTCATCACACCTGTATTTAAAAAATATTGGTCGGCGCGCTGCGCACGCTGACCGGAAGTGACCGGGCTAAAAAGAAAAAAAGAAAATATACACGAAAGAGAATCAAACCAAAAAATGTTCGTTCCATAGGTGCGTCTATAGACTTCCGTTTCGAAGGGAAATTACTGAAGCGGGGATAGTGAGAGAGCGGCGAGGAGCCTCGTGCGATAATTATGATCGGACAGGCAGTCAGCAGCCTTGTTAGCGAGAGAGAATCGCGCTCGAGCAGAAAGTATGTATAGAGGAAGGGGAAATAGCGGCTATATTATATACATACACACACATATATATATATATATATATAGATATATAATGTATAACAAACAGACGGAGTCAGATAACACACGACCAGAGCGTTATTACGCGATTAAATTATTACTCCAAGTCGTGTGGGCGTGACCGAGCCGTTTCCACGTCGACGAGACGATGCGAACATCAGAACGCGCCTCACCATCCTTTCAGCATGCTACATACGCGGATTAATTAATTATCGTTCGTAGACGTCGTCATTTTTTAATCATTTTTATAAATTATCTCCAAGTCCGAATTTTTCAATCATAAATACCCCAACGAGGAAACGTCGATGTCAAATTTTTTAAATTAAAGAACCACTTCTTCATATTTGTCACGGTTTTTTGAATTGTTAGTTGATATCGATAATAGTGGTGGATAAAAAATATTATAAAACATTCTGCTGACTTAAATTTACATAAATTATCCATATGGTACAAAGTTCTCTGTACGAGCAAATGTTTTTTTTACATTTTCCATTTATCATAGAAGAAACTTCGTGGATAACGAATGTCCCAGTCGAGACAGCGATTAATCAATATCGATAAGCCGATGATGAATGTTTAATAAAACGCTTATCATCCATTTGACTTTTCGTGACGCGAATTCCATAACCCGAAATAGGCTTACCCCCCTGCCGGAAGAAGTTTCACTTCAGAAAAGTAATATTTATATATTAGGCCCAGTCCATAAGAACTGTAACGTTCGAATGATAATAACAATAATAATAATGATATCAATACCATGCTCAATTCGCGGGAACATCGTTGGAATTTTTGTAATCCGTCGTGACTATTATATAACCGTGTTATACTTATAACTTGACATAGAATTATATATCTTGCGAACAGAGCGAGGTCGTACCCACATGTTAATTGAATTCATTCAATCGATGTAGGCTATAACGAGTCTGATGCAGCGAATATAGCAAGGACATTTTGTGGCAATAAAATCACCGATATGTACCTATATCACTAATGAAACGTTACATTATAACATGTTTTGTCCTCGATGTAGAGGAGGCGAAAGAGCGACGCGTAAGCGGAAAGCACGTTATACGCTTGCGTGATAAACTTTATACGCTCTTATTAACGTTGTAACTACTGTAGTCTCCGCATAACGCTCGCTACTCGCTCCGGTCGGTCTAACTATGTTCGCTCTAACTAACTATGCGTATGCCCAACGTACATATATGTGTATTTACTTGGATATAGCGACACGTATGTTCGGATAGGTGTGTAGGGGTAAGCCCTTGGCCGCATAACCGAAAGCTCGACGCACACGAGCGACGACGTCCTATAATCGAATTATTCGAATACAATATGGTTGCCCGCGTCGTGGCCCGAGAGAGAGGGTGAAAATAATAAAGATCTTGGGTGTCGCGCACACTCGTGCATAGAGGCCTTGATAATATATCTATGATTTGATAGAGAGAAATACAAAGTGGGGAAAGGGAAGACGATACTAAAAAAGTTACCTTTATTATTGCCAATTTCTATAAAATGTTGTATAGGGAAGGTTCACTGCGACAGCCTCAACAATATCCTACGTTGGAATAAACTCCCCGCGGTGTACTTAATGGAAACGTCTGCCACAGACTTTTCCGTCTCTCGTCGTCTCTATTACCCGCGAATTCTTTGAAAATCGAACAAGCGATTCGAGAATGACGTGGAAAGCGTAATTAACGAAATCGAGAATGAAAGAAATCGAATATGTGATGTTACGGAACTGTCGATATGGTGCTTTGTTATAGGCACAAATATAGTCAACGTACATCACTTATAAATACCTACGTTTTATTTTCATATTCGTTGTTATTGTTGTAACAATATAAATACAAGGGGTGCAAGGGGATAATTATAAAGTGAAAAAATGTCGTTTAATTGTCGGCGGATCTTTTTTTCGATATTATTCAAATTGTGTGCTGAAATTTATGCTGAATGCAGTTTGCTTGTTTGCAAGAAAAATGTCTAAATGTGTAAATTCCCACGCGAAGAGAATTTCTTATTAATTTTTACGGTGAAATCTCGGTAAAAATTACATACATAATTTGAACCCGGTGATAAATATGCATACAGTTAAAAATAGACACTAGTTTCAAATATTTTACAGGAAAAATTCTAAATGAGTAAATTTCCATGATATCAAGTTCTTCAGCGTAGTGAGCTATTAATTGGAAATGTCCGAAATATCGCAATAATTAATTTTTTTGGAAATTATTAGATCTTTTAATAATTGGATCTTTTTCTCGATATTATTCAACTTCTGTGTTGAAAGTTATGCTGAAAGCAGTTTGCTTGTTTGCAAGAAAAATGTCTAAATTTGTAAATAGCCACAGGAAGAGAATTTCTTATTAATTTTTACGATGAAATCTTGGTAAAAATTACATAAAAAATTTGGACCCTGTGATAAATGTGCAAACAGCTAAAAATTGACACTAGTTTCAGATATTTTACTGTCAGGCATGTGAAAATTTTTGCACGTAGGATAATTTTTACGCGTGTTGCACAGAGCTCACGGATTACGGCCAGAAGACCTAGCCCTAACTGATTTTATTGTGAAGAACGTACAAATTCTGGTGAACGCACGGAAAATTTTGGCTTCCTTTTTTAAATTTTCAAGATAAACACGCAAATTTCTCAATGTGCACCGTACACTTTCATTTGTATCAGCCCTTTTTTCAACTTATTGTTGTAATGCTTATGTTTCACGAAAATTTACTGTCAATTTCAGTAAAAATTCTTAAAAATATTTTTAATTTCTGTCACGGAACAGTAAATTTTTACTCATTTTCATTAAAATGTATAATTTATTTCCTAAAAACCTGAAGAATTGCACATTTGTCACCTAATTACTATGATTTCACAGTAAAAATTACTAAAAATTCTTTCCGTGCGTGATCTCAAGTACTTCAGCGCAATGTTATTAATTGGAAATGTGCGAAATATCACAATATTTATTTGTTTAGAAATATTATCATGACGCACTTGACAGAAGTCTTGATTTCAGATGCAAATTAAAAAATGTCTTTCGACTTTTTAGCTCTTACATTCTGAAGAACTTCCTTTTGATTTCTTAATTTTCAGATTATTCTAACGTTTTATAAGAAAGCTATAGCCTTTCTTCCTCTCAAAAGAAAACCTTGAGAATAATGTGTTCAATAAGTGTTGATCTGTGTCGTAAATAAAATTTGTTTACTACGATGTATATTGAGGGACATAGCTGGATCGTCAAACCATGTAATACATACTTTTCTATTCGACGATATATTCCATTTCCATTTTTTTTTCGTCGAGTGTATAAAAGCATCGAGGAGGGGTCGTTTCATTCCCCGTTCTCGTTATCTCGTCATCTCGATATATCGAAGGACTCTCGCGATCCTTAGCGCCATATATACCTATATACAGCGCTATTATCTCCATTATGTGCTCATATCGACTACTAAGTAGCAGAAGGGCGTATCTCACTTGTCAAGCGACGCAGGGGTACGCCATTCTAGGCCTGTGAGCAGCCGGTATACCCGTGCAATGCGCGGTATGACTACCTTGGGCGTCTGATTGGCGAGTGTACGAGAGTAGCGGACAAACGGACTTAATTTCGGGGTATGTGGGAAGGTGCGGCCGCGAGGGGCTCCTCGATGGTCGGCGTTACATACATATATTTATACGAGTATGTAGTGGGTGCTCTATAGTGAGTTTCGGGGTGCGAAAATTATACCCTGCCGTAGCAGACAGAGAGAGAGCATTGAGCTTTTGGGAAAACCGGAATATCGTATGTGCGTACATCTATATATATATATATATATATATATACATGTATGTATACACACACAACCATATATATATATATGTAGAGAACGCCGAGGATCGATAAGCGAGAACGCAAGTAACTCGCTTTCTCTGTCTCTCTCTGTCTCTCTCCCTATCTCTCTCTTTCTACCCGCCCACCCCTATTTTCAACGTGTTACTAGCTCTCACCCTCATGAAATTATACCGCGAATCGGTATTAGATTATTATTTGATTATAAGCTGGCGCGTAAAGCAGAAGTTGCGAGTAACGGAGAGAGGTAGGGAGAGGGAGAGCAAGGGAAAGCTTGCTGTCGTCCCAAGAATATATCCTGCGGGTATTAAATCGTAAAAGGATTACAGCGAAGGTAGCGAGACTATAGTGACACGGAGAATGAGAAGTAACAATGCGATTTAACAGAGGGAGAGAGGAAAGAAAAAGGAGATTTTCTGCTGAGGTAAAGATATCTAATACTTCGCGTTGTCAAACACACATCTTGACTCCTTCGTGTAATCTTCCAACACTCGGATCATCTTCTACAACAATAAAGAGCTAAACGTACATTTATCAAACGTCTTCATTGACAATAATTGATAAACTAAGAGGTGTAGTGAAAACACGACAACTTCGTAGATCTATTCATTCTTGTTAGGATCTCCCATTCTTTCTAATACCTCGTGTCTACATTCATTTTCCTACTCGCAGTACTTCTGGCCATAACCTTCATCCTTGTTAGAGAAGAATTTTGACATTTGAGAGCAGTCAGTGAGAGCTGAGAGGATAAGAGGAAGAGGGTACACGAGGTGAAAGGTTTCAAGGAGGCCGTAATATTACGAAAAAAAAGGTGGATGATGAAGAAGAGAAAAAAATTGACTTCGAGTAGCATGCTTGGCTAGACTGTCGAGTCATTCACGAAGGGTTTTTACCACTGGCCTAGCCTCAGTGTCTTCCTCTGACATTTTCTCAAGACAGTGCGAGCTCTGAGACTCTCTGGCTAACTCTCAGACAGCAGAGAATCTCAATCGCTCACTTCTCCCTCTCTCTCTCTCTCTCTTTCTCTCTCTTTCTCTCTCTCTCTCTCTCTCTCTCTCTCTCTCTCAACAATGGACGTACATCTCGCATATACATAAATATATACGTGGGAAGGCCCAACACCTCTTCCTGACAACAAGACCCCATTGTCAGGATCCGTGTATGATGGACTGCCCCCACGAGCTCCTCGAATCGCCGTCTACCATAAGTCCCCACAACAGCGCTCATACATATATATATCTGTATATATGTATATACACACTTAGAAAATTCGGGCGGTGGATTCGTTGGTTCCATAAGCTCCGGCGCCCTTCACGGAATTTATTAAAACGTTCTTGCAGAGTATTGAAAACTCATTCGCAGCTCGTAGATAGACTCGAATTAACGGGGTGAACACGAATAAATAAAATTTCGAAAAATATTTTTTTCTGAGTAAGACGATTTCGAGTAGAAAAAATATATACCTATGCCTTGGCGTCTTTGTGAACAATGGAAAGGATTTTTCTACCGTCGGACTGCTGCTCCCGTTGGTCTCGAGGACTACGCAAGTATGTGTACTATTTACGTGACCATATATACGTTAATCTGCCGGTGGGGGGGTGAAAAAATGTACGGGGCGGAGAGGCCAAGGGGGTGGGGGCCGGCGGGGGTCGGGGGGTGGGGGGATCACCCACAACGAGGCGAAAGCCACTCTCTCCCGGGCGATCCGGTACCAGCGGACTCGAAACAAAATGGCCGTCATCCCTTCTGTGTTCGACGCACGCAGCCCCCAAGCATCCCTTCGTAACAGCATCGACGTGAGAAAAAAAACATCCGATTCGTTTATTTCCTATCTATATATTAAACAAACGAATCGAATGTTTCAGATTTTAGTTGTGTGTCGCGAGTTAAAAATTGATTTGTATTCCATAGCACTTCTTTAGTCCCAAAAGACAACGAGAAAACAATACGAGTGATTGGAGATGCGATCGTTCGACCGTTAAGTGCATTGACGTATTTGAAAATATAATAATAATTAGCAAATGTTCGGAAAATAAAAAAAAATCATGACCGACAAATTTTCGCTACACCCAGCGGAAAATTATCATCCATAGAAAATGAAATTTCGGAAATTATTCTACTCGCTTTTTGTTACATATTCACTAATTATAGTTCTATATAATGAGAAACCTTGTTTTAAACTTTATTTGTCGTTTCAATCAATATTTATAGTTATTCATCAAATATTATCCGTGTTAACTGCAAATATTTTGCTATGACAATTTGCTTTTTAAGTACAACAATTTTTTTATAATATCATCCCTTACGAATACCAATATTTTATTTCATGAATTGTCTCATAAATTCCGAGTTTCATAGTCATTTTTTTTATTCGTAAAGTCATAATTTTTGTCGGAGCAAAAAAGAGAGAAAAGCATAATAGTAACATTAGCGATAGCGTTAGTGGAGTGTAGAAGATGCTAAGGGAGGGGATCGAAAAGATGTTGAGCCACTGGTACGCAGTTGGGTACAGTAGAGCTTTCGAGTCGTACAGGAACAGGGAACTGTAATCTTGAAAGAAAGCACCATAACTACGAGAAACCGTTTACCCCTCTCTTGACTATACGGTCCTTCTGAAAAGCCTCGTACAGAAACATTCTTAGGAGAAAGAGAACGCGTAAACCACAAATGTATGAGAGAGAGATGGTGAGAAATGGCTAAGAAAGGGTAATGGCGTGGAAACGTCTCAAATGACCCGCGAACTCGGATGCCTAGAAGAGTCGACCCAACGTCTTATATATCTCATTCTCCTATTCCCAAGGTTCGCTGTCCCCGAGATTTTCCACCATGTTTATGTTTACCGCGTAGGCCCATTTTAGCTGGTTAAAACTCGCAACTCTTGGCCACCGATCGTAACTTCACGTAGAATTATTCATACAGACTTTATCACCATTTTTACGAGATGTTTATGGTAATTCGAGCTACGTGACTCGAGGTTGCGGTGGCGCTCAACATGGGCACTAATGACAGGACAAAGTGATGGTACGAGGTTGCAGATGATAGAAGTGGTTCGGATGTAACAAGAGCAGATTAATAATTACAAAAACATTAACAGAGAAGTGATTGAAAATCGTCTGCACTGGAAAAAAAACGGCCAGAGTCCTAAAAAAATACGTAGAACGATGAGTGACTGTCGAAAATGGAAAACCTTCTTGGGAAAGGTAACAGAACATCCCACAGCACCAGGGTTCTGTGGAATAGCCACGAGAGTTCGGTTAAATCTATATGTAAACATCCCTATTATATGCTTTTCGTTAAAATTAGCTGCTCGTTCCAAGACCGTGAGGAAAATAAATATTATCGTATTTGACGATCTCGTTAGAGGATTAACAGCATGGCAGGTACTTGCCTCGTGTCTATTCTTTCACGACAGGAAAAATATTGAGTGAAAGTGAGCATCGACTATCAAAAAATGGTCAATTACAAAGCATAGTTTAAAATTGAACTTTTTTCACAGGGATATTTGGATTTGAACATTATTTTATACCAAAATTTATCTCACATATTCATAAACTAATGGAAATTCATTGAGTTCTTCGGTTTTTAAGTGTTTTTGGTAAATGTAATCAAATACATTTGGGTATTTTTTTTTCTCAATGAAAGTACAACGATGCACATTTATCATTTTGCATTACTTTTCGATGATTGTTATAACAGTTCATTTTAACAACACTCGATTTTGCCCCGACAAACGTGATTTGGCATAACTAGATTAAGCGCAAGTGATCCGTATCTTTTCTTTATTATCTCCCCTGGTCTCTCTCCTTCTCTTCGTTTCTCTCTCTCTCTCTGTCTCTCTCTAGCCAAGCAACGACAAGCCTCTCGTTATTGATTTTATCTCTCACGAATGCTACTGTACGTAGGACAAGAGAATCCTGCCGTTGCAGCATTATTTTCGTGTGCGTGAACGATATAGAACGCACGGACATGTATAAAGGCTGGAAAATAGACGACGATGAGATGAAGAGAATGAGAAATGGAAAGAGAAGGGATTACAAAGCTACAATGCATTAAATACTCGAGAAGTTCTGTGTCCTCGGATAAACATTTTACGAGACAGACACGAGCGAGAAAGTGACCGAGAGTGGGAGGGGTACGAAGAGAGAGAGAGAGATAGAGAAAGAAACGAGCGAGAAGATATCTCCAAATTAATTGCATCTAAAATCCAACCATTCTTTTTCGTTTTATATCAATCTTTATTTTTAACACAGGACGAGCCATTTTCTCATCTTCTTTTCGGCTTTGCGTCGAGTGCTTTTTCGGACGACAAAAAAGATCTCGACTCTTTGATTTTCAACGGTGGGGCTTAAAATGTACTGAAGTGACCTCATGAGACGTTCTTATTTTTTTATTTTATTTTCGCACAAAATCGTTATTTTTATTTCGTTTTTACATACGTTTTTTCAATTTCTTGCCAAATTTGGGAGAAGGTGGTAAATAGAAAAAAATTTCCAATGCTAAGTGGCCATAATTCCCCTCGCGTTTCATCGAATTACACTATTTTTTTTAATAACACAAAGATTTTGGACAATTTAGAAAATTTGAAAGATTAAATTATTTTATCGAAATTTATTTCTGTAAAAAAACATTGTCCAAATTCTATTTTTTATAATTTACTAGTATTTAATATCTCACTAATTTCGAAACTTCTTCTTTCTCAAGAACTTACAAAAAATGCCGAATTTCTCGAAAAAGAAAACAGACATTTTTACTTTTTTTTCATCGTTAAAAATCAATGAACGTAGAATTTTTAGCTAATCGAGTCAGGCAACATTCAACAGAATAATTTTGTCCACTCGTGAACTGCAACTCTTAATGAAATGAAGGAAACGTCTATGTAATGGTGTAGTCACCAGCTGCTCCTCTCGTTGCGGATACAGCAACGAATTAAAATCGAATTATAGGATTAGCATGTGATTTGAGAAGAACGTTCGGTTTTAATCCTGCTGAATGGTGCGGGTTGGGCGACTGCAAGGACAAGGGACAGGGCACGATCATCGAGGGTTCGACCCCATTGACGCATCCGCATACCAACCTAAACAGCGAGAGAGAAAGAGAGAGGGAGCGACCATAATGGCACAGGGCTCATGAATTTTCCTCGCCTCGTACACACGAAATGATCGCATGATCTCTTTTCTCCCGGCGCCCACAGACCGGCTATACTTTCTTCCCCGGCTTTTGACTTTTACCCGCTGTATATTCCGGTCGTTGTTACGAGGGTGATTCGAACCTTTCGCACATCATCCCTTACGAGTGCATCGTGTATTATTTATATTAATAGGCGACATACCCGTGACACTAAAGTCGACTCGCGCGCATTGGGACACGTCGAGCCGAAAAAAAAACACCCTCGCAAGATAGTTGACATTCCTGAATTAACTTTTTTCGTAACAAATCGAATGTTCAGTGCCAGGCACGTACGACTTGAAGATAACTCTCGATTAAAAATTCGGCTAGTAGTGAAAGTTATCAAAGAAAATCAATTCTGGAGGAATCGTAGCGATTATTGCGAAAATATATTTAACAGATAAATTTCTATCTCTGGATATCAGTTACATCGCTCGTACGAATATTCAGCATAGAGTCAGCTTTGACCGCGAATATTGTCAACGAAAGAAGCAAAAATAAAATACAAAAAAAAAAAAACAAAAAATAAATTGCGTGCCTGACAAACAACGAGTAATGAATTCCGGGTGGTCGAGTCTGATTCCGCTTTGTGAAAAAATTGACCGATACAGTCGACATCACGAATGGTCGTTTCAGGGCGACAGACAGAAAGGTCGGCCTTTCGCGCACTACTGGACCGCGTGGCGAATAAATAAAGGTTCTCGGTCGGTTAAGCGCAAACGTGGGACAAATCCAAATTTTCACGATATGTATATAGTAAACAGGGTAGACCGTGATCACACATACAGCAATTTGGGCGTCGCAATTGTCAACCTAGAACGCTTATAAATTCTAATAAAACGTGGGTTGTACCGTAGCCGCGAGATAACCGCGGGAACAAGGATGAAGAGGGGAACAATGAGACGAGGGAGAGTGGAAGTGAGAGAGAGAGAGAAAGAGACCGAGCTCAAGAAGAGACGGTATATCTCTACATAGATGCTGGGATACTTGCCAGTGAAAGATATAAATCTGGTGGATAACTGAATTACGTTAGAAGCATGGACCGAGAGAAAACGCGACTCCCTCTCTTTCTCTCTCTCTCCCTCGTTCTCTTTCTCTTACGCCACGCCCACCGAGAAACACGATGAAGCGCCATCGAATATCCTCCTCGTATAATACAGCGCGTATATATTCTCGTATTTCTCGACTTTGAAATGCGCATGAGCTACAATAAGAAGAAGAACCGTCTTTTCTAGATGACTCCAATTTTTGGATACAATTTTTAATGTTTTTCGCCCTTTTCAAGATGGCAAAATATCATTGTCGCATAAGGCTGCGATTGAAAATATCGTCATACAAAATATTCTGAAAATATCGTTGAAGCGACAAGTTTCTTGTCTAAAAGTAAATTAACAAAATCAGACGGTCATTAATAAAGGGAATTTTCACAATTAATAGAAACACGGCGACACGTGTATTTGTTGAATTGGAACAACGACATTTTTAAAAGGATAAAATTAAGATATCTCGATTTTTTTTTATACAACGAGCCCTACGATACTTTTGTGTAGGAACGAACATCGCTTTTTTACCCAAGAGTCATGTTCTTGCTCCTTTCGCGCATTCACCCCAAAATATGCCCAATTTTGTTATTTATATGTTTGATTCGTCTCGTTACTTCGTCAGTCGTATGTGAACCGAGAAAGTAGTGCAAACTAGAGAACGCGAGAGAGCACACCGGGGTAGTTTATCAAAGTGCTATCGTCGAGGGACCCTCAGGGACGAGCTAGCAAGTGTCTCGGTTAATGATGTTGAGGAGACGCGTGCCGGATCGCAGCGGGGTATCATCCCCGAACCCCCGGCAACGATGAGAGACCGAGCTAACCATTCGGGAGAAGCGCGCACGCAGAGTTCATCGCGACTTGTAACTATTTATATATATCAGCCGGTGCGAGAAGAGGGTGAGAGCCCTTTTCGGGCTATAGCTCGCGCATTATGTGGTAAATAAGCACTTCTATATAAGATATAAAAGCACACGCCAGTAAGAATATACGTAGGTACATACACGTACTCGTTACTTATTTGCGAAAATTAATTGGCTTATAGGCCGGTGGGAATGTAATTCGTCGACCACGAGAACGATACGATGGGTTATCCCCTCCAAAATATTTAACACACGTATGCGCACAGACACTCGCACGTGCGCATATACATATAATACGATCGAGGAGAGTGAATCATTTATGATTTCCTATAAATGTCTCGTGATGAATTTCTATTATCTCATTTCTCACCATGGAGTTTTACGAACGCGATCAGTTTCACAGATCATTTACCACCGTTTCTATACAGAGGGTGCGAAAATACATATAAATTCGCCTCGAGCATTTGGTACACACGCGGCACTCGTTATTAACTGCGTTCAATATCGCGTTATGTGAGATCATTTGGAACGCATCGTGTATACGTACCGAGTGACACGACGCGATACGTAATATAATTTTATGATTCGATAGACACTATGCGAGCTAGAGAACCTGCGAGAGAGAGAAAGAGAGAGAGAAGCAACGTGTGTGCTGGAGAAAATCAACGTACCTGAAAGTTGGAAAATGGAGGTTGAATGAAAAGTGTCCGAACCAGAGTCCAACGGCGTCAACGTCACGAACGAATTATTCGCTAGACAAACAAATAAAAGCAATTCACCGTCCTCTCGCGAAGCAACATATTAGGAGAAACGTCACGCGTATGTACCATTCACTAGATTTTACCGCATTCCAATTTCTCTGAATTTACTTTTTATTTTTGTATCCTTGTAAGTACGTTCGTTCGTTTCGTATATTTTTGTTTTCTACGATTTATCCGACGTTTTTCCACCGTGTAGAGAATTTATACGTTTACCTGTGTATAAAATGTGCCGAAAGTCGGTAAGGCGTATCTCGGCTCGTTTTTACGTGTTAAATGATGTCCCATACGACCTTCTGACTGTTCAATAGACGATACGTATTGCATGTACGTAGAGTGTACGTACAGTGTGGTATGCGCTACGTACCGAATCAAAAACCTCTCGTCGGAGATTTCGAGGACCCTCTCATGTCATGTGTCCTGGTGATTCTTCCTTTCGTTAGTATGTATGTATATATATATCGCAAAATCCTGTATAGCATTACTACATGCACAGCAACTGTACACTCTGTATCCTACGAATGGCGATGCTGGTGCGGAAGCGAAGGGAACTCTTCAACGTTTTTCAATACATCGGCTCGAGTCGAGTAGCAAGGGAGATGGGGGTAGAGTGTCGTGGGGATGCGCGAAAAGCTCACATAAAATACGCGAGAAAGGAGCTTGCAGGTGGCTGTCCCATACTCTATCCTGGTTAAATATCTCGTTTCCTCTCTCTCTCTCTCTCTCTCTCTCTCTCTCTCTCTCTCTCTCTCTCTCTCTCTCTCTCTCTCTCTCTCTCTCTCTCTCTCTCTCTCTCTCTCTCTCTCTCTCTCTCTCTCTCTCTCTCTCTCTCTCTCTCTCTCTCTCTCTCTCTCTCCTCTCTCTCTCTCTCTCTCTCTCTCTCTCTCTCTCTCAACATCCAACGATCCTTCGGTATACACGCTTGTCTTGTTTTATTTTCATTAATTAAATCCTCTGTTGAATCGTTTTTTTTTTTAATTGCGTATCTCGCCGCGTATAGTAGAGCGTTTCAATTTATCGAGAGAAAATATCGGGCTCTTATAATACAGAAAAATATTTTTCCGATCTAAGTTTATCCTTTCTTTTTCATAACCCAATTTTGTATTCAACTTTTCCGTGAGAATTTACACCGTCAATATCCAAATTTTCACATCCAAGGAAACACCTCCAATATAATTCTAGTGGATGCATGGTATAAAACACGAGTGAATGAGCAATTATTGCTTGCAACTGTGTAAACAGATAAATTATCAATAATTTATAATCATGGAGACTTTTGTTTCATTTGACATTACAATTATGCCGTTAGCGAATTATTTTGATATTTTATACCATTCGAATTCTTTCTCTTTACTGACAATGAATTGACCCCGGTTGTATTATCGCATGTTGACAATCTATATAACAAATCGTTACGATACGCTCGGAAACGTCGCTAGAGTCTCCTCGCTCTTTTCTCGTTTTCGTCCGAATCGCGCATTCTCTTTATAGATCTCCCTCTCTCTCACACACACATATACACGCACGTACGCACGCATACACAGACATTCCTTGTTTTGCAGCCCTTACGGCCTTACTTTCACCCTCTCACCCTGCCCCGAGTCAGAGACTGAAAGAGAGATAGAGTAGGGAGACAGAGTAGACCGTTTCGATGAGCTCCCTCTTTATTCCCATTCCTATTCTCATCCTCTTGTTTTGGTCCAATAGTCAGTCGCTGGTCTGATCGATGATATGCTAACAGAGAGTACTGCGCATGGCCGAGCTGGATATAAACTCGCTCCTTATTATACAGGTCTGCTCCGTTCTTTCCTTTACTCTCCCATTTGCCCCCTCTTCCATTTCTTCGTTCTCTCCCTTTCTCTATCTCTCTCTCTCTCTCTCTCTCGGTCTCTCGCGTATACGAATTCCAACAAGAAGCATCCCTCGGGAAAGAGGAATGATCTTCGGGGCTCGTTTGTACCGTAACGTATAGGAGAATTCTGATCAAACTGGTACTTCGATGTCGTGGTAAAGACTCGGAGCTCGAACAGAGAGGAAATCGAAAGAGAGCCAAACAAACAAGGCAAAGAATAACTATACCGTTATCGGTTGTGAAACTTTTATAATACGTTTCGTAAAAGATTCAACGAAGACGGCGACGTCTTTGGGTTATTCCGCAGTGCAAGTCTTTGTCGACACTCTAGTGTAGAGATATAAGTTTTCAATGAGAACGAAGAGCCATCGGCTATTTTACAATGGAGAACTTGGAGAATTAAAGTCATGAACTCTATGAAAACGCTCCGCCGCTTTTTGTTATGGCGAATAAATGAAAAAATAAAATCCCGGCGATTTCCATGGATATAAAGAACGTTGAAAATATACCTAAACGTACAGCAATATATGTTCTATCAAGTTTATTGAATAACACAAAAAGGTGAATTGAAAAAAAAACATTTTCGAACCGGACAAGCAATGATTTTTTCGATTAAATATAATGAATGAAAAATTCTGTCACGCGACAATAATCCACAGTTTATCGAGCAACAAAAGTTTCGGCGCAGTTTGTTGATGGAAAAAAAATTGACGAAGCTTTTCGAGCGGGTCACTTTAGCATTTTTTGGCAGTGTAAATAAATACAAAAAAACGAGATGTGGAGTGTCAGCCGCGGGGTAGTAGTAATACATGAGTATCTACCCGGTATCTCGCGCGAGCCTGGAATTCTCTATAAGCGGCAATATAATTCGGGGTTGGCGTGTACCAAATTGACAGGGCAGCAAGAGCGTTTCTCTATTCATTCAAATTACGTTCCAATTCTGTCGGTGACTTTAGTATTGTTGCTACAAATTGGTACACGCCCTGGCCTCCGGGCGCCCGAATCGTCCGAGCCACGTTGCCATCCAACCAGATCTACCCCAACCCCCGTTTGCAACCCCATTTCGCTTCGTGCCGGGCCATATCACGCCCTTCTGCCTCGAACACACATCCATTCGCGTACATATTAATGCCAGACACGCGAATCTTGCTCAAGAAAAAAAAACATTCCCGTACTGTCACGTTCGTCTCTGAAGGTTGTAGACGAATTTAACCTTTTTGAACCTGTTGAACGATTGGCGTACAATGAAGCTGAAATTGGAACTTATTGAGATCTTCGATCCATCAGCTGCACCTATTATTCCCATAATGGTTATAATATTCTGATGATAATCGGATGTCGAATGCGAGATCTTTTTTCCTTCATTATCGTCGCTAATTTTGGGATCATTGCAGCGCATGAATGAACGCGTTATTTGACCACATCATCGTGCGTTTTCTCGCCCTCCGTCGAGTGTGGTCCTCTCTTTGTCTCCTGTTGGAAAAAATATATGCATGTATATGTGTGAAACAACATTTTCAGCACGCGACTGCACGACGGGTGGTCGAACATCACGCGGAACTTTAACAAGTATCTTTTGCGACGTAGTCTGGCTCGTAAAGGATGAAAAATGTGGGATAGGATGCAGGAGAGACCCCTGGTGAGAGTCGATAGGGGTTGTGGATTTTGCGCACAGAACGTGCCAGTTAGCGAATTGAGTAAGAAGGATCACGAGCTGTTCGAGCGTCTATTCTTAATTGGATATATCCGACAATGTACAATGGTGGTTACAAAAAATGATATCACAGCTTTGCATACCGAGTTGTTCTGTAAACGTATTTATTATATCAATCTGGTACGCCGACTGAAATTTTTACCTCAAAATCGACATAAAATATCCAAAGCAACGAACAAAAATCGAAACAAAACTATGAGGGGTATATACAAAATTGGTTCGATCCATCAGTTTTATTTTGGTTACAGGTTTGGTTTCAGAATCGAAGAGCAAAATGGCGCAAGACCGAAAAATGCTGGGGAAGGAGTACAATAATGGCGGAATACGGCCTCTACGGTGCTATGGTACGGCACTCACTTCCACTTCCTGAAACCATACTGAAAAGCGCCAAAGAGAATGAGTCAGTGGCGCCTTGGCTGCTGGGTAAGTCTTAACGATATTTCTTAGCGAAACATCGCGTCTAAACCTTTCCACGATGAGGGGAGAAAATTTGGGAAGCAAAAAGAATTAACAATAAACACACACACACACACGGTAAACGGCCTAACACTGCAACCCTCCGCGATCATTCAATGTAAATCACGCGAATTCATTCTCGGTTTTCGATTTATTTCACGTTTATTTTATTTTGTTTCTTCAATTCTTCTTCTTCAAAAGCATGTTGTTCTCTTTTTGTTTGATTTTGGTTTTGTTTTTTTTATTATTCATGAGAAAAGGTGGCTTACAAGAAATTCGAAAATTGTTTTCTGTCCGTCTCTATCAGCGCAATCGTCTAAGACAAGCAGCTTTAGCCAAGATATCGAAACTAATCAAGAACTGATTGACTGTGGGCCCGTAGGGATGCACCGAAAGTCTATCGAGGCAGCGGAGCATCTCAAGTCGGGTGGCGAGGACAGCGGTAACGATCAAGCAGGTAGCGCAGGCAGCGAGAATCACAACAATCATCAGGGGGGTCCGACGAGCTCCGAGAGCGGACAGGAGAGCCAGGATGGAATGGGTCCTTCGTCCTCGACAGGCAAGTCTTTTATCATTATCCCAGAACCTCTTTTCCCAATCCTCGAACATTCCAATTTTCACTCCTGTTCTTCTATCGGTATCGCTATACGTTGCTTATTTACGGTGCTTTGACCATTCCTATATCTGAATAGAATTTCTTCACACAATCCAATCGGAGTGTCTTGACTCTTGATTTCATTATTCAAGTCCTGTAAGCAATCACATCTAAATTGGGATACAAATTCGGGCGGATGTCTACAGAGGATTCTCTTGTGTATATATGTACCTACACGTGTATTATAGACTCTCTGTACACTCGGACGACTCCTTCGGCAAAGATCGATCAGTGAAACACGATCGAGCTGCCTTTTGTTCAACGCAGTCGTTCTATTGAGAAATTTCACTCCTGCTACTCAATGGAGAGCCGACTTTTTAGAAATATTCTTTGATGGTGCATTATTTAGCAAATGATTGAAACCCGGTTTGATTCTTAATCAACAAAAATGTCCTAGTCGGATTGATCAATGAATCTCGCCTACATCGACTTAAGTATCAAAAGGTGACAAAAACACAGATTTTCCATTGCGATAACTCTGTTATAGCGATACCGTAAAGATTAAACATCGCGGATCGACTTGGAAAATGATCTTTGGTCTTATCGCAGTGTATTTATTCCTGTGACCACGATGGGAATTTGAAAATTATTAAAAACTGATGCACAAATGTTTATCTCTCGGTAACCGGTAAAAATTACATTCGGTAAAAATGTAAAAACTAGCTAGATACATTTGTAAACAATGATATAAATATAATCGACGGTTGATGCTATCAAAATTAGAATCTTGATTAAAAAGTTATCCAAACAGCGTTTAGTACTTCAAGCAATTATTCTAAAAAATGGTAGTCGATTAGTCCACGTCAGTTATTGTAAAATCATACTTCAATCTACTTAACAATTTTTCATAACAATTATTAATGTTTCATGAATCACAGGTGTAGTACAAGATACGGAACAGTTGAGAAATGAGAGTATCGCCTGTCTGAGAGCGAAAGCGCAGCAGCATCAGCTACAGTTGAGCTTGCAGCCAGCTGGGACTCCCGGAAGTACGTCATATCCGACGGGGCCGCAGACCAGTACTCTACACGCTACCGTTTAATCACCGTTCGGCAAGATCCATCCAACCACTGATTTGTACGAGTCTCCGGCTTAATGATCGGTCGTGATAGCGGAAAATTCGATTATTGGGATTGGTTCGATTGACATCGATGATGAATCGACGATTCCTCGTCGTGACATTCCAATAATCGAATAATAACCGTGAATTCATCTTATTATAAAAATTGAATTAGTCTCTTGCCGTCTTAATATCTCGCGGCGAGTAATTTTCTCATGAACTAATCGATCGTAACGCAATACACTTTATTTTGCGGACGGGAGAGACGTTCTCTTGACGAAACCTTGAGGGAATTTTTGAACTTGCGATATTATACGAATGGAAAGTGGAGAAACGTTAAACGTTCCATACTCCCTAACCAAGAACAATGAAACTAATGACATTTTAGTAACTTATCAACGAAAGTCACGATGGCCTACTAAGCATGGTAAACGTTTTCCAATGAAGCGAGGCTCGATCGGTGATGTAAATACGACTCTTTTTACTTCGTGAAAGAGAAAGAGAGACGATCCATGAAATCTTCGAGGAGACTTTTTCTCGGGAGCAACGAAAAGCAAAAGAAAATTACGAGAACAAAAAAGTAACTTGTTTTGCGTCATGATATGATCCGGGTCGGTCAATACCGATCTAGCTGACGACTTAGATAACGAACGAAGTCGCAATTTGGTGGATTACGAATCCAAAAGAACCTAATTAACAAACAAAATAGTAATAGTCGCTTCAAAATAGTTAATAACGAACGAATCTATGAATGAACGTGTGATTGTAACTAAGCGAAGAAGAGAGAATGAGATATGAACGTGTGGAACATGAAGAAAGCGGCGGGAAAACACAAGAAAAATATAACACGAAACGAAGACGTCGAATTTTTTTTCTATACAACTGAAATAGCAACGAATTTTATCGTCTCGCAATACCAACGAAATGATTATAAATGATGAAAAAATATACGACAGACACATCGAACGAATTTGCAGGTACCTAAATAGCAGCGACGCACCATCGAATACGAGAGAGAGAAAAGAGCGTATGAAGAGGCGATAAATATTTTAGAAACGTATTCCTGTTCCCAAGTACTTAAATAAAAAAGAAATGAACAAGAGAAGGACGTAACTGTTGTCAAATGTGCAATATATCGACATAAGTTTTTAGGTGGATAAAGTACATCATAATTTACCATGCAAGGAATGAAGCAAGGGTGGTCGACGATGGTCGCTGATGCGCCTCGAGTGATTAAAAATTAGTGGCAAACAAAAACAAGATGGAATTTTTTTGCATCAGCGACTTTTACTCTTCCACTGTATATAAATATTATAAATAAAAAAACAAACAAACAAACAATATATATATATATATATATATATATATATATATATATATATATATATATATATATATATATTAAATATAGATAAAAATATGGATATATGTGGTCTCGATGCGTCGCAATGAACATTCATGGTTTTTTAGTCGAATCAGAGCAATGACTTTATACATTCACGTGATAAGAGATCGAAAGGGTGAGATAGTACGACTCGATTATTTGATATATGGGAAGGCTCAAACTTCCCGGTGTAAAAAAAGCAAAATTTAGTTTAGAGTGTGGTAACACAATATAAAAAGATATTGCAGCGAGTGAGCTGACAAAAAAAAAAGAAAAAAGTCTTTGCCGAGATTCGATACGCTACGCGAATGAAGGATCAGTTTGACGCAAAAATCGACTCTATACTATAAACACGTAATGTATAACGCACTATAATTTAAAGAGAAAAATATCAATTATCAGACAGAAGTAATCACATGTTCTTGAAAATACATGAAAAAAGAAACAAGACGGTGAATGATGGTGAAAAATGGTACCTCATAAGTGACATGGGAAAGAAATGTTATTGTGAATAACACACACGCATAAACATACACAAAAACACACATTTGAAATTGAATGGTTGGGCACTATCCTGAGGACTTTTCCCCGTGATGCCCAGCTTGTCGCAAACGCATGCATAGTAGTCGACTAGTGTACGTAAGAAATAAAGTTTCTGAAAAAAAAAAACATGGCGTATTCTTCCTTTTTTATCTACAACTGCATCGCAGAGTCCGGCAATCGTACAATAGTTAAAAAGGGAATGATTATTCGAATATACCGGTCTCATGGAGAAAGTAACCTGTCGAAAGTAGGAAATCTCTCTTCGTACCGGTAGATAAGGCAGACCACTCTAGGTAACTTGGCGATGCGTATGGTGCTCATACATTGTGTGGTAACTTAAAGAAATCGACAGAAGATAAATAATACAGAAATGTCACGTGGCGCTTTCCGTTCAACACAAAGGAATATTAAATGTTGGGAAATTAGGGCAACCATAGTAGTCCAATCGTAATGGACAATAAAGAAAAGAAAACCTTTTTTAAAAACCAGCGTTTATTATTTGTTAATAAAATGAACTAAAAAGTAAAAAATAAATTAACTCTAATAAGAAATATAACATTTTATAAGATCATTGTAGCCTTTCACGATAATTAAGCTTCTTCGTCTTCGACAAAATAATTCCATATCGTATATAATTATATATTTTTAACACTAAAACTTTACACCTTAATTATTAAATCTTCCCGTTTTTATCACAGTCGCAATTTTATAAATAAAAGCGTGTTACATTGTGATAGCAAGAGGAAAAAAAAGTTGCTAAATGTTCTTAATTATACCATCAAAATTTAACACGCTTTTATTTATAAAATTGGGACTGTGATAAAAACGGGAAGATTTAATAATTAAAGTGTAAAGTTTTAGTGTTAAAAATATATAATTATGTAAGATATGGATTTTTTTTTGTCGTAGACGAAGAAGCTTAATTATCGTTAAAGGTTACAATGAACTTATAAAGTATTATATTTCTTATTAGAGTTAATTTATTTTTAACTTTTTAATTTATTTTATTAACAAACTAGCGGTACCCGGCATGCGTTGCAACGCCGTTTTGGTGTCATAATTTATATGACACACAATTTTTTTGTTTTTTTTTGTCCATATGCGGAGTATAGACTTTCCAAATATACTCTATACTATAGACACTTGTAGCGATTGTCCCTGTGCTTCGTTGATGGGCATGGCAAGTGCGAGTCGCACTGGAAACTGCGAACATTTGAATTCGAATGGCATATATTTTGATGTCATTAGGATACGTGGCAATAGCACATCTTCTCCTTTAAATTATCTATTTTTAATTATAGTCTCATTTGGATTGTTCATCACATTTTTACCGAAAACCATAGTACCGTTGCAAAGTCGTGGTGGATTGATGTTTCAACGATTCGATAAAAGAAGTATAGGTATACGCCCATTTTTAATGTTACAACGTGCGACGGTATCCTGGCAAATTAAGAGAATTCAAGAATTTAATTAGATAATTAACAACTTGTTCTTGATTAATAAAAGCAACAATCGACTTGTATATTTCAGGTGCTCATGGTATTCTGTTTTGAGTCGTGGAATTTATATAATTCATATTGATTTTTTGCTGCTAATATAGCACGTTCCCTTAATCTCTTATGTCTTTTATAATTATGTGCAATATTTTCAAAAACTTTGTTAATTAATTCGTCTATTATTGCTGTTATTTTAAGAAACTTTGTACGTTATCGTACGTACTCTAACTGATTCCTGTCTTGCTTCTCGTTGCTCGTCCCTTTCTGAAGCTCGTAATGTATTTTTCATTTGGGACTGACGTGTATATCTTCCAATAGTTTCCCGATTTAATGTCACGATTAAGGAAATTTATCTGGTCAGCGAATTAAAAAACATATATTGATCAGAATATAGTTATCAGTATCTATAAAGTCATGCTCTTCAAATTTGAAGACTCGAGGATACCTTGTTCGCGGAACATAAATAAAAACATGTTTTTCCTAAATTAACACCTACCTTTATGGGTTTCAGTGGTTTTTCCGTCTACGAACATTAAATTCGCAACCATTGACAAACAGTTTTTGACCAAAATTGCAGAATTAATAAAACAATATCTAAAGAACATTTGTAGAGCTTCATAAAATCGATTAAGTACTCATGAGATTCATAATAAATTAATTTGGCTCGAATAATAGCAATTTTTGCGACGTTAAGCATTCGCGGCACCGTCAAACATGCTAAATTGACTACACTTGTCACACAAATTTTTCTTTTGATTTACTCGATACCAGATAAACCTCCTTAATTTAACATTCGCTGTCAAATGAATTATGCAATCAATATGTGTAATATCGAGTCGATCGAGTCGTTGAAATAAATGAGTGTCTTTTATTTCGCTTGTCATTTTGGTAGCATACTTTGACAGCTGTCAAATAATCTCTATATATAGATATACATAAATGTTAATTTTCTTTTGCCCCGCACGCGTTTATTTTGGCAATTAAAATTATTCTACTGACGCAGAAACCTTCTCGGGAGTGCGGACTACAATTCACCAAATTTTCATCGCAATCGGACGAATGGTATAGGCACCTATGCAGGACAAACAGACAGACAAACAAACAAACAAACATTCTTCCAATTTTATGACAGACAAACAAACAAACAAACATTCTTCCATTTATATATATAAGAATAATAAAAGCTTGTTTTTAAAAAAGGTTTTATTATCTTTAATTTTATTTTTAACTTTTTAGTATAAATATTTTTAATTCGAGATTTACTATGACGTAGTTCGTAGCGCGTAGCAGCGATGGGGTTGCGTCGTTTAATGACGGAGTTCCTATGGCCACCGTCCAGCTCCATCATCAGACCCTGGTTACCATATAGTAACAAAGTACTCGTCAAGGCGAATCAAATGAGTCCAAACTCGATGGGGTTGCATGGTTTAATTATGGGTTCCTATGGCCACCTTCCAGCACCATCATCAGATCAGCTCTATGTCACAATAATATTGCATTGTCATCCGATTTATACATGCATGCAAAATTTCAGCTCAATCGGAAACCGGGAAGTGGGTCAAATTTAACTTGCAAGATTTGATTACAGACTGACAGACAGACAACGGGACAGGTGAAACTAAATAAAAGCTTGTAACAATATATGATCGACTTCTATTCAAAGACACAAGAGCAGCGCCAATTTTTGTGTAAGTTACTTGGACCTCACAATCAGTACTGTATGCCTGTTGTACATGCGTGCTGTGTGTCTATTGTGTGTTTGCTGTGTGTATGGTCTATGTATGTGCTGTGTTCGAAAATATTTGGTTGTTTTTTTTGCTGTTTTTTAGGTGCCTGGGTGTTCCTTCTGTGTGTACTGTGTGCCTGTTATGTGTGCGTTATATGTGTATGGTGCGTTCCTACTGTATGGGTGCAGTGTTTCTGATGTATATGTGCTGTGTGTGTGTGGTTGACTTGTTCTTTTTTTACTGCGGCGTATTTTTTTTTCACGAACTCGAAAATGTTGTTTGAAAATCAGTATATTTCAGTATTACTTCAACTTTCGATTAAAAGTGACTAAAAATAATAAGTAATGTCGTAAGGTTTAGAAAATGTTTCAAGCATTGTTATATATAATATTTTTTATTTTGCTTCCTCATACTTTGTGTAGACTGGAATCTCGAAACGCCGAATTTTCGGAGATCGGAGATTTTTGCTACATTATATAACATAGATCGATCACTTTTGCGTGTCTCTCTTGGAGATAGTTTTTCCTAGACGATATATGAGTGTTGGGACGGTATGTTGATAAATGACCACAGGCAAATGCTCAATGCAAAACAAAAAAATCGTTGGTCAATTGCAATTTACCGCTAAACTAACACTGCCACATGATTTTTGCATAGGACTTTTTTTGTACATGACATTGTGGCCCACATCTTTTGTGAGAATCATCACGAATAGAGCGTGAGAATGATGAATTTACAAACGCTAATACGAAGTAAATATTTTACGCATAGCGTAATGTCGATGGCTAACGCGCTTATCTCGTGCACAAATTACACTAACTTCGAACTGTTAATGCGTGTGAATAAATAGAACATTTACAACGAATGGGAGAGCCACATCGCTATCCCCACTACCCTTAGCTACTACGCTCGAGCATAGCGATAGCCGGTCGCTGTCTCTCTCTCTCTCTCTCTCTCTCTCTCTCTCTCTCTCTCTCTCTCTCTCTCTCTCTCTCTCTCTCTCTCTCTCTCTCTCTCTCTCTCTCTCTCTTTCTCTCGTCCCCACCTTTTCCCCACTCCGCAATCTACCTATGCATTGAGGTAGGCTTACGGTGGAACGTCGAGGCTCTATACAGATATACAACTACGTGTTGAGACAGTCCAACATGGTTTATATATTTATACACACTCATTGCCATATATATAAATATACTCGTGTGAGAAAATTCATATTGCAATTTAATGAAACCTGCGAATAATCGAAAAATTATCACAATCAGATGATTCAAAGGCCATTTTATAGATAGATTTGTCGACTTTCACTAATTGTAAGAATAATAACGAATATGGGTTCGTGGTAGAAATAACAAGAAATTTTTATAAATCGAAACGATATTGCGTCAAGGTTAATCTTCGCTATTTATAGGGAAAATTTTTATGGCAAAATATACCAATTGACGATTTTTTTGAATCTCTCACAATATTTAAACGTACGACATAATTATTTTTTGCATTCTTGTTACCTGAGAAGTATGCTCTAACATGACATACATGGCGGAGCTTTACATATCATTCGTTCGGATCTCGGAATATTCGAATAACGCATACGGGCTTCAAATATAGACATAAATCATCATTGAGCCCTCTGTCCAGGTGCATCTCACAATCAGTCGCAAAAATACTCGAGCGGCGTGTACCAACCGCCAGATTATATATCCTTCATCATATATGTGACTACGATAACTTGCGACCAACTGAACGTGGACATAAAATAAGTGACCCTTTGGCCGCTCAGATGTCGCAGAACCAGCTCTCGAGATTTTTTGTCGAGCGTTGCTGATGTCCCCCTTAATCTCTGCTAATACTTTATCGATACTAAACACGTAATAAACTCTTTCATTACCCGTAGTAATAGAATTATGTTATACCATGAGTAAGAAGAATACGCAATATTAGTGCATTGTAGTAAGAGCCCGCTTTACGTATATAATTATCAACTACATCGTTTTTCACTTAATAAGCATTTCAACCCTTTTGTACTAGTAGTATACTATTTTGAAATAATATCGACGGCTTGTAACATTTCCCACGGAGGTATTGCAGCAATTAATTCTTCCGGTTACGGTAAGAGAACGGTGTAGAGTACGATTACTTATGCATAGCGTGTCTCACGATGGTAAGATCCATTCGAATAGTTTCACCCTTGGGAGAGCACTTCAGTTGGTATTAGACCGCCGAATCATCAACTCAATATCGAGTGTTGTGAGCGCATCTTGAGACCAAGTTCTTGCGATCATGGGATATCGTATAAATTGGGATAGCGCTATTTACTTCACAAAGATGAGCGTTTCCCTTGCGTGCACCTGGCCACCGCCAAAAATCGCAATGAAGCGAGAGTCGACGAAGTACGACATAGCCTGGTTCATTTCCTTTATGAGTGGACTGTGTCTTCTATTTCCTTTGTTTTTATCGATGTATAAGCATCAATCGAATTCATTCATTGTCACTCAGTCAGCATGCTTTGTAGGAGCGATCGCGAATCTGCTTTTCAAAATGATCGTGTACAGGATTCATATTACTCGGACGCAGGTAAGAGACACGTAATCCAGTTTTAAATTTTACTTTCAATGTTTTCATTTTGTCCACCAATCAGGATTTAATCTTCGAAATGGAAGATTTTGTGGAAAAGGCGCACCCTCGTGAGAGAATAGTACTTCAAGGTTATATTAACAGATGCTGGTTCATACATGTTTTCGTCTCTATTGTGATTTATCTGGCGACCGCTATGATAGTTACTATGCCATTAATAATCTCTTCACAACATTTTCCAACGAGCGCTGTCTACCCGTTTTCAATCGACACCGGTATAGCTATGTATCTGGTTTATATTCATCAGACCATCGCTGGATTTCAGTGTTCGTCTGGAGTTACGATAGATTGTCAAGCCGCTCTAATAATGTGGTTCGCTGGTGCGCGGCTTGAGATTCTGGCTGAGGAACTTAAATCCTTATCTACGGTGAAAGAATTTGAGACTTTCGTACTAGAGCATAAGAAATTACTTTCATATGCTATTGAAGCTTCTAACATTATGAGCTACATTGCACTTGCGAGTTCGACATCATGCGGAGTTGCTGCTATTATGAGCAGTCTACAACTATTTGGTGTAAATCACGAGTATTGGGACAAAGATTGATCCTGAGTTCGATGTCATTGTTGATCTTGAGTTTAAACTTGCGTTGGAACGTAATGTTGATGTTATAGAAATTTGATTGCTCACCTCGAGTATATAATAACACTTCGATGAAACACTTCGATGAAAAATACCTTTTGAACTACCATGCACAATTATCGGTAAGAAATATATCGTCATAGAGTGAAGTCTACTTTCGTCAAAGTAACGACGCCATAAATAGTTATATACATAACTTTCCATATTTATACAGAAAAAAGTTGTTAATTGATAAAATGGATTAATAAATGTTTTTCATGAATTGACGGCATAAACCTGGAGTTTTTCACAGTTTGTCGTTGGAATTTTAGATCGAAATAAAGAGGTTGCTTTCATAAATTTCTAGCTCGATTGAACCGATAGCGAAAGAATATAACTACCAATTGTTGTCATAATATTGTGTGAGCTAAGCTAAATTTCCTCTCAATCGATCACGTTGTACCGAGTAAAGTAGTAATCGCGTTTTCAAAATGTTCGGAGTTTTAGAAACTGCAATATTATTAGATGGAACTCAAAATCAATCTTTTTGTATTAATCAGCCTAATTACTCGATTGGCAGTGCTCCATTAATGCTCACTATTCATTTACGGTAGGACCAACCGTTGGCTGTAAAAATGCAATTCGGACCAGTGGCATTGATTGCTACCGTCAATCTCTTTATCTGTGCCTGGCCATCAGAAAATTTAATCAATGCCGTGAGTTATCTATCTCTTGAATAATCTTTTGAATATGAATTATTCGATGATAATCTTATCAGGATAATTTTTTAACCAGTGTGAATTAATGGGTACCTCAGTGTACAACGTCGCGTGGGTCGACATGAAGGTGACCCAGATGAAGAATCTTCTCTTCCTTCTCAAAAGATGTCAGCGAGTAGTGATCGTTTCTGTGGCTGGTTTTCTTCCTACACTTTCATTGCGGTCTTATGCTTCGGTACGATTTAAACAACTTTGGAATTGTTAGATATTCACAAAAATGTATAATTTTCATCACTTTTCTAGTTTTTGTCGGCAGTTTTTTCCTACTTTACAACACTTCGTCTTGTGATCACGAACGGCGAGTAATAATCTTTT
Source organism: Netelia fuscicornis (assembly GCA_946811545.1). NCBI lineage: Eukaryota > Metazoa > Arthropoda > Insecta > Hymenoptera > Ichneumonidae > Netelia > Netelia fuscicornis. The sequence continues at coordinate 22,065,189 of OX328011.1, read as the reverse complement.
TATGTTTGAACGAATAATGTTTTTAATCTACTTTGTTGCTCACACATGTTGTTTTCGACTGGTTTTTGTCATCTTCCTAATATGATTCATTACCACATTCGAATAATATTTAATTAAGAAATCACTCTTATCTTCATTTAATCAGCCAAGCTCCTATACTAGGGCACACATTTTTGGGGCTGCATATCATTGACTGCAGTTCTAATGTTCAAATACTTCCATTATTTATTCGTTTTTTATAAGTAGTTATTAACGACATACCGTTTTCGTTTAAACTTGTGTTTAGTGGTGTGAAAAAAGAATACATTTTTTAATCCGCAACTGAAATAAGAGGCATTTCTTCTTTGTAAGTAGAATACTAACAATAAGCTATTAATCAATATTAGTGGACCCCTAACTAAACCTAAGAGTTCCTCTGACATGCAATTAATGACCGGTTACAATAGTAATTTACTGTGCACTTCTCCGGAAGCACTAAGCCATGATCACGAGAATTATCACGACATTATTTAATAGAACAGATAATTAACCGCACCTACAGGCAAAATAACTTTTGGGAACAACATGTGCACTAGGAAACATATGATGTTCCCAAAAGTTATTTTGCGGGTGAGTTATCTCAGCAACAATGATAGCCCTGCCTCCTAAAGGGAATTGAGACGATTTGGGAATGACCACCTGATATACTATGTGGCATTTTATTCCCACTTATATAGCATAAGGGAAGTGGCGTACGCATCGCTCAGAGCATTTCGTCATAGCCAATCCAAAACTAGGCGTTAGTCAACGTATTGATGGCTGAATGTCATGGGGGGGGGGCTATTATCGCGAACGTTGTTTCCGGAAAGCCAGGTCGAATTCCGGAATATCTAAACTTGATGTGCAGAAAAGGGGAAAGGCACTGGGCTGCGACAGCGGTAAGAATCGTTACCGCAAAGAAGGTAGAGTGAGGTATAGCGGGATTTGAGCCGCATAAAGTACCAGGGGTCGACAGAATGGTCCTAGACCTGGGCGCTGGGACGCATACCCCCGCTCTGGACGATATCAAGGATGGTGTTTATATCCAAGCCAGGTCGAAATGACTACAACCAGACTGGAGAATTTAAATCTATCAACCTGACATCATTCCTGCTGAAACCGCTCGAGAGCCTAATGGACTGGGACATGAGGTACGGGGCACTGTCAAAAAGCCCTATTAACGAGTTGCAGTTTGCCTACCAGGTGGGAAAACCCACGGAGATGGCACTCTACCAACTAGTATAGAGACTGCAGGATGCCTGAGAAAAAGACTGCCCGTGATCGGATTGTTTCAAGACATTTAAGGGGCATTGATTGCACTTCAGTAGAAGCCATCCGCAAAGCAATGGAAAACCATGGGATTGACAAGGTAATCACCAGTTGGGTATACAACGTGTTGACCAGCCAACTACTGACGGTGTACCCTGGACGCGGAACTCTGAAGTTAGCGGCGGAAAAAGACTGCCCATAGAGGCTAGCTCTCTTGTTGTGGTGCCTGGGGGTGGACGAACACATAGTGAGACTTAATGGGGAGGGTATATATATCCAAGGTTATGCGGACGACATAGCCATTGTCATAAGGGCGGGGGACGCCAACACGACTGCGTGTCTGGCACAGAACGCACTGAGGGAGACGAGTAGATGATGCAGAGAGGTAGGGTTATCGGTACACCCAGAAACGACTGGGATGGTCATCTTCTCGCGTAAACGAAAGCTGCCATATCCTATTCGGAAAGAATGTACCAAAGTATGCGGATCAGCAATGGGGCAGGAGCTGGTCCGGTATATCAATGGGTCGAAGACATAAGGAGGCTCGGGAGCAGGTATTTGTCTAGAGAATTCGAGAAAGCAGTCATCAATTTCACTGAGCAAGTATTGCACAGTATTCCAGACAGAAATCACAGCCATCCTGGCATGTTCACTAGGAAACATGTGGTTAGCAATCAATTTCACTGGGCAAGTATTGCACAGTATTCCAGGCAGAAATCACAGCCAACCTGGCATGTTGGGACAGGAGCTTGTCCGGTATGTCAATGGGTCGAAGACATAAGGAGGCTCGGGAGCAGGTATTTGTCTAGAGAATTCGAGAAAGCAGTCATCAATTTCACTGAGCAAGTATTGCACAGTATTCCAGACAGAAATCACAGCCATCCTGGCATGTTCACTAGAAAACATGGGACTAGCAATCAATTTCACTGGGCAAGTATTGCAGAGTATTCCAGTCAGAAATCACAGCCATCCTGGCATGTTCACTAGGGGAAACTTTTCACTATTCTATCGGGGAAAGAAGATCTCCATTTGCACCGATAGCTAGGCAGCGCTCAAGGCAATGGGACAGTACCGCGCCAGATCAAGACTCATGAAAGACTGCAAGTCGGTGCTAAGCGACCTCGCACAACACAGCAGAATAACACTGATGTGGGTGCCAGGCCACGAATGCATTGCCGGGAAATGAGCGAGCGGACGAGCTGTCTAGGGAGGAATCGCCCGAACCTCTTGTGGGCCCAGAACCGGCGGTGAGCATAGCCAAGTGTTACGTGGAGGCCACCTTCGAGACAGCAACGGGGATGAGGCAAACCAAGGCGATTTTGATGAGACCCAGCAGCAAACTGGCGGGGTGCCGTCTGAACTTTTTAATAAAGGGGAGGTAAGGATGACAGTTGGACTACTTACGGGATACTGCCACCTGATAGAGCACCTAAAGACACTAGGGGCCTGTAAAACGGAAACCTGTAGGTGATGTGGAGAGGACGAGGAGGCGCCTCTGCATTTGATTTAGTGCTGCCCGGCTGTAGCGGAGCAGAGTGCCCGGAGGCTAGGCACACGTCTGGTGGAGCCTAGAGAGATCGTAAACTTCTCACTGAAAAGCCTGGTGTCCTTATTTACGAGCATCGGGCTGAGGTAGGGAGATGAGGGTGAGATCATGGGGGATGCAATGGGCCATAGGCCTAAGTGAAAAGGTATAAAGCCACCAAAAGTACCTAACCTAACCTAATCGATCTTCACTTAGGAAAATTCCATATATGACTATTCAATACCGATTTTGCATTATCTAGCAACCATATTTCACTGTAAAAATTGAAATCTCAGTCACCACTGTCAAGCGAAATTAATGACTACCTCCGAGTTGATGCTCAAATAAAAGTATCACTACAAGCAGTTCCTTTCCAGAAAGATTGATCTTCTCTTTTTATTACAAGAGATTAAGTAACCCAATCGCCAATGTATTGTTACTGATCACTCAGAAGAGATAACGTAACCCCAAATATGGGCAGTCGACGGTAAGGGCAAATATACCAATCAATGAAAAATCCAAACCACCCTCAAATATTCGAAACATCATATATAAGAGCCAGCTTTTTCTCAAGGAGCCAGCTTTAATTTCAATGAGACTCCAACACTACTTCGTGTCGAGCGCAATAAGAATTTGCAAAATTATTTAAATAATGCGACAAATTCAAGCACATCACAGCTTTGTATGTAATAAAAATGTGCGACTATCGTACAAACTAAGCTTACGAAGTTTACATAATGATTTTTACCTTATGATTAACATTTCGTCTGATGTCCTTTCTGTTGCGTAACGTGGACTAAACGGGTGGGCATATTGGAAATAATCAAGTAATCCGGCCAAATATGGGTCCACCTTTTCACAAGCCGCTTTTCAACCCTTTTATTGGTATGGGGGTTTCCCAAATTTGTCAGTCTAGGTCGGCTCACAAGTTGTCAATAGGATTTAGAAATATACGTAGAAAAAACATGTTATTTTGTGTTAAGCATTTGTTGTAGTTTCCTACATTTTACCCTGCATATCTTCGGTCTCAATCTCCGAAGTCATTTATCATTGTGTAGAGTAGGTATAGTAATCGCTGGTGAGCATTAAAGTGAGCACGTATAGCCACTTCGCGGCTCCAACCTCGTCGCGGCTGCCTTCCTACAAGTAAATAACATTTATAGTATACATACCCAATAATTATAACAATATAAAATTTTGCATGTTCCATGAGTTCAGCTGGAAGATCATGGTTGTGCCCAGAATTCACCAATTGTGCAGGTGGAACGTTGGTTGAGGGTTGGTTCGTATCAGTCACTGCTGGTTGCATATCGGAACCAGTGGGGCTGGCTACAATGATTTTATACTTTCATACAATTATGATATAGTATTTTTCTAACGTAACTATCTCCAAAGATAACTCAATGGGGAAGTTTTGTCTTAAAACTTTCAGATGAAATAAAGCCAGATGCTTACTCGTATAATCCGTTTGCTTGTCGGCTGCCTCTTGTTTGCGATACTCCCTCCAGTTCAAGCCTTTTTGAGGAAAAAAGATTTTAGTCCTCGCATGTATCATCGATAATCGACATTCGTAAATTACTTTCGTTACTTTGAGGGGTCGGAAGGGGACGTGTTCAACATTTTTTAACCAAAAAAAATTTGTGGGGGTAGCAATTTACATAAATATTAATTTTTTTCGACATTTTCACCCATAGCTTGAAATAAATCGACATTATAATCATGATATTCATGTTCGCCCCAACGTCCGGAAAGTAACTTACGAAGGTAGGCACCTCCTGAGAGTCAAATTCTTTTTCCCTCCAAAAAGGTTTGAATTGGAGGTTAGGGAATCGGTATTGTCCTGCGCAACGCGAATATTACTATTATAATGTCGCTATATTTCAAATTGCAGAAATCTTAACGTTTACCACCTCATTCGTCTGACAGACAATTTTACAAGAAACATTTTCAAGGGCTTACTGAGGCGAGAAAAATGCACAAGGAACATCCGGATAGCTCCATTTTTGTGGCCGTGGCAACATTTCGAAAATCACGATTTTACTTGCACAAAAGGCCTAGGATCGACAATTTGAGGGGACTCCAGTGTATTCCGGAAGAGGATAACCAGCCAACCAGAAAAATCTTCCATTATACTCATTGTCATGGGTAACATCGTGGCGGCTCAAACATATGTATAAACTATCGCCAACGGCCATACCACGCTGAATCCACCAGTTCTCGTCCGATCACTGAAGTTAAGCAGCATTGGGCGCGGTTAGTACTTGGATGGGTGACCGCTTGGGAACACCGCGTGCTGTTGGCATTGTTTTTTTGAAGCCAAATTTTGTTTTCCTCCAAAAACCCTATAATTGTAATATTCGCGTCATGCGTTAAATGTCCGGTTCTTTAACCTCCCAACACGGTTTGTTTGGACAAAACAAAAATTTGACTCAATTGTAAACAATTAAAATGCGATCACTAATTAGAGCTCCGTTTTTGACGAATCACTATGAATCCAGTACGTTCATTTTTACGAAATTCTTATCATTGAAGCTATACATATGAGTCGATGAGTAATAATGCAGGAATATATGTTGTGCCGTTTGCTGGTATACCGTGCAAAGTCTCCATATGATGACTTGTACTTGTCGGAATAAACCCCTTAGACTATATCGAAGCTTAAGATACAAGAAACTACTATAACACCGCCAGTTATAGAGTTATGCTATACCACGAGCCAGGAGAATATGCGCGATAAGTGTTTTGAAAAGGGAAACAGCTCGTTTGCCTCTATAATTATCAGCTTCGTTGTTTTTTTACTTAATTAGTATCTTAAACCCTTTTGCAGAAATAGTATACCATTTGGAAATAATTATGGTAGCCTGTAACGCTTCCCACGGAAGTAGTGAGGCAATTAATTCTTTCGGGTACGGAGATAGAAACGTGTAGAGCGCTATTACTTATGTATAGCGTATGTCTCGCTATCCATTCGAATGGTACCACCCTTGCCAGTCCCTTTCAGTTGTTATTAAGTGGTCGTGTAATCAACTCAGTATCACGAGTCGTGAGGACATCTTGAGACAAAGTTCTGACGGCCATGGGATATCGTATAAGTTGCAATAACGCTCTACACTTCACAAAGATGAGTGTTTATCTTGCATGCACCTGGCCACCGCCGAAAATCGCAACTAAGCAGGATATGATGATGTACGATATCGCCTGGTGTATTTCCTTTTTAAGTGGATTGTGTCTTTTATTTCCTTTATTTTTCTCTATGTACAAATATCAATCGAATTCACTCATTGTCACCCAGTCAGCATGCTTCGTTGGAGCTACCACGAATTTGCTTTTTAAAATGATTGTGTACAGATGTCACATTAAACGTACGCAGGTAAGAAAAATCTAACCTAGCCTCAAACTACGTTTTCTATATTTTTTTGTTCACCAATCAGGATTTAATCTACGAAATGGAAGACTTTGTGGAAAAAGCACAGTTTCATGAAAAAATGGTTCTTCAGCGTTACGTTGACAGATGCGCTTACTTCCATGCTTTCATCTCTGTTGTGAATTATCTGACGACGGCTATGATAGTTACTATACCATTAGTGGACCCTGAACAACCTTTCCCAACGAGTGCAGTTTACCCTTTTTCGATCGATGACGGTATAATTATGTATTTGGTTTATATTCATCAGACAATCGCTGGTTTTCAATGTTCTTCGGGAGTTACGATTGATTGCCAGGCGGCTGTAATGATGTGGTTTGCTGGTGCGCGGCTCGAGATCCTCGCCGACGAACTCAAAAATGTATTTACTATAGAAGAATTTGAGTCTTTCGTACTGAAACACAGGAAATTACTCTCTTATGCTGCTGAAGTTTCCAACACGATGAGTTATGTTGCCCTTGCCAGTTCGACATCATGTGGAATTGCTGCTATTATGAGCAGCCTACAACTATTCGGTGTAAAGCATGAATTTCATAACGGAGCTTGATCTTGAGTTCGATTGTCTCCTAAGTTTTAAGTTCAAACTTATATTTGGCGTTATCTAAACTCATTTTTACCTCGACTGTATATCGACAATGTTTCGATAAAATGGCTTTCAAGTGCGATACCGAATCAGCGACATGTAATATGGTTCGCTATCCCTAAAACTATAGATATATAAATGAAACAAAATCATTAAGAGGCAGTGTAACTGGCGACGAGCTACTTGCACTTCGAAAACGGGATCCGTAAATTGTCCGGTATTGAGCAACCGATGGCCTTAAAATTTGGAGGGTACATAGAGAATTATGGCATAAAGTGCATGACAGTCTTATTTTTTCAAAATTTTGGAAAAATTTTTGCAGATTCAGTTACCACCGGAAAATGTTTTCCAAAATTTTGGAAACTAAGACTGTCATGCACTTTATGCCATAATTCTCTATGTATCCTCCAAATTTTAAGGCCATCGGTTGTTCAGTGCTGGACAATTTACGGATCCCGTTTTCGAAGTGCAAGTAGCTCGTCGCCAGTTACACTGACTCTTAATTGAGGGAGTTAGTTTTTAAATATTATTCATATATCTACGAGAACAAATTTGATTGCTGGCATGTTCAAGTTGAAGTTCAAACTTCAGATTGACTTCAAGAGACAGTGTTACTGGCTGAACTGGTCCCGAGGTCGAGAAATATAACTTTACGACGTGATTTGCTCAGCTGTTAGGGAAGGAATATAGCTTAACCACTTCTTTCAGAATTCTGTAATAGCTAAGTTAAATTTCATTTAACCAGTTACGTCGCACCGAGCAATATACCAATCGCGTTGTCCAAATCTTTGGAGGGTGCCAAACTGCTTTACTATATCGAACTCAAGATAGATCTTTTTCTATATTAATCGACCTAAGGGATCGATTGAAAAGGCATCGTTAATACTTGCCATTCATTTACGACAGGATCAACCGATGGCTGTAAAATTGCAATTTGGACCAGTGGCATTGATTGCCACCCTCAATCTCTTTATCTGTGCCTGGCCAGCAGAAAATTTAGTCAACAGTGTGAGTAATAAATGTCTTGAGCAATGATTGAGACATTCCGGTATTTGAAGATAATTTCATGAAGGTAATTTTTGAATTAGTGTGACTTATTGGGTACTTCCGTGTACAACGGCCCATGGGTCGATATGCCAGTGACCGAGATGAAGAATTTTCTATTCCTTCTCGGAAGATGTCAGCGAGCGGTGATCGTTTCTGTCGCGGGTTTTCTTCCTACTCTTTCATTGCGTTCTTATGCTTCGGTACGAATTTAGCAATTTTCTAATTGATTGATATTCGCACAATTTTATAATATGTATCACTTTTCTAGTTTTTATCGGCAGTTTTTTCCTACTTTACAACACTTCGTCTTGTTGTGACCACGAACAGCGAAAACTAATCTGTTCTTCTTTACACTAATAATGTAACAGTCTTTGTCGCCTAGATTTTGAATTGTCGCGCGAATTCTGTAAATTTCCTAACAGGTTTTAATACTGCATTGAAATAATACTTATTGAAACAATTGCTCTGGTCTTCATTTAATTATTGAAGTCCTTATCCTGGAACGCATGTCTAGGGTTGTTGTTCGTAAGAATAATGTCATAATATTTTAGTATACTGCTATTTTTGTCTCATTTTTTATATTAATCATTAACATTTTATGTTCGTTTTACCGTCAGTTAGACCTGGCGAAAAATGAATACATTTTCCAAGTGGTGGGTGAAACGAAAGGTATAGTTTACTTGTATCTAACATACCAATTATCAAATTAAAATTAGTTCCAATGGAGCCCCATAGTGCAAGAGACTAAATGTTTCTTTGTAGACGGTGGACAGTTAACATTGCAACAAATATACTTGTTCGATACAATGAGGCGATTTAGTTCATGAGGATTATTTCGGGTGGAACCGATTTAAGAAGCATTGTCACTGGCTAAAGTAACCTTGATCTCAATACAGATCTTTGCGAAACGTAATTTAAGAATTCTGCTGAACAACTAAACCGATCAGGTGAAAATACTGATTTACCGACTGTTAAGAACTATTTTACGAGAATAGAAACAACGAACTGGTATGGCTGAAATTTTCTTGTCTTATTTTTCGTCAAGCAAGATTTCCAGCTAAAAAGGAATGTATCTTTGATACTACCCATATACAATAATTTAACTTCGACACTGAAGAAACTGAATACTGAAAAAGTTTTAAATATTGCGTACATCTACTTGCAGCATTAGTTCAAAATATATCCACTGATCGTTGTTTTACCCTAACACTGGAAGAAGGTTACGATATAAATATTTTCATGAGGTGAAGATATCATGATAATAAGCTTGTTAATGACACCAATACGGTAATTTTAATGGGTTAAAAAAATCGATCTTTTTATATTGATCACAAAACAAAAATATTTATCAGGGATTTATAGAATAGGTCTAGGTTTGAATAAAAATATCTTTACGGGTTTATAATAGAAACGTTATTCATATCGGAGCTTTTTATATTAATCCTTATATTTCTTTATTATTATTACATATACGATACTACTAATGATATAGCAATATATTAACTCGGATATTAATCTTGTCCTAATGGTATTCTCTTTCATTCTATCTTCTTTTCTCGTTCTCTTCCTTCCTTTATTTCCTCATCTCGTCTACGAAGGAGGGTTAAAGGTGACACTTCGATATTCGGGATATTTACAAAAATACAAAAGATTACAAAACATCGACACCTACACACCGATCATATAATCTCTCTTTTAAATTTCGGTGGATCATTCTCTGATTTTATTTTTCTTCATCGAATGATCGTAAACTACTCGCAGATTATGCAGGGTGTACGAATATTGTTGCAAACTTTTCTCCTCTAACGGTTATAGTATAGCACGTTTTTTTTCTTTTAGAAAATAAAAAAATCAGACTTTGTGTAATCAGCGAGATAGCGCGTTATTATTTTTATCGAGCTTCTCGTAGGCCTTATTATTTCATGAATTTGATAATTTCTGGTTTATATGATTACAATCTTGTAATTAACCATTTTTTTGATTCGAAGAATCGAACCATGTTTGGTCCGATCGCTAACAAGACACGACACTAATTTACGCACATGCGTGTGTTGCCGGCGCATTTTTATGATTCCTAATAATTACTACGACTGCGATTCGTGATAAGCCAAATAAACGAAATAGGGCCGCATCGGACGAAACGAAAATCATGACTCTATGTACAACATAAAATTGACACGTACTCCTCTCTTTCTGCATATTCGGGATTGCAGCATATATTTTGTTACGTTATCAAGAGATTTCTATTTTTTAAATGATTCGCTTCTCCATCTCTTTGATTCATAATCTTCGATCTCTCTATATAGATATATTGAATATATATTTACTCTCAGCCCGTCGATGGAAACCTCACGCGTATTGCACCCCAACTTGACTCGGAATTATACATGACTATTTGGATGTTTTATACCGCAATCCCGTGTCAAACATTATAACTACCATTCTCGTAAATAATTAGACTTAACAATCTCATTTTCACAGCATTCGTACGGAAGATTAAAAACAGATTCATTTCTCGATACACATGCACAATGAGTGTGAGATATGTGTCGTTTATACGCCAAAAACATAAGATTACGATTTCTTTTCGCGTTAGTGCATCTTATTGAATTTCGGTCCATTCGATCAGTGTCTTGTCTCTGTCTTATCCGTTATTATCGGCGAAAGAGAGAGGCAAATACACGCTAATATTTATCTTGGCACTCGATGACGACTTCCAGTCTTGAAGAAAAATGGAAATGATAAGTGTGTGAATAATGAAATGACTTTAAAATTGAATGGAATGATCCCCTAATGTCTCTCTCGGGAGTCCTCTCTGTGAGCACTGTGCCTACGAGTTTCCTGGCCACTAGGCGTCACCGGGCGTCGCTTTGATCGCTTGAATTTGGCGATATCCTCACCAAAGACATCTCCGGTTCTCAGAGCGGAAATAAGATCGTCAAATTCGCCCTTGTTGTCGCCTTGGCCATTGCTATTTGCTTCGTTTTTCTTGTTCAGTGTAATACTATTCAGGATACCCTCGCGTGAATTCTTTCTCTCCATTGTCCGTTTCTTCAACTGCAATGACAAATCAATCGTTGCTGTGATAATTCAGTTCCAACCTGTCAAAATCGTAATCGACGTGACAGAACTTACTTCCTGTTCTTGTTTCGCTCTTCGCTCTTCCTCCTCGACTTTCCGTCGCATGTTCTCCACGTCCTGTCTCGCTTCTGCAAGAGCTTGAAGAAAATTTTCGAAAATCCCGAAAAATTCGTCGGGCTGAACTCCTGCGGAATCCTCGCCGAAGAGCCGGACAGCCCTGTCGAATCTTGTCTTCATATCTTGAAAGAGATCCTCCGCCTCAGCCAGTCTGCAAGTAGCCTGAGCCTGGAAATCTCGCATTGCCGGAATGAACATATCGCCTTGAAGAACTTGCGCTTGACCGCGATGGAATTCTGAAAGAAAGATACCATAAATTAAATCCTCTCATTTTATTCTTTAAAATAAAATTGAAAGATTCATATTCGTTCTAGATCATCGATAAAATGTTCCAAGAAATCACTTCTTACCAATCTCCCGTTGTACGTCTTGCAAGCCGTTCTTCAAATTAGCCACCTCTCTCTGCAGATCCGCCATGCTTACTCTCGCAGCAGTTCGAACGTGAGGCATATCCTCCTCAATTTCCAAAACTTCGCGGAACCGTGATTCGAGAATCTGAACGAGATAATGTAAAAGCGTCGTTCCTTTAGAGCATGAAGACTTAGTGTCGGCTAAACGATTCAATGAGGCTAGACGAAAGCCACCGGCGTTGCCTCGAGCGTTGCCGCGATTAACGTAGTTGCCAAGCGCGAGAACGAGTTCCAGAAGCTTGCGGAGTTTTCGCGATCTCGCTACCTGGCGACTAGCCTCGAGTACGGCTCGCATGCGAGGTGTCAACTCCGCGATACTCGCCGAGAACTTCTTTTTGTAATGAAGCGATCTTAATCGTTGTTCGTAGTGTGGCACTCTGAAAAAATAAAGATCCTTGATCGTATCATGTTTTCAAAAGCTCGTGTCGTCTAACAAAGGATCAGGATATACGCACTTGGATATCTGATATAGGAAACAGTCAGCTCTACTTTGTAATTCTTTTTGATTCATATCCAAAAGTGCTGCTTCCTCGGAAGATGGAATATACTTGAGCAGTTGTTCCACCATATCGATGTGAAGAATGTTCTGTTGATCCATTGACAATATCGTTCGTGTTATATCGTTATCGGACATTTTCAGCTTGGACAATAGTATCGTACAATTCTGAGCTCTTCTCGAGTCTATGACAGACATGGTGTTCTTATTTTTTCCCAATTTACGAAGATCTTCGATCGAACCTTCGGTAGAGACGCCATTTTTTTGATAAGCGCAGAAGATCTTATCGATCGACTCGAGATCCATCACATTGTACAGCTTCGAGTCATCCAATTCGGACCATATCGTACCCTGCAATTTTTGTTCCGGGATTTTCGACCAGTTGAAGGATTTCAGAGGATTACTGGGTTGAGGAACGTTCTTTATGATCTCGACTTTCATTGGGGGTGGTGCGGCTGGCATCAAACAAGGCGGCGGAGGTGGTGCAAGTGGCGGTGGCGGAGGTGGTGGTGGAGTTGGCTTAGCAGGAACTTTGACGACGACTTCATCATCGACCATCTTGATCGTCGCCTTCGCATCGTCTGGCAGACTTCCCGAGGCTACCAGCTGTTCGAGGCGTTTTCTCTCAGATTTTTCATTGTTTACTTGTCGTGACAGCGTCTCCATGTTGTCCTGGAGCTCAGATATTCGCTGTTTTGTCTCAATGTGCATCGACGTTTCCTTTTCGAGACGTTCCTTGATTCTAGCCAAGCTCGCTTCCATATCCTCCTTTTCTTGTGTCCGCAGATCCAATTCTTGTTCCTTCTTTGCAAGCCTCGACGACATATCGGAGTTCTCGCGTTCCAGCTCTTCGGCCTTCTTTCTCGCTGCAACGAGTTCTTCCTCTTTGGCCAGTAGATGAATTATCTCTTTTACGTTAATCTCGATCGGCGCTACATCAGGATTTCTCGTTGTTCCCGTATCGCTTCCCTCAGCTTGGAGAACTATCTGCTGAGCGATGCGGTCAAAAAGAAGCCAGTGTTGAGGATAAGAGCCGTAGTCAACTGGACAAAAAAGAACTGATTTATAGCACGATGTAGAATTGACTTATAATTATAGTACCGGTCGTACTTACGAGGCAGGAGGAGACAGTGCTCTAGCAAGCTCAGAAGATGTGGATAGGCAGCGGTGTGACTAAGCTTCCTTCTCAGCAGATCGAACATTGCCGTAGCACTTTTCGTATCCACATGTTCCTTCTCAAATTTTCTTGCCAATTCCTTCTCATCCTCGTTCCTGACCATCTCGAAGAAATCCAAATGCCTGTCCAATGTTTCGTTCTCGTATTTTCGCAATTTTTCTATAATCGGCTGTATACCAAGCATCAATAACTCGTATCTCAGATGAAGTCGAAACTCCAGAGTGACTTGGCCAGGTCCGTAATTCAGCACGGCATTTATGAAAGACATGATGGCTGTCTTGAGGGACAAATTATCCCTGTATATACCGAAATTCTTATCAAGATCATTTATTATACTCTGAAATCGCGTTCTTTCAGAATGATACTGCTGAAAATGTAACATCGCTTCGAGGACTTTTCGGTGTCCACCCGGTACAAGGCATACTGCACCAAGAATCTCCAGTACGGAAATCTTTGCTTTAATATTTTCAGTCGCCAGCGACTGAGATATCGTGTTTATGGCTGTTGGGTGAGCTAGAACGTGTGCTCTACCATTCTATAAAATGAAACATTTAAAATACGTCAATGATGTGTGAAGGATCTCTAGAGAATAGTATATTATAAAAAAGGTCTACTCACCGAATTGTTCATTAAAGCCTTCAGACAACCAATAACACTCGTGTGAAGATTACTGTTGGCAGCATCAACGTCGATAGTTCCAAGCACCTGCAACAGTGCATTCAACCCATCCAGCTCGATAAATCTGAGTACGAAACTATGTGGTTGAGTCCTCAGTGCGGTCTTCAGGGCCTCGACCTGGCGCATGTGATTCGACAGGTCATCACCGTCCTCGGAGAAAGGCGTCTGATCGAAATAAAATAGAAAATCTGTTACTAAATACTGAAGATTTCCGAGTGAACAGAGCCGATCGATCATCGTGAAACTCACATTGGTGATCATTCTAACCCTGTTGATGTAATCCTCGGGATCCCCGCTCAAGTCGGTCGTCCTTAGGCCGCCGTTGTCAAGCGTATCGTTGCCCTTTCGAGAGCAATAAATCTGCCACTTTTTGTTCGCTGGAAGTGCCAGGACGGCTTGCCTGTTGGCTTGCGTGAGATCGAGTTCGTCGACGAGCTCGAGAAACATCTTGTTCAATTCTTCCTCAGCTGGCATCGGCAATGTCGGGGTCATCGCTTGTAGCGTGAGCGTGCCCGTGTGTTCCACCACGCAGTAAGTAATTTCCGGTGGTTCGTCATCCTTAAAAAAAAAAAAATTGCAATCACTTTCATAGCAAAACAATGAGATTTTGGAGAGTTTGCTTTATCTCGTCTGTGTATCGCGACTTAACATGGGAGCGGTCAAGAAACACTTATCGCGAAATCTTATCGAATCTCCACATGCTAAGCATTCGCGAAATATGACGGCGCACCGGTCATCACCTTACGAGCCGAAAGGAAGCCACCAGGTTTCCGGAGTACGCGCCGGCACCGTCGCTCGAAGGTTGAAAAAGATATTTCATTCGTCTTGCAACGTGAATCTTTTAGAGTCTCGCCGGCGGCAAAGGTCAGGTGACCGGCTCCCCAGGCACTGAATTCCGAAGGTACTTTCACACGTGACTGAGAAATTACCCATTCGTGTATATATAGGTAAGCCGCGGGAATGAGTTATAGCTACAAAAATCATTCAATAGGACATGGTACCCAATCGCTTGGTTCGAGGAATGCGCTCGTGCGGTTTGAACGAACAAAAATTGATTAAAATCTATATGTATTTGTGATCGCTGTACCGTTTCATGAAATAATATTTTCCGCTATTTACTTGCAAATTTAACTACGTGATTAATATATCATTTTTCTACGGGGCTCTATTTCAATAAAAGAAGCAAAACATACCAAGTGCAGCTTATTAGCGGAGACCGTGAAGGATTCCGTTCTATTTATAAAGAATCCGACGATTGAGACAAATAGAATGAAATAATTTGTTATTATAGTCATATTCGCCGTGATGACCATTGTTTCCCCATCACTTTGAGGCAAATATCATTGTAGGCAGCGGGAGAGTCACGAGATATCGCCTGGCTCTTATGTCGTTACCCAAGCCGAGTCGGTCGATCTCGCTTGGAGGCCTCTATTGCTCCAGGCGAAACAGTCAGCGGTATATGGTTTTGCAATGAGTATCTGCATAGCGTTCCATCGACGCGTTCGTAAATCGAGTAAAAGGTCTGTCGCGCAGTATTTTAACAAGTTTTTTTTCAAGCCGTTATATCAGTCGTTGCGATTCACCGACTGAATTATCTAAAATAACACATATTTTCCCCTTTTCTGCAAATTTCTCCATTTTCGCATTTATCCGTTATGCTAAAATAACACGAGTGGAAACGTCTGTAACTTTCGGGAGAAACATCGCATATTCGACGTTTATTATTCCTCCCTCGTACTGGCGTGTATTTTCGTGGATTCTTTTGAACCGAGATGGGGGATCTCTTGGGCGAGAGTGGTCCTTGGTATGATAACCGGACCAGCTATTAAATTCTACTTCTATATTACCACGACACCGACCAAAGATCGTTCGGGAGGTGAAAAAAAATATTTAAAAAAAGCTTAACTCGAGGAAAGTGGTGGGTTGATACGACGAAATTTCTCCCCGAGGTCCTGAAACTCTCAAGGCTAACCAGGTCGTAATATAATTCGCGGTTCTTTCGTGAAAGCTAAGAGACGCGAACAAGATTCTTGGGCATATCGAGATAAAATAGCTTTATTTTTCAAGTTATATTCTCCTTCGTCGGCATGGCGTTACCCCGGTCTATGGTGGATCGTTTCTCGCGGTCAACATCGATGTCAAAGACCTTAGTTGGAGTCGGAGCATCTATATATGTATATGTACGTGATGCACACGCTGCACCTTAGATTGCCAGCAGCATGACATTGCAAGGTCTTGCGCTCGTCGAAGTACGGACTCGTCGCAGGTTCGCGAGCTGAATTTCATTTTTCGCATCGAGGTCGGACCTTGAATTATTTATAATAGCACGTACGTAAAGAGTCTAGGTACCGTGAGTTCTTGAAAGCTCGAAGTGAAACATCGACGAGAGGATAATGAATTTTGCTTTTATATCGACTCATGGAACTCCCGCAGAGTCTTGCAGAATGCGGTAGATTCAAGGGCGACTATCACCACAATCTTGGAACGGCAAAAAAAGATGTCAACTTTGCGGCAATGTTGCTTCAGCATCCTTTTCTCAACTACACTGCATCCTATTATTTGCTCGACCAGAGAGAAATCCATCCTGTATCAGGCAGCATTCCGTCCGGATTGATTTCACCTTAATCAACGACCGAGTTATGCGACAAACAATGCGACGAAAAAAATATTGACAGATAAGAGAACAAAAATAGCAACGCTAACGGGTGCTCGTCGTTATTCGAAGGCGTGACTGAGGCAATCCGCACGGCAAAGCAATTTTCCTTCTCCTTGTCGTCATCGTTCATCGCTTCGACTTGCTTATGACAATAGCGTGGAGGGACAACGCCGTGCTCAGAAAATTTCACGTCCTTGCACCCATTTGTTCTCTTTTCAATTCCTCATGGTGTGCTCTCTAATGATCATCTCGTTCTTCTCGATCGTCGATCCACACAGAAACGACGAGGAACAAAGGAAAAAATTGCAAAAGAGACGAAACACATGAATTTGTAATTGTAAAGAGATCAGACTACAATTAGGATTATGGCAAGAGGTAGACCAAAAAAAACGGGAGAAAAGAGAAAAGGACATTGGGAATATTAGAATTGAATGAATCAGCGATGGGTCGTGAACGTACTGCGAGAATGATATATTAATATTAATCCATCAGCCGCGCGAGCCTCGTCAATTATACCGACCGATCCGTCCGCACGTCCTTACTCTACTGGGATAACGTATCCTATGTATATGCTCTTGAGTCGGTAAATTGTGAATTTGCATAGAGCTCATCAAAAACCATCAGATCTGTATATAACAGCTATTATCAGAAACGTCCGATGTGTGCGTTGAGCTTAACGATTTCCCTGCAGCGTCACGCTGTAACATTACTTCCGGTATGTACCAACGACAAAGAGTATTTTATTGCTTTTTCTTTCTCTCTTTATCGTCTCTAGATTCAATTCTTCACTCTTCGTCGGGTATCTTTCTTTTTGTTTTTACTTGCGCAATGTACGCGGGTATATATAATAAAAGCCAGCGGGTAGAACGTGCCTATCAACGTCAACCAGAAGGGGCAGCGTCGAAGCGTAAAAAATTACAGTAATAAATAGAGGAGAAGGAAAAAAAACGAATCCGCCTATTTTGTAGGAGAGTTCTTTATACTACCGGGAGACAAAGAGAGAGTTTGAAATGATAATGTTACGTGAAATGATTCTGTCTATATTTATATACTTTTCCTCTCGGAACGTTTCTATTCAATTTTCCAGGACACAGTGTAGTGAGAAAAATACCGGAAAAGGAATTATTGGATTTTTTCAAATGGAGAATTGTCGGAAATTTGGGGAATAGGAAATATGTATGGTACGATACTCCTGAAGGTCCATGATTTTCGGTGATAATAGTATTATTTTGATATCTAATTAGAAATAATCTAACCTGCAGACAACCGCAGAATGACTTTTTTACTCGCGACGGCATCGCCTGGCAGCGACCGACAAACTCCTTAAGTGGCGGTGGACTCTTCAACGGACAACTCGGAATCCTCTGAAACATACAAAAAATGCATTTAATGATTGAATGACAATGGATAATAATTATGTTGTTGTAAAAGCAGTTTCGAAAATCTTAAAAACAGTTAAATCTAAACATCAGACCGAAAAAACGTCTAAACCTTTCGTAAATTTGTCCACGAGTACGTGGAATCTTCCACGTTTCTCGAGATGTCTTCATTTCTGATAGCTCTCGGCATGTCACATTCCAACTCGTTGTCAATGTTCATTCGCGTTTCACTAATGCGTCTTGACGACGCGAGCGAGATGCGTAACTCCTGGTTATTTTTCAGACTCCGCTATAATTGTCTTTTTTATTCACTGGCAGTATTACGATTATTAAATCGTATTTACGAAGCAGAAAATTGAGCAACACCGAATTTCACTTTCGCACGATGTCTAAAAGGCGATGCCTGACCGTGTAATAACTTGTTATTTAATGCAAAGGTCGAAGTAAACAAGTAAGAACCGCCAAAAATATACGAGCTTTAATGTTGTCTTGCACTATTACCTCTGTGCATTCCTTTCTTTTCAACGGAAAGACTAAAACTAATTGTAAGCCAGTAGCAAAAGCAGACAAGACCCGAAGATCTCTTGCCTCGAGGCTGCTTATCACCCACCGGTGAGTTTCTTATCTTTTCCACTTCGTATACGCGAGGCTAATTACAACATATCGTTTTTTTATCATCGCGAGAACCTTCCGCTATTTTGCCTTTCTGTTGGCAATGCGAACTTTTAACTCTCAGACTTTCATGCGTATACATGAGTATATATGTATACGCGTATGTATTACACTCTCACCTGATAACGACGGTCATGAGAATCATCGAAACATTTGAAAGATTTGACAATTGTTTTCCTGGCGCAAAAACAATATTGTACACCTTACAACTTATTTTCATTACGGGTAGGCTATAGTTAAATTGTTTTTTCGTGGATCAATCGTGTATAAAATGCACTTACATTTTATTTCGATATATTTATAGAAATTTACATCTGCGTATTGATCGCAGCTAGTAAACATCGAAAATTTTCCACCCATATTACTACTTATTATTGTCCAAAATCAATTTCAGGTAAAATTTGCCAAAGATGCTTCAACTATATACATTTATCATATCCGCGTTTAAAATTACACGTGTGTCATCTGTGGATGCAAAATATTTCGAATAATTTCAATCAGATCTTCCTTAAAACTCTCAAAAGTATCTACATAAGAATCATTAATAATTCTATTAAATAAAAACTGAAAAATTTGCAGGTATGCGATCCAATTCAACATGGTTTTTCTGTAAATACCGTACAATCCCACGTGCTACTGGAAATTTCGCTGAAATATATAACAACTTTTTTCGTAGTTGGAGAGTACATACGTTCCACTTCGATGGGCTTTGACACACACGCACACACACAAACATACACACCTCCATTCTCACGCACCAACACATACACCGTAAATTATCGATACTGGCAAGTTTACGACCGTTTTGTGCGCGACGATCGTGAACTAAGAGAAAACACGAATGAACTGTATAAGCCGAGACGATCAATCGCCGGCAATTCAACAGTGCGCGAGGCATATTGCATATACGTATAGCTACAAAGCAGAGATCGCGAGCGCGGTGTAGTTTCACTTGTCGAATATCTTTGGTGAGAGTGACGTGGCCCGGAATAAATCACACGCATATATCTGTATATAAATATATCTTTGTGTACTTTTTCACATTGTGTCAATGCGCTTTTTTTTTAGTGCAGAAAGTTGCAGAGAGACTTTTCGTTATTATTGCTAGCTTATTACTTTGTAGGTCACAATCGATTTTATTTCTTCATAGTGCTAATTTCAGCTTCGTGAACCATTTTGTTTTTATGTTTGCCCGTATGTGGTCGCGTGTGGCTGTGCACATTTGCGTGTGTGATGAGGCTGCAAAAATGCAATCTCTATAATTTCGGAATGACCGAATCGATCGGGCTGCAATTTTGCATACGAAAATAGTAATTATCTCCCCCTTCTATTTAATAAGGATTTCGCAAAGATTCAACCGCTGGTTATGATCTTGAGGAGCTTTCAATGGGAATTTATAATTAATGCGCAAATTGGCTATCATTAAACACGGTTCGATATCAAGTTCGAGGCGCATCGACTCGGGGATTCGGATTTGATGAAAATTTTACTTTATTGAGATTTTGAATCTTTCGAAACATTCGTGTGTGCAAATGGCCTCAAGAATTTCGCACGTTTGAACGTCCTTCATAAAAACGTAAATTTCGAAAGCGGCTTCTTTGTGGAAGGAGCTTTGAAAATTAGTATTATTCGTGGGAAACCCATATGTATAACATTCAGTTTATTATTTTTTTTATTACAACGTTAAAAACTACACGAAAAATCGTGGATTCCGAAGGTGCGTTTTCCCGCTTTGAAAATTCTCTGAATAATTAATTTTTAATCTTCCATTGAATACTTTTGCTCCCAATGATTATTTTAATATTTCGCGATTCAATCGTTGATTAGTATGTGATCTCGCAATTTATTTCGTATATTGTTGCTCCCTCGCGTTTTTCTCAGCGTTCACCAGCGTGCATTGCGTTAGTGTGTTAACGTATACAACTTGTTGGTGCATTCGAAACATTTCTGTAATCCATTCAACGCCCACTCGCTATGGAACAGCAACGCCCGAGACAGATAGAGCTAGAAAGAGTGCAACAGCTACTTTTTTTACTTCTCTTGTCCCTCATTCGCCCCTGCGAGTATACGCAATTCATTACGTTTAAACGCGGAAGCGTGTGAAAGGGAATCGCTGTGTGATGCGATACAGAAAACGAATAATTGTTTTGCTCAGAATGAACGTAGCAAAATTTTGCAACGGACAAATTTAAATACCTCTCGTATCGAAAACTTTCTGTTTTCCGACCATATCGATAATTTTAATAGTTCTCTTTTATTCTTCGATCCGCCAGCATTAAAAAAATTACATATTACCGAGGCACTTGCATCGACGCTGTCGCTTTAAACCCTAATCAGAAATCAGGCGCAACCTGCAATTTCGTATCATTTCTTCCCGATATGTCAGTGTGTATGCGAGTTCGATCGGAGAGTGAATTTAAATGCTTATCGAACTAGTCGATGCTACGTTTCGCAGTCCAGTTTTTCTCCGAGCTAGAAAGATATGTATATATGCACATGTAGCTGAGAAAACGACGGTCATTCCTACACAGGAGCAGGGTGGTCGCTGGACCGGTGGTGCATACTTATGTTAGACAAGGTAAACGAGTTGCGATTTCTGCATCATGATGCATAATAAAAACATCAGCATCATCTAGATTATTCACATTTCCGTTAGCCAAATTACAAAAAAAAATAATAATATGGACACGAGCTCTGTAGAATCTTGGACTTTTTTTATAGCAGGAACAATGAGAATTCAATACAGATATGTATACTTGAATAATTACTTTATCTTTGGGAAAATACGTGTATAGAGACTCGCATGGCCAAGCCGCAATAGCGTTATGGTTTTATAATTATTACCAAAGTCGTAAAAATTAATAACGTAATTCTCAAAATTGCGAAGTTATTTTCTAAAAAATAACGGTTGCGTCATTATAAAATTATGTTTTCTTTGTGCTTATCTGTAAAAAAACCTTTTTTCGCTACGTAGACTGCACGGACAATGCCCTGCAGTCACATATTGCGCGGCTAATTAAGCGCTCTAACAAGAACTTTTTTATCCCGTTTTTTTTTCTACTTATCTTCTCCTAAATAAAAAGCGTTAAATTAACAATATTATTACCAGATTGAGCTTTCCCATTTTTTCCAGCACGGTATCCATTCTGAATGTTATTTGTTCCACTCGTCGAAAAATGATCTCTCGTCGTTTGCTTAATGTATCGTATATAACATATGTATCTTTATATATTTATAAATATATATATATATAAATATAAATATATCTTAGATATAGATATATGTATAACGGTACTCGACGAGAGAGATATCCTCGCGTTTTATTTTTCACTCTTCCTCGTGAGTTCTAGCAACTTCCTGGCTGCTGTCAAAGTGTCTTCTTCCTTCCAAGTTACCTCGCGCGCTTATTACTGTTGTTATTATTATTTACGAGCTGATCTTCCTTCACGGTGCGTGGATATCTCGTCACGCCATACACGCTCCTGGCAAAGAACGCTCCGGCGCGCGAGCAGATAGTCCTTCGAGCGTTTCCTGGTGCTTTCTCTGTCGCTTCCTCGTTTTGGAATTTGTCGCGTGTCAGACGCGTGCCTCGTGAGAATATTAAAGCTCGACGAGACAATCGATTAGCGCAAATTCCATCGCCGACACATTTGAAAACGATAATAAAACACCAAACCCATTTTCACCCCGTTATTATCAGTTTTATTTTATTGTTAATCCTCGATAAATAAAAATCAATTCTCCAGCCGACGAATTTCACTGACCACGTGAGACTTCGTTCTAATCCATTTAAACGGAAAAAAGCGTTCATTCGCGTATAAATATATTTGTTTTGAATCAACCGAAAAAGGAAAAACTAACGTTTGCTATTTTCCAAAGTACAGAAACACGCGCTAGATATTTCCTTATACGACGAAGAACGCGGAGGTTAACCGGTGTCTTACGGCGTCCGAGCACCGTTCTCGTACCTACTTGCTCGCGATTGTGGATTCAACTGATGCCAGGTGAAAATACAACACCTCTCAACCCGCACAGGTGCAACCGAACGGGAGGGAACGTATCTCTCTCACTCTCCTCTACCTCGGCACTCCGATGGAGAGTGCGCGGACGCGTATCTGGAAGAAGGGGGCCCTACTTGAGACTCGAGAGAGTCTGAGAGAGAAAGAGAACCGGGGTAGTGGGGGATTTTACGACGGAGTCTGTATGAATTATGAATCTTACAAAGTTGCATGGCAATTAAAAATTTTTTTGTTAAAACAAATCCACTATAAACCACACATAGTATTCTTATTATTTATTATTAACTAGTTTACTCAATAATTTATTTTTATTTGTATTTTTGTGCCGATAACTTTATATTATCATTTTATAATCAGAGTTTTTGTATCGGAGAATGAGACTATTAACTCTTTCCAACTGATATTTCGCGGCATACGTAATTAATTAATCAGATGTAGAATAATTGATAGTGAAGATGAGAAGTTTACAGTGAGGGGCGTTGCATCGATACTGGGGAAACATTGCATGGATGGACCTCTCGCGTTTCTGCCACGCACGTTGGGTACGTCGGGCTGAGACGATGCATCTTATCTCCGGGCATCGAACTACGGTCGTGATCCAAATTTCCAAACACCAGCCGAACGCCATGAACGAAATCAGCGATCAAAAGTCCTTGTCTCGGCCGTTTGCACTAATTTCAATTTTATTTTGCGGTTAAAGTTACTTTCGCCTCCACTTTTGTGCCCCGGATTTCGAGTCAAAAGTGTTGCGATGAAATACTTTTTTGTTATAAAGGAGTGGTGTATCATTTTCGTAGCTCGATTCTCCATACCGAGATTAACTAGTTGACTGTCAACTGCGAGATAACTCAAAGTTAGCATTATTGCCTGGGACACCGCTTACGAGTCATCTTGTGGTTTGTACTTGCCATTCAATTAAATTAACTTCTTACACCGGAATCCTAACAAGTAACGTGACAGTAAACGTTGCAAACCATTAAAAAAAAATTATTTCGCCAATGATTTCATTTTATAAATGGATCCTGTTTTTTTTTCAATGAACTCCAAATTAATGAAATTACATCGTATTTTATACATACTGGTAATATTCAGGTCGATATTATGACTTGTAGAACGCCCACGCTGACCGTGACGAGCCTACACTCTGTTGTGTAAAAAATGAAAAATTCCATTTTGTGCCACCACAAAATTTAGTTGGACGAAAGATGATTTAGTAGTTCAAACTTCACTAGCATTAGATAGAAACATATTCCACGTCAATTTTGGTAGTCCATTCGTCAAGCCATGGGTGGTCAAGCCAAACGAACGATTAGAAAATTGTTTACTTTCTTCCTGTTGCGAGACACGTTGCTCATTTATACACTTTTAAACGTAACGTGCTTGTTTGTTTCGATGGTAACACGGTTTTCTCGAGTGGTTCATCCACGCAGTTCCTCCCCCATACGTGCGGAACTACCCACTGTACACATCTAAGGCATTCGCGTTATACGAACTTTGCTATTAAGACGATGAACAATGGTGTGCAATTATGTTCCAGTTCGATGCTCTTCATAATGTTCTCTCGTCCCTGATGTTATTACAGCATCAGCCTCTGGTCATCGATCTTCGTCCTCGTCAACATTGCGCTTACTTTTCTCTTTCCGGCCGAGTCTACAACACGTTTTCTTGTTCGATACAATATTTTTCGTCCAGTTATTTTGTTTCTTTTTTCACCATTTCAAAAATAAACAAAAATAAATGTATATCAGTAATAACAACACATTTCCGTTCGTCATTTATGCTTGACGACTTTTTTTTCGTGAGTTCAATTTTGTTCTACATCGTTCTCGATTCAGCTTCGTTTAGCATTTCTTTCTCTCTACTCCCGTCGCATTTCTTTCTGGGTGCATTGTCGAGTGAAATGTAGAACGTCGTACCTTTCTCGAAGGCAACTCATTTTTTTCTCTCGCGTTTCGTTATTCTTTTTTTTTCCGAAACGCGCGCGGCAATGAAGCGAGAACACGATTCTCTCTCTACCATGAGCTTCCATCACTCGCGAATCTCTCGCCGCAACATTTTTTGTCCCTTTTTCTCTCGGGGAAACGCCGTTGGTAAGATCGTTCTCTCGCTCGTTCCTCGCCGTGATGAGAGTGCATCGTAAAATGTTTGTACTTAGCTCCGCGTGTACATGCAAAGCGGAAACCGATAGCCTCGGGCAACGAGAGGAGAGACGTGTATTACTCTCGCGTATGCGGGAATAAATCGCTGTACAGTGGTTGGCCCCATGAACGAACGAGACCGGTACAGTCCTTGTCACATCATGGTGTCTCCCTTCGTCCAATGCGTTTCAATGGAAAATCGGCCAATAACTGGACAGTGGTCAACGCAAACGTTTTAGCTTGGCGTGTGCCCGTTCGACGTTTGATGCACGCTTTTCTTACATATTTTGCGGAACATTTTGCAAACAAGCCCGTAAGTGCGACGACGAGTTTTCTCGCTAGGCTTAAAAACGGAAATGGAACTTTCAACAGATTATCAGTTTTTTCTTAGCGCGTGCATCGAAATATCCTCCGCAATTTTTGTTTTTTCTCTCCCCATAAGATCATGAAAAATTGTGTGCGAGTTGGCACAATAATTCACTCTCGTCTTTCCTGCAAAATCGTTCGTTCCGGATGAACGAACGAGATCATTGCTTATTAATTCATTTCAACAACAAAATTCTGGTGGTGACTTTCCATTCTCTCTCGAGGCTTGGTAGTTTGCGAAGAAAAAGAAGATGAGAGGAAAGTCGAAGGTCTCGATAACGAGGGTAAAAAAGGATTATAAATTTATGCTCGTTCCTCATCAACGACAAGGTGACCGACCGAATTTCCTTTCGATTTTTAAATCTCGTCTCTTTTTTCGAACATTCTTTTTCACCGGAAGTCGACCTTCCTCGCACTTAGAACGTAAAACTATATTGTCCTTTTTTTGCTTTTACTCTTTTCCAGTCGCCCACCTCTAGGCTGAGGTGAACTGTTGCGAGCTCGCGGGACACGTCGCGAGAGAGACTCGTCGGGCGCGACAGACAAGTGTGGTGCATTCCGATGCAAGGCTCCGGGGTGTACAAGCCAACACTCAGTACCTACTGCATTTTTTTTTTATATATATTACATATATAGCAACGATGACGTCCAAGTCTCGTCACTGCAAGGAGAACGCGTCTCGCCTTTTCCACACCTAGTTATTTCTCGACTCAGGATGTTAATGTCCTTCTTTTCGTACACACGCTTATCGACATTTTTCTCTCGTCTCCCATGTATATTCATGGATCGATCTGTTTTTTGCTTTCATTTCGATTATTCACCATTTTTATACTTTTATTCATTTGACGACGTTTTCGTCACGCTTGGGAACGTGTTTGTTTCATCTTGCGATGATATAAATGATGATATCAATTACCAATAAAAATCGGTGAACATATATATAATAATTATTCGAAATTAATATTAATCAATCATTTTAATTGGCACTTAATGACAACGAATGGAATTCTTTTTCTTATCTCTCTTTCATTTCCATTACGTCAGAGTCAGCTCTCCCTACTAATCTCTCGAAATATAATGGTTTGTGAAATTACCACTCTCTCGGACAATTCGAAATTCTTTCGACGTAGCTCTCATCGATTTCGAAATAATTTACCAACGGCTTAGGTATTAGACATTGGCAATGATATATAAGTCCATACGCGATATGGCTCATGATTATTATTTAGAAACCGTTCGAAGAGCCGTTTCCTCTTCCTTCTTACCGGCTTCCCTGCTCAATGCGCGCTCAACGGCCAGAGAGCCGCGAGCGTGTTCTCGTCCTCCTGACCCGACCTCAACCAGCGTTATGGAGAACGCCGAAGCGTAGTGGCGATCTATCGAATATAAGTTGGAAAGTCTCTATATCTCTCGCCTGTATTAGCTCGCTCCTGCCGACAAGTGAACACTTCCCTGAGCTCTCTTTCCTTCTTCCCTCCTTCGCGTGCGTCCATCGAACTCTTTTCAAACTTCTCGCAATATTCACCGGCCGTTTGTAAAAAAAATCTTCATAAATTTTCACCATTAAGAGCCACGAGCTTCGACGCAATGAAAAAAAAAAACAAGAATTAACACTAAACTGTCATAATTGAAAGTGACCGTTTCTATGCTTAAATATCCAAGAATTTTTTCAAAGAAAATGGGCTTTATCAATCATCTGCTTAAAATCGAAATCATACTTGCGAATACTGCACCGTAAATGAGATAATTATGGGCACTTAGAAGTTTCATTGTTTAGACGATGAACTAAGCAAAATGATTAATAGAATTTAGAACAAAAAATGGATGAGGGATAGAGGTTGGTCGATTTGGGACAGTACATTTTATATACTCGTATACACGGAAAGAATTTTTAAGTAATTTTTACTGTGAAATCACAGTAACTGAGTGACAAACGTGCAATTCTTCAGGTTTTTAGGAAATAAATTATACATTTTAATGGAAATGAGTAAACATTTCTGTTGCGTGACAGAAATTTAAAATAAGTTCAAGAATTTTTAATGAAATTAACAGTAAATTCTCGAGAAACGTAAACATTACTACAATAAATTGAAAAAAGGGCTGATACAAATGAAAGTGTACGGTGCACATTGAGAAATTTGCGTGTCTATCTTGAAAATTTAAAAAAAGTAAGCCGCAATTTTCCGTGCATTCACCCGAATTTTTACGTTTTTCACAGTAAAATCAATTAGGGCAAGGTCTCCTGGCCGTAGTCCGTGATCGTGGCCATAATTTCTGTGTAGCGCGTGTAAAAATTATGCTACATGCTAAAATTTGTACACGCCTGAAAGTAAAATATTTGAAACTAGTGTCAATTTTTAACTGTTTGCACATTTATCACCGGGTTCAAGTTTTTATTGTAACTGTTACCGAGATTTCACCGTAAAGGTTAATAAGAAATTCTCTCCGTATACGTATAGAGGTGACTCTCTGTATCTCGTTTACGAACCTTCGGTTACGGAAATGCATATCCTACGTACGGGGACCAGTAAGAGCGATTGATAAAAGCCTGTGCGGTTAAATGGTTTTATCTGCGAGTACTTCGAAACTCGTACTGGCCACGACGAATGTCCGTTCAAGAGGAAGCTCGAGGAAAGTTTCTATCTATCGGCCAGCAGCCTTTACAACTATCTTGTACTATACGATGTGTTATAATCACCGGCGCTATATATATATATATATATATATATATATATATATATATATATATATATATATATATATATATATATATCCATGCTAGTTTCCGCTTTGAAAGCATTCGTGTATCGAGTATGTAGCCAATCGCATTCCTCATTGGAATACGAGAGAAAGATATCTATTAGCCGGGCCCATTAGCGATCGCGATCGAAGACCTCTGTTTTACATACGCGAAGGATTGACAACAGGCTGGTAAGTCTGATCTTACGTGGAAGATCGATATCACGAGCCGACGAAAGGAGAAAGAAATTTCGATCGTATTGGGAAGAGATCGATCGTTCGATCGATCGACATTCGAAGTGGCGAGTGGAGAATTTCGTGCGAAAGGATCTCTCGACGATCGGAACAACGTCACCGATCTCCTGTCCGTTCTCATTAAATCCACACCAATCGGGGATGAATATTTATTAAGTTTTTTCTTCCTTCGTTCTACCAACGAGTGGAATCGATATATCCTCGGACTACCAGACGACACGCGCCGATTAGCTGTATGCAGAAAAAAAGATATCACTCTCTTCACGATTACGATGATGGGGGTCTTAATGGTGCAAGATTATTACCCACCAAAAATGTCTCCGCTCTTAAATTTCTTTTAATCCTCCGCCCTGTCATTTTTTTTTCCCAAATGGATCCGGAATTATCGAGAAATGGACTCTGTGGCAACATTAAAACAAAAAGGTCTACGTGTTCGTCTGATTACTTTTACATATACACACACATATCGCTGGTCTACGAGAAAGGCTAGACATATTACGATGCGTCTAACGCATTTGAGATGACTTATTAATCACCAACAGAGAAGGAAGAAAATAATCAAACAATAAACGTCTTGAAGCACCTAGACAAAAATTGAATTTTTAATCCACTGGAATTGTCCAATTCGGGACAATATGTCTAATATTTTTCTCTCTATAAACAACTCGTTGAAACCGTTCGGTATTTATAGTAAACAAATTATAAAACGTACGCGACGTCTCATGGAATTCCACCGGAAGGAATGAAACAATGGGAAATGTAACCAATGATTATTACCTCTCGTAAACATTCGATTCTTTTGAAAACATTATTTACATTGGTATAAATAAATAAATATGTATGCGTGCATGTGTAATATATTCTAGAAGCTTGCGTATCTGCTTTTCGATATATCCCCCTCTCCCTTTTTCCTCCCGGGCGAACAGTGGGAGAGAGACATCGCGATATCCTAATCGGTGTCAACTGCTGCACACGTATCGACCTACTCATGAAGACCCGTTATCCCGTATCTCTTGAGCGCTGTGAGTCTATCTCTCTTCCCATTCACGGTCTCTCTTTTCATCTTTTATCTCTCACTCGCCAGCTTTTAGATCATCTACAGAGTTTGTACCGACACAAGAGTTTCGTAAACCCAGGGAATAGACAATGAGTATCCTGACTAGGGATGAACGGTACGGCGTGTGAAAGGAGAACCATAAAAAGAAAAACAAAACATATTTTACGACGAAATTATTACGAATAATTAGTATTGTAGGATGAATATTTATGTCCTACCTATAAAATAATCATGATTATAATCGATATATACATAAAAGGTTAAGGCCTTATGAGATCAGCCAAGATATATGTGACAGGATTATCTGCGACAAGGATGTCAGCAACGTCGATTGCTACCTGAGAAGGATGCAACAAGAATTTGTGAAAGAGGAATGATCGATCGAGGACTTACAAGATTGTGCTTTCTGCTAAAAGTATGTCTAGAAAAACAACGCCAGGATATTTTTCGCACGACTATGTCCCGAGAATATGTACAAAATAAATAAGGAATAACATGCCAAAAGAAAGATGTCCGAAACGAAAATGTCCTCGATACAGGTATACGAATCCTTTTAGCGATTAATGTTTATTTACGAAGGAGCGACATCGCGTTGTGATTACACATCGCGAGAAATCGTCAGCGTGCGGTCATACCACGTACGGCGACAATAATCGTAGTGGCACACTGACCCTGGTCACGTTTTGGAATAACTTTAGGCAAACCGATCCTCTCCTGAGAAACTGCTCAACGCCTAACGAGGACAGTTTCGATATGCGAGTAGAATATCAATACTCCCGGACGTCCCGATGCCTATGTAAGTGAAATACCGTACATGTAACGACGTCGCGAACAATTGTCAAACAAACACGGATTGATTTCGAGGAAATAATGTTTGCAGACAATATACGAATGTATATGTATACACGCGACAATGTCTGGGCGAACGGACTCGATTTTTTAATATAATTCCACGCTGACCACTATACGCGTCACTTGCGGTTCCTTTTTTCTCATTATACATATATAGTACACCCAGTCATTGATGAAAAGAGACACGTAGAGCATGGGTCGAACAGTTGTCGTAAAGTGTTTCGTGTGTGTTTTACTACATGTATATATCGTGTGGTTTGGCTTTCGTCATGCGAGACAAGGACTTATTTGTTCGAGTACATATAGCACCGAGTCAAGTGGATCAAACGAATTCAAACGAGCCGACTGTGTGAATATATAATTCGCGTCATCGATCACCGAATATTTTTCGAACCGAATTGAAATTTAACGAGCTTGACGTCAGAGGTCAAAGCAGAGTACGCCGTTGATGTGCGAAATGTAATTATAATCGATGGATCATTTTCCATATGCGCGAGAGCCAATATATTTTTTGATGCTCGAGGGTTCGTTATGATAAAGCGATGATTAATTGTCCGATTGCTTCTGGTTAATTCCTACGTCTAACTGTTTTTCTATCTTTCACTGGTATATTTTTATTCTAATATCAATTCCGCATTTCCGATATCAATGGAACGATAACGTTCGATTAATTCATGCCGGCTGAAACGGTCTGATTGCTCTACGACCGGGAGGGACGCAAAAAGCTGTCCAATATCTGGAACGTCGGAGGAAGAGATTGTGTTTTTTTTCTAATCCTTGAAAAAGGTTCACCGTTGAGCGATCTCAAAGGGAAATATCTGCAACAGGCAAACCACGAAGCGAGTAAATTTTGCTGAACGATCTCTCTAATTAGGTCGATGATCTTCATCTGACCAGGACGAGAGAAAAGCAAACTGCATAAAGAGTAGTGCGCCGATGCATGGAGAACCGATCAGCGAGATATATTGATATTAATACATATATATATTTGTCGTTTACTCTAGTCTACTACGTTGAACGAATCTAAAGCGCGCGTAACTTCATCGAATTATTGACTATTTTGCGATGATTTATTCGAAAATATACGTTAACCTATACAGTCTTACACAAAAGCTAGATTCGATGGAAATAAAAAGAAAGTCGTGAATTCTTCACATTCTCGGAGAGGGATTCCGTATTACACTTGCAAAGTTCCAAGGTCACTGACTGAATTAATAAAACAACCTGAAGAATCTCAAGAATGTTTTTCTCTCGAAAAATGTATTTATTACTCCAGCTTTTACAAAAATTATATAAATCTGTCTAAATATTAAAGGCGGAATAATTCTACTTGTGTAAGATTGGAAAAAAAGAAATTAAACATTCCCGTTCGTTCTAATATTTTGATGAAAGTATACGAGCTATTAAATTTCCTTAATTAAATTCCAAACGAGATAACGTCCATGAAGGTCTTGAAAGTGCAACAACAAGGAAGAGGCGGGAACGAAAAACCACGGTAAAGTTCCTTTTTCTCATAAACGTATTATCTACGGCTCCTTATCGCACTTTCTGGGTCAGTGGGCCGTGATTTTTTTATGCATTCGGTAGCCACCCGTGAGGATCGTCGAAACGAGTCCGTTCCGAGCAGAGCTCTCGCTCGTTGCCGCTCACTCCACCGGCGATATGCTCTCGGTTCGATTTTTATAGATATACATACTTTCTTGTATATAAATGTAGGTATACGAAAAGCCCATGGGACTTGACAACAGAAAGAGTCAAACGCGGTGCTTTCACAATTTGGCACGTCGTGAAAATTTTGGCCGTCTGTGAAGGTTGGATTCAGATATCATTTATAAAAAGTTTTTTCTTTGATCAAAGATCTTTTGAGAATCTTCTGAGATCTGAGACAAATGTATCGGGTAAAAGTTTATCCTAGGCCAAGTTTTATGCTTTTTTTTCGATATCTATACATATATTGATTTTAAAAGATATTAATCTATATATCTAATAGTAAACACGATCTTTATCGAGTACATTAGTTGTACAATATAATTTTTTGAAAAGAGAGAACGAAGCAAGTTATTTCTCGATTGCTATATCAGATCGGGTGCTGTCTAATATATACAGGGTGAATTTCATAAGGTGTAATCGGCTTTATTCTAAGATAGATGGGTTCATTACAAACAAAAGTTGCAAATATACATTAGGGATATTCTTAATAGTTTACGAGATATCAATTTTTGAAGTTGATCCAATCAGAGCGCGCCGAGAAACGTTAGAGCCGCCTACTCCCCTCCCTAGCCGTAGAGATAGCACAACGTAGGGGGTTACATTTGGAGTTGTAAAATTCAGAGCAGTCATTTTCATTTATAATATTATTACACAGTCATTTTTATTTCTCGAGCATTGGCTGCTAGAGCGGGGAGTGGGCGTCTCCAATGCTTCTCGGTGCGTTCGGCAAAATTCAGAGCAGTCAATGCCCGAGAAATAAAAATGATTGCGTAATAATATAATAAATAAAACTGACTGCTCTAAATTTCGCAGCCCCAAATGCAACACCCTACAATGCGCTATCTCTACGACTAGGGCAGAAGTGGGCGGTTCCTACGCTTCTCGACGCACTCTGATCGGACCAACTTAAAAAATTGTATATCTCGTAAACTATTAAAAATATCCCCAATGTATATTTGCAACTTTTGTTTGTAATGATCCCATCTACCTTAGGATAAAACCTGTTACATCTTATGAAATTCACCCTGTATATGCACAGTCATATACATATGTATCTGTGTGTGTGTAACTTTCCGTTTCTCTTTTCGGCCCAGCTGCAGCAATTACACACTGTGGACCATTGGATCATCAATTATTCCAGGATCGAATCTCCGGCGATGATTGAAGTTTACTGTCCGATGTATATACATATATTAGATAGGCTATTAAATCTAACGGTAATCCTCACTTGATAAATATTCAATCGCGAAAGAACATTATTTTTCATCTCGTTAAGCAATGAAATTTTTCATTCGTGCGTTACTTTTCTTTTTTTTCCAACTCCTCGTCACTCATACGGTGTTATCATGTGTATCGATAGATTCTCAAGGCGATGACGGTTTAATGACAGGTCGAGATTCGTTATCGCCTCTGGCCGAGACTCTCTTGTTTCTCAATCGGTAGTACGTACGTTGAGCTGTAATTTATCTAACACGGCAAAATGAGTCATGACGTATAAATTGGGGTTGCCACAAGTGGGGCATGGGGAGACGGTTATATTGACAGACCACGACCCTTGGACTACAGACGAAATCGATAACATGCTTTCATAGTTCTCTTCCTTATACGAATCTCTCTCTCTCTCTCTCTCTCTCTCTCTCTCTCTCTCTCTCTCTCTCTCTCTCTCTCTCTCTCTCTTTATATATATATATGGGTGTGTACGTTGGGTATGTGTGTGTGCGTGTGTGTGTATTATTCGATACAGTCAATACGAGGGGTCAAGCTGAACAACTTTCCTCGAAGATATCACTCAAGGGAGTGTCCTGTCGCAGATCGTAGACGGAGATTCTCCACGATCGAGACGAGGATATACCATATTGTCATGTACCAGATGACTAAAAATAACTATTTTTTATAGATCGGCTCATCACTTACTTACATTTTTAATCGAAAAAGAGGAAGATTTATATACGTAATATGAATTAACGTTGGAAAAAATTGCCGGCAAGGAAATTCAACGAAAATCATTTCTTTTTTTTTATTTCCAGTCCATTTCTGGAATCGTTTGAGAACTCTTGAGAAGCGAACCAGCAGCAAAAGCAACCAGAGTAGACACCGAGGCGGCGATGACTGGCTCTACGCACGTTCACAGTCTCGCGTTCGCATCAAGATCTTGGCAAGCGTTCAAGCATTCGTTATTCGTACCACGGTCGTGTCTTATATTCTCGTATGCCATTTTTGTTTCTCTCTTTCTCTCTTTTCGGCCTCATCTTCGCCGCGAATGACGTGGGAATTTCCGAGTGTAACCCACCCCGAGTACTACGAGTGACTCCTCCGACTTCTCGACGAGCAAGCTCAACTGAAAAAGCAAAATATGTTCTCGAGGGCAGATCGAGCTACCGTGCTTTTGCTCCTTGCTAAATTCTACGAATTATAAACTCACTCGGTTTCTATTTCTCTGTCTCTCTCCCTTCATTTCTCCGCCTCACTCTACTCCTACTTCCCCTTTCTTCCTCGATCATGGAATTCGCTGACCGACCAATCGAGATTCAAATTACGATAAGAACGTGCGATTAATCACTATTTCATCCAGAAATTAATTATCACCAGACACATATATGTCTTTCTTCGTTACTTTGCCGAATTTATATATAAATTCTCATTCTAGATCGAGTCATGAAAACTCGTTTGGACCGCTCCCTTCCTATCTGTTTCTCGCACTCGGTTCTCTCGAGTCAACAGCGATGACAGAAAGAGAGAGAGAGAGAGTGAGGGAGACTCGCTCGCACGTGACACGCAGAAAAAAAGTATCACTCGCTAAATAATTTGCAACCTTTTCTTCGCCCTCTCTTTCTGTTCCTGTTACCCTCTCGATTCCGTTTCTTGTCCAACATTGGAGAGCGATTATTATACACGCTCGCTGTAGAATTTACTCGTGAAATAGTCTAGCACCGCGGTCTTGAGAATTCGTGGGTTTGAATAAATTTGGGAGAATTAATGTGAGAATCGCCCGATTACCGTCACGCCATTCCTGGAAAATTTCTGTCATTCGTATATCAAGAATTTTTGCAACTGTGTCTGTGGATGTGCGTGTATTTACACTTTTTTCTTCTTTTATTTTCAATAAACTTTCCAACTCGTATATATGTCGGCCAGTCGAGTGAGTGCTCCGTTTCAAAAATGAGCTCGAACTCAAAAAATTCTCGACGTTGTACGATATATATCTACATATATATTATGCATATTCACACGTATTCGTATTTATTTCGAATCTATCCGGCGATCCATAAATAGCCATAAATTCCACGGAGAGAAAGAAGAGAGAAGACCTCCCGTGCCGGGTATCGGCAGACGTCAGAAACGATTAAAAAAAAAAGAAAAAAAGAAGAAGTCATAATAACGCGACGCGTGAGGATTTTTGCACTTCGGAGAGAATCGTTAAAAAGAATCGCCGCCAAGAATCGTTCTTTACGACTTACGAGAGTTTCGTATGCGGATCGAGATAAAAAAAATTCTTGCCGATCGCCTCTTTGCGCGGTCGGCATGTGACTTTTTTTTCTTTTAAAGAACTTGTGTTTCGTTCGTTCGTAAAGGAAAAAAATCGAGAGGACTTGTAAGAACTCTCGATCTTCTCTGATCTCCCTGGTGAAAAAAAGGCCGGTCAACGCGTGGGTCGTAAAAACGCCCTCGCTGACCATCTACAGGGTGATAAAAAATAAATAATAGTTTTATCGCACTGTTTTTTTTAATTCGATAACGATACAAATCTAAACTCGCCTTTTGCAACTTTCGCTCTCTCCCTTTCCCTTCATTTCTCTAATATTCTCCTTAATTTCATAAGAATTTTCTATTCTTTAAATCATATGAAAAAAGTTTTTTCAATTTTTATTTAATTATACATTTTATTATTAAAAAAAAATATTTTATTTTTACAGACAGATTTTTCATCCTCACATTGATTTTCTCGAATTCCTAATATTCTCGTAACATCCATAGTTCCCGCTATATATACTTATACATTGCGTTTTAAAGCATGCTGTACGTTCCTCAGGAGAGCAGTAATACTAATGATAATAATAA
The DNA here is from genome assembly GCA_946811545.1 of Netelia fuscicornis. Lineage (NCBI taxonomy): Eukaryota > Metazoa > Arthropoda > Insecta > Hymenoptera > Ichneumonidae > Netelia > Netelia fuscicornis. The sequence continues at coordinate 22,029,462 of OX328011.1, read as the reverse complement.
TAACAATAATAATTCAATGTTTCCCGCTCTCTCCCTTCATTTCTCTAATATTGTTAATTTCATAAGAAATTTACTTCTTTAAACCACATGTCAAAATAGTTTCAATGTTTATTCACTTATACATTTTATCATTCCAAAATAAAAAAAAATTATTTTTGCAGATGGATTGTTCATACTCACATTGATTTTGTCGAATTCGTAATATTCTCGTAATATCCATAGTCCCCGCTATAAACAATCCATTGCGTTTTGAAGCACACTGTACGTTCCTCACGAGACCGGTAATAATAATAATAATAATAATAATTCAAGGTTTCTCTCTCTCTTTCTCTCCGTCGAGGTAGAGCACACGTACGAATCGTACGCACAGAGATGCAAACACACGTGCGCGTCGTTTTCACTTTCCTCTTTCGCCGGCTTTAAAATCCCCGAACACCACACATCTCGAGTTATTTATTTTATCGAAAAAATTTCTCTGTCCCCCCTGTCACCAATTTCCCCGTCACATCATCATCATCATCATCATCATCATCTTCGTCGATTTCCGGGCATTACGTGCGTTATAAATGCCCCGAAGACAAAATTTAACCGCCGTACGAGTTTACCAGGAGTCTCGGTAGACCGGATAATTCGTATACGTAACTTTTATTCCCCCGCACATGCTTACCGTAAATATTGCCTTGTGGGCCAATACAGGAAATCGACGAGTCCGTGACCACATATGCTTACACTTACACTAACGCACAAACGTATGTACACGAACACTCGCTATGCAATAAGATCCGTACTCAAGTTGGGAGAAGCAGCAGCTTGGACATTACTTTCACGACATAACCGATCCGATCCTGATTCTCAGAATTAGACAGAGAAAAAAAACAACATTTTCAGCTCTATCACGATGATGAAAGTAATTAAAATAACGGATCTTATCTCCGCCTTGAAACTTTTACACGAGCCTACATGTGTGTTTATAGTTTTGTTTACTTTGGTTCGTCTATCGAATGAATACGAATTTGTTGGTTACTTTTATTCGAGAAAAGAATTAAGTAAACGAAAGTTTCTATCGGAACAAGACGCGTTCGGTGCGAAATGGTAAGAGTGACTAGTAAAAGGGAACGCTGCGGAGAGAGTCCTAGGGTAGGAGAGTCACGTGGGTCTTTACGAAGGCGAGTTCACCCACAGAGACCACCCTCGAATTGGTCGATGCATTGTGAACCTCGTTTCGATCCTTTTTCTCGCTCCGTCTCGGCTTTTCCCTCAGGCTTTGTTTCTCTCTCTCTCTCTCTCTCTCTCTCTCTCTTGCTCTCTCCCTTTTTTCTCTGTACCGACTGTACTAGGGTCGAGTATATGAAACTAGACCCTGCGCGCGAAGGGTAGTTTCTGTCGCGACACCCCATGGGGTACTGCTGGAGGCCTCGTATCGTGGACCAAACATCTGTCCAACCTCCCCACTCTGGCCCTCGTATCGTCGGGCTGGCAGCGCCAACAGTAAAACGAGAACGAGACTCGTAGCAACCACCAAACGAGACGCTACCATAAACCCACGTTGCGACCAGAGACACATTTTCGTGGATACAATTTAGAATTATAGCTGTGTACACAGTTCTTTCCTATCTCCTGAGAATAACAAAAAATAAACGAAAATAAACGCTCGAGAACGTTTTCATTATAAATAAAAATCTTGGATTTTTCAAATTTCTTATTTTAATAAATGTGTAATTTATTTCAATAGAGCGAAGGACTAAGAATGTCTTGATAGAGAAAATTACGTTTTTTTTATCTCGCGACAGACTCGAGGAGGATAAAATAATAACGACGGCAAGCGCTCCGGAAATGCCATGCTAATTCAACTCGCCACGCCAGAAAGTGTCGCCAGACGAAGCATGTCAGAGTCTCCACGCCCTTTCGTCCTCGGCCAACACCCTTTTACACGTTCAGTGATCTCTGGCAATACAGGACATCGTTTCAAAGTTCCTACTGCGTGTATGTGCGTACGGATATAGCCTACATATAGGTACTTTGTAATTATAATGATTTCACGGTGTATTAAAGGACGTAAAGAAGAAGAGGCAATGGGTGCAGCTGGTCGATTTGCCAGAAGTGTTTAAGAGGTCGAGGACGCGTTCGACAATATTTTAAATTCATCCTTATTTTTCACCCTATTCAAATTGTGAGAAACACTTTATTTTGCAACATAAGCGATATATAAAAATTAATAAAAATGTATTAGTAAAAGCATTAATTATCACTGAAAAATTAATTATTTTTGTCAATATTAAATTTCCGTTTGTTCGAAAAAAGTTTCAATGAAACAAAATGTATGGTCGTATAAGTTTTTATTAAACATGTTTATTTAATACTAGCGGTACCCGGCATGCGTTGCAACGCTGTTTTGGTATCATAATTTATTTGACACACAATATTTTTTGTTTTTCTCTCCATGTGTGAAGGATGAACTTTCCAAATATAATCTATACTATACACATTTTGAGCGACTGCCCCCGTGCTTCGTTGATGGACATTACACATGCGAGTCGCACTGGAAACTGCAAACGTTTGAAATCGAATGGCATATATTTTGGTATCATCGGGATAATATCTTTTCCTTCAAATTTTCTATTTTAAATTGTAGTTTCGCTGATATTGTTCATCATATTTTTCCCTGGAACCCCAGTACCGTTGCAAAGTCGTGGTGGATTGATATTTCGTAAAAGTGTGATAGGCGCGCCCATTTTTAATAACGATTTAAGGAATTCAATTTCATAATTAACAACTTGTTCTTGATTAATAAAAGCAGCAATCGATTTGTACATTTTAGCTTCTCATGATATTCTCTTTTGAATCGTGAAATTTATATAATTGACGTTGGCGTTTTTTCTGCTAATATAGCACGTTCCCTTAACCACTTATGTTTTTTGCAGTTATGTACAATATTTTCAAAAACTTTGTGAATCAATTCGTCTGTTGTTGCTGTTATTTTACGAAAGTTTGCACTTCAGTTTTGATTGAGGTGTAGATTTTTCAATCGCTTCCCAATTTAGAGTCACGATTAATTTGACATTCGCTGTCAAATGAATTATGCAACTAATATATAATATCGAGTCGATGGAGTCGTTAAAACAAATGGGTGTCTTTTATTTCGCTTGTCGTTTTGGTAGCATACTTTGACAGCTGTCAAATAATCTCTATATATAGATATACATAAATGTTAATTTTGTTTTACCCCATACGCGTTTATTTTGGCAAATAAAATTATTCTACTAACTCAGAAACCTTCTCGGGAGTGCGGACTACAATTCACCAAATTTTCATCGCATTCGGATGAATGGTATAGGAGCTTACTCGTGACAAACAAACAAACAAACATTCCCCTATTTTAATATATAAGAAAATTAAAAAAAATGAAATTATGACAAATATTGGCTTAGCGACTTGGAAATGTTACAAATGAAAAAAAATCATTGAATCATTGAAAGAGATATCGTTGCGATCCTCCTGGGGAAAGACTGTTTCAAGGCAGCTGCGAACTCGACCGCAGACAAATTATTTCGTTACGAGAAAAATGATGCAGTTCCCGGTTTACCTCTTTCTCTCTCTCTCTCTCTCTCTCTCTCTCTCTCTCTCTCTCTCTCTCTCTCTCTCTCTCTCTCTCGCTCTCCCTCTCCGTTCATGTCATACACTGTTCGCCATATGAGTTTATTCTAGGGAACGAACCGGATCAACGCCAATTGAACGAAATTGACGGCAATTGAGGCCGCAGCGAGAAGTCTAACGCGCGGCTTTGATTTGCGTCGCGCGCTTTTCGATGTGACGCCTCGTACACGAATTCAAAGCCTCTTGTAATACAATACTCGTCACCATCTTAAACTTCTTATTGTATACAATTCCGGTATATCGCGGGTTAACCGAGAAAAGATTCCAAAGAAAATAGTTGAAAATAAAGTGGAAGGATGCAAGGAGAGGAAGAAGGATAGAGAGAAAGAAAGTAGAGGACGACGAGGGTGGGAGAGAGAGGGGGGCAAGAGTCAGAAGAGATGAAGCAAACTAAAGGCAAAAAACAGTCTCGAGCATCAGGGACGTTTGCACGTATAACTGCTTTCGTCCGCGGACCACGTGCCGTTAAAGGAAGTCGCGACTAGACTATATACAGGGTGAATTTGATAAGGTGTCACAGATTTTATTTTAAGATAGATGGGATCATTACAAACAAAAGTTGCAAATATACATTAGGGATATTCTTAATAGTTTACGAGATATCAATTTTTGAAGTTGATCCAATCAGAGCGCGCCGAGAAACGTTAGAGCCGCCCACACCCCGCCCTAGCCGTGGAAATAACACAGTGTAGGACGTTACATTTGGGGTTGCAAATTTCAGAGCAGTCAATTTTATTTATTATATTATTGCGCAGTCATTTTTATTTCTCGGGCATTGATTGCTAGGGCGGGGAGTGGGCGGCTCCGACGCTTCTCGGCGTGCTCGGCGAATTTCAGAGCAGTCAATACCCGAGAAATAAAAATGACTGCGTAATAATATAACAAATAAAATTGACTGCTCTGAATTGTGCAACCCCAAATATAATGCCCGATACTGTGATATGTCTACGGGTAGGGCGGGAGTGGACGGCTCCAACGCTTCTCAGCACGCTCTGTTTGGACCAACTTAAAAAATGTATATCTCGCAAACTATGAAAAATATCCCCAATATATATTTGCAACTTTTGTATGTAATGATCCCATCTACTTTAGAGTAAAGCATGTGCCACCTTAGGAAGTTCGCCCTGTATATAGTAAATCTGCTGTAGAGATATAAATTTGCTTCTGTCTTTGGAGAGGTCACTTTTTTCAAATCATCGGATGAAATCGGATGAAATCGACTCTCGCGCCGTAAATAAACGTTAAATGCACACGAACGCAGCCCTGGGAACTGGCAGAGAGGTCAGGAAAAGATATTATACGACCACTCTCCTTTTCGTTTAACCGTGAGAATTTCTTTTTTTTTTTGTTATCCGAGTCCGCCGTCTAGTCATAATCGTCTCAACGAGAATCGTGAACAGAGGCCCGGTTATCGATACGAGTCTCTTGCTTCTGGTTCGCTACTTGAATGACATCATTGTGTTTGGCGAACCCTCGACGTCTGGTGTCGCGAGGTTCGAGACTCGATACGAGAGAATCGTCGATCGGCGATATATGCCTCCTCTTTCACGGAGAAGGAAAATATTTTGGCAAACGACTTGGTTGTGGTGGCCTCGTTTCTCTCCCTCTGACCCATTAGAATTCCCCTTTTCCTCCCTCGGTTTATTCCTTCTCGCCTCCGAGTGACTCACTCGTCGTAACGATATTTGCAAGGGAGAGGGAAACGGCCTGACCGAACACTCGAGCCCATTGTACGAGTGAACGCGTGGTCCAACATTAAGGGTGCGCACACACGCGAAGCAAAAAGTAGTCGCATGACTCGAAGAATACGAGAGGAATTTTCATTTGTAACAACCGAGAGTGCCACGAAGTCGTAATGACTGTTGGATCTGCTCCCGACTCCCACCCCCTTTTATTACTCGGTCACGATTCACCGAGAACTCTTTCGACGGTCACGAACTGTCAGGTAAACGTCACGCAAAAGTGTACACGCGACGTTTTGCACAGTCACCCGAGAATCGTGACAAACGAGAAAAAACTCGATTCGTCTCTCGCTCACGTTTGTAATACGAGTATATTAAATTTTTTATCGTTTTCTTTTTTAATATTTAATTTGATTTTTGTATCTTATTATCTTAATAAGACTATTTATTGTTTCATATATTTCGTAATAGAGTCGTTGTTTTCATTTTCTACTCTATGTTTGATAGAGGTAGGGTTGTCTATTGAGTCATTTTCCATGCCTGTCAAATACCGGAAATAATAAATGTAAGATAATGAGAAAGACAGCGAGAGGATGTGGGTCGATTAGTCGGATATTTTTTTGGTGTGAGGCAAACTTTGTGCCCGAACGACGAGCGGGAGAGGGAGGGAGAAAAAATGGGCACGAGCCGACAGCTGCGGGACCGATAGCCCACATGGCGAGAACTTTTGCTCTTGTTTGGGATGCGCACTCATGATCGCATCAACGGTATAAACGTATAAGCCGCTATCGATTTTATCGCATCTCGAGTTTCACAGAAAAATTAAGAGCCGCCTAGTGGCGAATAGGGGTGAAGGATCGCCGGCTTTATCGATTTCCTCTCGACTTCTATCGACCATCGTGACTCACTTTCGATTGCCTTTCTTATCATTCGTCCAGGTTTAAATTAGTTGAGAACAGTGGTGATTAATTCATCGTCCCGGTGCTATGCAACATTTGTATAAAAAACGAAAAATATATATTATTGTCTATTAGGGAAGAACGGGAAAAAAAAGAAAAAAAAACGTAATTTATGAAAGGTATTATTGACGTTTTTCACTGTTGATCACTCCCTTGGTTAGTAAACTTTTATTGTTTTGAAATAGAAACTTACTAATAATTGTCTAAGATAGTGACAAGTTGAATTTTCAAACATGTGTCTTTGGCTCTCATTACTCGACATGCCGGGTAATGGGAGCTATGCACTAATCATATGTGAAATCGGCGATGCCGCCCTAAATTTCACAAATTCAATAATTTTTTAAGTAAATTTTATTGATAATAAACATGAATATTGAACACATATTGCATTGTTAAAGCGTAATTGGAAGATAAATTAACATGTCGAAATAAGGATTTTTTAAAAATGTTTTCCAAGACGTTGACGTTGTTTCAACTTATCCCTGTGTCAACCCTTCTAGCTATCCCCTATGTAAGCATGCCTCGCACGGTATGATAAAATTTGAAAATAAAAATAAGCATTGACATTCGAATTGCGGTAATGAAAGCCAAAGCGGCTGGCAGCCTTTTAAATTAAACATAATAATATAAACAAATTAAGTTGTGAACTATTTTTTCTACGTCCAAACCAAAGTACGTGAACTAAGCTACCAAATGACCTCGAAAAACAATTAAATAAGAAAACTTGAGATATTTATTTTCATTATGAGAGAAATATTTTTCTTCTAACGAAAGGACGCAAAATAGGTTTTTGGTTGTCGCCGCTATATTTGTGGCGCTGAAGCGGCCCATCGGCAGTTGTATGACATGACCGGAGTTTAAGGAAGGCATTTGGATTGTTTCGCAACGCGTCGAGCGTTTCTAAGTACCTTTCTTACGAGGGCTTCCATTACCCCGCTCTCTCCTACAATTTGACGAATTTCGTCAGAGATGAACGAATTTCGTTATTTGAGACGTTAAAGAAAAGATAGCACAGTTCCAATTCGTCATTGCGATAGCCCACATATTTGCCAAAAAGACGTCTTATCAATATGATATGGGTTTATTTAAAATGGCTATGGCACAGTGTCAATTGGACCGGACTCAACTCGGCATTGTGTCAACTTTGTGTCCCACGTATTCGACATCGTAACAAAGGAATTTCTCTTCTCCACTTGGCGTTTATCACAATTTTTCAGCATTTAAAAACTGCCTAGGTTTATAACAAAAACAATGGGCATAAATCCAGGATGGAAGAAATAAGATTAAACATTACAATGACGAATTTCTATAATGTCATGCCGTGCTAACAATAAGTTTGATTCATGTGTAGTCGACAAGATGGATACGCTCAAACGAATCGTTTGTCAATTGTTACGAGAAATTTACTTGACACGCGTCCAAATTTACAGTTTTGCCCAGTTGTTATATTTATCCAGAGACGATTGAAAAGCGGTTGAAAATGCAGTCCATAAGTGTTTTTTTCACGCTTTGCATTGTTTGAAAGGAAATCGGCACAAAAGTATAGCGTCGTGTTGCAATAAAATGTGGATCAAAATTTTAAAGAGCTATAAAAACTGTCAATCGGTAGGTACTCCGCATGTCTATGATGCGAACGTGCCATAATCCCCTCATAGCTCACGTAGGAACGTTCGCCACGTGCTCCTAACTCTCCCTCTCTTTGCACGTTCATCCTACTTTCCGTCTCATTCAGACTGCGTTTCTCCCCAACCTCGACCATAACCCGCAGGTCTTTCGCGTGAGCGAACTATTTTCGGCCTGCACCAATAAACCTTACCAGCATAGAACACATCGTTACGAGGCAAGGTCCTGTTATTACAGATCCGATCGAAATAGAATCGTCAAAAATTGATGCGTTCCTTTGTTTTCTTTGTGATAAAGAAGCTTCGAAAAAAGAATAATACGATTATTGATAAGAAACGTTATATCGGCGACCGATTGCGCGACCCCCGAAGAATATCGGAGTTTGAGGTAACTGCTATGTCGATCGATTGCGGTCTAGCATCGTGTATGACTATTTCAACGTTGAACCGCGAGGCCGGAAGAACAAAGAAAAAGCGCGTTTACTCACGGCGGGGGAGCAAATCGACCGCGCGACGGATCGATGCCACGAATAGAACGCACAAAAGTGGTGCAACCTCGTCATATGCATGTAATTGCGTTTCTATACGCGACTGAGAATTATAAACTGGCCCACGTGAGCCTGCTTCTTTTGCGGACAATGGCAATCGACACGAGCCTATTCGCCGCGTGTGCAGATGTCGGATTGGAAACCCCGCACGAGAGTACAAAAGCGGGTGAAAGAGCGTGAAGAAAGGGATCTCCGCCGAGAGAAAAGACGAAGTGAGACGCGATCCCTCCGAAGTAACGTCAGGAATCCAAGCATGTAGGAAGGCACTGACATTTTCAAATGCCACGAGAGTAAGCGTGTTGTCTCGCAACCAACCGGCGCGGCGGGCTGTTTATCATCATCATTTAACGTTTGTACCAATGAATTTATATATATTCGCGTATTTCTTTAAAAAAGCTTAGAGCAGCTGTCCGTCGGTAAGCTCGTGTCTCAATTTAACAATAAGAGATATAACATACTGTTGGTTGAATCGATTTCTTGATCCAATTAACGATCGTATTTCAATGAGATCGCTTCCCAGTAAACGATACAATAGAGATTTTATCATGGTGAAGGCAATGTTGAAGAGATATTGGGGACTATACTCCTTTATTTTCCTTCGTTCTGTTCTGTATCATTTCTGTTTATTACATTTTTTTCTTTGTTAATCGAGTGACCTAATTTCGTATTTTGTCGACAACGTTGCAAATTTGCGTGATATTTTCGTTCGCCAATGTCAAAATACATGGCCATACGGCTTCTTTGACTCTGTCGATAATTAAATTAAGCTCCATATTTTGCCTAATGTGTATCAATGGCTACTGAGACGTTGACCTCACGCAGGTCGTCGCTCGACTTCACGACGATAAGGGAGCTCGAAACCGAACAAAGTTCTCTTTTTTGTTGGATCTCTTCGTCTCTCCGATCCGGAGAGCCCATACAACTTCCGATTTGGAAACTCAACTCTCCTCGATGCTATAAGACACAAGTCGGGGTGGAATTCAGACTTAATTACAGTCTCGAAAGACTCCACGCTGCTCTTTCGTGTTCTTAAGTCACCGAGTTAGTTTTCTCCGCTTAAATTATTTTTTATTTACTTTTTTTGAATTCCTCGCCGAACGTAATGTCCGACGTTTACCATCGGCTTAATTAGGAAGTAACGCGCCGGCATCGATTCGTATACGTATACGAGCTACGACGAGGAGCTGCGCGAGTGAGAGAAAGGCGGAAACGTGATACACAACGTGTCTTATGCACCGGTGGATTATCGACGCGTATACCTCTTCGACGTTACCAGACATGGTTATCTTTTTAGAAAAAAGGGCGATGTTGGAAAAACGGCCAATGACACATTCGAAGTTCAAATCACACATTTTTACCAGTCCTAATTTTCTATAAACAGATACGGTCTGGACCGTAGAATTTAAATGGGTTTCAAGATTTTTTGCAAATGCTGCACAGGGTAAATAGGTCAACTATGGAAGAGGGCGATATGTATTGTTTGAAGTGCTGTTATTTAATTCTCATCAAATCAATTTATCATTTTTTTGAGGTTTTCAAATCATGACATTATTATTCCGTTGTGATAAATAAGCCAGTACATTATGACGCCTTGTTATTTTTGACTAGTTGTAGGGTTTACTTTGTTGTTTCCCACTGCATTAACCAACCGAAAATTCGATTCTGAATAAATCTGGGCGTTTTCTTCACTTCCTACGATATCTGGTATTTCCATGAAAAGTATTCTCTTATCAGCGGATTGAACCCAACGAGATTCGTGACGAATCGAAGAGTAAACCTTCAGCTTGTCATAGACATTTCACACAATTTCTTATAATAACTTAGATTATATGATTTGGGCGTTTTTCGGTCGGAGTTTTTAAAATTGAATATTTACGTTTAATTAACGACGTATCGAAAAATTAATAATTCGACTTACCGTACCGGCGTTTCTTTGACGCCCCACGCGTCAAAGAAATGAAGCAACAAAAAAGAAAGGTCCACGCAGAGTCACCGCCGGTCGCACAGATCAATAGACAGTGAAAAGGCACATGTCCTCATCCGTGCGCGCGGGCGTATTTTACGAGCTCGTAGAGTCAACGACATTACCGTTCCCCGTATCCTCAGCTACTGCAACGATCATCATCTTCGTTTCCTCGATTCTGTTCATGGCGAATAAACTTTTGAAACTTGTAAATGATTCTTCGCGTTTCATCCGTATAACGTTCACTCTGTCCAGGGTCTCACTAGTACGCGCGATACGCGATTATCGCGAAAGGTTAAGCCGTCAGCAATAAGAAAAAAAGGAAATTGATCGCAGAGAAATGTAAATTTGTAAAAAATGTTGGATTATTTGGGATTTCGGGAGAGATGGGTCTTCGTTCTATGAATGAGAGGAGACAATGCCGACGACGACGATGACGATGGGGAGAAGGCGAACGATGTAACGGAGCGCCGACGTCGAAGCTCTGCGCCGGTCCGTCGGTTGCGCAGGCAAGGCGTCGCCTTGACGACGCCGACCTATAGGGCATATATATTTGTATGTATAAGCCGCCCCCGCAAGCTCCGGCTTTTTCGATTGATCGCTCGCCCGCGCGCGCCAACTTCTCTCGCGAGAGGTTCACGCTACTCGCTTAGTTCACAGTTGCTGCAGCTGCGCGAAGACAGGAGATAAACCACGACCGCGTCGTCGTCAATGATCGAGGTCAGATCGAGATATCTCGATCGCGTAAAATTGCCCGAGGAGCGGCCTTGTTCAGGCGTATGGATTTAATTTAAAGCGCAACGAGCAAGAAAAAATGGTCAAGAAGGGCATAACCGTGTTCGCAAGATTAAAACCAGAAAAACGAAGAAAGGGTATAGTGGTTAGGAGAAAACCGATCACGGGAGAAATCTTTTTTATATCCTGAGTGAGAAAAAATAACATTAGAATGTTAATTGGCTTTAACGATTATTATCTTTTATATACATTAGAATTATAAAATTCATCGTCGGCCGAAAAAGCATTCCGACGAAGACTTTCTCGTTCTCACTGCTCCACCGAGGCTGACCGAATACATCGACAATCGTCCGGAGTCGTGGAATTTTTCGTGAGATTTTTCTTCTTTCTTTTTATGTAATTGCAAACACTTCGTAACGCGAAAAAACTTGTCGTTGTATTGTCGTTGTAAAAGGTTTTACAGGATTTTCGATCACGACGCGTCGCAGAACGATGTTTTCGAGTGCGTCGCGCGTCCCATCATCGACAGGTTGGTCGAAGATTTATTGTCGATTTTAAAAACTATTTCTTCATTGCGATTTTTCAATTAATTTTTCATTTAAACTCGTCGCAGTGTCTTCGATGGATACAATGCAACGATATTCGCTTACGGTCAAGTGGGAAACAATTTTAAACGTACGTAAAAAAATAAACTCTCACCTATCATGTCGATCCTTAGACCGGAAGTGGAAAGACTTATACCATCAGCGGTGAGCCGGATCATCACGTGGAGCGTGGCATTCTTCCGCGAACGTTGAAATACGTTTTTGACATCGTTCGAAAGGTTTTTCATCCCCAAAACTAATTTGAAAAAAAAACAGATATAAATAATTTTCCATAAAATTAATTATTTTTTTTAAATTTATTTTTGCATTTCGTACAGAATCCAGAGAATTTGTACTCCATAGAGATCGCTTACCTCGAGATTTACAACGAAAATGGTTACGATCTTTTGCTGGAACGGGATCAACGCCAGGCAGCTACGAGACTCGAAGATCTACCGTAAGTCTCGTTTGATATAATGTTATACCAGAAAGTGTTCCCTCGTGACGTAAAGCTAACAAGATCATGTATACACATATAAGGACGATGATCTCGTGAAAAAAAGTGATTGCGTGCGTAGCTTTCATTACGGTTAGCGAGCCAGTACGCGTCTTCTCGAAGCAACGAGACAAATCCAGATGCCTGTATAAATATAGATGCATTCATATAGAGACGTGGGTTACTTGATTTGCCGGTTTATCGAGTTAATTGCAATCGGAATATACGAATCTGAGAACTTCCGATCGGTTTCCGATCCTCGGGGGACGAAATCCATAGCTGCTTGTCCATTTTTTATATCTTGATTTATAAATGGATTAATTAATTATAAGAGTACGTCAGAGTTGAAAGCGTACATTACTTTATCGAAAGGCGGGTTATCATTCAAGAAGATGAGAATGGCACGATGCATTTGAAGAATCTGAGCTTCAGGATCGTCGAGAACGAGAATCAAGCCCTTAAACTACTCATCGACGGTGATACTTATCGGTAAATTTCAAAATCAAGTGGATTTTCTAGTAACGAAAAAAGCAGCAGAATTTTTTTTTTTTTTTTACGAAACAACTTAACTTGAAGAGGAATTTTTTAAATCGGTGATAATTAATCAATTAACAAAACATTCGTTTTTTTAATGAATTTCCAGAGCAATATCCGAGACTCCAATGAATCCACGATCTTCCAGATCTCACTGCATATTCACGATCGTCGTTTCGGTGAAAACTTTTGGTGCCGATCATTATAGCAGCGCCAAGATGCATTTGGTAGATCTAGCTGGGTCGGTTGATTATAATTGTTTGATTTAGGTATTTAAGTTATGTGGAAATAACGATACATTAATTCTCGTTATGTTCTACTGTCAGATCCGAACGCGTTTACAAATGCGCCATTCAGGGTACAATTCTGACTGAAGCGAAGCATATCAACTTGAGCCTTCATTTTTTGGAGCAAGTTATAGTTTGTTTGAGCCAGGATCATGCGTCCCATGTACCATACAGAAATTCATTACTCACGTCGATACTTCGTGACAGCCTTGGTGGAAATTGCTTGACAACGATGCTTGCTACCCTCAGCGCATCAAATTTTAATCTTGAGGTCGACACCTGTGCTTGTATCAGCTATTTATTCATAAGTGGTGATTGATCGAAATCAAAAAAGAGTACGAAATAACAGCTCTTAATAATGTCCTTACTTCTTATAATCGCTAGGAAACGATATCCACTTGTAGATTCGCTCAAAGAGTCGCTCTCATTAAGAACGATGTGAATTTGACGTTTGAGCTTGACGCGAGAAGCGAGAATAAATTACTAAAAATGGAAAATGAGAGACTGAGAAAACAACTAGAAGAATTGCAAAAGACGATTGTTCCCCAGCTTTCTTCTTCCAACTCCACCACCGGAAGTCTCGAGTATTACAAAAACTTAGTAATTCAGAGGGACGCGGAAATTTGTATCCTTTTCGAATCTTTGCCCAGATGAAATTCGAGATTTGTGGTCCTTGATTACTGGAAAGCTCATTTGATTGAGATGTTGAAGAAACAGAAAATACGACCAGACTCGGTCACCAAAGAAACTTCTTTGATCTCCGTTGACGTTCAGCGAGACAATAAATCCACGCAGATGCCTAGTAGTCGACTCTCGAGAAAAATTAAAAGATCTTCTCAAGAATCAAACACGATGAGTAAACAATACAATGTCTTGCAAGAAAAGACTCAGATCAATCCAAGAGCAAGTGAATCTGTTAACATTGAAAAGGGACGAATAACGTTACAAGTTCATAGTTCGAGGTCTGAAATTCCTAAAATCCCAACTCTGAATTTGGATAATGGGGATTTTTATGGAGAAGTGGCTCAGGAAGTTTCGGTATTTCGAAAAGATCAAGCGCCACCTAAAACCGATGACAATGTTCAGGAAATTATCCATAACGAATCTCACAAGATTGAATCGATTCGATCACCGCACGATCAATATGGACGAGGGACGCAGAGTTCAAGAGTAGAATTATATGTTCCTAATGGTCCTTGGCCCAATGACAATGATAACTCAACAAGAAATACCAAGCTCAAAGAGAAAAATTCTTCAACGGAAAACAGTCCCAAAATATCGCAAAATGTCGTAAAAATGGTACAACAAACTTCGTGCGATCACCAGCTCAATGAAGGAGGCGATACTTCTCTCCCTATCCAAACACTGAACACGCCGAAAATTTCCTTAAAAGCACAAAATATTTCGCGTACTATTTTGTACGATGAAAAAGTTGCAGGCAGCAATTTTTCGGATGAAAAGGATGATCAAAAATTAACTTCTAGAAAAGATAGCATCACTAATAACATTGACAAGAATTTTATGAAATCATTACCTCTAACGGGAGATCCGGAAATAGACGAGGAAATAATTGCGTTTTATGCAGCTAAACGTGGTGGCGGAACGTATTAATCATAATTATTTCATTATTTGCTAAACAATTTATAAATTAGTTCATAGCATACAAACTTATATTCTTAAATAACAATAACAATTCAATGCTCACATGGAAGTGACCCCATATCCAGTTTCTCACCGTACATTTTAGCTTCCATTATCACCAGCCTCTTGTCCGCTACGACAGCTACGCAATGTTTCTTCGCAAGTTTTGCATATTTACGAATCTTAAACTTAAATAATTTATCAGCCTTTATCTTTATACTTTCTCTGTAAACGAATCCCACGATACCTGAAAATAAAAATAAAACTCACACGTAACGGTAATTTGAATGTATCTTAATTTATGAACTCATCAAAATCTTACCTTGATATTCGTAAATTCGAATAATTCTACGATTTTCGATGAACATTAACAAATTTTCAACAGATCCATCCAAATTCAACATGATAACCGAGGAAGGCCTTTGAGTTTGTATCGTCTGGATAATCTTAGGGTCTTGCCAATTATTATTGGAAATCTATACAAATTTTTCGATAAGTAAATAAATAGAGATTTTGTAAGATAAAAAAAAGATTAACTCGTTGAGAGACTTACAAACAAATACTCCTCGCTGAGATTTTCGTCGTAGTAGATGAAAACTTCGCGTTCGTAAATACCAATACGAAAACTCGAAATGCTCTTCGTACCAAAGCCATTTGTCAGTTGTCTCGTATTAGTACCGTTCTCGAATTGGTATTCGTAAATCGTTTCACGATTCACCAGCAATACTTCACTACTGTCTGCGACGAACTTGACATTCATGGTACCGATCCCGTACGACCTTGGACTGCTCAAGGATCTCTGATAAATTTCAACGATCGTTCGTCGAATCATCATACCATCCAGAACGATCAAGAATTCGTCGTCTTTAATTTTTTTAGCATCGGTTATGTTTCCTAAATCGTGAACGTGCTGTAACGAGAATTACCCGTGATTACGAAGAAAAAATACAATTTGTGATTATTTATCGTGGACTGCGATTGAATAAAAATAAATCGATTAATTACTAAATATGATGGAAAATAAATTAATATGTTGCAATGATTTTACTCACGATGAATTGGTCATCGTGAAGCTTCCATAAGTTGCCCCTATTCTTGCCGCATGCATACTTTCCAACAGTGAGAAAGTATATTTGATCATCGAGACGTAGAGTCAACCAGCTGTCTATGTGTCCAACGTTCGATAAGCTCGTGACCACCGTGAACCCTGTTCCGGTAAAGACAAAAATATCCAAATGACACGAGTCGAAGTTGACCAACAGGTAGTCAAAATCATCGAAGTCGAAGTGATGAACGCTCGCAATCGTTTGATCAAAATTAAATACTTGTAGATAATCAAAATATTTATATTTGTAGATTTGATTCTCAGCTGCAACTTTGAGCACGCTTAGATCTTCGCAGAAGCTACTCAGGTCTTTCTGATGAAAAATAAAATAGTTGGATTAATATTGTATTAAACCCAAATGGCAGACTATAAAATTGATCATTCGATAAAAGGAAAGATCGAAATACCTCTACGTCCGCTTTTATTAGTTCCATCTCTACATCAAGTTTGTGCACCTCATCCACAAATTTCGTAACATTTACACCATCCAACAAATCGCTACCATAGACACTTTTTTCCAAATGAACGTTTCCATGAATGGTCCAGGTGCCTTTAACAATTTGCCTCATAGGAAAACTTTTCGTGACCGATGTAGCTTGCCACTTGTTCATATCAATATCATTTATAAGTCCGTTTGTGTACAGCTTGCCATGCAGAATAAGTGGTTGCTCAAAAATGAAATTGCCTGTTAAAAATTCAACAAAGTATTCCTATAAATATAAAACAAGTTTTCTTTTTTTATTAAGCCAATCGATAATATACCAATGAGGGTGTCATTGCCATCGAGGGGAATCGTTTCCATTGGATCGATCCCATTGATCAGACTCGCATCAAAATCATTGCGAATCTCAACATTCCCAGTAAAAGTAATGTGCCTCGATATAGTTTGGTCGCCGGTTAACTAAAAATAAAATATAAATTACTTTTTTTAGAATGATACTCAAGTACGAATTTTCGATCGTAATGCAACTTACCAAGAAGGTGTTGTCGTAGATGGCGCTCAAATTATGACCGTTGAGAGTTCCATCAATGTCTAGCTTACCCACAGTGATATTCATAGAGTGAAGAGTTCCACTGAAATTCTGATCGCCCTCGAGCGTTATAACAGTGCTGAGGTCAATATCATTGAGAATTTCTACCTCAATATCTGAATCGAAAACAACGTTGTGGAGTATTACAGACTCTGAAACAATTTCATAAAGGGATTAGTATTTTTTCGAGAATACTAGACGATTTTACTTTTTGACTCTGTTGAGATATTGGCATCGCATCGTACTTTTAGATTAACTTATTTATAAAATTCTGTAACTTGAAATCTCATTCATTAATCATATTCTCAGATATGTTTTTGCTTACACATCTTCTTACTAATCTACCAATAATGTTAGAAATGAACCATTGAAAATTTTCAGTGGACAATTTGATGAAATTGGATATCATCTTCTTTAAATGAAGTCATTTGCAAGAAACAAAATTAATTGAAAAAACTATTATTACCTGAAAAAGCCATTGGTCTATCAACGAATAGAGCATTCTCGTACAATTCCTTCAGATCCACTCCCCCAATCAATTTCGCCTCCAACTGTTCATGAACTATCAGATTTTCCTCGATTTTGATATCTTCCGTAAAAACGACTTCTGATTTCACATTCATCGGCTGATCAATGCGGACAGCGTGATCGTAAAAGTATTTTAGATCAAGATCGTTATACGTCTCGGTGATAATTAACGGAGCATCGATCGTGACAGGAGCTTTGAACACAACTGGGCCGTAGATCGTAACGTTTTTGCTATTTAAATAGACGACGGAGTCAAGAAAATCGTTGAAGTTAACTTCTTGAATGGAATCAGTAACATCAAGATTCTCAATCTCGACATCTTCGCTCGTAAAGTCCACATCACCGTTGACGGAATAAGTATCATTTCCCAAGTAATGAAATCTATCGCGAAGGGTTTGCCAGCTGATGCTTCCAATTTTGTCCTCGGTTTCAAATCGATTGAGAACCTTCACAGTTCCTTCCATGTAAAGAGAAAAAAGTATTATCTTTTCTCATTTTCTGTATATTCACATACAATTTTGCTTGCTCACCGTTGACTCTCATCGTCCCTTTGAAAACTTGAAGCTTGTCAGGATCCAAAATCGTGTCAACCGATTTTCCATTAATACTCGAAGCTTCCAAGGATTCACAGATTATTCTATCGAAAGTCTTTTCTCCTGTTATTACGATATTCGTGTCAGTCTTCAATACAGAATCTTCTACAAACTCTGTGAAATTTATACCGTTCATCAAACCATCGACCATCAAATTTTCTATATAAACGTCTTTCTCAAAAATGACGGTTTCCATCGTATCAGGATCGAAAATATCTTGTACAGATCGGCCATTGATTTGACTCATGTTCGTACTACCCTCTACTGTAAGGGTGTCTATTGTAATATTTCCCATAATTATTAGATCATAAAGATGATCAAGATAAATCCTTAATTGTTCTAGTTCCTTCGCCGTAAACCCATCTATCGTTTGGATGTTTAGTGAGTCGGATTTCAAAACGTCAATCACATAATCGCCGGTTAATATTTGTGGCTTTGTTTTCGAGATCGTCATAGTTTTCAACTCTTCAAAATTCTTATCGTTCACCATGATCGGTACGATTTCACCGGCCTGTAAATTGGTAACTTCGAGATTTTGAAAAAGCACATTGCTGAATGTTCTGTTAAGTGCCTTGAGGAATTCATCGGATGATATATTTCCATTAATTTCAAAAATCGCCAGATCATCGACTATCGGAGGGTGTGTGAAAATCACGGGTTTCGACGAACACTCGGGAAGTCCGTCACCATCGAGATTTGCTTTTAAAAGAGTTTTCAAGCTCTCCAAATCGCCTCGAGTGACTTCGCCGAAAGTAACGTTGCCAGATATCTTCTTTAAATCTAAATCAAAATGTTACTACCAATTTATTGAAATAATGAGAAAAATACATGAAAATAATAATTTTTCGGATTCCTTACTTGGAAATTCTTGATCGGTGTCTAATGTCACGAATTCATCGAGCGTACGACCATTTATCGTCCGATTTTCTATCACGAGGTCGGAATCGACTTCAACTTCGCTCAAAAATATTTTTTTACCCGTTATTACCACAATTTCGTCGTCTTTACTGACAAGATCATCGAGCTGTGACCATGTGGTTCCGTTTAACGAATTTTCGACCTCGAAATCTCCGGTGACGGACACACTCGCGAAAATAACATCCGTGGTAATGTTCGGAGTTTCTTTCAATGTCAATCCTGCCAATCGTTGGATATCAGACATCCCTGTCACGTTCCCATCGATCTTGATAAACATAAATATCCATCATTGTCTTTGGATAAAAATTAATTTCAATAAAAATCTGCTTCATTATATTTTCATTAATCCTAAACTTACTTGCAAACTCTTGGTTATTATTAAATTATCAAACGTAATTTCTTCTTTGAGAGTTTGATCACCGTTTACCGTCACGAACTCATCGATCGATACACCATTTATCGTCTTTATCGATTCAAGATCGAGCGTTCCCACTGTTAACTTTTCAAATTTCTTTTTACCGGTCAGATGAATTGTATCTGCGTTATGAGCCAGGACATAGTCTTCAGGATAGCGAAGTCCATTGAGGCGCTCGATATTTATGTTATCAGTAACGAGATCCTTGAAAATCAATTAATTAATCAATTTTTAATTATTACTGCGATTTTTAGCAATCTACTCACCCCTTCGACAATCGTAATCCCCGGTATAAGCTGCGATTGACTTTTCAAAACAGCGTTCTTCATCAATTCCTCCCAATTAACGCCATTGATCATTGTGAAATTTAAATTACCCTCAATTTTCAATTTTGTAAATTTCGAAAAATCGTAGCTCGAGTAATCGCGTTTTACAGTGTCAAATTGTATCGCAGACACGGGGATGTCATTGATGAACATAACATTCAAAACATCAGCATCGATCGACTCGAAATCTTTTTTACCCTCAATAATTAACTCATCGTCGTGTTTGGTGAAATCTTGGAAAAATTCATCGCGCGATATTCCATTCAAATAATCAAACGTTAGATTTCTAACGGACATCGTTCCTCGTACATTGAGACTACCGTCGATAAATAAGTTGCCGTTTAAAGTCACTTCCGATGTGTTTAGAGGAACTGCGTCAGTCAAATTCTCTGCGATTTGAATCAGTATCGATTCAAGATCGTTAAATAAATTTTTCGTCTCATTCTGATCCGATAAAAACTGTTCAAGAGTCATTTTCTCCGAGCCTATCGATAATTCGTCGTAAGATACACCTTCCTTCATTATCACGCTCGTAGCCTCGACTTCTGTTAAATTCCAAAAACTCGTCACTTCGGGATTGACGAAATAACTTTTATTTATCCTGACTTCTGTCTCATCGAGTATAAATTCTTGCTTTCGCAATACTTCCTGAAACGACGAATAATAATATTTAGCCATACGAGATCGAACGCACATTAATGAAATTGCGAATGTAAAGGAATATTGCGAGACTCACGGCCAGGGCATTTCTCGTCAACAACAACTTTTTCATTTCATCTCTCACCGGCCTCATCGTTTCTCTCAATTGTGTATCAATTTTCACCAATGTATTCCCATACACGAAACCAAATTTAGGTATAATTGTAACGTACGATAGATCGAGGCTGTCGAGCTCGAAAGAAGGTAAATTAATTTTTTGGAAACCATGACCAGTCCACGACAGAGCGACTGTAGACATATTTTTCAACTGAACGAGCAATAACGATTCTTCTCTATAATTATCAACTGGCATACTCTGAATCCAGAATATTTCTCCGATCTCTGAATTTAAAAAACAAAAATACAAGAGACAGGCAATAAATCGTAATAAACATCAAATTCATCGAGATGAAACGAGAAATTTGTTTTTTTTTTAAATATTCACCGTTGAAAATGTGCTCGGAGTACGAGTCGTGCTGAAATTCACCATCGAAAAATTCAAAAAGTGCTGCTTCGGGCCCGGAAGTAATGAGATAACGTATGTAACCGCTCTCGAAGCAAACGACGTTTCTCAAACTATTCGAAGTGACGTTTTGGCGCTCGTGAAATAAATCCATTTTATCACTATCGCCCTCGTACTCGTAAATGCCTACGTTATTTTCACGACGAAGTGCCAACACCGTACTCTCGTATGTCGGACAAACTTGAAGATCGAGAGTCTCCGATGTTCCGATCGCATCTAATCTCCGAGAGAACCTAATTAATCAACGTATACCAAATTTTAAAAAAAGGAACCGTATAAATCTTATCAACTAATTGATCGATTGCAGTATAAGCATTGAGTAATAAATAATCTAATCATTGATAAATTATTGCTAATACAAATTCATTATCAATTGCTTACCATAAATTTAAACGATCGTGCGTAACAGTGAAACCGTAAATTTCGATTGGAGTCGCTTCTTTGACTATCAGCAAACGATTTTGCCCGTCGTGATGAAAATATTGCAATCTTTCAACGCGATCTTTCACTAACCAAGAATCCAAAAGCACAAAATCTTTTCCCGTAAAATGATACCACAGAAGTTCTGTGTCATGTTGAGATTCGATACAGAGAATAGCTAGAATAATCGGCACATCCGCTTCCGATTGCACCGAATTTGGAACGCTCAAAAGTTTGAAGTTCAAAATGTTCTTTGTAAGTTTCACATCGGTACGGTTGATTGTACGGCCTTGATCGAGATCGAGATGGTGAAAAGAAAAAAGGGATTCTTTCGAACCAGCGAGGAAAAATTCACCGCCTCGTTCGACGTATTGATAATTATTTATTAAATTCGATAATTCAGGATCGATTTTCGTCGTAATATCCGTTATCGAGAGTTCTGAAATATCAATAAGAATTTAAAATAATGGCAAATCGCTCACAGTTGTATCTCAAACATTTGATTGTTTCCTCCATTGTTGTTCTTAGTTTAATTTTACCGTCTCGATTTCCAACGCCCGTTCCAAATTCGTAGTGATGCCACAATTCCGACTCTGAATCCTGGATCGATTTCTCCGGAATTTCGACACCCACCAGTAGTTCATCAATCCGAGCGGATATTTTTTCAATGTTGGACAAAGAACATTGAACTTGTACGCTCACAAACATCACCAAGAATAATAAATTAACCACGACACATATCTTACAATCCATCTTGGACGAATTTACGATTAGTTCTGAGCCAACTATCGACGGTTGCCAAGTTGAGAGTAATCCCCTACTCATTCATTGGGACATTGGGGGGAATTGAATCAAAATATTTTGGTCTTATCGTTATCGTTAATTCGACAATGTGTATGAAGAACATCGTGAGCATGCATAATCACTGGGACAAAACGTATGTATATTCGTTTTCCGTATCGATCAGTCATACAAAATTATAAATAATATTAAAATTACTCAACACATATGTGTATATTATAGAATATGTCATTAATAATGAACTTATTCTGTATTCGCACAATTTTCTATCTCCTACCACTATAATATACATATATTTTATCTTAATTGAAACTAATAATACACTTAATAACAACTAATTAAGAAATCGTTCAATAAGTATTTGATTCGCCTGTCACATTTTTGTCGTCATGCTATTGGCATAAATGTTATTGATGTCATTATCCTTCAGCGAGAGATGAAAAAAGGAATAACGATTTCTAAGGTACGGTAATGGGAAGAAATCTCGTCCTGTCACCGACTTTTGGCTGAAACCTCAAATTAACTCTTTCCGGACCTTCCTCACCGACCTCTAAAAACGTGTTCCAGTCTACGAGAAAATAGAGCCCAGTCTTTCGGGCTGGGGGTAAAACAGGATCTGGCGCTGAGGTGCTTCCTCCGAAGGAATCAGCGAGTGCATCAATATTCGAGTTCTCCGTTGTCGCAACTGTGATCTCACTGCCGGTATTCTTAGCATCGTTCGAAGTATCGGCGGATCCTGAAGAGTCTGAAGGAGTTCCCAGAAAATCCGTCAGATCCGAAGACGCTGGTTCTTCTTTTGGCGATGATGTTGTCGATGATGGATCCGATGCTTCTGTCAATAGAATTAATTCAAATCGTTCGGGTGAGTTTGCACCTCTGCGAAAGAATTTTTCGTGCATTAACTTTCACGGGGGTAAATAACAAATTAACGTCAGGTATTTTGTTATTGACAATTACGATCTAAATATGTATATGTACATAAAGATTTTAATATATCGATGTATTACCGAGAGTTATTCACGCGACTTATGTTCGTTCTCTTCGTCATTCACCGTTACATTTTCTCCGTAACAACGTCCACCCGTTTGACTTCTCATCGACGATCATTAACCAATCACTTGTCATGCAACGAGAATACGACCGGAAATTATTCCGCACAGGCGCTCATGCAAACAGTCGTACGAGTGCGAGGGAGCTTGTTTTTAGTTTTTCGATCAGGAGATACGATCAGGGGTAGAGGGTGAAAGTTTTAGTCTTACGCAAAACGAGACTATTATGGCGTGTTAGGCAGTGGAAAAAAGAGAGGTTGTTCGTTTATCGATCCGGAAAATTATTAAAGAGAAATCGGCATGTGACACGTGAGACTTGGTAGAGATTATATGATTAATAATACTGAACGGTCATGCCAGAAATGGCAGCGAGAAATATGTTAGCTGGAATGTTCAATCATCGATGGAACGTCATCGGCACGTCTCAATTTATTAGTCACGTATGTTAAAACGCTCCTCATTTTTGTTAGGCCACCAATTAGTTTTCCAAACAAAAATTCCGTAGCTCCGAATGCGAAAATCATTAATCTTTTTATACCGCTAGTTGCCATCTCCGCGAGGTCCAATGGATTTTCCTGCCGTTTTATCTCGTTCTTCACGTCGTCGTTGTAGAGTTTGAGAATCTCTTCAAGGCTTAAAGGATCGGGACCGTTTTTTAAGGACTTTGTCGTTTCTAGAAGTTCCCTCGCTGCTTTTTGAACAGCCACGACATCGGCTTTGCCCTCCTGCACCCTTTTGACAGTGTCCAATAATTCGTTGATCTTGGCACGCTGTTTCTCATTGTCGAAGGATGTCTCGTGAGGTTTGAAAACGTGCAGTTGAGGTGTCTCGGGTTTTTCAACATTTTTTTCATCCTCCTGCCTCTGCGATCTCGTTATCAGCCCAATATTCTCGAGAATCCTCTTCATGTTTTCCGGCACAGCTTCGATCATTGAGGGTGGCTTGTATTCAGCGCTTTTCCTCGGCTTCATAGATTTTTCGTTCCTAGTTTCCTTGACGCCAAGGCCGAATTTGGCCAGAAACTCCTTCATGCCCTTGTCTCTGACCTCCGAATCCGGTAAGGGTTTGAAGTTGTTCCAAAAACTGGTCTTTGTCGTCAATGTACGCGTTTTCTCGGTCGTTACTTTGGTTCGTTCGTTCTCGCGATCCTTCGTTGAAGATTGAAGACCGAATCGCTGGAAGAGTAATTGCACATCGGGCGACAAATTATCAACACCCTTTTTCACGTCCTTTGGAGTTTCCTCGAAAGTGTTCTGACTGCTAATTGAGGGTGACTCGACTCCAACAGCAGTAAGACCAGAAGCTTGTCCGAGTATAACATTATTCGTATTGGGAATTTGGAAATTCGAGCCAAATATTCTCTCGTGATCATCGATGAGCTTATTTTTTGTACTATCGACCATATCGTCTTTATTGGGTCGTAGTCCTATCGAGGCCAGAAGCTCCTGAACCTCTTCCCTCATCGGCGTCGATGCCTTCGTGGTTTGTGTCTCGCTCAAGGTCGTTGGAAGTGCTTCTAGTTTCTCAGACACCGTTGAAGACATCGGAGTCACGTACAATGGAGGTAGTTTTGCGTTCTCGTCCACGATTCGCAAATTTTCCATGTCCCATGGAGAAACGCGGTCCTTTTCACGCTGAGAATATTCAGACGTTGTTGATTCTTTCAATATTGGAGTCGGGGATATTTCCGTTTCCTTTTCACCACTTTCCGTCATCATCGTTGGCAAGAATGGAATTCCGGTTGTTTTTGTAAGATTTCTATGAAGATTAACCGATGATCTCCGAGATTCCGCAGTTGCCGCTGATGGTGGTGCGTTGTAACGCCACTGATCGGACGTCAAAGTATTCTGGGTCGATTTAGTGGGTGGCATAGTTGGCCTGAAGCCCTTGGAATTGGATGTCGTCGTTTCCACGATTTTTGTGGTTGGGCTCTGGCTCACGCTTGTACTGTACACGATCTCCAGATTCGATTTGTTGGTTGGACTGGCTTGATTACTCAGAAAATTCTGGAAGAAAGGTAGTCTCGTTGCCAAGGTATTTTCCTTCGTGGTCGCCAATTTTTTAAGATCGAAACTGAATTTCTCCGGTGCTCTATTCTCTTTCTTATCGTTCAAGAGAATTCTCAAACTCTCTTCGGTTGGTAATTGTGTGTTAACTTCGGTGTAAGTGTCTCGATGATTTTTGTAATAAACTGGCGACTCTTCGCTCTTTTTCGTCATCGTGTTTATCAAGTTATCCGAAGCCTTTATCGTCGTTCGAGTAAATTGGCTCTTGTTCGTTTCCGAAGTCGCCGAAGGGTCGGGCATGATTTTGATCAAGGGTTTTTTCGTGTAGAGATCCTTGAGACTCTCTTCTTTCGAATCCTTTGAATGGTAAGGTAGGACAACCATCAAGGCCCGCTGGTAATCCTCCCTAGTTTTTTCCACACTTTCCTCGTAACTGTTCATATCAGTGGATGTTATGTTGAAAAGAATATCGACTATCTGGCTTCTCGATAATCTTGGCAAGCTGGGATCATCCCTGACCATTCTCTCCACTTCTTCGATCGTACGATTTATCGATGTCTCAATCTCCTGCCTCGTCGGCAACTGCTCGAGGCAGTTGGCCGTGCTCAAGACAGCCAACAGACACATGAATGTAATCTGAAATGACGACAGGGAAAAAATATAAACATACGAATAACCATACGAGCGTAATTTCCACACCGAGTCCAAACTCCACGAATTTTCTAGCATTCTGTACGAATTGCCGGTTGTGATGTAAAAATAAGTGTTTCGAAAGGTCGCATAAACTAATATGTTTCCCAACTCTCCTATAATATATTCGCACATTGGCCTCATGCAGGTGAATAATGTTAGTCATTTTTTTAACAAGGAGGATAACGTCTCGAAGATCGAAGGGAACCGCACGCGAATAATCGTAGTCCCCCTGCTTTCCCCTGGAATCTCCACCAATTAACATACATTTCAGGTGAGCATTAACTATAAACGTACAAATAAATATGCAATATTGTTGGATAAAACGACGAGATACTCGCCGGGATAGCTTTCACGTTGGTTTTTCCTTAATTGTATTTATGTGGTCAGAGGAAACCCCATATTGACGCGCATCTCCGGTGAAATGGCGGGTTAACATTCTCGCAGCAGGTGAATCTCTCGCATGAGTCAACGAAATACTCTTTCTTTCTTTTTCCCACTGTTTTTTTTTGTCTCCATCTCGGTTTTACGATCATGGAGGAAGCAACAGGACGGCACAGTGACCCGGTGTACTACGGTGGCCGAACCGTGGCCTACAATCATGTTCACTGAGTTTTCGGAAGCAAAACGTTTCTCTCACATACGCTCATCTACGTGTCGGCGATGATATCACGCCGAGAAGGAAGAGGAGGTGCGACCTAGATCGCCCAAAAACTCGCCCGCGACCTTAAATATTTTTTTCGCTTTGACCGATCTTTGGAACTTTAATTTGTTACTCGGCATATTGTGCAAATCAACGATTATACCTCGACATGTGTTACACAATGCATAATTTTTATAACGTCCCCCGATATTCATATGCGTGTCAGTCCAAGTGTATTTTGCTGGTGACCATCGGAAAAAATCCTTGACTCAGTCCGACCGATCGAGAAAGTCCGGTTGAACGACGGCGATGCGTATATAAACGGGACGAACTAGCCGCACGAGTACATGCTACGTGTAACACTAATGCACGATGCGTGTTCGCGTAAGGAAAAAAAGAACGATGCATCGGTTCATTACGCACGCATGTATAAGCGTTGCCGTATGGAATGTTCTCATTCTTTGGCCATCGCTATCGCACTTGCCTCGTGTAATTTATCATCAAATATCAACAATACAACTACGAAAAAAATCCCCGTTTATTTACAAATTTATAGCGTTCGTTTTTTCGTCACGTTTTTATAGTTGTTTGTTTTTATCAACCGCGATGACAGCGCCATTTTACTTAAAAACAACATCACGCTCCGACGAATTCTCGCGCTCGAGTTTATTTTCCGGTGTTTTGCTCCCGTTGGTACATTTCCGTTCGGAAGCGGGTAATTCAACGATCTAATTGCCGGTTGAAATATTAGACACGGGAGAACGCATTGGAGAAATATGACATCGTGATTTGAGATATCGTGTCTCCAAAGAGAAGGAAAGTCACTTTCATTTTGTTTCCTGGGAGAGACGCGAATTCCCGTGACAAATTCATTCTTCAACAACTCTGTTATAACCGCAATTTATTAAATTAATAAATGTACAGTTTTTTAACAATATCCAACAGTTTCTCAAATTTCTTGTAAGTAAACATTTTTATTTAAGGAGTCGATGGCTCCTCGCGACATTGTACACAAACACCGTCATCGGAAAATAAACGATTCTATCGCAATCGACATAAATTTTTAGCGTCGATTCTAACGGCTGTTTTTACTTTTTGATTTTCTTTTTAAGTTTAATCAAGGTTAGTTATTCGATGAGGAAAACGGTCACGCCGATCGAATTTGACTACTCACCATTGCCGCTATCCAATCGTCCGGGGACGCAGTCGACAACTGACTGAGCGACTAAGGCCTACTTTCAAACTCTCTCTATCTTGCCGGGTGTCTCGACGATATTCTCCTTCTGTGCTTCTCCACGGCTCTATATGTAGCCTCCACCACACGCTATATACGACCGTTGATACACGTTTTACCATTGCTTATAGATCCTCTAACTCTCGCGACATGCGACATACATAATGTATAGATATATATAATTATGTACGTGAGATTCGCGATGGTCCATGTGACACGGACGACCTCGCGTCTTCTCTTTCGAACCTTTATGAGAAAAGCTTACACGCGATAAAGATAAGCGATGGAACAAGATTCCCTTTCCCCTCCTCTGTTCAATCTCAACAGGTACACTTTCAATATCTATCGTTATTTTTTTCCATTATTTTCCTTTCAAGATCAGAGAAATGGAAAGTTCGTGCACTCTCATGGAAGCATAGAGATGATCTTGCCTGGCATCTTCACGGGAATAAGGCCAACCTGTCGCGCGGCTACGACCTTCACATACGCGGGAAGAAAGATTTATCGTGATTTCCCCATAATGTTGAACTTCCTATCGTCCTACTTGAGACATTGATAGAAATTCAATTACAAATTCTTGATGCACTTTCTTCCGAAAAAAAACAGATTAATTGGTTTCTTTTGGTTTATAAATATTTATTTATATCGTACGATGTGTTTGAATTTTAGCAAAGGGAATGGACAAACGTCACGTACGAATTAATGTTGGAGAATTTTGTTCTATAAAGTCATAAGCAAATGTCAGTAAAAAATGTATTTATGTTTCTTCTGTTTTATAAATATTTCTTTATATCATAGGATGTGTTTGAATTTTAGCAAAGGGAACGGACAAACGTTACGTACGAACTAATGTTGGGGAATTTTTTTCTATAAAGTCATAAGCAAATGTCAATGGAAAAATGTATTTATATTTTTTTTATTTTATATCACCACCAAATGTTATTGAAGGAATTTTTCGTATCGAAGAATATTACAAAATATCAACAGAAATTACAGTCGATAAAGTGAGGATCGAAAATATCTTATAGTGATAAAATCGTTCTGTGAGAATTAAATTTCGTAAGCAGATGTTACATTATTGAAGTTACTCAAACGGTAATGTACCATCGGTAGATAAGTCCGATCGGTAGAAGCGGCAGAGGGCACAAATTCAAGCGCCTCGATTGCTTGAATTCTTAAAACACCATTTACTCGCCTTCAAGGCGACCACTTTCGCTTTCTAACTTTCTCGAACGGAAGAGAAGAAAATGCTCGGTGATTATTACGCTAACACGAATTATTTTAATGAATTTAAACACACTGTAATAATTATTAGCAAAGATTCGCGCAAAGTTTTTTAAATTATCCGTTCTCTGATTTTACGGAGAAACTAACCTACTTTTCAAACGGTGAACGATAAAAGATAGTGTAGCTGAAGTACGAAACGTTCGCAAGTTCTGCGTCGCAGCGACAAAAGTGGGAAAAAATTCACTCTCACTTACGGTCGTGAGTCGGTCAAACGAGCTGCTTCGCTTTTAGCCGTGACAGGAGTGTCTTATAAATACATCGATAGTGCCTCAGTTTATTGTGAACCCATGACCAAAGATTCAAACTAAGTTCTTTATTTGTTCACAACAAAAATTTTTATTTTTTTTTCGATATAATGGAAGACGATCTATCCCACAATTTTGTAGCCATCTCAGAAACTGATTACATCGTAAATATCACCTGTGACTATGATTACGTACCACCAGCGATCGAGTACATTGAGAGTGAGTTGATAAAAATAAAAGTAAAAGAGGAAATTGATATAAAATTTTTGAAAAAGTTTGTTAACTTTTTCCCACGCGATCGTAACGTTTACTCTTCGGCGTATCCGGTCCCAGAGATTGACGCGAATCTTGTAATAAGAACAGAAATGATCTTGCATAGAGAATCGAAGGAGAGGTGGAGTTAATGAGGGTTTCACGTTTTTGATAATAAAAGGACGCGACAGACGCGGAGAGAAAAAGAAAATTACACGAGAATCTTTTGGTCGAGACCACTTAGAGAACGATCTTTTTTTTTTCTTTATTTTATAACTGTCATATTTCCAGGTATCATTTCGGGCGCCGGCGAGTCGTTTCAAAAATCCCAAACCTTAACGTTCCGGTGTTATTAACCCTTAAACTCCCACTTCAGTTTCGTACCTTTTATTTTCACGCTGAAGCCAATTTGGCTTTTGAGTTCTCAAAGTGTCGTAAAAATTCGAATTTAATAAAAGGTAATTCGTAACCGGAAGTGTCGTCTTCGTAGCCTGAACCTTGATACATGTACGAGAAAGAAATTCATACGTTTATTAAAAATAATAAACATAATATGACCTTCGATTTCAACCCTACCTTCATTTATTTCAACGTTGCACAAATCATTTATCGTACGAGCTCTAGAAGCTCAAGGCACATCAAAATATATGAAAAATCTCTAACGGTGAATAAACATGTCCTCAAAATTGTTAATCATGAAAAAGCCTGATACATAAGTCGTAGAAACAATTTAAAAAAAAAATACTCGAAACAAAAGTACTCGCCTTAGATTGCATCGTCCCCTAAAAATATTCGAATCACTGAACCGAGTACGTTCTATTCCGGTGAAAGTTTCACCGTACTCCATCCAACCGATCGATTACATGTCCGAAACACCTTAGCCGGACGTCACGAATGCGCGATCGGCAGAGAACGTACGTGATGAACATATCGAAATCTGTTCGATATACAGTTCCATAGTAAATACGAAGGCTTTACGCTTTAATAAACGCGCTGATGATCGAGTTGGTAGACATTAGTAATCAAACAAAACAAGAGTAACGACCGAAATAGAATAACTGGAGCACGGAGAATGGGTTCGTTCGCCGATAAGAATTGCAATTGTAAATTCAAGCGGTCGACACCTTCTTGCTAACTCGGAAGATCTTTCATACAAGGAATCTTTTCTTCACATCTCTTCCTTAAAAATAATGTTTCACCGAAACAACATCGATATATGTTCATTACGAGTATACACCATGCGCATAAAATAAAATAAAAAAAGTAATGATCCTTGCAAATATTTTATTGTTTGGATTTATTTCAGGTTTGGGTGCATTTGGAATCGTGTTCGTGACCCTTGGGACGATTCTAATGGCCGTGACCCTGTATTTGGCCATCGATGCTTCTTACACCGTTATTTTTACGAATGAGAGCAAAGCTTGGAAGAAAAATCTTTTGTTAATATTGTCGGTTTATCCAGTAACGAGTTTGTGCAGTCTCGTAGCTCTCGCAATTCCAAGGTATATCATACAAGCTATTTACTCGATTTTTATATCGAGTATTAACATTGCTAATATCATTGATCTATTTTGTAACATGTTTCTTCAACCTTGTCGTTCTCACCTTATGCCAAGGTGTATCGTACATATTAATTAACGCAATCTTTTATAATGGGCGCTTCGCGTTTCAACAAAATGAAAAAGAAAGAAAAAAAGCACCACGCTAGGATCTAGTGCGGTTTTGCATTTAATTTTTATAACGTTGCGCATAATCACTAACTGACTGATGGTTCGAAGATGGAACATTTTGAAAAAATGGAGCGGCCTTATTTTTTCATTTAACTTGAAGTGTTTTTTTAGATTTAAAAAATTACAAATTTTCATAAAAGGGCCTAAAATGCGATCATAACCATTTCGTCCTTTCGCATAAGAAATCCATGTATAGAAATATATTTAAACTCGTTGCATCGACCATGTTAAATTGGCTAAACCGTCATTAGAGAAAAAAAAGGTTGGAAAGGGGTACTTATGGAACGCTGCGATGCGATTCTATGCCCGAGCCTGCCTCGCTCGAGTGGAAATATGGTGAGGAAGGGGTGGACTGAAGTAGAATTAGAAGGGGTTTTTCACGCGACGAGAGACAGAGTCAAATTACGAGAGAGTGGAAAGATAATTCGACGGTAGAGAATCGTTGAAGTGCGCGCCAGCTTGGGAAAGGTTCTGTCTATACACACGTACAGCCGCACGCATACATATGAATCCATGCGTAGCTTATATATGTATATGTATATTTAAACGAAAAAGGGCAGCCGCGATTTCAACGAGACAGACAGAGAAAAAGAGGGAGAGGGAGAGAACATCCTGGCTTAACGAGCTCGTCCGTGAGACGTATAAAAGACGGAGGAGGCCGTCTCTCTACACTAATGATCTCGTTCTCCTCTTTTTTCTTCTCTCTCATGAGATCAAAGTCATGTTTGAGGACTACGTAAAATTTCGATAAAGGCTTCTTTCTCTCTTTCTCTTTATCTTGTTCTCTTTCTTTCTCCTTCCATCATCTCACCTCAATACTCACCTCGATCCTTCGGTGATCCTTTTTTTAAAAGCCACTGCAGGTTGCTATTTGGAAAAATGGTCAAGGAACGCTTCGTGACAGTTTTTCCGTTCGTTAATTGGTTCACTCGGTGAACCGAGATTACAAAGTGGCACCTGTCGATCCTATTCTTCTTTCAATCGGTTTATTTCTCGAAACGCATTAAGAGAGACGGAGATCAGCGGTGTTGACAACAATTTTCAACCATCTGCCAACTATGATACATCGCTTTGAAAAATGTGGTTTCGTTATTTCTTTTTATATATTTTTTTTAGTGCACCATATATCTTCCTGGTCGAGTTCCGATGTGCATGGTACCGATAGTTTATTTTTCGCGATATGGCCACACACAAGTCCCGATAGTTATCTCGATAGCGAGAAGAGGGGAGCTCCTTTTGCCGCTCGAGTCGAGAACGAGTGAGGGAAAAACACGGCGAGGATCCGCACCCTCCATTAACGCCGAAATTTGGTGCATGTCGCCCGGTGGCCCTGTCTCCAAAAAACATTCTCGATCTTTCTCTCTTTCTCTATCTCTGGCGCGAGACACGATCCAACTCTCGAGACAGTTGTCCCCAGGGCCTGGAATTTTGGGTGCTGCACACACTAAACTCGGACTTTTCGGGGATGAGAGAAAGAGCTCACCGAAAAACGGAGAGAACCGGGTTGGAGCAAAAAAATGGACTAGAACGGCAAGAGAGACGCCAGAAAAAAAAAGAAGAAAAGCGAACATGGAGCCACGAAATAACGATCTCCAGGATCCATCCTCTTTCACATTTTCAATTCTTTTTTGTCCTTTTTTTTTGACAATTTTTATTTCTCCTTGAATCAATAAATTATTTTGATTCTCACAGATCCCAGCTTCTGTCCGAGGCGATAACTCAAATCTCCTTGACGATAGGCCTGTATCGTCTCTATCTGTTGCTAATCGATGTTGGACGCCGCGAAGTTAAAAAATCGCCGTCTCTGAGACTCAGGGTCGGTCCGTGTTGCTGCTGGCCCTGTCTGCCCTTTCCGGACCTCGAAATGAGTCCCACCAATTTGTCCTGGCTACAAGTAATCGTTCTTCAGCTTCCCATAGTTCAGGTAATCGTTCTAAGCTCCGCTACTGCTCACACCGTTATTAACAACTTTTTTCATTCTTTCTCCTTTGTCTCACTACGATCCGGAACAAGATAAAGAGTAAACCAAATCGATAAGACTTTTTATTTGATCGATTTGCAATAACCTGAATTGGATAACGGATTATCTCGGCAAATATTTTCAGACTCTCGTCTATTGCGTGTTTGTCGTCATGTCTGTGGAACATCCTTCGTTAACGACGAGATATGGAATATTTCTTCAGCCACTGTCCATAACGAGCATACTACTAGGACTGTACGGGCTATCGATAACGATGAAGAGTCTTCAGGAAATCAACCCAGGTAAAGAAACAAAAATTGAGCAAAGGACTTAGGGAGACAGATTTGGGGACGTAAACGAGGCGAACGCGTCCTGTTCCAATTTATTCGAATAGAAGGATTTCTATGTAATTATCCGAATGTCGTGCCAGTATATATAGTAGCCCCGTGGCTATCTTCTCTTGTTATCACAAATGGGGAACATGAGTCCGGAAGGCTCTCATTATCGAGACGATTTATCTTATTTTATCGTTTATCGTATCGGACGATTTCTTCCTTTGTTTGCTTATTTTCATTCATTCGTATATATTTATTCTTGCCTTTTTTCGTCCTTACAAACGTTTGTAAAATGTTTCATATGTATGTATTCATAGGGGAAGTATTCTACGAAACGCTATTTACACAAGTGGTAGCCGTCGCTATTATTGTACCTAAATATAAAAATACATATAGATACATATATATACATATACATATATTTGGTATAGTATATAGTACATATGTAGGATCTATACACATTTCGCTCTTCTCTCGAAATAAATTAACAAACACACGTTGATTCGAAGACCACACGCGCTTCCGTGTGGCCGCAAGGAAAATATACCAATGAAGACGAGAAAACAAAAAAAAAACTAAACCCTCGTATCAGTCCCATTTTCACGGGTGCTAAACGAAAATTCTATTGTAGAAATTCTTTTCAAAAATACGAGTGTGTAAATATATTTTTTTTTCCATGCAGGCTTGAACCTACATCACAAAACTGTGGTTGTCCAGATGGTACTGCTGTTCTCGAAATTGCAAGGTTTTGTCGTTAAGAGCTTGCCAAAGACGGGATTGTTTCCATGCAAACCTCCAATCACTCCTCAGACGTATGCAAATTGTGAGTATTGCACAGATTGAATAATTGTTGCACGATACATTCATTAACGAAATAAAAATACGCGAGTAGTGAATTAGCCATCTGTGGCAACGATCGTTATTCTATTGGTTAAAATATTGTTGTTACTATTTTCGTACATTTTTATTATTATTATCAGTAATTTCTTATTTTTTTTAACTAACAAAATAAATAATAAGTAGCTGATTCTTGTTCCCAGTTAAAATATGATTAATTTAAGAAACGGTAAAAAATTGCACGATTAACATAATCCTTAGCGTCACATGGTCATTGAATCTTTGAGTAGATGGGTTCTCAAGGCAGGAAAGAGAGCGGGTATAACTATATATAGGCTGCCTACACGGATTGAGTTTCGAAAGTGCAGCCACTCGCGAATCCAGAGTGTGTGTCTCGCTCATTGCTCGCTGGTCCTCTCTGATTCTTTTTCCTCATCCTACTTCGCCTTCTTCCTCTACTCCACCTCGTTCCACGGGGACTCGTGCAAGGAATTACCTGTGCCATGGTCCACCAGAGAACCAGCGGGAACAAAGGACTCTCGGCGAACCCGTTTGATGACAGAGACCGCTCTCTCTGCGCCTGCTAGCGAGCTTTATCAGCCTCTCTGCCCCTCTCTCTCCCTCTTATTTCGGTGTTTCTCTTTCTCTCTCTGTCTCCGTCCGGTCCTCGTGGTCTTAGACCGCGACTCGTCGATCCCGAGTGGGTTAATCGGCGCTCTGGCGGGCGGTCCCCTTCTTACCTAGTAAGAAGGAGGGAGTGAGAGAGAGCGGAACCGAGACAGAGAGAGAGAGAGAGAGAGAGAGAGAGAGAGAGAGAGCTCTCCCGGTCGCTGGCCCAGAGAGAAAACCAAATGGAGAACACGTACCGGCGCTCTCTCACAACAGAAACGCAAAGTCTCAAGTTTCATTCTCGATTTCAGTTACGTACAACGCTCTGATGCTAATCGAGATGCTGTTTCTCTGCTACGCTGCCAGGCTCATCTACGGGGACAACGATAAGCATGCCGATGTCGAGGGAGGTT
Source organism: Netelia fuscicornis (assembly GCA_946811545.1). Classification (NCBI taxonomy): domain Eukaryota; kingdom Metazoa; phylum Arthropoda; class Insecta; order Hymenoptera; family Ichneumonidae; genus Netelia; species Netelia fuscicornis. The sequence continues at coordinate 21,994,108 of OX328011.1, read as the reverse complement.
TCGCTAACCCGACGACGGGAAATAATTCTTCGTCAAATAACAACGACAGAGTTGCGCGAGAAACTGCGAATAATCCTGAAACTATTGAAGATCGAGATAGGAAAAATTGTTCTAAAACTAGCGAGAACAATTTTATGACGAATAATAAACTGGCGAGTGTCACTGCTTAAAATTCTTTAGCACACGGATTCAAATCGAATCGAGTCAAATGCGGGTAATTTTTATTTATTAAGCAAACGTTAAAAGTGATTTTCGAGGTTTTCTTGTCATTGAATTTCCATTGTCAAATGAAAACAACGTCAAACCAAAACTTGTCCAAATCGTTAAAAATGTTTTTGATCGTATATTTATGTTTAATTATCGTTGATATTTCTCAAAAGAATTATTTATGTTGATATACTTGTTTGGAATAACGGTTGTTCATTATTTCGTGAAAATATTCGGGTCATTTTTCGTTGGAACGATGCCCATCCCAGATAGCAAAAGTTATAGGGACCTGAGAGGAAAGGACATTTTGAAAAATTAGCATTGAGTTGCGGGTTCGGAAAAGAAAAGAAAACAAAAAAGTGTCTACGTGATAGAAAATTCGAAAGGTTCACAATTGTAAATTATCTGTAGTTTTCGAACAACTCGAAAGATCTTCGAAGAATCTTCTGACCACGAAGAATAGAAATTTAAAAGAATTTCCAGGAGACCTTCGCAAAGGTCGCATTTTAAAAAATGGTCAAGCACGAATTTCTTATTCCGGGTTCGTGCACCTAAGATACAGATAGATATATCTATACATGTACGCATATGACGATAACTCCAATCTCAGCTTTTTTGTTCGTCCTTTCCCGAGTAGAAAAAACTATGTGCGTATCGTGCGAGAGATTCGTGGACGAGATTCGAGGCGTGGGTAGAATATGTGAAGAGATCGTGACGGAAAAAGGGCTTTGGGTGAAGAAAAAATAAAAAAATTTCGAGTACTTTTCGGCGCGGAGTGCGCACGTACGAAACGGCTGCGTGACGGCTCATCTTGCACGGAGACATGGGGTATAATTTCGAAAACAACTTTCGGTGACCTCCCTCCTATATGGAGTGGGCAGATAGACATAATAAAAAGAGAGAAAACCGGTCCAAGTCCCGTACAATTTTCTTATCGGTGCACACGGTCTTGTCCTGGACTCATGTACAAAATTATACATTTTAATAACTTATAAGTAAGCATGTCCAATAAACGAAAAGTGGAAAGGTGTATCTATATCCTTACTTTTACCATGTCCAAATTTGAATACAAATTTGAAATGATAATTCTTTGATTCGTAAATATGGAAAAAAGTCAAAACGTCGAGGATTCAAATAATTGCAACCTTTTCTCCTGTCACACTGATTTTAATTTGAAACGAGACTTATCGAAAGTTTGCGTAGATATCTAGAGAATGACGTTGGATTTAAACTGATGAATAATTTTGTGTGGCTGTGATTACTATTTGAGATTAGTAGACAGTTCACCCGATGAAAAAAATGAAAAAAAACCATCGATCAGTGTTTATTTTGTCAATGACTTATGAAAAAGAACAGGGAATGTAATGTAAAATTGGATTGGCGACGAGAATAAACTAGAAAAAAAAGTACAACGAAATGGGAAAGGAAAGAATAATAGAAAGATAAGCGAAGGGTTATTCTTTTTCGAGATAAAAATAAACGACGAAAGCGTTAAAAGCCGGCGCGTCTACGAAGCTGAACACGTCTACGGCTGAAGAAAGAGAAGCATCGGAACACACCCTTCATGAGACAAAATCGAGTCGTCTCTTCTCGTGGTCCATCTTCGTTCGCATCAGCAAGGGTGTTTCCTACGTATAATGCAGGCGATGAGATGAACCACGTGCCACACTCTAAACGTAAGTATAAACAGACTCCGCAAAGCATTATCGTTTCTTTTACGTCCCATTGACGAATCACAGACACAAGAAGGAAGAAAAAGAGATGAAAAATCTGGCGAGTAGGACGAGCCCTTCTCGATGTCTCATGCATCGCTTAGTAGCATCTTCCTGGTACTTGAACGCTTTTTCGGTACGAAATGAAAACTGAACGATTCACGAAAAAGAGAAATGTTCTTACAATTGTGTGCTTCCGGTGCTCGTTCATTCTAGAGGAAAGTTTTTGGGTTGAGTAAACTTTTCGCTCAACAGTTGGCCCATCAGTACTCCTTCAATGAATTTTTCAAGCTTAAATAACGTAAGGTCCAGGTTTGAAAGTTTTCTGAAATATCAATTTACTTTGATCTTTTGACTCAATTTTTTTAGCTAGTTTGAGAATAAGAAGTGACCTATTCGATTATCACAGTAGCCATTGTCATTCCGGAAATAATAGACTTCATCTTGTAACAAACAAAACTTTGAAAAATTATTGTCATAGTCTATTCCTTTATTTGCCACGTACATATGTATGAATGTGACAAATGAATTTCATAGAACGATTTGACATCTAACATATCGGTAACGGAAAAATCATGAAAAATCACGGAAAAGAACTAATTACACAAATAAGATCAATATAACATCACCAAAGTGTGTACCTACAGATTTTTAATTCGTCACTCGTTATCTACACGCAATCGCTCCAAAAGTTATAATTTTGTTATTAAACACATGCCCATATTAATGTACAAAAAATTGTTCTAGATTTCCTTCTTACATATCATAGCCGGGGTAATGCTGGTCGGACATTATTTGATCGTTCATCGAGTTGTTTGGTGTCTTGCAGCTACCTCATTGGTAAAACCGATTTAATGATACAACGCATTACGTTACATAGCTCAACTCAAGCTGGGCACACACATAATCCCAAATAGAAAAAGAAAACCCTTATACGCTCAGGCTGGATTGAAACTTCGTTGTGAATGCAATAAAGCTTTATGAACGAGATACAAAAATTATCATCTCCCCGAGGGAATTTATTTCATTTACCGATTCAACCTCCAGGCTAGAAATTTATTATAGCGCATACGAGGTACCCGAGAGAAGGAGAGACACCGGAAGATTCAGTCTTCGCTAGAGGCATATTTTTCTTCTTGTCGTAATCTCTCCGGGCTTTTCGTAGAAAAGATTTTTTAGACCATGAATTTTAGATTCGAAAGATCGTGCGTGCACAAACCTAGGTAGCTGCGTAGCCTGGTAATACCGTGCATTATGCCCCTGTGATCGCGCAGAGTGACGTAAGCTTTATTCGAGCTATATAAACGTGTGCGCTACGGGAGGATCCGTAACGGTAGCTCCCAGCCGGAACGATGCTAAGTCAAAAAATCAACACCGGAGAAGCAAAAGCCAGAAGAAAGAATTGATACGGTAGGTATAGATATACACTTGGTATACATATGTACGGCGGCAGGGCCTCAATTTTGGGGGTCCCCTTTAAAGCCCCCTTCGAAAGCCGTTCGCGGGTACCAATGAATCACTCGGCACAGATGCCAACGTTGCGACGCCTTTTCTCGATATATGTACGCGTGTATATATATATATATATATATATATATGAAACCTCAGCATACATGGGATGTATACCATGCATGACAGATCGGTAATAATGCGATGTAGATGCCCAAGCGACGCGTACACTTCATCTTTATATACTTTTGTTATTTATTTAAATAATAATAACAATAAAGGTTCGTTTTTAACTCTTTAAATTGGAACCTTCAAGAGTTCGTCAAAAATTGGATACAACGTGTAATTAACAATATCCTTCTGACCGGAAATCGCGTTTTGCTTTTTCTAGATTTTGACATTTTTCAGAAGGAAATATATTTTCTATGTTTATGATGTAAGACGGAGCAAATAAAAAATAACGTAATTTCGGGCGTTTCGTCGTAAACTTGAGAAGATTCGTAAAAAGATTGTCATACCAAAAGCGAGTTGGAGATCTGACATCGCAGACGGACTGAATGACATTTTGTTTCTTTTGGATTATTAAATTGAGAATGCAATTTAAATTAATTATAAAGTAAAATATCAAGGCAACAAAGAGGGTGCGCGATCAACGTATAGAATTACAGATTTTGTTAAATTGGCATATCGGTTTCTCATTTAGGAAAGAAATAATCCCCGGTGTTCACTTTTTTTTATTACCTGCGCTTGTCTCGAGAACAAGAATAAGAGACTTTTATCGCGATTCACTTGTTTCGTTGGAACGATATACACGAATCTTCCCTCGTTGAGCCGGCCACCCTTGAAGCAAAATTATCTTAAAAAATTTCTTTCTTATGCCCTTCTCAACGCTGTATAAGAGGATGTTCGGGAGTTTCCTCGCGCATCTATCATTTCGACTTTGTGATTAATCGTCGTATTATTTAATTCCCCTCGAACGATCGATCCCTCATCTCGTTGAATAATTCAGACAATATGGTGACTCTCGATCTCTCTCTCTCCCTCTCTCTCCCTCTCTCTCTCTCTCTCTCTCTCTCTCTCTCTCTCTCTATCTCTCTCTCTCTTTCTCTCTCTCTGTGTCTCTCCCTTTCTCTCTCTATTTCTCCCTCTCTCGACCAATGGCAAAGAAATTATTCGAATGCGTATATGAATATCCACATAGTGGAATGAAAAAGGGGGGGGGGGCGAGAATGGTTTTGCGCTCTGCGAAAACCTCCGAACGTAAATCCCTTCGACCGTTCGTCCTTTCGATATAAATCTCGGTCGAATCCACCAGAACGAATCTGCCTCGTTTCGTCGACGAATTTTATTCGTATTCCTTGTGTTTCTTTTATTTTTTTCTTTCTTGTTTTCCTCTCCAGAGCATGAGACACGAGTTAAGAAAATAATTTACGACTCGTCAGTTTTGTCTCCGATCTTTACGAAGCGATATCCCTCTCTCGGTTCGTACGGTGTCCCGGAGCGATCTCGAACGGATAACGCGGAGTGTCTCATGTGCAATTGCAGCCCGAAGATGAAAATCGGAGAGGCATCATAGCCGCTCTAGATTGTCACCGTGGATAAAAATCCCCTTCTATCTTTTTGGTCTAGCGTCCATATGTACAAGTCCTTGCACGGAAAAACTCGAAATTCTCGTCGCACACGTGTCCGGGGTTCCTCGGCTGTACCGCATGCTCGAGATCCTTCCTTGGTGAAAGAATGAAGGAGCGAGCGAGAGAGCAGCCACAGCACGTCGAAGGATTTTTATCTCGGGGGCAAGGATGAGAAACCTTCGCGAGCGTTTCTTTCGTGTCGGTCATGGGGTATAGGAACCGCTTTGCTCTCTCTCTATTCCTCTCTCTGTCTGCCTCTCTCTCTTTCTCTTCTTTCTTTTACATTCGTTCCTTTTTTTATTATTATTATTTTTGTCCTCGCTTCCCGGACCATTCGAGGGTTTCTCTTACCTGCAACCTGGTCCGTTCTCTTCTCCCTCTTTGTATATATATATATATATATATGCATCTTTCTCTTTCATGTTTTACTTGGGCTACGAACTATCAGAGACCGCGCGTATGGGCCTCTTGCTTTACCCAGGCCCTTTCCTTCTCCTCTCGGCCCCTCAGAGACGACTAGTGGAGCGCGATCACGATCAGACCCACAGTAGAGCCATAATAGATTTAACAGTTTCCTTCGGCCCTTCTGCGCCACTCTCCCTTTTTCTCTTCCTTTCTTTTTATCTCGTTTCCTTCATCCTTCTCTATATTGCTCCTTTGCCTTTATGTAGCAACTGGGATCTTTGAGAGCAAACCATAATAATGCGAGAGGGTTAAAACGTTACATGGCCCGTTCCACGTCAAGCCGGTCGATCGGTTTTGGCAAAATCTTAAAAAGTGTTAATAACTTCTCTGCAAGTTAACCGGCAAGATTATCAACGAACAATTTCAAATTTTCGATGACATTCGTCAAACCGAAACATCACGACAAATCTCAAGATATTTTTTATTTGATCAGATGTCGACCGCACGAGGAAAAAATGTAACGGTATTATTTGTAAATTTGTTAATGAATTGTCTAATGACACCGGTTCGGCGTTTTCTGAAGGGTTGATCAAGTTTAGATATAATTTGTTTCTGTTTTAGTACATTTTCCTTTATTTTTCTAACGCTTTGACAAATAATGCGTTTCCCAGTTTGTAGCGAAATACAAAATTTAGCAATGATGAAAATCGATAGCCCAGTTGACACGAAACGCACCATATACACCTCCATCAGTTTTTGGCCAGATGCTATTCTTCATATCCTGTTCGAAATTGAAGACTATAATACAATGATTATATGCCTGAATAACATCGAAGAAAACGCTTGATTTTTAAAAGGTTGCACAATTCGTATGAAAAATATGATCTTCGATACATTGGTTATATTATTTTTCGAGTGGCTTCATTGAATTAAAAACAAAATCGTGAGAACATTTAGTGCTGATTATAATCATAAATTTTGAGATACTAGGTATACTTGTCCTTCAATATGATGAACCTTCAACTCACTGGAGAAGAAGGAAAAAATAATTTTTCTTGGCACCAAACTCCGTACATAAATGGTCCATGGTTTAGATATGTGTAGAGTAGATATGTCCAGGAAACAAGATTTACTCGGATTTTGGACATTGATATATATGTAATATACGTATATACTACATGGACACACATTTATTTATATATATACACTACCGGCGGAAAGTTCCGGACAAAAGTTAAAAACGGTGTCGGAACGGTTTTTTACGCCAGTTCGCCGATAGTAGGCCTAGGCCAATTTAACCAACGCCATTTTAAAGAGTAGGGATTCCCCTTCATTTTCATTTTTTAAAAAAAATTTACGATATTTTTTTACAATTAGCACCCGGTTTTAAAAACGACAATTTTTTGTCGTTTTTTTTTTGTTCTTTTGCAAGTGGACCCCCTTTGCAGTACATTTTTTTTTACGAATTTCTTTCCCCATACTCATAAAGGGGGAAGTCTAAGCTTCAAGTTCATTTTTTAGAAAATTGTCTACGATTTTTTTTTCAAAAATATGTCGCTTTTTGAAAAAACATAGACAATTTGAAAATTGCTCCATAGGACGAAAACGATGAGGTTAACAATAAAACCTCAAGATGGTCAAAAGTTGTATTACTTCTTGCTAAGTTCAAGAGAATTTTTTCAGATTTTTTTTTCGAAATTTTTGTTCCACCTATTTCCGACCAGCTCGAAAGAAAAACCCCGAGAGATATTCCAAAAACTTGTGGAGAGGATGCCGCGTGTGGTCAAAAGCGTGATGTCGGCGAGAGGAGGTTTGTTCGACAAGACCAAAGTTTAATATGTAAGTCAAAAATTTACTTCTATTATTATATTTTCATGGTATTCAGATCAATCGAACTGACCGGAAATAGGCGGAAAAAAATTTCAAAAAAGAAATCTGAAAAAATTCTCTTGAACATAGCAAGAAGTAATACAACTTGTTTCCATCTTGAGGTTTTGTTGTAAACCTTATCGTTTTCGTCCTATGGAGCAATTTTCATATTGTCTGTTTTTCTCAAAAAACGACATATCCTTGAAAAAAAATCGTAGACAATTTTCTACAAAATTAAATTGTAACTTAGACTTCCCCCTTTATGAGTATAGTTAAAAAAAATCGTTAAACACATTTTTACTGCAAAGGGAGTCCCCTCGCAAAAGAACAAAAAACGAAAAAAATTGTCGTTTTCAAAACTGGGTGCTAATTGTGAAAAAAATCGTAATTAAAAAAAAAAAGCAAAATGAAGGGAAAGCCCTGCTCTTTAAAATGGCGTTGGTTAAATTTGCCTAGGCCAACTACCGGCGAAATGGCATAAAAAACCGTTTCGGCCCTGTTTACAACTTTTATCCAAAAACTTTCCGTCGGTACTGTATATATATAAATGGGGTATTATTTATTGAGTGCGCTACCTTCCCCTCCATTTCAAGTTTTGAGATAAAATTGCCGGTAAGGTGTAAATATTTTTCGTGAAATATCTACTTTTATAGCTTGTTCAGCAATTTTCGAATTTTAAAACAACAGGGACAATATGAGGACTATAATGATCCTAAGCACTATTGTAACGTTGGATTTGTAATCAAAGACTTCAAACCCATCCGACTATCAAATTTCATCGAAATATATGCACTTTGATAACCTCATATTTTAAACGCCTTGACCGGCATATTGAATCCGCTATCTTATAATTTGTCAAATTTCAGATCCGATCATTAACTAATCACAAATTACTCTTATATCTAAGCTAAGGCATTATTTTATCTACCCCGGTTCAATGGAAACGAAACACTTTCCACCAGGAGCCGACTTTTCTACTTTTCAGCGATCTAAAGGTTAAGGAAAATGGTTTATCGGGGTGTCATTACAAAGCGGAACGAAAAAACAGAAATCGAAAAAGCTATCGAAAGAGTTGCGGAACGGTGCTTTGATTTATTTTTTTAATTGAATCGAGAGCAGCGGTTCGTTGGATCTCCGAGACCGTGCAAATTCTTTGTCGGCATCAAAGCTTTTCTATTCTTTAAAAAATGATCGGATATTTAGAAAACAAGAGAGAGCGAGAGAGAAAGAGCGGCAGCATGAAATTGGCGGGAAAACCCTCCCGCCGTCAGACGGGAGGGAAACGAAAAACGAAAATCCGGGCGTCCAACCCGAAACGGCGTCACGGATGACGCCGACCTGTTTTCATAGCGAGAGTCTGTAATTACGCGAGGGTTAATTAGGAGGTCCGCCTGGACTCGGCACATATTATCTATTTTTCTTTTATTCCCGTTTTCTTGCTGTGACCGCAACAGCAGTGAACATGCCTAATCGTTGGCCCACCCGGATGTAAAATACACCGCAGGACATTATATCTGCGTGAAACTGGAGAGTTGCCCAATTTACAAATTTAACATCCGGTCGTTCGCTAGAGATAAAAAATAACACTTTTTTAAATAATATCTGTCAGTTGGTTGTCAATGTTGTTGGAAGATTAGAATTGATATTTTTATAGTATCTCAAACGTGAAAGCAATTGTTTAGATTCGATTGTCATAATTTTTTTTCTGTCATCAATCAAAATATTTGGTTACCTTAAAATGGAATATATGGTGTTGAGAGCTTAAAATCGAGATTAACTTTGAGTTTTTAAATGAAACCTATATTTTTTGTAAGAATCATTTGTGTGAAATTTCTATTTTTTTTTTTTTTTTAATATTAAGGCTTAAAGCTAAATAATGATCGATATTTTTAATAATATTTCAGATTTATTAACAGTAATAAAAAACATCTTTTGTGTTTTCTATTTTATTTAATCAAAATTGATTTTAATTAATATAAATGATACATTTGAAATATCGATAATTTCTTAGTTTTAAGCTTTAATATCCTAAAAAGTTTAATGTCTTTCAAAAAAATGTTTCAAACTAAAATTACGCATTTTTTCTCATAAAATACGAATCTGCAATACAAAACATGGATTTTTTTTAATGAAAACAATTCACATTGATTGGATCCTGGAAATTGGTTTCAAGGTTAAGCTTAAGATGATCGTTATTTGACCTCTTTGAAACTTTACAACTTTTGTTTTCTGTTTTTTCCTCATTTTTACAATGTCTTCAAGATAAGTATTTGTCTGATAAAATTAAAAACGAACACCCTGTGTATAAAATCAATATCTTGGTTAATAAAAACTTGATTGAATTTTCACAGAAAGACCCATTGCGTTTTCACAGAATTTAACCGTACGATAATAATGCGAAGAACACGAACAACACTATATCGAAATAATTATTATCTCCTTGAAGAAGAAAAAAAAACAATCCGAAGAGCCAAGAACACAAGTTTCGGTCATCCTCCGGCAGTGCTTGCTTCTTCCTCTGTCTCTCTCTCCCTCTCGGTCTGCAGGCCAGGGTAAAAGGTAACAGGTAATTGACGCGAAGCATCGATTGCTTTATGACACCTGCGGCTTACCGTTTTGCGGGACAACCTGCTGGCGTTCGAGAATAACGCGCAGCCAAAAGCCAACAGGCGGCTTGTTCTCGGAGGACCTGCTCTTATATAAATTTTCAGCTCTCACCGCAATCTGCCAAAATTTCCAAGAATCATTGAAACCGCACCGTTCAATAAGTTATACCGATAAGAGGCCCGTATACACACATATATATATGAAAAGTTTAGTTCCAGGATTTTTTGCAGGTATTTGACAGCGATAATTTAGAAAAATTTCTTTTGCTCGCATATAAAAATTTTTAACTTTCCATCCTTCTCTTTTTTTATATTGTATCTTGTTTGTAAGAAGATGCCAGCAATGTAGAAACGACGAGAGAGCAATAATAATAATCCGCACGAGAACATATATATAGTATATAGATTATTCATATATATATATATACATTGTTTTCAAGGGGTTCTTTCAGGATCTTGTGCCATTGTCCAAATGTTTCGTTTTGCCGACTGTGGACGAGAAGAAAAGATCCAATATATAATAGTAAAGGAGAAGAATAAAAAGTGTATCGACACAGAAGCGCACGCGAGTCAGGAATTTCAAAGCCTCGGAGGGGCACGTTTGAAAAATAAACGAAAAAGAAAAAGCAGAACTAACCAGTGAAAAAAAATCTCGAAATTCAAGATGGCGAGGATGAGAATATTCGTAGAGAATTGAAGGACCGAATTAAGAGACCAGGATGTCGTAATTAAATCTCAGGATCGTTTCGTATCGATGCAACCCCTGTCTCGTATCAGACATTCCTTCCTAATTAAATATTTATTAAGCTGTTACAAAACTTAACCATACGTCGAAAATCGTATAATTCCTTATCAATTTTCGATGTTCGTAAGTTATACGAGACGAACGGATATCTGGCTGCGTCTGCCGCTCGGGAACAAGAAGACAAGGTACATGAGCGCAGGAACACGCTATATATATTATATGGTGGATCCATATACTGCATATATATATATATATACATTAAAGTCTCTCGTCTGGAACGATGATTCAAAAGGATCTTAAGATCTCGCCGCCTGTTAATTGCCCTAATGGTTTGTGACACACTTATGATTTTAAGGGTCGAATAGGCACATGGGAAGAGGACTTGTCCCTGCTGTCGCATCTTCGTCGCTTCTCCCGTACGGTATCTCTTCGTCCTCTCCCGTGGAGAACGTAAGCACGCACTCCGATATTACGAGAGCTATGAAGATTTATCCTCTATCATCCTCATATCTCAACTAAAAAAACGTTTTTTTCGGAAAGAATGTCGGTTATTCAGTACACACCGTCTCCAAGAATGTCGAATTCGAGCTCTAACAAAGCTTTCGTCGAATGAAAGTAAAGTGTATTCGTAAAAATAATCATTTATAAGATCGTTAATTCTCAAATTATTTAAATAGATTTCAGTTATTCAAAATGGTATTCGTTCAAAATATATTTTGTTTTCTTTATAAATAAATAGTTTATTTTATTCTCATGTATTTAAAATTTGTTGTTTTATATTATTATTATCATTGTTATTATTATGAATAATTCAGATTTGGACCGAAAAATGGGGCACGGTCGATTATCCAAGGTCCTCGACGATAAAATTGACGACGGTGCTACATGACAGCTGGAGAACGGTCACGGTCTACAAAATGTACACCGTACAGCCGTAAATGTATGGTATATATTATAACGTAGCAGAATGCCCGTAGGATAATGGCGTGGCCATAAGAGCATTAGAAGTAGCGAATGACGCGGTCCCTGGGACAGGGTGAGAGAGCGAGGAAGAGCCGATGAGTCCAGAAACGAATTTCCGAAAAGCGCGTGGCGTCGACGATCTCGCGCCAGGCGCTCGTGCGGCCATCTGTTCCCCTGGCAACCATAAGCAGCGCCCGAAAGCAAAAGGACCGGAGGATGATGCGCGCAGCCTCCGAGAAATTGGGAAAACGCGCGCTCCTCGTAAAAGAGACAGAGCTCTCTCTCTCTATATATATATGTATATACAATAATATATCCCTATATATACAATGCGCGACCTCCCCCGACATATGGCACGCGGGGGTTGCGTCTCTTCACCCCCTGGATTTATCTGTAACCGGGGTTGAACCAAAATTGCCTACCGAGAAGTAAAAAAAGTTCGAAAAGATGGGCGGTAGCTCAAAATCATCGCCTTTCTTATCTTTTCTCAAACCGAAGTATTAAATCGACACAATAAACAAAATTACCCCTTACTTAAAATTTGGCGAAACGGCAAAAGGAATTACCAAAATTCAACTTTTCACTTTACGATCGATAAATATTCCAATTAACGTTTCATTAAATGTTGGCAATCATTAAAACGAAAGAATTATTATATAAAAAAAATTGTATAATAAATATAATCGCGCATTCCTACATCGTGAGAGTCGGCTCGTTTCTCTTTTGTGTATGATACGTATTAATGATCGGCATCTAATCGTCGCCATTGAAATAATTTCTTGGACGCTTATTATCGTGTTAAAATGATGAATAGACCGGAGATTAATTATTTCTTTTTTTTATTATTATCGAGAAGCCAAAATTATATTTTTGCTGATAGAGAACGATCGATCTTGGTCAAAGCGCCACGTATATATATATAGCGGTCGGCGATGATGCTGGTGCGGTTATATAGTTTTTCTCTCGCATTTTGCTTCGTTTCTCTCCCTGATAGCCGAGGAGTTTATATATATTCTTGCACACCGCACTTCACTCGTCGAACGGTTTGTCCATCGCTCGCGCGACCATATGGTTGCCGGAGGCAGCGGGTCATTATTTTTCGGGGCAGGGGCTGAAAAGGGAGGAGCACAGCATGAAGATAGTAGAGAGGAGCGAGCGAGACACCGCGAAGAAAAATGCGAGGTATAAGCGAAACGACCGTACAACGATGAGAGAGAGAGAGAGAGAGAGAGAGAGAGAGAGAGAGAGAGAGAGAGAGAGAGAGAGAGAGAGAGAGAGAGAGAGAGAGAGCAAAAGGGATGCTGGAGATTTTGCCCTGTACGAAATTGCCCGAAAATTGCTCTCCGCAAAACGCGCGCGCGAGCTGCCTCGTGATGGTCATCCTGTGGGCGCACCTTATGCCGTTCCCGGTCGTTCTCCCTGCCCCGCACGCGGTTTCCGAGGATAATTTCATAATTCGATATTTTTAATTTGAATTTCAATTCCGCGGTCGGGCCACGGCATCGGAACGTCGTCTCGTTCTCTTCTTCTTCGTAACTGTTGCTTGTACTTTTATATTATAAAGATATATGTGTGTGCGTGTGTGTCGGTGTATGCGTGTGTTTATATACAAAAATATATAAATATATGTATATTATATAGGCGGTATACGCCGTTTTCGTCGTGTTTTTGCACACGATCTTCTCTCCTTGGCAGAGCTCGAAAAATTCTCGCAAATTCTTCCACCCTCTTTCCCTTTCGTCTCGTTATTTCTTGCCCCATTCTCTCTCTCTCTCTCTCTCTCTCTCCCACTCTTTCACTCTATAAAATATGCTAAACGCTCGCTCGCTGAGCGCGAATACATCACCAACGTAGACCTCGAGACGCGCGCCTTTTGCTTATATTTTACTTCCGACCAAGAAGAGCAAGAGAGAGAGAGAGAGAGAGAGAATGAAAGCCTCGGGCGCTGTTATTTGCAAATTATGAATGTTGTGAGACGAAGTATAATAATCGACGAAGCCTCCGACTTTTTTTCTGTTTCTCTTTCTTTCGCTTCCTCAAGTTCATGCTGTTTTCTTCCTCCGTTTCGCCCAATTCTTGGACGTTTAGAGATTCGTTCGGGAAATATTTAAAAGACCGAAAACGAGGAGAAGAGCGCATTGCGACGGACTAGGAATTTGTAGGTAAGCCGAAAAAGGGGGAATAGCGCGCGCGCACAGATTGAAGGCCCACAGGGGGTGAGCGCACGTTTTGACCGCTTCGTTATTTATCGACCCCGACCGTGCGCTCGCGCGCCTTTCGCGAGAGAAATTTTTCGACCATGGTGAACCCTCCGAAGGATCACGCGCGAGAGAGAAAATCGTTTAGGTCGAGATATTATATTACTATTTTTTTTCTCATCTTTCTATCCTCCATGCACACAATCTTGCGGAGGTTCCGGAGGTCATCAGCGATCATTTTCGGTACAATCGCTAAAGCGCTCGTAGCGAAACGAAATCTTCGTAGAAGTCTATTAACGAACTTTCGTGCATAGCCCTATTAAGCCCTAGGTCCCAATCGGGGTTTGCAGAATTTTTAACAGACGGCGAGGGTAATGAGAGTCGCTCACGAACACATTTTGACCAAACTCGAAACGAAAATATCTAAATTGCCGTATCTAATAACTGTGAGATTTTGTTTTTCATTATTATTGGTATTTCGAGTATAGCGTTAAACAGCTGTGTCCTGCGGAAAAAAACCTCTGCAATTATCTACGGTTCACGAAATACAAAGCTGTTTAGCCTTGTATGCAGGTAAATCTGAAAGGCACGATAAGAAAAAATTGATAAATGTATGAAAACAATTCAGAGGACTAGCTCGGTTACATTCACTCTCTTGAGCGAAAACTCGCGTTTTTTTCAACGACAACAATGATGTATCACATATAATTGTTGAAGAAAAATGTCCAAGTGGTTGCCCTGACGGAGAAGTCATTTATTGGCCGGAAATCGAAACAAATATTTTGAGAAAAGGAACAAAGATGGTGGTAGACGGAAGGAATGAAAAAATTCTCTGGACTTTTGACGAATTATACCGTAAACCGCAGTAAATAAAGTGTGCGGGAGAGGCGACCACCACGGCGAGAGCCGGGTACATAGTTTTCTGGCATTGCTGTCGGTAAGAGAGCGCAGTTTACGGTGAAATGGCACAAAATGTTCAGAAGCCGCGTGCCCGAGAACAATACGAAGGATGGCATGTCGATGTATATGTCGATGCCCAGGAGCGGAAAGAACGAGAAATTTTGATTTACAATGAGAGGACGAAGTCAAAGAATGAATCGTGACGAAGAATAAGATTTCTCATGCAAAAACGGTCGACACCGCAAACTTCCTGCGTGAGGCCCTCCGGTGGATGACTTCGAGACTTTTGACTCGACCGTGGATCCTTCGGGACTTCTACGAGTATTAGTAGCTTTATACTCAGGAAAGAGAAAGAGCGAGAACTCTCGGCACTCTTTCGTATACACTCGTTCTTTTCTCTCGTCGTCGTCGGCTCTCTCTCTCGTCTCGACCGCACGTCTCGATTGCGGCCCTAAATTATACGCGAGGTTGCACGCGCAGTAATTTTAACTCCCTGGGCCAAGAAAATAAAGTCGAATGCGGCTACCCGTCGTAAAAGCCGAGATGTTGAAGAGAATGAGAGAAAGAGAGAGCACGGGATACATGGTAGGGATAAAACAGCAAGAACAGAGATTGAGAGAGAGAAAAGAGAGCAGCAAAGTCGGGAGAGACGGAGAAGTCAGGGGAAAAAAATGAAAGGTAGAGCGAGAGAACGAGAAAAAGAGAAAGAGAGAGAGAGAGAGAGAGAGAGAAAAAAAACTATGGCGAGAACAGTACAAGGAGCAGTAAACCTCTGATTTACGAAGCGACCGAAAAAAAATGTCATCTCATCCCTCGCAAGCTAACGGAACAGGGAAAATATAGTGAAAGAAAGATGGAAGGAAGAGAGAAAGAAGAGAGAAAAAAACATTCTAGCCCTAATTGAGTGGATCTTGCGAGGAGCTTCGACAGGACGGTGTGCATGTGCGTATGTGTGTGTGTGTGTGTGTGTGTGTGAGAGAGAGAGAGAGAGACAGAGAAAAAAGTTTGGTGGTAATTTAGGAAGCGTAAAAAGGGAGGGAGGGATAACACGAAATGTTGCTAGTGACACAGAGTAAGGAGTAAAAGAATGGAGAAAAAGAGAGAGAAAAATCGAGATACGGTCCCGAGAACCCAATCATAAAGTCTTGACCAGAACTCTGTTGGCTTCTTCAGGATCCTCTTTTTCTTTTACCGAAGCTAGAAAAAAAGAGAGAGCTACGGTCAACCCTGTCGTGGTAGCTCCTGTAAACCCACGGGAGCAATAAATGCCGGTTTTCCAAAATTTGTCACTCTCGGTTCATCCCCCACTGGGCTGCACCGGGCACTTAAACGAACATCGTGAGACGGAAACTTTGGGGGAGGAAAAACAGACAAACGTGGGGGAATCAAGATCTGGCAACCACCTGTCTATCTCAAAGGGACCATGAAGCAGAGATACAAAAAAGTAGACACGTACCCACAGAGTCGACCAATATAAAAATTGATTTAGTGACTGGTAAAGTCGCGTTGTTTTGTAAAAAATATTAAAACTTATTTTAAGGATACTTATACTTGACTATTTTTTGTAGCCAATTGATTTTTGAAAATATATTCAGTACTTTTGTAACTTCACAATTTGTTTTAGGTATAATGTTCCAAAGTTTTCGTCCTATGACGGTGTTTATGGAACAATTGTCGTTCCTGGTATTTTTTGTCAATTTTAAGGCAAATTCGAGAAGAACGCACACGGTAATCCCAACGGAATATTTTCGGGAAAGCATCGGACGAGAGAAAATCTGGTCCTGCGGTGCGGAAGATACAGAAAGAATCAGAGAGCCCGCGCACACGAGGCACAGGCAATAAATTTTACTTTTTTCGGGAAATTTGTCACCCTCTTCCGCGCTTTACGAGGCTAAGAAGGCAAAAGATCACCCAAGAGAGGAAGAGAAAATCGGTGAGTGAGTGACTGAGCAACTCGCATGGATGGACCATGGACTTTGCCATATATATTCCACCACCACAAGTAAGGTACAAAAAAAAAGGAGAACTATAGAAGACGCGTATCGAGCTCGGGTTACCACCTGTCCTTTGCATTCGCTCACCCGTACCGCGTCCCGTATAAATATATACAGATACAAAGAAACAAAAATCATTTAGAGAAGGAGAGAGACAGAGTGAGTTTTAAAAAGAGAACAAGATAGTTTAGAAACATCCTTCGTTTTGTGCTCGCCGAGATTCTTGGCGATGAACGAACGATCCACAATACGTGTGTCGCACCCTTGGACAATGAAAATTTGTCTCCGACGTATTTGACGCGAAAACTGTCCGTGAAAAGAATCCTGCGCTGGTGCTACGAAAAAGACGATGAGAGAAGAAAGATGAAAGAAATAAAGAACGGGGCTGCTCGTTCGGAAAGCCGACGTTGCACAGGGGGATGAAAATTTTCTGCTTTGTTAGACTGTCCCACAGGGATATTTCGGCAGCATATATATATATACATATATACATTAGTTCTGGCATCTCGTTTCCTTTCAGCCTTTTTCCGGCTCCAGAGGTGCGAGGGAGCCTTCGAGGTGTGGATAATCCAAGCCCACCATTTTTCGGCATCATCAACCATGCAGAGACGATACCAAAAAAGGAAAAAAAATCCCCGTGTACACAAATTCAGTGTGGCCAATTTTTGGAATTATCGTCCGATTCTCACACCTATAAGCTTTTCCTTTTTATTACCACATTTGTATCTTCGCTGCTATAGGTTCATTTTATCCGAATATTTGTATTAGCCGGTGTTTACCGTCTGGAAATTTCTTGGGATTTCCATGAGCAAGAGGACCGCGCTTTTATCGTCTTCACATATTTTCAGCTAAGTTGTTTGCAACCAGATAGGAAAATCTTTTTCTCGACACCTTCGTGAAAATGTCCTGCGTGGCGTTATAAATCGCTCGTGCAAAGATCTTTGTGTCGTTGCCGCTTTGCGAAAAATTATCAACGAAAGGCTTTGAGGGTAAAGAACTCTTCTAGTGTTTTTGTTTAGGAATATATACGCATAGCAGTTATCTAATGTGCAAATGTTTGTGGAAAACCTTTCTGCGATCCTTCCATTCAGCCTCTTGGTGTCTCACGTGCTTAGACAAACTCTTCAGAAATTCCAAATAGTCGTAGACCACTGGGTTCATCAAAGATTCGACAACGTTGCACTTGGGGAAAATCTTCTAATGCAGACAGTAAGGATAATCTACTTTTAGTAACAACAGCGACGTTTATAATACAACCGTTTTTTTTATTTTTAAACTTTTACTCCCTTAATCCTCCAACGATTATTTCCAAGGAGCACTATTTCTTATACTCGCATGATTATGAGCAGCTTTAAAGTGATGACGAAGAAGAACGTCAACGAAGATTTTACGTTTGAGGGCTTATCCTCATAGGAGAGAAACCGATCAAGATCCTGCCAACTGCGTTTCACACAAATAAAAAATATAAAAATATAAATATACGCATGAAAAATGATAGTGGATACATTTTCAATTAATAAATATTAGCTAGAAAACAATAATTTTCCGAAAGAGACGAAAAATGAAAGAAAAAAATCACGTAATACAAATAGTGGGAAGAAAGTTGTAATTTTTCTCCCTTGGTTTTCCCTTGGTTTCACTTAGTCGGTGGTCTAACAAAGTGTAAAATATGGACCCACAAATAGGAAAGCCCGTGTGGAAGGAAAGGTTCTGCAATGGGGACGTTGTGGCAAACATACCGAACAATGCTCGAAGCTCCTTTGGTAACCGGACGATGGTTCAAAACGTGTTATATTCTATCTTAAGCCATCTCCAGCATACCATGCAGCACATTATTCGTATATGTGTATGTATCCGCCTACATATATACACGCTGCACTGAAATCGAATTTTCACGCCTTCCTTTTTGCTCATACGTGAGAAATTGTGTGAATGTCGAATACACGAGATGAAATTCCTATTGGAGACCTATGTACTTTCACTGAAAGAAGGAAAAATATATGTAAAAATGAAGTGACGAATGAGACAGAGTATTGCAATCAGGCACGAACGATCTTCATCGAGATGACGGACATTTTTCCTCGAATTTATTTCTAATATCATTCATATGCTTGTAGGATTTTGAGTTATCTGTTCGTGTGGTAAAAGCTTGAGAAACTTGTCGAAGCTCCAGTTACGCAGGATTATTAATACTATGTTCATATTTCTTGGCTAAAAAGGAAAAATGTTTTTTCTTTAAAAATTCTCAGCCTCCGCTCGAGTAATTGGCCAACGATTCAAGAACACTTTTTTCATTCCTTGTAAGTATTTTTCATTGATTCATTTTTTAATTTTAACTCGAATAATCAAAGAAATATGCGAAAATAAAGAACGAAAAATGTAATTTAATTTTCATGTTGTTAGAAAAATGCTAATCGAGCTACAATATTCACTTAATATGTAAAATTTATATAGATATAAATATGCAATATGGTGACTCACCTTTGAGCTCCATTATACAGAAATCAAATTCTTGGGGATTGACGAAGCATTCGAAGATTATCGAGTTCCCTTTAATCGTTCAATAAAATAGAATAATCGTCCCACTATGGAGCATTGACGAGAGATCGGCAAGAGAGAATTTCGTGGAAACCGTTCGAACGTATAAAGCGATTTCTTCTCCTTTCGACTTCTTTTTTCGTCTTTTTTAATTCGCCGCTTCGTCGTCGTCGGGTTCGTTGAGACACACTCGAGACAGTTTATGATAATCACGAATCGACCAAGCAATTTGCCTTGATCTACGTTCGGGATTTCGTCCCAACTCTCACGAGATAATTCTACTCTCTCGTTCAAAAATTGTTCGACGAAGCGAACGAATAAAATTTGAAGCTCTCATGGTGCAAGAGACACCCCGAATAATCGTTACGTCGCGTTGTTGATGGTCAAAACCGGCGTTCTCCGGAAATAACTTAAGACTCGCCCGTTTTTTGTGCGTTAGTAACGCGTCGAATATTCGAAAAATTACGAAAAAAAAGTTACACGATTATTATAGGCCAGCAATTTCACCGTCCGAGGAATGACATAATACGTTCTCGACGCACACAGGAAATGTGTGCCACCTTAGTATGGCCACGATATTCATCAAAATTCAAAGGGCTTTCTAATGACATTTTTTTTTATCAGGAAGATCTCACTTTGGCCTCAACAATGAAAGAATACCTTTTGAAAAATATCATCGCGTACTCTCTCTCGATATTAAATTCATTCCTAGAACGATATATGTAAGAAAAGAATTCATTTAGTTCGACCAAGATGAAACTTTGATACGTTTACCTAACGGCATGTATCGCTCTACGAAAATGTAACATTTAGAGATGGAAGTTTAGAAATAGGATTTCTCGCGACATCTTGAGTGAATTCTACGCTTGAATTTCTGAAGGATTGGCAAAGAAATCCTGTTACCAGAGTTGGTAATACACAGGGGAATTCGTCATGGTGGTTTTTCATTTGATCCTTGAATCGAATTTCACAGACCACGGTATATGATTGAGGAACCCTAAAGTTAAATTTCTTGGAGGGACGTATGTAAGAAAGATGAAATTAGGAGTTTGGACGTGTGGCGGTCCCTCGGGAGCCCTTCCAGCGATGTACAGCGAAGCTTTAAATAAGTTCGTAGAATTCCCACGAGTCGATTCCTCGCTCTGTTCATACACCCCGTCTTCGCACTTTTATTTTCCTCCAGTACACTTTTTGTTACTCTCGTCTCCTTCGTCAATTTCCATTTGCTCAGTATCGATCAATCAAATATTTATTGGTCCTTTCGTGCAAGAGAATCGCAAACTCAAATTCCATATGGGTGAATGTGCGTGTGTGCATATATGTACGATAATGTATCGACTGGCAGATAGTGCGATGAACCAAGTAGTGAGAGAGAAATCGAGATCCCCCTGGGATTATCCCCAACACGCATCCGGTACCCGGAGTATGCGAGGGATCTAAGACAGGACCTTATTAAACGTAAATGCGTTTGGGGAATAGCATCGGTACGTGCGAGTTATAGACTTTTTCCATGGATATAGGAATATAGGGATGGAGTATAAGCCCGGAAGGTAGATGAGGGGAGTGAAGCCGAAATGCGGGAGGGTTTATGTGCCTAAATTTCATTGGTTACGATTGTGCGCATGCTCAGTATACTGTCACGTGCCAATCGTCACCGGCAGGTTTAATGTACAACGATAATAACTATATTCGGTTGTGAAAAAGTTAATGGTAAAAGTATTATAAATTGCTATTGTATATATATATAATGAAAGACACACATTTATATTTGTAGGAGGCGCAATGTATTTGTACGTTAAAATACAAAATTGAAAATGCATAGGTAATTGTAAAATAAGTACTACTTACTTATTTTGTACTATATTTAATTAGTATTTAATTAATTAGTTTGTACTATATTTTATAGTACAAACTAATGATTCTAGTTTGTACTATAAAATATAATAAATATAAAAAATATTACATTAATATAAAAAACAATATTTAATTATACTTCTTTGTAATCTTCTATTTACTTCATGAGTCATGCCAAATAGTAAAAACGTAAATTGATTGTAAAATCACATCTCTCTCTTTGTGTGTGCATATAAAAAACCATAATTATTAACAGTAAAAGCAATGATAGAAAATCATAATAGAATAAAAAATAGGGACTTGATGTAAAAGAATTTATATTAATGATATTTATTTAAAGTTTGCAAGAAAAAGTTGATACAAAAATGACCCATAAAGTATGCAGCATTAATTACAAATAAACGGATATAATAATATAGAAGTTATAATTATGATAGTACGCATGTATATTACAAAGCAATACAATTTATTTCGAATTGTTATAAAAGTTAAATCATAAAACAGAATAAATATACATATAAATGAATAATGATTTTCCGCCTTTTATCTACAGTACTCATCTGTTTCCAATTTTAGTAATCGGATCGATTTCTACAATTTGGAACACAATACTGCACCATTTTGGTTTCTTTTTCTCTTTTGATAAAAATTATTTTGAAAAGAAAAGGATAAATACGACGATTGTACAAGCTTAGTCTCACTTGGTCTCACTGTACTTGCGCACCATTACAACCAATCAGATTCAGGCACATAATACTCCGTAGCTTCGTCGTGCAATGGTTTCTCCCCCGTGAAGTCGTGCTCCGTCCCTATATTTCTATAAAGACGACACGGTCACGTGACAAACTAATAATTCCTTCGTAGTTTAGTACTATCGAGGATCATTCACGTAGCACGTTATTGCTTATAAATGAAATATTATCTATTTAATCCTGGGGGATATTACGATATTTCGTAAATTTGTGCACTGTTAAGAAATTTGTAACGTTATATTTAATAAATTAGTTCTGTACATGCCAATAATTTTCGGGAATATTATGTTTTTATATCGAACGTCATAATACGCCATATATCACGTTTCGCCGCAGCCTTTTGACATAAATTAGTTTACTAAAATAGCTGAAACTTTAATTCCTCACAAACGGGCGTTAGTACATTTTGACTCGAATATAAGAAATGTTTCGACTTTCCCAAAAATTCCATATCGCAATAATTCTATCGGTAACGATCGTTCGTCCCTCGGTTCACCTCTGAAAAATGCTTCTCGAATATGACTCGGCGAGAAATCCTCGATTAACGTGTCCACTGAACGACTCATCCACCCTTCGCCACCGGGTTTACCCTCGTTTCTTCACCCTCCCTTCCGAGTGACGCTCGACACGTCAAATGAGTTCCTAGAAAATCTGGTGACTGGACGTCTCGCACACGTTTTTCTATAGCGTTTACCCGCATCGATACACACGCATATATGTATATATATGTGTATTGATATTACATTATATATTTATATATCGATATATATTTATATATTTATATATATTTATATATTTATGTATTTATATATTTATATATTGATATTTTATATTTGATATATCACTATAGTGATATATATATGATCGTTTGGCTCATCGCCAACGCAGAGTCGTCGAATAGTCGGATTCGTCGTACTTCCAACACGTCCCGGTTCGATTCACTAGCCTCTGTAATAGCGGACCTGGAATAAATATATATATATATGGTATAAAAGCAGTAAACCACGGCCCAGGTGTCGGAGAGGAGCTCACAATAAAATGTCACGTCCATTGACTATATATATAAGGATATATGTATAGTAAAATAGGGGCAAAACTAGCACGCCGAACGCCACCCCTAAACGTTTCCTAGATGAATGGATTTCAGCTCGCTCTCTCTATTCCGGTAGTTATATATTCCGAGTTGATATATATATATACAAAGACCAGTTCAGCATTGTATATATATGTATTGAAGGAGCTCCATTTAGCATCACGTACATATTTCACCCTACAATCATACATCGTAGCCCCGAGACAAATACCCTTATTTGTACACATCCGCTGTATTGTCGCGAAGCTCACCCGTGGCATATTTTTCTTTTTTCTCGCACGAGACTACTCCGCCCGTAAGAGCCAAACGGTGGAAAAAGAGTCCCGAGACGCGCGAACGCAGCATCGAAAGAAGAAACGAGATGCAACCCCGAGCGTTGATTCGTGTGGGCGTTGAAAATGAGACGAAAGAAAGGAAGAGAGCATCATGCAACGCACCCAGCGACTTCCGCTTGGACGTTTTCGCTTTCTTTTATCTTTTTCTTACGATGCCACTCCCATGAACCTTTTTCTCGACGATAAAACGCGTGTTACAAAAATGGGGATGAAATTTGTGGGCGGCTTGGGTCGCGAGAAAAGAAACTCAGATATATATATATATATATATATATATATATTTTCGTATTTAATGCACGTATGTGCATAATATGAGGAAAGATATCGAATACCTGCACCGGATGCCGAGAGAGTTTATAAATCTTTCAGGGGGACGATGTAGAAGATTTTCTAGAAAAAAAAAAAACGATTTTCGGGGGATGAAGAGGGCGCGTCTTAAGCATAGCGTGCGGAGATCTCTTTCGAATTGCATCGCCGGGTTTCGTTCCGTTCATTTTTTACTTCTCGTCTTCCTTCACTGGTTTCTCGTTTTTACGAAAGTTTTCGTCTCCTCTGTCGCGTCTTCCTCGATATTCTGTCTGTGTGGCGGACCGGATGTTGCGGTAAGGGCGGAGAACCGAGGCTAATTGTCCAAGGACTGCCCAGTATGTCGGTGTCCTCAACACATATCCGTACACTTGTGTCAATGACAGAATGATAATAACAACAACAAAACAACCAGGACAATTTCACCAAAAATCGTTCAATTTTTTAGCGTTTATCAATTGTAAATATCTCTACGCAATAAAAATATTAAAAATGTATAATGAAAAGAAGATGGTGAAGACAAGTGTAAGAAGTGAATTGGCAAAAAATGAGACCTCATCCATGCGCGTTAAAAAGCTACCAATTTCACAGGTCGATTCGACCGAGAGAGCGAGAGAGAAAGAATGTGAACGAACGGGCCGAGCGAGGAAGAGAGAAAATCGAAAGTGTAGAGAGTGCGAGAATTTTCGGTTAGAGGGCGAGTGAAAAAAAGGCGATAAAATCGAATTTGGTACGGCGACGTCGATTTCGGTCTCTCTATGGCGTCGATAGCCCCCGGGCCTTTAGGACATACGCCCATTCTATCTATAATATATATCAGCTATATCTATAGACCCTTATAAATGGGGAGTAAAGTATATGTATATCGTATAATATAACCTTTGTTACTACAGTTTGTTTCTTTCTTCCTCCGTCTGATGATCTTTTCTCTATTTCTTTTTATTTCTCTGTTCCGCGATGCCGACTCTCATCTTTCGCGGGGTAGGGCTCGCGAGCACGGACCCAGCAGAGAGGAAAAACAATTTGTACGAAATAAGGCGCGCGCTCGATCTCCTCTCTGCGGTCCCCTCGCGGGTCCATCCAGGCCATATGCCCGCGCGAGAGAAGCTGTGAGCGGAGCGGAAAGAGAATCGTTATGAAGCAGAGAAATAGAGAGAGAGAGAGAGAGAGAGAGAGAGAGAGAGAGAGAGAGAGAGAGAGAGAGAGAGAGAGAGACAATAAAAAGAGAGAATACAGAGAAGAGGTCTAGCAACGGGGCAGAGGCAAACCCAGACCCGCACGGGTAATTACAAGGGATGCTACGCTTCTCGACGTGGTCGCGGTCGTGCTCGTCCTCTCTTCATCGTTCCTATAGATTAATCACGAGTCATACAGTCGTCGGCAGGACCAGAGCCGAGTATTTGGCGATTCTTGCAGTCATTGGTGGCGCGTATAATTTTTATCGAGAATAAAAAATTATAATGATTCTAATCGATAATCAAAAAGGAAAAAACACCCAAATCTGGGTTATCCATATTAAATGTTAGACAGTCCCTGGTTTGCTGTCAATGGAATTAAATAAAAGTATAATTTAAATTCAGGACAATAAATATGAAAAGTGAAGTGATTCGACAATTATCGCTACGACGTTAAAAAAATTGAAATTGTCATTAATAATTTTATGTATAAATAAAAAAAAAATAGAAATTACTTATTGAATAAATTATTTTCTCTGTCAAAGGTGACTTTGTGTCTTCTTGAATTCAAAAAATTTGTGCAATCGCAATTTGGATATAATTTAATGAGCAGAGCTTCTCGAAAGGGCCAATCACTGTGTACGACCCCATCAGCGTTCCTTCGAAAAGGCTCTAGGGAGGCTAAAGAAGGGAAGGAGCAGACAGAGGGACTCCGGGATGCGTTTGTGAAGAGCGAGTGAGCAAGAGAAGAGAAGTAGGAAGGGTGGGGGTTTCACCGACCGACCGCACGAGGACCCGCCGAAATTTCGACGTTGGTGGGGGAAGAAACCGACGAGACGACCCGTGGCTATATAAGAATGGAACGCGACCTAGGAAGGGTCACAGTTGGTCACGAAATTTTCGTCACGAAGGTTGTGCGCGTTCGATGCACCCCGGGGGAAAAAAAGAAAAAAAAATACCACGTAAATCACGTTTCACCGAATCAATGTTTCGCGCTTTTTTTCAATCCTCGTTTCGTTCTACGCATCGGGAAAACTCTTAAAATTGTGGGTGTATCTTTGTGAGAGTGAAATAATAACAAAAAAAGTTGAACGAGTGAAAAAAAAATTACTTTTATCAAAGATTTATAAAAGATAAAAATCAAAAACAAAAAATAAACGACGAAAGGTGTTACGATCATGGAAGTCACGTGGTTCATCGCATTTGCGTTATGCACGAGTTACGTTGCGGCTTTCGATCTCGGACCTATCGTGAGAATCGCGCAATGCAGAATGCAGTGTCTGAGAAAGCACAGCGTCGATGGCACGTGTGATTGGTACTCTAACAGGGGCGAAACTGTTTGCAGCGAAGTAAGTTTCCAATTACTATTATTGTTTTCTTTTTCCATTTCTTCATCATCCCCTACTTATTTTTTTATCGTGCTTTTTATTGCACGCAATCCCTTTGATCATTCTATTTCCAGTTATTTCCTGTCAACTTTCTCTATAAATTTCAATCCCCAAAAGCTTTTCACCCTTATCTTACAATCCCCAAAACTATCAACCCTAGTGACGAAAAAAAAGAAGAAAAAAAAAACGAGAAAATTG